>CM040179.1:21441106-22641106 GCA_022606695.1 Vaccinium macrocarpon
GGGCTGTGATGTTACTTTGTTTATTCGCTTATGATTCCTGGCAGGGCAACGAAGTTGCAGCCAGTTTATTCATTTATGATTCCCTTGATAATGACTGAGCCCATGTATTCCCTTGTTCAAAGTACTGAGCCTACCCAGATTGCACACACAAACTACCCAGATTGCACTTTAGTATTGGGCAATGATTATTTTGATGAGCCTAGGTTAATATTTTCATTGCACTTGTGTATTAGTTCTAATTAACCAAATTCAGTTTAGGGCAATGATGAATTGACAAACCTGAGCCCTGTGAGATCTATGCAATCTGGAAGTTTTGTGTGCAATTTGGGCAATTTTGTGCAATCAGGGCAGTTTCGTGTGCGATCTGGGCAGTTTTGTGTGCAATGTGGGCAATTTGTGTGCAATCTAGGCAGATTTGTGCAATCTGGGCAATTTGTGTGTAATCTGGGCAGTTTTGTGTGCAATCTAGGCAATTTGTGTTTGCTAATCTGGGCAATTTGTGTGTGCAATCTAGGCAGTTTTGTGTGAAATCTGGGCATTTGTGGTGCAATTTGGGCAGTTTGTGTGTGCAATCTAGGCAGTTTTGTGTGAAAGCTGGGCATTTGTGTTATGCATGTGTGAAATCTTGGCATGTGAAATCTGGGCATTTGTGTTATGCATGTGTGAAATCTGGGCAGTTGTGTTTTGTGTGAAATATGGGCATTTGTGGGCATTAGAAGGTCAATTTGGCAACTAATGTTGCAACTCTATTTATGTTGTTATGCATGTTTTATTGGCTACGATGATACACGTTGATTGTTATTGTGGAATTAGTTATAGGCGGGACAACATTAGAAAGTCAATTTGGCAACTAATGTTGCAACCCTATTTATGTTATTATGGATGTTTTATTGGCTATGATGATACACGTTGAATGTTGTTTTGGAACAAGTTATAGGCGGGACAACATTAGAAGGTCAATTTCGGCAACTAATGTTGCAAACCTACAGAGTATCTAAGCCATTCTTTAATTGTTACATATATATATATATATATATATATATATATATATATATATATATATATATATATATATATTACTTTGTTAGTCGATTGTTGTTTTGGAATAAGTTACTGAATGACAGGTTTGAAGATTCAAAAAATTGCAGAAGGCCCGAAGATTCAAGAAACTAGTGTGCAAGGCCAATTTCAACATTTTTATACTTATTTGTGATTGTTGTTTTAGGTTTGTAGGTTTTTTT
Organism: Vaccinium macrocarpon; assembly: GCA_022606695.1. Classification (NCBI taxonomy): domain Eukaryota; kingdom Viridiplantae; phylum Streptophyta; class Magnoliopsida; order Ericales; family Ericaceae; genus Vaccinium; species Vaccinium macrocarpon. Next base: position 21,442,348 of record CM040179.1, read on the forward strand.
TTTTTGGTACTTATTTTTTATTCAAAATAAAGACAAAGTTGTAAGATTTAATGTTTGAGACTTCATTTTTTGTTTCAATGAAAAAATGCAGCCTAGTTTTGCATCTCTCTCTCGTGTGCGCGCGCTATCTAGCAAGAAATTAATTTTCATTACAATTCGGGCAATTAATTCAAATTTATTACATTTCATTTTTATTACAATTCAGGCAATTAATTAAAAAGAGTAAGTTAATTAAAATTTATTTTGTTTTTTTTCTTATTTACATACAAACAAAATAAGGAATTAAGCGGGCCGGCACGACACTATTTAGTAAATGGGCATGGCATGGCATGACATGTCTCAAAAGATTAAGCGGGCCAGCACGACACAATTAAGATAGAGGGTTGGCACGACTCGACACTATTTAAAAAAATGGCATGGCACGACACAATTAAGTTAATGGGCACGGCACGACATGGCACAATTCAGACGGTTAAGCGGGTTCACGGCATGGCACGACGCAATTAAGTTAGTCGGCCGACATGGCACAGTACGATTAAGTAAATGTGCCGGCATGGTTACAAAACGGCACAGCATAGCACGAATGAAGAAAAATGGCACGGCACGGCATGACTAAAAATGAGCACGACATGATTAGGCATGGCATGTCACGACACGATTAAGTAAACGGGCACGGCACGGGCACGATTGGTACAAAAGAAAAGCGGCACGACACGGCACGACGGGCCTGTTTGACACCTCTAGCCGCCACTCTTTATCTCTCTCTCTTGAAAAGAAACGAAAAAAACAACAGGGGTAGAAGTGTAGAAGCCCTATAATTACATATATATATATATAGCCGGTTCGAAGTCGAGCTTTTCCGACTCAAGCTCGCTTGGCTCGTTTATTCAATGAGCCATAAAACGTAGCTCGAGATCGTTCATTAAGACTTTGAGCCGAGCATAACTGAGCTGTTACCGAGCCGAGCTCGGGAGTAGCTCGACTCATTTGCAGCCCTACTTCCAGAGTAGCTTTTTCACTTATCATTTTTATTCATTCAAGAAGAAGATTTTTTTGCCCTTATCAATTAATGTTGTTATATTTCAATATTATGTGAATCCGCTAGACCTTGGGAACTTTTGTAATTTTATCAGCTCCGCGATGCTTAGGTTTTTCAACTGCTTTTTATCTATAGTTCCATATCCCATAAGTATTTTAATAACATTTTCTTGGGTTAATATTTGATAATTCATACTTACGAAAAAAATATTAGATGATTTCAAATATGGGACAATAGCCTATCATTGAAGTGGAAAGATCGACGATATGGTAGTTAATAATATCTACAAAGATGTCTAAAATAGTTATTCGTACACATTTTGATACAATAATAAATAACTAGGGGTAAAATGATAAATAAAAAAACAACCCATAATCTATTTTGTGTACCATAATCTCAAACACTACTTTTGTTGCAAAATATATATATATATATATATATATATATATATATATATATATATATATATATATATATATATATATATATATATATATATATATAGGGTAAACTTCTAGTCCGGACTTTTAATTTCCGGACTTTTTATACAAAAAATTTTTTGACGATCCGATCCGTCCAATGTGTTCAGAAGGTGTTTTCAAGGGCCCTCGCGGAAAATTTTCAAAAAAAAACACCGGGAAGGGCTTGATCCAAGCAGTTTTCGCAAAAATATATAAATACAGTTTTTGTGAAAACTGCTTGGATCAAGCCCTTCCCGGTATTCTTTTTTGAAGATTTCTCGCGTGAACCGTAGAAAATACCTTCTGAACACATTGGACGGATCGGATTTTCCAAAAAAAAATTGCAACACAAAAAAACCCCATTTTTTCCTTAAATCCGGGAGTGTGGACTAGAAAATCCACCTATATATATATATATATATATATATATATATATATATATATATATATATATATATATATATATATATATGTCATACACTCTGAAATTCTGATCATAATTCAAAAAATCAAAAATGAATAAAACAAAATGCGAAAAGTAAAAAATGAGCCTAACAAACACACCAAGGTATGACTAGTATTGACATTGATACTTCTTTTATTATTAAGTGTATAAGAAGTAGTGGCGCTCAAAAATATCCAATTAGCGTCAACCTGTGATATGAACCCTATGCATTCAAAATAAAAATAAATGATTGTAAGAAAGTATTGGCGTGTGAAGAAACTCTCAAAATTCATTCAAATAAAAAAGAACTTTTAAAAAATACTAGTGCATAAGTTGCGGAGATTCTTCCTCCGCCCCCAGCCCCTCCATCCCCTTGCCCCCTTCCTCCAGCCCCTCTCCTCTCCTCTCTTTTATCACTTCCTTTCCTGGATTTGCTAGTAACTCCTCATACATAGCCGGATCTGCTCTCCGGTCAGTGTGGGTAGCCGAAATCTTCATTTTTGGAACAAGGGGAGGCCGATCTAGGCCTTGACACTGATGGCGTGACAACGGCGGTCTCTTTTCTGCTTTTTTTTTTAAAAAAAAAATTTGTTGTTGTTAGTTTTTGTAGGTGGTTTTTTTGGCCGGCTGTTTTTGTTTTTTGGTTGTTTTGTTTACCGGTTTTGGGCCAGTTGTTTGATTTAATACAATTCTATCTCTTTACCGAAAAAAAAAAGAAGAAAAAAAGCAAAGAAAGTTGATGGAGTCTCGTACATTATGCTTAATCGAGAATGCTCATAAACTTATGGAGTCATGTGCCTTAATGAGGATTCATTTTAGTGGAAGTAAGACCTCTAATATATAGAATATTTTTGAAATGGAAGAAGGCTAGTGAAATCACAGATAGGAAGGCCAGGGATTATGCAGTTTTGGAGGATGAAGATTTGGATGATTTAGAGGCTGGTTTATCTCTTTCTTTGGAGTTCTGAATTTCTATTCTGATGCTACGCTTTTGGTTTTTTGTTTTGATTGTTATTTTCTTTTGTCTAGTTGGCATCCTGTCTTCCTGACTTTTTTGTTTTGGTCCTAGGGGACACCAGCCATTGTGCCCTTGGCCCGTGTATTCTTTGTTCTATTCAAAGAGTAATAAATTTCTTTCTGCCGATCAAAAAAGAAAATACTACTGCATTATAAACTTTATACTAGAACAGGGATTGCGCACAAGACGCGCGCGCATCCTTATTCCCATTGCTAAACTATTTAATCCCCGAGCCCACATTCATCAAGCATTTTGCCAACATAAGTTGGTACTTGTGGATTTCAGGGCATATCCAATAAAGAGCATTCAATTAGTGAGATAAAAGATCTATACCACTATCTATTTAAGTAAATACCTCTGAATACACAAACAAAATCCTAAATACATGTATATATAAATGAAGAAGGAGAAAGAAATCTTAATAGCGAGTTCTACCAAATGATACCATACTTTACACCAAATGATGTGAAGGAGAAGGCAATATTGTATGTGCGTATGTAAGTTTTGAACACTTTCGATTCTTCAGAGTTTGAGCTATATAATTCCTCAAGCTTAGGTGGGCACCTAGTTGTAAATAAAGAGACTTCTTCATTCATGGAACAGAAACAACGATTTTCCGCATAATACTTCTTCGCAAAACAATATCTGCAAGGTCATTGCGATGGTAGCCAGCAGGGATGCTTTTCGTAAGAGTGTTAACGCTACACAAGAAGTTTTCTTATTTTTCCTCAAGCTACGAAATCCTATTAGTTTATCACATCAAACACCATGGGTGTTTAAAATAATTGGTAAATAAGAACTTTGTACAGAGAGAAAAATGGTATGAAGTAATACCCTTTGACATTGCTGGCTAGTTGGCTACTTGAGAAGATGAACCTAATAGTAAAGACAAATAGAACTATGTGAAAATTCAGAAGAGATTGATTTATTCCATTCACTAACAAGGTATATATACAACCCTAACAATCTAGATATGGTAACCCTAATTACAAGGAAGCTAAATAAGGTAAGCAAGACCTACCTATTTTCCTAATTACATAAGTAACGCAACACTCCCGCTCAAGTTGGTGCATAAATATTGCACATGCCCAACTTGTCAATAAATTTTGAAAACAACTTATTGGATACTGCTTTGGTAAGGACATCCGTCAGCTGATCCTTTGATCAAATCGTGGGCAATTTTATAATCTTTGCTTCCAACTTCTCCTTGATAAAAAATCTGTCGACCTCCACATGTTTTGTTCTATCATGCTGAACTGGATTGTGGGCGATATCACATGCGGCCTTGTTGTCATAATACAGTTGAATAGGTTGCGTTGATGGATACCCAAAATCTTGTAAAAGATGTTTCAGCCATAATACTTTACAAATCCCAAGAGCCATACCTCGATACTCAGCTTCTACACTTGAGCATGCAACCGCATTCTACTTTTTGCTTCTCCAAGTTGCAAGGTTACCTCCTACAAAGGTGAAATAACCCGAGGTAGATCGTGTTTCATCTATTGACCCAGCCCAATCAGCATCAATATACGCTTCAACCTTTTGATGATCAGTACTCTTGGAAAACAAGATTCCTTTTCAAGAGCAGACTTTAAATACTTAAAAATTTGCATTACTGCATTCATGTGTTGTTCTCCAGGATTATGCATGAATTAGCTAACAATGCTCAGGGCATATGTAAGGTCTTGTGTGAGCCAGGTACATCAATCTCCCTACAAGTCTTTGGTACCTCCCTTTGTCGGCCAGTACTTGATTAAAGTCAATACACAACTTCAACCCTTTCTCCACTAGAGTATCTGTTGGTTGACATGCAGACATCCTAGTTTCTTGCAACAAATCTAGAGCATATTTTCTTTGAGATAGAAAGATCCCTTTAGCGAATTGAGATACTTTTATCCCAAGAAAATATTTCGATGGACATAGATCCTTCATTTTGAATTCTTTGGACAAGTAACTCTACAGTGCCTTTCTTTCTTCATGATCATTCCCTGTAACCACCATATCATCCACATATACAATAAGTGCAGTAATCATATCATGTTGTTGCTTCAAAAATAAGGTATGATCTGCGTTGCTTTGTCTGTATCCAAATGCCTTCATAAACTTTTGTAAATCTTCCAAACCAGGCTCTAGGAGATCGTTTTAATCCGTACAACGACTTCTTCAATTTACACACCTTCCTTTGATGTTTTCCTGGTATAAGACATCCAGGTGGGAAATCCATATAGATTTCTTCTTTCCAGTCACCATGTAGGAAAGCATTCTTAACATCAACTTGTTGCAATGGCCAATCCAGATTCACGGCTAGAGATAACAGAATTTGAACAATATTGATTTTAGCCACAGGTGCAAATGTCTCCAAATAGTCAATCCCGTAGGTTTGAGTATACCCCTTTGCCACCAGTCGAGCTTTGAATCGTTTGATGGCACCATTTGCTTTGTATTTCACAGTATAGATCCATCGACACCCAACTGGTTTCTTCCGTGATGGAAGATCAACAAGTTCCCATGTTTCATTCTTTTGTAAGGACTTCATTTCTTCATTCATCATTGTTTTCCACCTTGGGTCAGTTAAGGCTTCCTGTACACAGTTAGGAATAGATACAGTAGATAATTGATTCACAAATGATTTATTTGATTCAGACAAGTGATGGTTGGACACATAATTACTCATAGGGTATTTGGCCTTGCTAGTAAGTTCAGGTTCATACATGGGTTTAGGAATACCTCTGTTACTACGAGTAGGATTGTGCCTTCGGGGAGAATTTGGTACAGACTTAGAAGCATCCTCAACCAGCAATTGGTTATGTGTATCAGGTTGCAGGGAGACTGATTCAGACAATGGTTCTATTTTAATATCTTGAGACTTTTCAACATAACCTGTATCCAAACCACTTTCAAAACTGCATGAGCTTTTTCGTCATGACTGTATCGAAATGTAAATTATGGTCCATATGTTCAGATATTCCTCCATAATCATAATTCAGAACTTCATAGTCATAAGTCTGAGTTTGAAATTCCTCCTAATGGATATCCTAAGAAAACACAGCATAAAGCTCTAGGATCTAATTTATTGCTTTGATGTTTATGAAGATGTACAAACGCCACACACCCGAAAACATGAGGTTGTAGATTAAGAACAATGGGACCATCGGTAGCATCCTGTAGAGCTTGAAATGGTGTTTGAAACTTGATAGTACTAGATGGAACATGATTAATGAGATATGCAGCAAAGGTAAAAGCATGACCTCAATATGATATAAGCATATGAACTTCAATTAAGGAAGCACAAACAACTTCCAGGAAGTGCCGATTTTTTCTTTCTGCCACCCCATTTTGCTGGGGTGTAGTACATGTGGTTTGATGAACAATGCCCTGTGCAGTCAAATAGCGTTGAAGTTCAGACCTTGTATATTCTCCACCATTATCACTACGAAGGACTTGAACCTGCACTTTGTATTGAGTCTGAATCATTGTATGAAATTTTAGAAACAATAAATTCACTTCTCTTTTGGACTTCATTACGCATACCCAGGTCATCCTAGTACAATCATCAATAAATGTGACAAACCAACATGGTCCACCCAAGGTAGTAATTGGAGATGGACCCCAAACATCAGAATGAATAAGCATGAAAGGAACTAAACTTTTATTCAAACTTGATGGAAAAGAGACACAATGGCTTTTTGCAAGTTCACAAACATCACAACGAAATTCAAAAATATCAACTTAGGAAAATAAACTAGGAAATAACTTCTGCAGATAACCAAACGAGGCACGTCCTAGACGTCAATGCCACAACCAAATTTTAGAATTTTTCTTCTCCCTCTCAGAACTGTCTATTGCCAAGGCCTTATGTAACTTTTCTGAACTCTTCGGCACCAAGTCCAGGTAATACAACCTTCTACGCCTAACACCAGAACCAATTGTTTGTCTCGTTCGGATGTCCTTAAAAACACAGAAATCAGGCCAAAAAATAACAAGGCAATGTAAGGTCAAGGTTATTTGAGCAACCGATAATAAATTATAATCCAAGAAAGGGACAATTAGAGAAGAGGCCAAGTTTAAAGCATCGGTAAGAGACACAACACCCTCTCCAATAACTGGAGCTGGGTACCATTACCAATGAACACATTTTTGGGGAGATGGTTTTAGGGATGAGACTTGTCTCGAATCAAATGTCATATGATCTGTGGCTCCTAAATCAATTATCCATGTATTATTCAAACAGGTGCAAAAATATTTAAAGCCTTACCATTACTGTTACATGCCATTGCTACCAACGTAGAGGTTCGTTCGGCAACTTTGTCATCTCCATCTGCCTTTCCTGTAGAAAGTGTCGTAGTAGAGTTTCTACTAGAGCTTCTCTTCCTCGAATCATGATTGTGATCCCACCATTCTGGATATCCGACTAGTTCATAGCAACGACTTTTGGTGTGACCTACTTGATCACAATGAGTACATTTGTAGGATGGCTTACCAGATGGTTTACTAGTACTTCAGGATTGCTCTTGTAATTGATCCTGCCGAGTCTGCTGCATACATGAATGATCTTGTGGTTTTGAACTTGGGCGATTGCGAGCCAGCATGACAGAGGTTTCCAAGTTTTTTGATTCCCCATTCAAAGTAGCACGACGTACTGCCTCACGTCGAACCAATGCATAACAATCTTCCAAATCTGGAACAGGTTCCTTGCAAAGAACCTCTCCACAAACCTGTTCAAATTCACCATCCAATTCGATGAGAAATATGTATACCTTTTGTTGTTGGATAAATTTTTTTTATAAATTATAATATCTTCAGCGTGCTCCATGACCACTTTATCACAATGGTCCAATTCACGAAAAATTTCGCACAACTCTCCATACTATACAAAGAGGGATTTTCCACTTTGTTTGGCTGTAAAGGCCTTTTAATTCAAGGCTGTTGACAAGGCACTCCATATTTCACGGGCAGTAAGTACTCGTAAATAACACTTCATGATGTCTGGTGTCATAGATATCAATAACCATCTCTTTTCTTTTTGATTTTCAGCGTACCATTTTTCATAACCATCTTCAGATTTTGCCGGTGGCTTGGTTTTGCCACGAATATAGGAGAGTTTCTCCCTATCGGCAATCTGCATCTCCATCAGTTGAGACCAAACATCATAGTTCGATTCGGTAAGAATGATTCCGGCATTAAACGACCTTCAGATTGGACAAAAACAGAAACTATTTTTGATCCAGATGATTCAATCTTCTTCTCGCTCATTATGACTATTAAGAACAACAACTATGGTGGAAAAATAATTTGTGCAGCTCTGATACCAAAAAAATTCAGAAGGAATTGATTTATTCTATTCACTAACAATGTATATATACAACCCTAACAATCTAGATATGGTAACCCTAATTGCAAGCTAATTAAAAGTAAGATAAATAAGGTAAACAAGACCTACCTATTTTCCTAATTACATAAGTAACGTAACACTATGAGGTTGAGGTAGAGATTGTTTAATCTCCCTAAAGCTATACAAAGTTGGTGGTTGAGTAACATGGAAAGGGAAAGTGCTAACCAAATTCAAATGTTTGAGAGGAATTGTTTGGCGAATCTTTTTCTACCATTCCTTGGGCAATATTTCCAAGGAGCGATGAGATTTGAGAAGAATTTTGTATATAAAATTCATGACGTCATTTGTTTGCTTCATTTCTTTGCTAATCTAGTGATTCCTTTTCCCTTTTCACGTCCTTTCACAACAGTAATCCCATTGCCACTATTTACTACATGAAGTCATAGCGTATGCTTCTTGCATGCATTGATTCCTCAACTCTCGCATTCTTGCAGTCGTTATCCATTTAATAATCAAAAACCTGGAATCTATGTCTCTAATGAAACTAATAATCTACAATTCTCCATGTAAACACCATTGATGAATTGCCCTAGCTATCATAAACTTCAATGACCATATATAAAGAGACAAGCACATTTTTATACATATAGGCAAAACATGAATCATAAAATTCAATATATAGGCACACACAAACACAGACATATATCCATGTTTCTTAGCCAATAAAATTGCATCAATTTAAAGATCCAAAAAATCCAAAATTCAAAACCTTCTCTACATGTGTATGTGTAATGACCCACCCTAACTCACCAGCTAACTCTTAGCCTAACAACATGACTTAAAAGGTTAACCTCAAGTTATACAGTAGCTGGTGGGTGTTTCCTTATTCCACATCAATTTCTCCTCAACCATTGATGTGGGACTAAGTGTGTCACAATCTCCTCACCTCATGATGCAACGTCTCTGTTGCATTGGCCCAACAGCCTTCCCCCGGTGGCCATAGTGTAACACACTAGCACTTAGTTCTGGATAGCACTTTGTTCCAATTTCGGGATTCAAGAGGTGGCTCATGCAAATTCTAGAGGTGGCCCCCATCATGTGGACCGGGGTTGTGCTTTGATACCACCTGTAACGACTCACCCCAACTGACTTGTTAACTCTTAGCCTAACCATGTGGTTTAAAAAGTTAACCTTAAGTTATATAGTAGCTGGTGGGCGTTTCCTTATATTTCACATCAATTTCTTGTCACCCACTGATGTGGAATTGAGGTATTTCTCCCCCTTCTCTCTCTCTCTCTCTCTCTCTCTCTCTCTCTCTCTCTCTCTCTCACTTCAACCCCAAAATCCCACCCATCTTTTTCTTCTTCTCTCTTTCAGACACACCTCAACTAAAATCACAGTCTATTAAGGACTTGAAATCTAAGATTTGATAAGGATACTGTTACAAATTACTAACACAAAGAACGCAATAAAAATACTAAATCCCATGTAGACATTTCATCAAACACCTAATAGTTATAAAAATACTTTCAATTTCGAATAAAAGAAATCCAATAAGAATGAATTTATGTTCTCCTACAATCAAAAGTAACAACAACAATACAATTCTAAAACACAAGAAAAGGAAATTTAAAAATCAGTCTATTAATTTTTGCTATCTTTTTCGAGTGACCATTTGGATTTTGTATCCAAGTTAGACATGATGTACCTTGTTCATAATTCATGAAGGAACTCAAAGAGAATCTGTCACGACCCAACTCGTATGGTTAGAAATCATGAACGACCAATGATTCTTAATCACCCAAAGCCTCTATAAAAAACCAAATTCTTAGAACTTTTCTAAAATAGTCGAAGTTAGGAAGTTAAAAGGTGAATCATTAAATTTATAAAATACATTCAAAGCTAATATAATGTGCAACAAAAATACTCCACATATTTGCCCATTAGCGTTAAATTACTATCCTGTGGCCCACAACTATTAGCTCAACCAACACAAATAGAGTTACAAACCAAAGTAGGTATTGAAAATAGGAAATCAAACCTATTTTCATACAAAGAAGATAAACGAACAAAACTATAATGGCTAAAAAAAGGAAAGGAATAATTTAGGAGCACCACAATCTCATTACAAAATGAATGTGAATAAATAAATTAGCAACAACAACCATCAATCATTAACCACATGACATCCATAGAGCATTCTTTTACTTCTTGTTTCCTGGAAAGGGTCCATAAAAATAATGTGATACCCCAGGTTTGGCGTTAGATGGTGTTTAGTCCCACATTGGTTGTTTAGATGAGTTATCTTGGATATATAACAAATCATGTGGGCTACTACTAGTACCTTGGGCTTAAGCATTTTGGGTCATGTGATGTGGCTAGTGGATCAAATCAGGGTACTGGGCCAGTGGTCTACATGGGGCGTTACAAATAAAACCATTTCAGTTAGCATTACGATATACAAAGGTTACAAGTTTATGATCATGGGATTAATTAGATAAATATAAGTGCCTCCAAAGGCATTTCAACGAGAGAGAGAGAGAGAGAGAGAGAGAGAGAGAGAGAGAGCCCATTTTCATAGGTTCACTGTCAACCATTACCCTATGATATCGAATTCAACATCTTTCTAAACGGACACCGGTATAGCGGGAGTAATCCGTAACAGCAACGTAATGATATCACATCTTAGGGAAAGAACCGCATGAACAAGAATCACCACACAAACACATGCTTTATCTGAAATTGAAAAACAACTTATCACCACAGCGAATCAAACCGGAAGAAAGCCTCCAAAATCAAGTAAGGCAAACATAGTGAAATGGCTACATCTCACGATCTTGTCAGCCTACACCTATAACGAAATCAATTGAGCAATCCTGAAAAACCAACTATTCAACAAAACTCCAACAAGACTTCACAACATATGCTCCTTTCCGAATTGTTTAAAGGACTTCACAACAAACTATTCAACATATGCCGGAAAAAAAAAAAAAAAAAAACCTTCCCTTGGGTTTAAAGGACTCACAAAAGAAAAAGAAAAAAAGAATTGTTCTTTTTAACTACTCATTCCTCAAACAATCTTGAAATATCCTGATCATAAAGCCTCCAATGGTGAATCTCTATAGAAAATACAAGACGTTATATGCGACAGTATTTGCATAGCTTGAGAAAGTGTGACAGTGTCCCTATGATGGTAAATAGTGTGACGCAGTCCCAACACCATCTCCAATTATGGTTTCGTTTAGCCTACTACTACTATTATTATTATTATTATTATTATTATTATTATTATTATTATTATTATTATTATTATTATTTATTTTTTGCAATTCATGTTATTAATCTTCCTGCAAAGAGGTAAAGGTACATATGGGGAGGTCTTCCACTTTGCACTCAAAATTTCAATACCATGCAATCACATTTTTTTATTTCGTGAGAGTGCCCGAATAAACATGTACTAGTTTATAATCAATGAACAATTATTTACACTTCAAGACGAAGGATGTGGATTGCAAAAGTAGGCTTTGTCATCTTACTTCCAATACTATCTTTTGGTGTGACGTGTGAATATTCATCTTTTGAAGCTACGGGTATATATATATATAGTCTCGATCTAGTCCGAGATCCCTAAGTCCAGGACTCATAGTTCCGGACCAAATTTTCATGATCTGAACTATCCAATGTGTTTAAAACATGTTTTCAATGGTCCTCGCGAGAAATCATCCAAAAAAAAATTACCGGAAAGCGCTTGATCCAAACAGTTTTTTCGCAAAACTGTAAATATACAATTTTTGCAAAAAACTGCTTGGATCAAGCCCTTCCTGGTATATTTTTTTTTTGCAGATTTCCTACATGGACCTTGGAAAACACCTTTTGAACACATTGGAAGGCTCGGATCATGCAAAAACATCTTTTAAAACCTTAAAAACACCCAAAAACCTTCAATCTGGGATCCTTGACTAGATCACTGGTGTGTGTATATATATATATACTGGGGCGGAGCCTGGATTTTAGAGAAGAAAGGTCAAAATTTGAACTATGTGCAAGTTACTTTTTCGATTTGTCAGAAAGAAACAATTAGATAACAAGTTAATCAAAAAGTAGACATATAAATAACTAAATGTAGCTTCAATTTACAATTGACCCCGACGATTTTTCATACTTTGGAAACGATGCATGATAGCCTCATTTGTAATGCTATCAAAAATATCTTTCTCAATGTAAACAACCAAACTATTATGCATCCGTTGATCACACATTCGATTTCAAAGCCTACTCTTCACAATCTTCATAGCAGAAAAATGCTCTATCTACTGTGGCAGTGGCAACCGGTAGAACAAGGGCCAAAGTAAGAAGTCTATAAACCAAGGAATATCCTATATGTCTTCGGGTCTCAACCATCTTCTTTTTAAGGTCACCGATTCCTTTCAAATTGGAAAAATCACCACTAGAACGTACATCCATGATGAAATTCTCTAGTGATTCGGAACTAGAAAAGTCCTTGGGATAAAACTTCACAAAATGAATCAATCTTTCCTTGTCAAAACTTGTAAATGAATCGCATGGGTTTAAACATGCAGCACAAAGAAGCAACTCCGTGTTCACCTCATTAAAACAACTATTTAGCTCTAGAAGTTGCATATCTATGACGGTATAAAGTAACTTGATAGGCGCGTGGAAAGCTTGCTTTTGAGCGCCAAAGTAGGGTGATTTGGCATGTTAGACGTGCATTTTATGCCTCATTTTCCATTTTAAGCGTGCACGTGGTTGGATTGTGTGTCTGTGCTTAATTTGCAGGTAATTGAGGTGACTTGGCGCTAACGGAAAGTGTCGGGATGGTCGTGTACGTGGGTTGAGAATTGGAGCGCTGTGGAGACTAAGTGTTGGAGCAGGATTTAGAGAAAAGATGTTCGGGAGCGCTACCCCAAAGTGAAGGAGAGCTCAAGATGGCACAAAAGGGGCTCCAAATGAAATGGGAATGGAGCGCTACACCAAAAAGAGGTGTAGCGCTACCGTCAACTTTGAGGTCAACCGTCAATAGGGGTCAACTGGGTCAAAGGGGAGATAAGCAAGCGGTAGCGCTACACCACTTTTGGTGTAGCGCTACAAACAGCTTATCTTGGCCAGTGAATGGCAGTGTTTTGGTCGTCCGCAAAGGATAATCCTATTCTGTCTCAGATTTTAATTAGAAATTAGAGATTAGTATAAATACTTATCTTTTAGCTCGAATTAGGGTTGGAACTTTAATAATTTTTAGATCTAGTTTTATTATTTTTTTTTACATTTCGCTGCTCTCAATTCTCATGTTCAAGTAGAAGTTTGTTTTCGGATTCCCAGCTTTATATTGATGCTCCGGCGTTCTTAACCAAGTAATATAATTCTTGCAATTTTACGGTATCGATTTCTATTTCTGCTTTCTTTTATTTCAATCATGTTTAAATCTAGGGTTTTTAACTTAATCGTTGCATGTTTAAACATAATGAGTGAGTAGTCGTATAGGGTGCAACCACGGGACGATGGTGTCCCGTGGCTAATCTGATCAACGTTTCACCTCGGGACCGAATTACTTCAATTTTTCGGCAATTTTAGGGAACGGAACTTTTTTAACTAACTAAACCCGGGCATCGCTGGATTTCGTATGCGCACAAGAACTGGTGACAGGGGGTGCGCATTCGTTAGGAAACATTTTCTTACTCTAAAATCAATAAATTGAATCATTGTGGTCCGAGTGAATATTGGTCAGATTAGCTGCGAGTGTTGGGTTCCCACGGTTGCTCCCTCCTCCTTAATTCGTAGCCTTCAGTTTCAGTAATTTTAGTTAGAAAATTTGCCAATTCTGAACAAGGGGTGGCTACCTGAGAGCCAGTTTTAACTAAAACTCCACACTTTTGAGTCAAACACCGTCAGACCATCTCTGTGGTTCGACTCCGGTACTTCCGGATTTATTATGCTACACCGGTATATAGTCCTATGCTTGGGACGAAATTCTAGTTAATTATTAATCACCCGAACGGTCAAGCATAACTCAACATGATAGTGGTGCAAGTTTGTCGTTGTTTGAGCTCTGTGCCTTGATCTTCCTTGACAAATATATGTGTCATCCATGCTAGGAACATCAATCAAATTTTTTCCACAAAAAGTGATAACTTCTTCCATTAAGGAATCCTACCCACTATCTCTCATCAATTGGAGTCAATCCTTGGATACTTGAACTAGTCTCATGGCATTTATGATGTCTTGATCCTTTCTTTAAAGTGCTTGTGATAGCTCATTTGTAATCCTAAAGATAGAGCTCATCAAATGAAGACTATACACAAACTCAAAAGATTGCATCTCCTTTAAGAAACGAAATGCTTCCAATTTTTGTTCCGAAGTGGAGCCATCTTTAACTACTATATCAAGCACATCAATTACCGTCGAAAACATATTAGCCACACTAACCAAATTCCCATGATGCGATCCCCAACGTGTATCACTAGCACGAACAATAGACCTCTCTTGATTAAGGCCTTGCCCACTTGTAATCTCATCATTACTAAGGGCTTCAATAACTTTGGCGGCTTGTTTCTCCAGAAGAATATCACAATGCTAGCATGAGGCTTCAACAACATTAACAATGTTGAAAATCAAAGTAAAGAGGTTGCCAATATTGATATGGTTCTTTGCAACGGCCACAAGAGCTAGTTCAAGTTGGTGTGCGAAACAATGAACATAATACGCACTTTTATTCTCTCTTAAAATAAGTGTCTTTAGTCCGTTGAACTCCCCTTTCATATTGCTAGCCCCATCATAACCATGGCCACGTAGCCTAGATATGCTTAAGTCATGTGTTGACAATAAGTCCTCGAGTGCATTCTTAAGTGAAAGAGCGCTAGTACTTCTAGCATGCTTAATGCCCAAAAAGTGTTCAATCGCACAACCGCTTTTATCAACATATCTCAAAGCAACCGCCATTTTTTCTTTCATCGAGATGTCTCTAGATTCATCAAGCAATATTGAAAATAGCCCATCACCGAGCTCTATAATGACGGCATTTGTCGTCTCCACTACAATCGCATTACAAATATCCTTCTGAATATCTAGAGATGTCAACTTTAGATTTTCAGAACCTTTTTTAAGTGCAAGAGCCCTTAGAACCTCATTTTGCTTTGTAAGAAACTTCAAAAGCTCAAGAAAGTTTCCTTGATTGCTTGAAAGCTCAGATTCATCATGCCCACAAAAGGGAAGTGTAGACACCCCTATTTTAACCCAAGAAACCTATCAAGCATCCCCAAGGATGAAAATGCCCGATAAGAGCACGCAAGGCTTGATTATGAACTTGGAAACCCCTCCTAAACCTCTCCAAAATAAACCCAAACCTTCACCACCTTCTAGTACATTCAAAACCCTCTTTTTCGATATATAATATGTCTCAATCCATTTTGAAATGAGGGAGATGTGCTAGTTTTACCAAAACAACTTATTTTTCTGACCATCTGAGGGTAAAATGGTTACACGTTTTGATGTACAAATAATTTTGGGTTCAAACCATTTGGGTTAGAAAGTAGACTTGACAAGCTTTCCAACACTTCAAACCATGCACAAAATGAAGTTTGGTAGCACCCAGAATGGCCCCATGAAGTTTGGATTGTTGTGTAGGCTCCCGGTCCAGACGCCTGGATCTAATCCAGGCGCCTGGATTCCCCAATTCCAAGCACCTAGAATCACTTCCAATGAATGATTTGTTGCTGGTTTTTGATGAAACTATGGGCTCCCCCCTACATTGTCTCACATTTTTCTGTACTCAAATCTCCCTCCAACAGATTATCCCTCCACATTTGAGGTCAAATCTCCATTTCCCTCTCTTTTTTACCCAAAACTACCCCATTCTCTCCCTATAAATACCCCCACTTCTCTTCATTTTAAAGAATCAGCTCTCATCTTTCTCCCTTACTGTTATTCTACCCAAATATTTTAAAAAACTCATCCCCAACTTATCCCTCTCAATTCTATCCATTTTCAACCATCAAAACCCAAATTTTCCCCATCCTAGCTCCACATACTCACTTGATTCCATCCATACTTCACCCTCCACACACAAACCCCCACCATTCAACCATAATCAGCTCTCAATGGTTCTGAAAACCCAAGTCCAGTAGCTATAACTCCACAAAATTCACTCTAAAACTCATTCAAGTTCATCAATCAGGCCTAAAAGGTAGTTTACCTACCAAGTTGTGTTCAAATGGCCCTGAGGGGGACTCAACCAAGTTCTTACTAGTCTTTCTATGCTAGTAGAGTACTTGGAAGAAGTTTGAAACATGTAAGGAAGAAAATTATTTTTAGCATTCAAGCATTTCTATGACATTCAAGCTCATTGTTAGCATATTCATTATACCAAAGATTAAGATCATTTTACATTCTTTCTTTCTATTTTATGGTCATAAACCTATTCAATAGTTCATCATATGCATAGAAGATCATGGTGCTTGCTAATAATTAGTTTGACATGTTTCAATGCATCCATAAAGCATCTAAAATCAAGCCTCTTTTAAGTTCATATCATGCATTTGAGTTGAGCTTGAGGTTCATGCCTACTACTGTGTTGTTAAACATCACTTAGAGTGTGTGTGAATCAATTAAAAGCATTGCATTTGGTTGCTTACTATCAAAAATGGAGTTTTGAATTTGTTGTTTGGTGGGCCAACCAGGCATCTGGATTGCCCAATTCCAGGCGCCTGCATTCAATCCAAGCGCCTGGATCTGCCTAATTCAGGAGCCCAGATGGCAATCCAGGTGTGATTTGCACGATGTTTCTGGTTGAGTTTTGACATCTTTCAGTACAATCCAAGCATATTTTAGTCAAATTTCAGTACCTTATGTATATAGAACATCCTCACAGTACCTTCGATAATCCCTCTTGGCTTCATCAGATTGCTTGGAAAGAACAGTTTCTACATGTTGCTTTTGATTCATCAAGTCAAGACCTTTTTTCAATGCTTGATGATGAGCACTATTAATGCCTCATTCATGAATTCTCAACTTATCCTTCGTCTTCCAATTTGTGAAACCCTTGTCAACAAAATAATTACCACCCCATTGGTCTCCTATTTTTGGTTTGAAAATATAGCAATAAAGGCAAAATATAGCATCTTTGGTTAAGCTATACTCCAACCAACTCTCAAATTCTCCAAACCAAGAAGGGTTAAATCTTCTAAAGAATCCAGAAAAATCCCTTCGAGGAAAATCATGATTACGCGGTTGACAAGGGCCTTTGAGCAAATAGGCCCTACGAACCCTCTCTCGGATATTAGGCCCATAATCTGTAATTGGAGGTCGCAACCCCGGATCAGCAGGAAGATTAGACAATTCAATTTCTATACGCTTTGTTTTGGAGGATCGTTGTTCCATGTAGAAGTTGAAGTTGATTCAACACGTTCCTTTCTCTTAATTAGATATCGCTCCATCCTAGAACAAATATACAAATAACATTTAATGATGAAGATAGCCATACAAAATTTGGTCCACTTTTCACAAACAACATTCCAAACAAATAGTATAATACTAAAGCAACAGTCAACATAGAACAATATTTCTTGTCCCAAGGCAACAACGGACAACCAACAAGTCCACATTTATAAATAAATATATTAGAAATTTGGGGAAACTTACCTAGGGTTTGAAGTTTTTTTTTTCTCAAATCAAAACAGTAGATAGCATGGTTCTGGTACGATCTGCCATAGAATCTCCAAAACAGCTAGGAAATTTCACGGGTTTTTGCAATAAAAAGCTTCCAGACATTACATCGACCAACCAATGAGATCTGGTTTCTTCTTGGTCTTTGTTTTTCTTCAACCCTTTTTCTCCAGAGAAGAGAGGAGTAAAGTTTGGTGAAGAGTACAAGTTTCGTACTGGAAAACATATAAATTAAAGCCAAAGTAAAAAGCATACTAGAAAAAAGTACGAAGTTTGGTGAAGAATACAAGGGGCTATTACCTATTTGCCACCCCTTTTTCACTTATGTATCAAAAGTGTATATAATATTGGGGCAAAAAAAATTTTTAAAGGGTGGTCAATTAGCAAATTTTGGATGTGTATTAGTAATATCCCTAAACAATTTTTTTTTAAAGGGTGGTCAATTAGCAAATTTTGGATGTGTATTAGTAATATCCCTAAATTAAAGCCAAAGTAAAAAGCATACTGGAAAAAAGTACGAAGTTTGGTGAAGAATACAAGGGGCTATTACCTATTTGCCACGCCTTTTTCACTTATGTATCAAAAGTGTATATGGGCTGGGGCAAATTTTTTTTTTAAAGGGTGGTCAATTAGCAAATTTTGGATGTGTATTAGTAATATCCCTAAACAATTTTTTTTCTTCAAGTCCCTCATTTTAAATAAAATGAGAACTAAGCAATTTTTCCACTTTCCGAGCTGAATTTTAACGATCCGAACCGTTAGATGTGTTTCAAATGTGTTTTTGAAGTCCACCGCGAGGATTCGTCCAAAAAAATACCTGTAAGGGCTTCATCCGATCATTTTTTTTTGTTAAAAACGCTATATAGATCATCAAAATTTGGTTGGGAAGTATGAGGGCAATTTTTTTTTAAAGGGTGGTCAATAAGCAAATTTTGGATGTGTATTAGTAATATCCCTATACAAATTTTTTTTCCAGAGTGGTCAAGTGACCCCTGTAGTCTTCAAGTCCCTCATTTTAAATAAAATGAGGACCAAGCAATTTTTCCACTTTTCGAACTGAATTTTGACGATCCGATCCGTTAGATGTGTTTAAAATCTGTTTTTAAGGTTCACCGCGAGGCTTCGTCCAAAAAAATACCCGTAAGGGCTTCATCCGATCATTTTTTTTTTGTTAAAAATGCTATATAGATCGTCAAAATTTGGTTGGAAAGCATGAGATCCTCATTTTAAATAAAATGAGGGATCCCTCATTAGAAGTTGATCCTATATATATATATATATATATATATATATATATATATAGGATCACGATCTATTGAGGACTCCCTCAAACAAAAATTTCGTGCGGACTTGGCCATTTTTCGACTTTCCGGATCAAATTTTGAAGATCCGAACCGCTCAATGTTTTTAAAATGAGAGGTTCGAATCGTCAAAATTTGATCCGGAAGGGTGAGGTCCGCAAACTGTTATCCTAAGGGAGTCCTTAGTAGATCATTATCATATATATATATATATACACCGGGCTTCCTATCCGGGCTCCCGGATTTTTTTAAAATCCGGACCTCCACCTTCCCATGTTTTTTTTGAAAATCCGAACCGTTAGATGTGTTCAAAACATGTTTTTTTAGGTCCCAGCGAGGATTTGTGAAAAAAAATACCGGAAAGGGCTTGATGGGAGCAGTTTTTGCAAAAACGCTATAGTAGCGTTTTTGCAAAAACTGCTCCGATCAAGCCCTTCCGGGTATTTTTTTTTCACAAATCCTCGCGTTGGACCTAAAAAACATGTTTTGAACACATCTAACGGTTCGGATCTTCCAGATTTGGTGTGGAAAGTGGAGAAAAACATACGGTCCGGATTTTACTTCCCATCCGGACGCCCGGATGGGAAGTGGACTCTATATATATATATATATATATATATATATATATATATATATATATATATATATATATATATATATATATATATATATATATATATATATATATATATATATATATATTAAGATAAACTTCTAATCCGGACTTTTAATTTCCGTACTTTTTATACAAAATTGTTTTTGACGATCCGATCCGTCCAATGTATTCAGAAGATGTTTTCAAGGGTCCTCGCGGAAAATCTTCAAAAAAAACACCGGGAAGGGATTGATCCAAGCAGTTTTCGCAAAATATATAAATACAATTTTTGTGAAAACTACTTGGATCAAGCCTTTCCCGGTATTGTTTTTTGAAGATTTCTCACATGGACCCAAGAAAACACCTTCTGAACACATTGGACGGATCGGATTTTCCAAAAAAAATTTGCAACACAAAAAAATCCCATTTTTTCCTTAAATCCGGGAGTGTGGACTAGAAAATCCACCTATATATATATATATACACCATAGAGGGGGAACAGAACCATGATGAAAGAGCATGACAGGAGCGGCAGAACATACATATCGAATCAAAGGAATTGAAATTTACGTAACGAAAGTCCTAAAGGAAAAGACACAGTAGAAGAGCATGACAGAGCAAGACAGAACATACAGATCGAATCAAAGGAATTGAAATTTACGTAATGAAAGTCCTAAAGGAAAAGAACGAAAGCGATGTGAATAGTAATGAATAGTAGCGTGAATAGTGACATGAATCGTGTCGTGAATAGTAACTTGAATAGTGCTAAATAGTGACAAATAGTGCTAAATAGTACTCAAATAGTGCTAAATAGTTCTCAAATAGTATGTGAATAGTGCTGAAAATTGACAAGTAAATGAAAAACGAATTCTTACTGGAAATTCGGTGACTTGATTGAACTTCAAATGGAGTACATGATTACAAGTGGTGGAATGAAATGACTCTGCTCAAAGGAGCTATCAGTGGGAATGACTACGCTCAAAAGAGCTTTTACTGGTTGAGAGAAAAGAGAGAGCGAAAACTCTCAAACTGACTCTCAACAATAAGCTCTACCAAACCTACTATTTACACCATCGGATTTATAACTGTTTGTATTACGAAAACTCAATATATACAATTTGTCATTTGAAATATAGAAGTAGGAACTTCCAACTTGCCATTTGTATTCTCAAGTTTTGGGATATGAAACTTTTATAGCGCATCAAATTGCAGGAATATGCATATTTAGAAAACAAGTACTATTATATTAATTGCAAAAATAGGGTAGAGGCTCTACTATCTCACAAGGGAAGCAGGTGCTAGTGTGCACTTCTTGGTGTGTGACTACATCTTATATGTTTTGTTGTAAATTTGTGTATTTTCTCATGGGCATACGAAATCATGAATAATATGGCTTGGCTTGAGGGCAATTCTTGGTGTGTGACTAGTTCTTATATCTTTTGTTGTAAATTTGTGTATTTTTTCATGGGGCATACGAAATCATGAATAATATGGCTTGGCTTGAGTGCATTTCTTGGTGTGTGACTACTTCTTATATCTTTTGTTGTAAATTTGTGTATTTTCAAATGGGGCATACGGAATCATGAATAATATGGCCTGGCTTGAGTTCACTCGTGAGAGAAATTCTCGACAAAATTAATATGAACAATTCCGATCATTATATAGGCTTAGATAGGCCACAAAAATGAAAAACTCAGAGGAGCCGGTTCTGTCACGCCCTCAATTTTAATAAGCCAAAATACAATAAAATCCACGTATGATCGATTTAAGTCAACAATTTTTTCATATCAAAACCAAAGTCAAATACAATAAGCTTCTGGTCAAAGGTACCTGTACCCATACAAAATAACAAAGGTTTTAAAGTTATTACATAAGTTGAAATACTCAAAAGCTTAGAGAAATTAAAGTTAAAAGATTATCTTTCAAAATGTACTTAGCATGAAGATGAGAAAATAACTTCATGCTCATATAATCTTCATGGCATGCATCACACTCCACGCATCTGAGATCATGCTTCATACTGTGTACCTGAGAAAGATAGGGTGAGCTCACTAGCTCGTAGGAAACATTTCTACCAACACTAAGGGTATATGGAATGAAAGATGCACATGAAAGTATAATACAAATGAATGAGTAAACCTAGATGGACCAAGATAAATCAACTCGATGACAAAGTGTCTAGGAGATGCCTCAAAGATCTAATGAAACCAGAATATCCATAAGTTTTCTCATAATCATCACATTACGTGTCATAGGTTCATTCCCATGAAAAACACAGTTATTCACACAAGCATTATATTTCCCAACACTTCACAAATACCCAAAATGTCTAAAATAACCCAAACATCCTTTACATTTATCAAATACACCTTATTCCTTTTAATCATTCACTTGTTCTCCGGGCATGCCACAAAGGCCCCGTGTCACTCAAAGAAAGCACATCATCAATTAGATTTCATTTACTCCCGTCATTCATGTTTGACACTCACTCAACATGCCTCATATATTTTGCACAATATTCATATCCATCTCATTGAATTCCAACCATTTGATCATTTTCCCGGCATGCCATATAGGCCCCGTGTCACTCCGGGCATACCATAAAGGCCCCGTGTCACTCCGGGCATACCCTTTCGGGCCCCGTGTCACTCCGGGCGTACCCTTTCGGGCCCCGTGTCACATATTTCATATTTATATTACCATTTATCGACTCATAAGTTCAACTTAGTGTCCAAAACCAATTCACGTATCACTATAACCTTTCACAAGTGTCCAAAGCATTCACACAATCATCTTTGTTCAAAAATTCAAAATGTGTCGGTGATGGTCACAGTAACACGTGTCCAATGTGCGTGAGAAACCAAGACAACCAAGACAAAACATAAAATGCACCATGATAGGTTACCGAAGCTTAGAGGTCAATTCAAGAAGTTTTGAAATGGCCAATGAGGGCCCGGAGCGATGGAACTTACAAATGGAGTTATAAATCTCAAGAAAAATGCGACATGCTGATAGTAAAAAGCACATTTTTCTCAAAATACAAAGGCTATGAATATGAGACCAATTGGGTTTGAAAGTAGACTCGTAGAGCTTTCTAACGGTTTAAGAATCGCCTCAATCGGAGTTTGGACGAAGCCGGGGCGTGCTCGCGAAGTTGGAAAAAAAATCTATCTAGACAAGGGAATCTGGATCGATCCATGCAATGAGTGGATCGATCCACTCTAGTGCAATCAGCGAGCAGACCATTCTGGATCGATCCACTCCTTGAGTGGATCGATCCACTCTAGTGAAATCCGAGAACAAGCCATTCCGGATCAATCCACTGTTGAGAGTGGATCGATCCACTACGTACCAAGAGTGAAACAGAGGGTTTTGGATCGATCCATTGTTAAGAGTGGATCGATCCACCTGGGTTTCGGGTGGAAAATTTACAACCTTGCTAAAATGGATGGGGGCTTCATTCCAAGTCCAATTTGGGGTTTCAAAACACAACTAAGCAAATGAGGTAAACACATTCACAACCAATTCATAGAGTTATCAACCAATTTTGCAAACCCAAACTTATTCAAGAGTCAAATTCAATTCCATGGTGTTAATCAAGTTCAACAAGAGATTTAGGAACAAAGAGGAGAACAATGCACTCATTCAATCAATATACACTTAGAGGAGGTAGAAAATTGTTCCCTACCTCAACCAAACCAAGAAGGAGATGAGACCCTAGCTCTTGCTTCCACCTCCAACCGAAACATGCTATCTCCAAACAAAACCATGGAGTCCCGGACTCCAAATCACGCGTAGATGATGAATCCTTGGTTGGAGGTTGAAGTATTAGAGTGTGGAGGGTGGATTTGTGGTGAGAAATGGAGGGGTTTTGAGGAGACCTTGAGAGAAGGAGAAGAAGAGAGAGATACGTGGGTTTTGAGAGAAGAGAGGAGTGTGATTTTTGCAAAAAATCTGATCTAAACTTGCTTATATACACTCTCACACTAGCACTTACACCCCTCATGTCTCTAATGTGTTCTAAAGACATCCCAATGCACATACTTCCATCACATTGACCCCACATCACTCTATTTTTATTTTCTCACATTTACTCAACGTTATTTCAGGAAAATTATTTTAAAACACTGGTCTTTACAGGTTCCTTTACAAAATGTAAATTAAGCTGGTATGGGTAAATTGAAAAAATTGGTTTTTTGGTTTTTTTGGTTTTGTCCTTATTCCAATTTTTTTTGCATTTGTTAGTTCTGGGTTGATTTTTTGTAGTTTCTTGACTTGTCTTGACGAAAGGAATCTAAAAAGTATAAAATTACTAGCCAAACTTAAAGTTTTGTGAATAAAGACGAATGTGACATCCAAAAAACCGGTTTTTTGGTTCATTTTTTGTCTTTATTCACGAAACTTTAAGTTTGACTAATAATTTTATACTTTTTAGATTTCTCTCGTCGAGACAAACTAAAAAACCACAAAAAAATCGACCAAAAACTAACAAATACAAAAACTAGTTTTTTGAATTTACCCAAACCACTGCTAAACGACTGTGTTGTTGTTATGTGGACCCTTTTGACCGGAACCAAAAGCTTCGTCCCCAGAAGCACTCTCCATCCAAACACAGCCTAATAAACAAATGTAAAAACTGGAGCGAGTATCCCACTGTCCCAGCGAGACGCTGATTCCCCTCTGTCTGCAACGATCCGATCATCTGCCCAATTGTCTTCAACTCCATCGCTACACGATCACACTCTCTCTCGTGTATCCGTAGATGGTGTAAGAAGTTTTTATAGGGGGAAACGAGCTCAAAAATGTCGCAAAACAACATTCCTGTGAGCGAAACCTACTGGTCTCTGGTCGACAAAGCCGACAAGAAGTTCTCTAAGATCAGGGATTTGCCCTACTACGAACGCAACAGGTCAGATTTTTTTCCCTCTTCAATTTCTGTTTTTAGTGAAAGGAATATGTAATCTGGATGTGAGGAAGAAAAGGGGGCATGATTCAGTTGTAAATGTGATAGTATGAGCAGTTCTGGTGTGTCAGTCATCAGGGAATTGGCGTGAGCCTGGTATATGGCCCTCTTAGCCATCTTTTGGGGAAAATAAGAGAGGAGATTATGAAAGAAAAATAGAAAGAAAGTTTTCCTTCTAGGGTTTCTGTTTGTTTCCATGTCATTACAATCCGGATGTAAATTGAAGACATGCATTATCGAGTGATCGTGTTACCATTTCTGCGGCACTATTGGCTGACGGGAATTTGTGTGTTACGCCCTCCTTACCCCACATTAGGTTACTGCTAAAATAAACAAAAGAGTGTGAGGGAAAAGTAGGAAGAAAGTTTTCCCTCTAGGTTTACTGTTTGTTTTCCATGGGATTCCAATCTGGATGTAAAGTGAAGACATGTAATATCCATCCAATTGTAATGTGATCGTGTTAGCATTTTCTACTGTATTAGTGGCACGGCTGTGGTGGTTGGAATATCCAACTCATTTCTCTTCAACTCAGTTGATTTGATTGTTGCTTCTGAATTGACTCTCCTCGCGAGCTTCACTCCTGCAAACTGAGTGAACTCGTTGGCACCACCTGTGACAGTTGGAGTCCGGAATGGTACTTTGACGATAAAGTCGGTGACTGAAGAAGGAGAGAAAGTACTCACATCTAGGGTTAGAGTGGTGTATTGAGCGTTCCTCTTTGGGCTGATTGAGTTACCTTTTTTAGGTAGAGAACGACTTGCTCTCCAAGTACCCTGGCGTCACTATTGACATAGCCGAGCAATGATTGTTATCAGCACATGCAGCCTATTGCTTCTTGACACGTGTTTCAACTCTGAGTGATTTTGCCTGTGGTATAGAGTAGGGTAGCCATGCATGCATAAAACTGCCTTCCGCAAGTCATGCGGATTTCATTTAGAGCTGGGTGTTGATATCCATGACCGTGGCCTTTAAGCGTTCGAATCATGAACACGGGCTCTGCAGCCAGCTCGGTTTAGTGTTGTTCAGTATTGAGCGTCCATCTTTTAGCTTGGCCCGGGGGTAATCCCAATGGGCCTTGGTGCTTTACCTCCTTGACCCAATGGGGCTTAAGCCTCTTAATCTTTATTATTCGGGCCCCCACAACAGCCTTAACCCTTGTTTGGTTACTGAAAAACAAACAAAAGAGACTGAAAGAAGAATAGACAGGAAATTCTCCCCTTTTTTTTTCGATGGTATTACAAACTTTATTTAAAGTAAAAAAAAAGTATAATCGATTGTGCTGATCAGCATTTCTGCTGTATTATTATCGGGAATTTGGGTAAGCCGTTGTATGGAACTTACCTGTGGTCTGGTTACCAAGAGAAAAAAAGTGGTTTTGTTACCTGTGGTTTGGTTCCTTTATGTTTTTCAGCCTGTTAAAAAACTTGCATTATTTAATTCTACTGTGACTGGGTTAGTATTTCTATTTGTTATTATCCGAGAATTTGGGCGATTAGTCAGCGTTAACTACTTGAAGTTGTGAACATTTTCCTAAACATTACAGGATTAAATTAGTGCCATTTCGAGCATAATTGTGTTACCATTTCTTGTGTGTCAAAATCATCAATCCTCGAACATATGTAAGATTTGTGTGGCCCTTACCCCCTGGTTTTCTTTTTTGGGTTACCGATAAACATAATAAAATAAAGTGAGAAAATAGAAAGTATGTTTTCCACCTATGAACTTTCGGACATATTCTTGAGAAGAAAAGATGTGTAACAGTTATTCATGAAATTAAATATGTGCGCGATGATAGATTAAGTATGGGTTTTTAGCAATTATGACTTGTTATGATGAACTTTGTGCACTGGGCTATTAATTAGGGGTGATGCTGAAATCCCTTTCTGTGTAATGGCACCAGGTATGATACATACTTCTACAAGGTGTTTAAAGTGTACACACAACTGTGGAAGTTTCAACAAGAGAATCGCCAGAAGCTTTTGGAAGCGGGGCTTAAGAGATGGGAGATCGGGGATATTGCTTCTCGAATCGGACAGCTTTATTTTGGACAGTATATGAGGACAAGTGATGCCAGTTATTTGTCTGAGTCATATGTATTCTATGAGGCTGTATTGACTAGGGAATATTTCAAGGATGGATTGTTACAGGATCTCAATCTTGCCAATAAACAACTGCGGTTTTTTGCAAGGTTTATGATGGTGTGTTTGGTGTTGAACAGGCGAGAAATGGTCTATCAGTTGGTGAACCAGCTCAAAATGTTGGTTGACGAGTGCAAGAGGACTTTCCAGGTTAATTCCAGTTGTTATGATCTTTTCCAGATTTTTTGGTGCTTTGTTTCAATGCTTCGTTGTCTTTTTGGATATCCATCCTTAGCTATAGCTGTGAGCCTCACTTTTAACGCAGTGTTTGGATCAAGTATTTGTATGGGTGTTTTTGGATTCAAGAATACAAAATGAAGTGAAACAGCTAAGTTATTCTTTGGTTTCCCCATCGTTTTCCTTTCTATTGAAGATCCTTGACAAATCCACGAGCCAAACACCCTAAAAGTTTTTTTTCTTTCTAGCGATCAATCCCAGTTGAATGTTGTGCAAGAAAGCTTGTTCTAAATTAGCCTAATTTTCATGGGACTTCAAGTTAACGTCTCCTTCATCTAATGATCGTCTTCATTTGCTAAACATATTTTTTTTTCTTTCTCATGTCATGGTATGATCTGCTGTGAATGACTTTTCCATTCTTGTACTTTCAGGAAACTGACTTTAAAGAATGGAAGCTGGTGGTTCAGGAAATAGTTAAGTTTCTGAAAGCTGATACAGCTTTTATGAATATCATCCCTTTGAGGTATAGTCTCGTACTGGACCTTCATCCAGAATCTTTACCTCAAGTTGCAGCTGCTAGGAGAAAGCTTAGATTAAAAGATGCTATACTGAGCAGCTATTATCATAACGAGGTTCTATCCTTTCCATAGTTATTTGTGTATGTATCTTTTGATTTTGTTTGCATTTGTTAGTTGTTACCCAGTGAACAATATACAGTTTTCTTAGTCAAATTTATATGAGCTGATTTCTGACACTGTTATACTTCCTGCTTCGAATTCTGACTTTTCCTTTTTCATTTGTTAATTTTTGTTTATTTAGGTCAAGTATTCAGAGCTTACTCTTGACACTTTTAGAATGCTTCAATGCCTGGAATGGGAACCTAGTGGTTCGTTTTACCAGTCAGGTGGAGTTCCTTCAAGTGGGACTGGCACAAACACTGCTCAAAATGGGGCCCCAGGGCCTAGTCTTATTAACCACTCACAGGATATTGCTGATCCTACTTTGCCGCCAAACCCTCGAAAAGCTGTTTTATATCGTCCAACAGTCACACAATTTGTAGCTGTGAGTATTCACATTAGTATATTTCTCCGCAACTGTACAGTTTTCTACAGAATAAAGATTTGCTAAGCAGATATTCAGGCAATATGCCTGGGAAAATAACCCGTAAACTTAGATTGTGTTGGTCACAGTGATGTAGTATCAGAAAGTAGGCCTGTCAATGGACCGGATTCAATCCTGATCCAACCTGGAAAAATTCTGATCCGAATCCGATAACACCAATGTGATGATGCGATAATCTGAATTCCTATAGGATTGAATTCAGATATTACGCGATTGGTTTCGGATATAATCCTATCTGAATTTAAAATAAATAAATAAAAACAAAACATATCACCGAACATTTCGTCATTCTCTCCCAACACCAAACACACTTCCCGATTGCCATTCTTCTCACCCCACCAAAACCGGATCAGATCTCTCTCTCTCTCTCTCTCTCTCTCTCTCTCTCTCTCTCTCTCTCTCTCTCTCTCTCTCCGACCAGCGGACCATCAATCTCTTCGAATTCAGGTTGGATGATTGAAGAATGACTGCTAGCAAAGTGGCACAGTTCTTGGGTAAACATTCACAGAAGATTATGAATATCTGTTTTCTGGATTATAGGATATGTCGACGACGCCCATGGCAGTTCTAGCCATCTTCTTTTGAAATGGGGCTGTTTTATAGGGATGTGGTGGTTTTGTAGAGAGAGAAAGGGGGAGGAGAGAGAAGGGGGTGGGGTCTGTTTGATTTTAAGGATATAAAACAAAGAAAGCCATGCAGGAGCGAGAGAGAATTTGGTTCAGTTTCAATTAGAGAGAGTTGACTATTACATATAAAAAAAAAATCTTGNAACGCAAAAAACTGGATAGGATTTGTGAGAGAGAGCGAGAGAGAGAGAGAGCTGGTGGGAGTTGACCTTTACATAAAAAAAAAATCTTGCGCAAAAAACCGGATCCGATTCGATTTTTCGGAATTCAGATGTAGTGAGTCCAGATCGGAATTGAGCAATTTCAGATTCGGATCCAATCTGGTTCATTGACTGGTCTACTGGGAAGGTAAGGTAAACCAGGAGTTATGATTATATCTGTTTGCTTAAGATGTGCTAGCGTGTTTGAAGAAAAAAAAAAAATCCTCATGTTGGTATTTTGCCAACTTTAGCATGGCTTCTGTATGGAATCCTGCATGGTTTTACGGTCCATACATAGATACTCCATGCCACATTGATAATTGCTCGAAGTGAATCATCTGGTTCAAGAATATGTAATTATGGAGCTTAAGAGGTTTTCATCTTCTGCTTGAATAACTTGAACAAAGATCAAGAGAAAACATTCATGAACTACCCTGTCTCAAATTCTAGTCCTGGTTAATCTTATCATTCAAACTGTATTATCATGTAATGATGATTCATTTCTCATGATACACATAGGAAACGGTTTTCCCATCCACCATCGAGATTGAAGACTCGGACAACTGCATTATGACAGTCAGAGAAACAAAAGAGCTAAGAATGTTTGCTCCAAGTTCACGGGTTATAGTCATAATCAAATTAGGGGTTCACCTTTTTCTTCTTTTTTTGGTGGTAAACTGTTTGCTCCTTGAATTCCATGCTCAAGGACGTATGCTATGAGGTTGGACTGTTGGAGTTTTACTTGGTGAGAGGAATGTGGGTGTGAGGTGTCGGAAGAGTACCTGAAGTGTCCCTTTGAGAATATGGCGGTTGCTGCAAAGTCTTGAGACCAGCGGAGGTGGAGGAGGAGAGAGCTTAGGGCAGTCTTAGAGAGGGAGATGTCAGAGAAGTGGGAGTAGAGGATAGTGAACCAAAGAGCAAGTGTAGTGGGTAGGTATTGAATGTGATGTCTTGAATGCTCCGTTAGCTCCTCTTTATATAAGAGCCTTGGAGCCTTGGAGGCGATGTAAGCATGCTTCTCCTCATTAATGCATAGCAGGGTATAGTTTCTCTGTGTTAGGGTTAGAACTAGAGTTCTGCATCATGGGACTCTCAAAGATAGTTGGGTGATTTATCGTGCCTGTATTATAACTAGATGGTTGGTATGATACAGGCTCCATATATCAACATGTCAGCTGGGAGCCTGGGATATTGTAGAGATTTTCTGTCAGATGTCAGTGACGTAGGCACCCTCTCTCTCTCTCTCTCTCTATGGCCGATCATGGAGCTCTAGCCGCCTACCTCCTTTGGTCCCGAGTGGGTACCTAGGCCTTGCTCCTAATCTAGGGTCTTGTATAGAGTCGCTAGGCTTGTGAAAGCCTAATTAAGTCCAGTGTAAAGATTATGGGAGATGCCGTGGGCATACTTCGTAGTGGTGTGTTTTGGAGACTTCATGGAGGAGGTTCCTCTAGGAGATGCCTTGGGCATACTTGTAGTCATAGTGGTGTGTTTTGGAGACTCCATGGAGGAGGTTCCTCTGGGAGATGCCTTGGGCATACTTGTAGTCATAGTGGTGTGTTTTGGAGACTCCATGGAGGAGGTTCCTCTGGGAGATGCCTTGGGCATACTTGTAGTCATAGTGGTGTGTTTTGGAGACTCCATGGAGGAGGTACCTCGAAGTAGGTACCATGGAGGGGTGCCTCGGAGGGGGCACCAAGGAGAGGCATTATGGAAGGGGTGCCATGGAGGCCTGAGACGTATAAAAGGGTCATGATCCAGAATGTGCTCTTTCCCACTGGATATTAGGGTCCACGGGTAAGTGCTACGTTGAGATGTTTTTCCGGATACCCACAAGGAACTCTTATGGGGGAAGAACAAGTGACAAAAGACCATCCTATTGTTATTTTCCAACTTTCATTGGACGAAGTTGAACATTCAATATAATAACAAAATAGTCTCCTTGATTTTAACC
Organism: Vaccinium macrocarpon; assembly: GCA_022606695.1. Classification (NCBI taxonomy): domain Eukaryota; kingdom Viridiplantae; phylum Streptophyta; class Magnoliopsida; order Ericales; family Ericaceae; genus Vaccinium; species Vaccinium macrocarpon. The sequence goes on from CM040179.1 coordinate 21,473,391, forward strand.
TTCTCCTTTAATGTTACCTAGGTACACTGAAGGTTCTCTAGAATCAGATCCATGACTTCCGTGTTGTAATGAACTTAGGATTCTGTTGTTTTTCCCTGAATTGGAGCATTAAGGATGGATGTAAGGGTTTTAAGTTTTACTCTGAGCCTTAAAGATTCTGTGTTTTTCTAAGGTATGTTTGTTAAGCTGCACTCCAGATTCAAGCCTGGAGGGATGTGTGCCTGATGAACAAAAATGTTCTAAAATTGGTTTATACCTGCAGTGGTACTATGAATGTTGCATGGTAGGGGAGTTGGGAGTTAATTCAATGGCACAGCAAGCAGGGGACAGCTATAGGTCTTGTAGTTTAGCCATTACTGGCTTACTGCAAAGTTTTCAGGGACTGTACACCGAAACTGGTGAAAACAAAAGGTTCAATCTTTTGAGTACTAAGGTGGTTAATCCCCCATTATGGTCCCATAAACTGTGCAAGGACTAATCAATCAGGGCAAGTAAAGTGCCAGAAAATAGTTTTTCCTTTCTGTCTCTTGCTTCTTTGTCCGCCTTATTTTTTATGCGGCAGGTGCTTGTTTAAAAGGGTAAATTAAACAAAAGTCCCCTCTGATTTCATAATATACTTCCCTCCCTTTTGAAGATATTGTTCAGATTCTCCCTTCCCGTTAAATTAGCCTTAACAGTGTTACTTTTGGGTACTAAAAGACCGAAATACCCACAAATAGACATCCCTACAATTTTCCCACGTGTTGTTGCACTGTACTAGGAGTATAAAACAATTCTTGAAAGAACAGAAAATTCTGTATCTAATATACTCTAGAAAGACCAAATACAAAGTAGCCAAGACAAATGTTATCAATAAACTCACAAAGGACCTTTAGAATGGCTTTGTTTTTGTTAGTAGTACGTTTTTACAACTTGAACAATTATTATTTTTTCTCTCAGTTAGACAAGCCAGAGTAATAATTAATCAGATCTTAACAGAAGATGAAATCTTTTCCTTTCGAAAGATGAAAAGAAAATAAAGTTTATTGTTTTATTGTCTGGTTTAGTGTATTTGTTAAAGGTAAGGTTCAAATTCTTTTATTTTTTCATTCTCTCTTGCTGAGACAAACTGAAGATCTTGACACTAGTAGAAAACATTGCCTCAAAGCCAATTCTGTAAAAGTTCCAAACAAAGGTGAGCTGAATTATCAAATTTATAAGTGAACGGCTTGAGCAAAATAATATTTGGTGCCCTTTGGCTCTCTGAAAATCAACAATTGTTAAATCGTTTTGTTTTGGGGTGTATTTGACGTTTGATTAGTGAAAATAAAATACTGAAGGAGAAGAAATACGAAGAAATAGAGAAAGTAAATAACCTTTTTACCATTATTTGATATAAAAATAAGAAAAACAAGTGTATATTTTTTTGTGTTTTTGTGCATAGAGAGTTGATTTTTAGTTTAAGGCAGACTATTGAGTACGATGCATTAATATTGACAGCAAGAGCAAAAAGAAAGGGATCTTTATGTTCAATGGATCATGAAATTTACATTTGAAACTTGATGGCAAGTGTTGGGGGAGTCATCATAAATTAATAGGTGAAATGTAATGACACCAGCAAAGTCTATTATGTCTTCTAACAGAGGTTAACGGAAGGGTGCATTTTAGTTTCAAAAGTAAAGCAGGTAGTCTTTACTGAAACTAGAGGGGAGGTTAGTGTAATTTACTGTATTTAGAATTAAATCATAGCTTAGAAGTAATTGCTTGTGAGCTTTTGTATGGTGTGGTGACCTCTTGGGGAGTGTGGAGCATTTGAAGAGGTGAATGGACTAAAAATTCCTGGTTAGGGCTTTCTGATCTTGGGTCGTTGAAATGGTGAACTTCTTGGAGTTCAAAGAATGATGTTTTTTTGCTTGAATGTATGGAACATTTGGAACACTAGAGTTCATAGGTGTTTGGACTGCAGAGGGAAGGTGTTTCTTGCTTCCAAGTTCCAACTGGTGTTGCATTTGTGAAAATGTGGAGTTGATTTGTAGTCTATGTATCAGTTACTTCTTCACCTTTTTCTATTCTCTGAGTTATGGAGCATATGTTTAAAACATTTGTTATTCTCTTCTGTTCTCTCTCTCTCTCTCTCTCTCTCTCTCTCTCTCTCTCTCTCTCTCTCTCTCTCTCTCTCTCTCTCTCTCTCTAGTTTGGTGGATATTGGTAAAAGAATGGTAAAAAAAGTTCAAGGCACGCCATTAGCGGTAAACTCATTATGAGGTTTATTGTGCTCAAAGCCGCGTGAACATGAATGGAATTCGATCACGAGAGTGAAATATGAAGATTAATTGAAAGTAAAAATGGGATTTTACCAGTGTTAAGACTTAGTTTTGATAGCTTGCCTTCACCATCTCTGAAAAATATTTTGTATATTATTCCATCTTTTGAAAGGACATTGACATCAACAATGATGAGTTGATTCAACTTTGGATGGGTCCTAGGATATCTTCATCTTTTTCTAGGAAGGCGACTTAAAAGGAAGATTTAGGCAACGAGTATTTTAATATTTTGTTGCATAATTCATTTTTTCAAGAAGTTAAATTGGACGAGTACAATCATATTACCAGCTGCAAGATGCATGATCTTGTACATGAACTTGCACTTCATGTTGCAGAGGACAGCTATTTGACTTTAGAAGCTGGTGAAGTAAATAGCCATTCAGATGTTCAACGTCTCTCATTGTGTCTTGGAGAAGAAACAATGTTAGATATCTCAACAGAAATTTTTGGAAACTTGAGGACATTAATTTTAGGACATGTCCCCACAAACATTGACTATGTCAATTGTGAACGTGTCCTATGTTTCTTAAGATCCCTTGTGGAAGTCCCAGATTTACTTATATATATTATATACGTATATATACTTTTTCTAATGCATATATAATAGGCTTCCAGAGTGTTCAGAATCAATTGCTTTATCTGATACCCTGATGAAGGATTGCCCATAGAAATTCATGTAGGTATTTATTTTGCAATTTTATGTGACTGCTTTTATATGGTAGGTTCTGGCTACAATGTGTGAGGAACTCCCTCCAGATGGACTTCTCTTAATATATTTATCAGCTTCAGGTATCGCGTTTTGCTTTTTAACTTTTTTCCCCGTTGATGAGTTTAGTCACATTGCTTCATATTGCTTAGGTGTTTTATGTCATCCAAATTATTTCAGGAAGCAATACATCTGGTAGCCCACACAATTCTCAAGGGCAAGGTAAGGGGGATAGCTTAAGTTACCGGACAGGAGGCTTACATATTGGAGCTCGTGGAAATGGAGGTATTCTACTAACTCATATAACATCTTGTATGAGTTCACTATGGGGACTTAAGTATCCCAGGAGCAACTTATTTACCTATCTGCTGGTATTTAGCATTTTATAGTTCACTATGGGGACTGGTAGACCAAAATTGGCTTTAGAGGTGCTACTTTGAAAGGATTAAAGTTTTTTGGATATCAGAGAATACAATACCCTCGATAGAGCTCGATGGAAAAACAGGTTCATGTAATGGACCCCTATCGATTGGGACTTAAGCTTCAGTTTGGTTTTGTTTATGTTTTATAGTCACTTTTAGGCCCCATGCAATTTCGATTGTTACTAGCAGATTCCCATGCCTAAAGCACGTCGGAACGAAATAAACTATCCGCTCTACCCGACTGCTCCCGACAAATTTAATCTTATACATAGCGTCAGTTATCATTTTGAGAAGTTTTCATGTTTGATCATAGAAAACATTTAAATAGGGATACATTGCCTAAAAAGAGATGGGAGAGAGGTAGATTTATTAGGAACATATTCTTTGTATCTTTTAAAATAGAAATGATCTGACTATTACAACTTACCTTTAAAATGTGATTGGACAGCCGTGGATGTTACTTTGTATGTACAACTAGACATTTTGTAGAAAAACGCTCTTTTTTATAGTAGAGTTTTTTACAATTTTATTTGTTCCTAGGTAAACGTACCACAAAGAACGTTGAACTTTTTTTTGCCATAGATAGCTTCTAAAAGGCAGGCTATGTGGCCGATTAATTGGCGCTTATGTAGCATGAACACCAACACGGATACGGACACGGGACACGGAATTCAAAAAAATGGACACACACACAAGGCAAGGGACACGGCATAACTAATAAATAAAAAAATCATATATGTATGTAGTAATAGTTTATAAACATAGATATATACACTTTTCTTTTGATATGTAAGATATCTACACTGTTAAATAATGGCATATATATTCGCACACATAAACATATATATAAGATATACACCCACAAAGCAATGGAAATATATATACTAGTACATGTATACATATATGTACTATATACATATACATAGTGAGAGAGAGTGTATATGTGGGACACGTGTGTACATGCTGTATCTCCCTCCATAAAATAATTTAATTTAAGGGACATGCCACATGGCTTGTTCCTGTGTCCGATACATGGACACAACGACCGTTGGTGCTTCCTAGATTGGTGCCTAGGTGCGAGGCGGTTCCCCACCGCCTTGCCTAGGGGTCTAGACTGTGATCTAGGCACCAGGCCAATTAATCGGCTGCTAGGAGGGATTAATCGGCAATTAACCAGCCAGGCTGGATTAGGCATCTTGGAGGAATTAGGCGGACGATTATTGCTAGGCAATGTCAAATTTTAGGGATATACTATCATGGTAATATACTACTATAAGGGGCTTTGATGTAATTTTCTTATGATATAAACTGATTTGTAGTAAACACAGTACCCAGTTCATGTGAACCTTGAACTTTGAACGTTGATCTTCGCTTTATTTCTTAGTTTTCAATGTAATTTATTGTTTTGTTCTACTTCTGTTCTGGTACTTGCTCTCCAAACTTGGGGAGGGGGTAGGACCGTAGGAGAATATTAATAAGAAATAGAAGATAGAAAATCCGCCTAATGTCTAGGTGTCGGCTATTCACCGATTAATTGGCCTAGGTGCTAGGCGGTGTCCAGCCGCTCGATTAGCACCTAGCGCTTTTAGAAGCTTGACACAACAATTGAGCTAGCATTTAAACAGAAGCTTGACGTTATCGACTTAATACCCTACTGAGAGAAGGCAATTCACGAGCGTCTAGAAAGTTGGGCTGAAAGGATCATAAGATGAAGGTAGACCAGATAGAAAACGAGCTAGATGCATCTATTCAAGTTGGGACTGCATAAACTGAATATCACAGAGATCAGCTTGAAAATATTGAGCTCCCTGGTCCCTACAAACACCACAAAAGATTGCATAGTAATCCTCCGAAGACAAATCGTCAAGTGAGAAGGAAAATTAAATCTGATGAAAGACGTTCGGTGTTGACAATGAAAAACAACTCCTGAACCTTGTGTCACACAAGTTTGGCAATAGGTAAGAACAAGTGTGCCACTAATCTCAGGCTCCATACTGTTCCATAACCGAGGCTGCCGGCAGGTTTTTTGGTGGGGCAACACATTGAATTTCGAGTTGGACTCTATAGGACTTGAGAGGATCATCACTCAAAGTAATTAAACTAGGTCTTACCTAGAAACATACCTTTGCAGCCTTGGCCAAGGGAGCATAACTTTTATGGGCAACATATCAAGAGACCATGCATAACCCAAAAAATAGCACCAAAAGTAGAAGCAGAAGAAGTCATTGCAAACAAATCACTGCCCAATAAGGAGCAGAAACCCAACAAATAAAAACATCAGCAACCAACTTAAAGAAACTGCCAACCAATCACGAGGCAATATGGGCATAAAAAACATCATCAACAAATGAGCACAAAATAGAAAGATGTCGTGGATTGGGTTGCTTTTCACCTTGTACATTACACGCATGCTCTTTGTTCTGAGACTCTGAGTCTTGCCAATTCAATATGTCAAGACTTCACTAAAGCTTGATATTTTTTTGTCATACCCATAATCTTATGGATATATTGCTATTTAATTCTTTGAACATTAAAGAATAGTTATGCTAACGCTAATTTATTCTTTGTCAGGCGTTGATTCCATTTATCCTTGTGACTTTGTTCCGTTTACGAGAAAGCCACTATTTATAGTTGTTGACAGTGACAACAGCAAAGCATTCAAGGCATGTTTCCTACCACTTCTGTTTTTTCTTTTGTGGTGGCCATGCTTGTATCTCTCCCTCTATTACTACTAGTTTACATACTGTCTAAGACCACCAGCCATGTGTGTGGTATACATACATAACAGCACAAGAAAAATCTTGAATTAACAAAACATTGGCGCAGCCATGGCTGGTAAAAGTTTGAAATATGAATTTATTTATTATTTATATGGGACTACATCATGTATACGAGTTTTCCAAACGAATATGTGTTTGTTTTCTACGCATTCCTTAATTTTGAAGATGAAACTGACTGACCTGCCTTTCCCAGACAAGAATACTGGGTATTGACTACTATGGATCAACCATTTGTTGGCAATCTTTATTTATGTTACAACTTAGGTCTTACTGCTATGAATTTCATTTGTGTTACTGCATTGTTCATACTTCTGTAGGAATATAACATGCAACCTCTCATTGAAATCCTTGGTGAACACATGTTGCTAGAGGTTCAAATTCGTGTTCCTTCTCAAGCAGTAGAGAAGAACTTATGTCATACCACATATAGCCGTACCTCCTAAGTTGCGCTGTCAACTTTATTCCATTACTAATGCTTGAAATCTAATACGACATTAATTGGTTTCCTAGAGAAGTTAAGAGTGGTATGTGGTACGAAGGGTTGGTTTCTTCTGTTCAACTGTTCCCATCGAGTAAGGGTCATTCATCTCATCTACACACAAAACTATTGATCCAGCAGGACGAAGTTTCAACCATAAAATTCTCATTTAGATTGGCCAAAAAAAGTGTAGTGCATCTAATTACGTGTTGTAATCATATTGAAAATATGAAGGTTTTCTTTGCACAGGCTATAAATGGAGTTGAAAAAGGAGAGCCAGCTGCAATGCTCCTATCTCCTACGTCTTACCCTACTGCGCCTTCTAATGTAGATTCTTCTCGTCACCCAAGCGGGAGCCTATTCACCAGTTTTCTCACGGCTCCTTTGCAAGCTTTTTGCCTCTTGCTTGGTATTCCAGGCTCTGATATTGATACGGTGAGTACAAGCAACATTGCTATCCATACTTAATTGCGAGTAGCTTAATTTTGATGGAGAACTAAAAAAGTGCTTCAGGATATGTTTAACAAGGCCAGGGGCTTGCTTTCCTCACTACTAAATGACTGGGGATCGATGTTGGCGGCATCAGACACTCTTGATCCTGTTTGGGCTCAAGGTTTAAGCGACCCATTTTTGAGGCGTCTTCTGCTACGGTACATCTTAAGTTCTCTGCTTTTTTGATTGTGAGGTAGTAACTTCTATATTTTAGTGTCTTCATATCATTAAAATACTAATAACATCAAAACTGGTAGGTTTTTTGGTTGCGAGGTAATCTACAGTCGTGTTTTGTGGGTTTTGACATGCACCCCGTCTATGACACATCGACGGACCGAAGTGGTGGCCATCTTCGTATCTGACGCAGGGGGCCACCACCATGCCTGGGAATCTGGGTATGCGTATGGGACACACTAAATGGCTTATCCAATTGTTGACGATAATAATTTAAGTACAAGAGAAGTGTGGAACACGCGTGCCTCACGTGTGAATATAAAAAAACTTATGAAGGGTTGAAAATATGATAAACTTATCTCTTGTTCCTTGTGATTTGTTTTTTGATGGATCATCTCTTAATTATGTACAAAACAATGTTGGCTGTTTGCAATTGGAGTGGTAACCTAATGGGTAGGTGCCATGTACTCTCATTCATTTGACTAGGGTTCAAACCTCATTCATTAGTCTTGGTTTTCATTAGTTTGGGGTGTTTGTTGATCAAGTATTAGTAGAAACTCTAAATATAAATTTATGAAGGTTTAAATTTTCGCTGTGTTCATGTCGTTTCCATCTCCCCTTTATTTATAAATGCCATGTCACGTGTCCAAATTTGTGTTTGTCTGTGTCCGTGAGTCTTAGCAACCCATCGTCAACGTCCCGTACAAAAACTAAAAGCAACTCCCAACTGCTAAAGGAAATTTTGTTGTAACCATGATGTGGCAATGTTAAAACCGTCCAAGGCAGTATGTCCATTGAAGAGTACGCTGGAAGATTCTATAGCTTGGCTACCGTCCCGTATGATGTGGAAGTCTCATGTACAGTTCCCTGAGAAGGGAGTGGCTACCTACTGGAGCTTCGACCAACCACCACTGAGCAATTCCACTTTGGGGCCACCTCTTACTCTTCCATTATTATAGGGGTATGGGGTTGAGACAAAGAAAGATCAAGGCAGCATACCAGTTTTTCCTTTATACTTTACTTGGATCTGTTTTTATGCTATTAGCTATTCTGTTGATTCTTTTCCAAACAGGAACCACCGAGTTACAAATATTATTAACCACAGAATTTAGTGAGGGGCACCAAATCTTCCTATGGATTGCTTTTTTCGCCTCTTTCTCCGTCAAAGTGCCTATGGTACCAGCTCATATTTGGTTACCCGAAGCTCATGTAGAGCACCTACGGCATAAGAGACCATTTGAGCTGCAAATCATAATGCTCCTAGAAAGGCGTATTTAGAATATAGAGGAGTGAAAGTTCCCAACAATCAATGAGTTGATCATATCCTTCTATGAACCGTTTGAGCACGTCCTCTGCCACCCCCCACTGCGCTTACGGCTCTATACCCCAACCCAACTTGCTCTGGCTCCGGGTCCTTCCTTTCTATTCCTCGGTGGCAACTAAAGAGGTAGCAAGACTAACTGCTATTCTAGGAAGTCAAATTCCTAGAAGAGAAGGGTCAGTAGAGCGGAGACGAACTGATCAATGAGAAAGAGGCCCTACTCACTACAGACAGACGAATACACCACAAAGATCGAACTGCACTCATGCCTCTCCCGCATCAAGTTTACCGCCCCCCTACGTAGTGATTCTTTCAATTATATCCCCGTTGAAGCTTTCAATTGGAGGGGTTCAAATTAAAAGTATTTGAATTCTCATGGAATGAGGATGTAATGCTTTCACCCAGCAAGGGTTAGATACAAAGATCTCTTGTGGTTTAGCTGCTTGTCGACTCTATACTATGGCAGATGCAGTTCACGTGGCTTACCAAATGGAAGAATACTTGAAAAAGAACATTCCTGTGAAGGCTACAAGTGAGAGTTTTACTCAAAGTGAAAAGACTTTTATCGAAGGGAATCGAAGTAAGTTTACTGAGAAGCCACAAGAAAATTCTTTTGTTGCTAACAAGTCCTCTTGTCCTAGAGCATCGTTATCAACATCTCAAGCAAGTAGTACTTCTTAAACAAGATGTTTTGCTTTCCATGGTTTGGGTTATTTATCCTTCCAATGCCCCAGCAGGTCAATTGCCTTGGTTGGAAATTAAGTTCCAAAAGAGTCCGCATCCAATGAACCACCACCTGAAGAAGAGGTTTGTGAACCTCTTGGTACTAATCTGGAGGTAAATTTTGATGATTTAGATGAATTCATGGGCATTATCTGTCCTCTTATGGTAACAAAAATAAACAAGTTTCCAAGGGTGATGAGCTTATTTCTTATTGAGGGAAAATCTTCCAAACAAGGGTTAATTGCCGTGGGCAAGTATGTTCATTAGTTTTTGATATAGGAAGTTGCACCAACGTGGTATGTAAAGAAGCTGTCAAAAAGTTACGGTTGAAAGTTGAGCCACATCCAGAACCAATTTTCGGAAAGTTGAGCCACATCATGTGGCTTGGATCACTAATACAAAGTTGAAGGTTGAGCAATAATGTTCAGTCACCTTCACCATTGGGAGCCTTAAAGAGACAGTCATGTGATGTTTTGCCACTCAAGCTTTGCCACATACTTTTGGGAAGAACATGGTTGTGGGATCGTGACGCACAATATGTTGGGTGTGCCAACACATATTCCTTTATTGTTGGGAAAAAGAAGTATACTCTTACTTGTGCTGTAGATGCATAAACATTGAAATTACATAAAAGTTCTCTCCTAATTCAACAAGCTTTTCCACATATTGGTATTTTGGGAATTGCACCTAACTCAGCGGAGGAGAATTGATGGCATAGCCATGGAATGGTTAGACAAGTCTCATAGGCTTTGGAAACCTAAACCAAAGGCCATGGGTAGCACGAGCATCTAGGAGTCTTTTTGGTCCAAAAATAGTGTCCATGGTAGTTGGTAGTTCAAGGATCATCCATGGTAGTTGGAAGGTCAAGGGTCATCATGAATTTAGTACTTGCATTAATATTCATCTAGGTACATTAAATACATCTCTAGTTCATTGCATCTAATTGTTAGTATGTTGATTCATACTCCCTCTGTTCCAAAATAAGTGTCTTGCACGCAAACCTAGGTCTTAAAAAAGATGTTTTTTTTTTTTTTTTCACAACTTAAAAGAATACATTGATATCTATTGATTGGTGAAAAGAATTTGATTCTTTTTATGGAAAAAAATGCATCTTTTAAAAGGCCTAGGTATGCATGCAAGACACTTATTTTGGGACGGAGGGAGTATATCCTATTTCAATGTATTCATTAATTAGGTTCATGTCCTTTAGACTTCTAGGAATGAAGTGTCTTTTCCATGTGTAATATAAATTGGGATGTAATCTTTGTACTATGAATTGGGATGTTTTCTTCTATTTTGAACAGTGTTGATTTATGAATTGAGTTTGCAAGTCTGAGGCATTGTGATTGGGGTTCGGGCTGCGGTCCGTCCTTGCAGAAACCGCCTAACCCTTGCAAGAGGGTGAAACACCTCTATCTCTCTTTCCCTCTCTTCTTCTTCTCATTCTTTCTTCTCCTCTTCTTCTTTTCACACTTTCTTCGAAGTACTATTCTTATTTCCCACCAAAAAACCAGCATGATTCCTATTGTAGGTGGCAATACAAAAGCATCCTATAACCGTCCTACATCACCAAGTTAATGTTGGCTTCATCTGAGCATCCACAATCACCTTGGATGCCTTTTTTGTCAACAAGTGCTTACAGTTGTAGCACCTGTGGAGAGCTTTATGTGCCTTTTCTAGCTCCATTTCTTAGCTTCATAACCTTTTGGGACTAGTAGTATTCTGACATGGTGTCAGACCTTAATTTTGGGAGGTCTTGAGTAGTTGAGTTCAAGTTTCTTTGTTTGCATTCTAGCTCCACCTGTAAGACGAGGTGGCATGTTAGGTTGGTTATTAGAGAACTTTTCATGCATTGTACCCCCTTTTATAACAGCTTAAATTGTGGAAAAAGATTTTGACACTATGTACCATATTTCTTGATACGTGAATTTACATTACATGAAATTTAGACAGTACTTTAGTATAAAATCCAAACCTGGTAGAGCTTTCCTTTTCTGGTCCCTTCAATAGTTTTGTTTGTCTAAACCTGTTATAGTTCTTATATTATCAAGTAAGGCCCATGACGTGATAAAATTATTCCAGTAATTAGCTTTCGGTCTTGCAGATTTATATTCTGCCGGGCAGTGCTGACATTGTACACTCCTGCTTCCAACAAGGAAGAATACCTTCCTGAATGCATTCCTAGCCTTCCAGATGCTTTCCTGCCTACGGCTGCAACATCTCAAACAGCAGTTCTGCAGATAGCAAACATCTTTGGTGCTAATAACCGTTTTGTCTTCTCAGAAGGTATCTCTCTTCCTGAACGTAGTGAGGGATGAAATGTCTTCCTTGTGAAAAACCGGCTTCGTCATATATGAAGTTTCCAAGTAATGGTTAGCTGTTTTTTCCCTGTTGTATAGTTAGAAGCGTTATCTCCATTTTCTCTTTGGTCGGTTGTTATGATTTTAGTTCTTTTTGTTTATGATCCTTGCTTTGGCAACAGAATTTATAAGAACTGACTGTTAGAATCAGAATATGGGGAAAACCATAAGCATAACGTCCCTGTTTGGCATCATGGTTGTTTGTTTTATATCCTTATTTTCCGGAAAACATAAAAAAACTTGCTAGGTGAACAGTTTCTTCTGAAACCCATTTTTAGGTGAGATTTTGACAACCTCCATCTCTCAGATGAACACCAAAAAGGTTTCCAATTCCTAAAATATTTTGCATATGCTCTCATCTAAATGATTTTTAATGGGCTGCCCTCCCCTCATACTTAATGCATAGAGTTGCTTCAAATACAATCTGTTCATGAGAGACTTCGTCATATTGAAGTTTTCCAACTTCAACCGTATATTGGCAACGCTAGTCTCTTTCTCAACCTCGTGAAGCACATTATCAGCTAGATTAACTCAATCAAACTCCGGAATTTAGCATCAAGTTCTTTCCAAACATCTTCCTCCATCTTCTTGCGAGGTTTCTTGTCCACTCCAATAAAGCCTTGTATAATCCTTGTTGAATTAAATAGGCTTTCATCTTTACACGACGTATACTAAGAGGGTGTTTGGGAGCCAACTTTTCAACTTTTCATTTTTGGCTTTTTGACTTTTTGGCTTTTTGGATTATGGCCAGAATGAGTTTTGAATTTTGGAAGAGTGTTTGGGAGAAATGTGCAGAATGCATTTTGTAAAAGTTGTAGTGTTTGGGAGAAAAATGATGAAAATGCATTATGGATTATTTTTGACCAATTTGCCCTTGTTTATAAAGTAACAGTAACATATGCCAACTTTTTGGAAAATATGCATCAGATTGTAATTACTCCCCTTGGTTCCAAATTTGTCAATATTTTGACACGAATGTCAATATGAAGATTTTTTTTTAAAATTCTAATTGGGAAATATTTTGTGAAAGGTACCCGTCCATTTTTTAAAAAACTTTTTTTTTTTTGATAGTATTATTTGATCTTCCTATTTTTTTTACAACAAATTGAAATTCTCCCGTACTTTAATAGGAATTATGGAAAGTAGAAGTAATTGGGAAAAAAAATAAAAAAGGTGGTCAAAAAAATACAATTATAAACATTACATAATTTAAAAACACATACATAACCATATTATACATATTTATTAAAAACATTACACAACACCGAAAACAACCAACAAAGCATCGAAACTGAAACATAAACAACAAAGCATCCAAATAAAAAAAAATAAGGCAAACACTTGCTCCATAGGCATCTAACGTATACGATGGGCGACAATATAATCCCGAATTTGAGTCCTCACATTGTCCATTTCACCATCATCATGTTGTTACGTATTTCCATGAAACTCGTTAGGTGCCGTAGTTTCCACTCCGCATTAATAAGGCATGAATTCTGGTCGCGTATCATAGAAGCCAAAAGGAATATCAAGCATGTTGTTCCTTCTTATGAAATTATGGATGGCCATTGTTGCAGTTACAAGAGTTTTCTGTGTTTCCATTGAGAACCCAACGGGCATGTCACATATCATGGGGAAACGCGTTTTCCATACTCCGAAAGTCCTTTCTATGGTGCACCTAAGGGATGAGTGTATTTTGTTGAATTTTTCAAACTCATTCCTTGGTATGGCTCTGTTACGCCAATCTGGAACATGATACGTACAACATTTATATGGTGCTAGAAAACCTTGAATGTTTGGGTACCCAGCATCTACCAAATAATACTCACCTGCAGTCATGTACATTTTTATTTGTAAACCAATTAATCCGTACATATGTACGAAATTGACTGTTATGCTGGAGAAAGAGAAATGTTGGAATAACCTTGTTGTGGGTGTGGAAAATTATTGGTTGGGTCCCTTACACAATCATAGAAAATTCTGGTGTCGTGTGCACTTCCCTCCCATCCTGATAAAGCAAAAGTAAAGCACATATCAAAGTCACATGCCGCCATAATATTTTGTGTCGGATACCCCTTCCGACCAATCCATTTGGCAATCTCACAGGGTTTCGGGTGTGCCTTGATGTGAGTGCCATCAATTGCACCAATTGCACCCTACGAATAATAGAATTTACTAACATGAGAAGTAAGAAATAACTTTAAACGTTGTATGAATAAAGGAAAAAAATATCCGATTTACAAATACCTTAAAATGTGGAAAATATCTTTTACTATCTTTTATTTTCTTGTGCACTTCTTGGCAAGGCCATGGCCATGGCCTAACCCAGTCGACAACCATGGCGTTAAGGGAATCAAGTACATCATGGAAACGCCTTGAAATTGTCTCCCCTGAAAGTTGGAAACGCTCTTGTGCACTTTTATTATTAGCTCGTTGGCCCACAATCCATAGAAAGATAGCCACTTGCTCTTGCACGGAGATTCTGTCCGCCTCTTGCAACCCATAGCTATTTTCGAGCAAGTGACAAAGGGACATAAAATTGGTTTTGCTCATACGAAATGCTTGATACATACGCTTTGGGTGACCCGCATTCAACTCAGCAATCCATTTTGCACCGGTGAATGTAGAGGTACGACAAGGCTCCTTGGCCATGTAAGTTTCATTGTGGATAGCTAAAATGGCTTCCGCAGCTGCTCTTCTCCTTGACCAACTGGAGGACTGACGAGGTATGGGATCACTCGACCCTTCACCGTATTCGTTCACATTATATGGATTAACGTACTCGTCATTGTACACATCTTCTTCGGCGTAAATATCGTAGTCGTAGTAGGTCGCCCATTCATCGTCTCCACTCATTTTTAGTTAAAAAACGTTGAAAGAAAATTGGAGAATGGTAATATGGAAGTCTTTTGAATACAAGTTGTTTGGGTAGTAGTAAAGTAGAAGTAGTCGGTCATGCATATGACCTTTTAAAGGAAAGATAGCCACCCACTGTCCAATGTAATAAAGACTCTAAAAAGAGAGTAGGTAGATACAACATGCATGAGCTTTCAAAGGAAAGATCACCCACTGTCCAATGTAATAAAGACTCTCTAAAAGGAGAAAATTTTGGACGACTTATTTGGACCCAAAATTTTCAAACGTTGAAAGAGACTGGTACTGACTGGCAATGTAGTAAAGGCCAGTTTTAAATACAACCACTTTGATACAAGCAGTAAATAGAGTAGACAAAACTGCAGAATGCACATGCATGCCCATTTGTTGAAAGAGACTACACAATAACCCTTGGTCAGAAATAATTCATCCAAAATGGACACAGCTTGCACTAGTGCATGCTCATTTGTTGAAAAATAATCAACCATACATGCCCTCTACTATGCATAAATAGTTCGGTTGATGTAAAATAGAAGACAACATCATTGTCACTACTAATCATAAAAAAGACTAAACTAAATTCAAGCCGTTGAACCACAAAGTTGAATATAGTTTGCAACATAGTCTAAACACCAATAAAGTTGTTAACGTAGTCTACCACAGACGATTAAAAATTACCACAGACGATTAAAAATTAAACTTAAAGACCCCCCAGATTTGAGGAAGCTGGCGAAAACCAGTTGGAGTTACCGAGCTCGGCTTTTTGCATCTTTTCCATTTCATGCGTGAGCCAGTAGTACTTCTTCATAATATCGGGACACGACATGAATACTGCTCGCTGTTTAGCACCAGATAATACATCAAAACCTCGGGCCCATAACTGTGAATCATCTTTGAACTCGGGGAGCTCATTCAAAGCATCTGCAGCCTCCTTTAGTGTGGGAATGTCAACTGCACGTTGGACGGAGGGGGAACTAGCACTGTCGGTTGAGTCTACAATTTGTTGAAGACAAGCTTCAAGCCTTGATGTAGCTACCCCTGTGATAAATATGGCATACATTAATAATAATAAAAAAGGCATATCCGTGCCCGTGTCCGTGTCTGTGCCCGTTCCCGTGTCCGTTCATGATCATTTCCATAACTACGTGCATGAAAATTGAACAAGTACCTGAACCACAGGTTGTACCAATGGTTAACAAATTCAGAAAGTGAACTTAAAAATGGGCTCAGGATAGGATCATTGCCCAGAAAACATGTATCATCATTGCCCAGAATGGTTAACAAATTCAGAAATTGAACAAGTACCAGAAACCAATGGCAGCAGCAACAACAACTTGCAAATTGGTACAACCTAGTGTGGCAAAGAAGAAGAGCCTACCACCGCAAAGAATAAAGATAACAACTACCATTTGCGGCATCCCCATTTTTTGTTCCAAAAACATAGACAGAAACAACCAGCTGCAGCATCACCATTTTCAGCAACTCCAGAAACAACTAATGTAGAAAATGTACTTAAAATGGGCTCAGGAAAGCATATATGACACACACAAAGGTGTTGCAGCAGGTACCGGTTATGCAGCTAACCAATTTAATAAGTGCGTGCATGAAAATTGAATTGGGCTCAAGATAGGATCATTGCCCAGAAAACATGTATCATCATTGCCTAGAATGATAGGTCATTGCCCAGAAAATTGAATTGAATTGGGGTTCAGATAGCATCATTGCCCAGAAAATTGATTTGGGCTCAAGAAAGCATCATCATTGCCCAGAAACCAATGGCAGCAGCAACAACAACTTGCCAATTGGTACAACTTTGTGGTGCAGCGGCGGCAGCCTACTAGTTCTGAGTAAAGCGGCGAAGAACTACCAAACGGCATCTCCATTTTAGTTCCAAAAAACGGGACATAAACAAGCGGACCCGGCATCACCATTTTCAAAGAACTCTGTAAAACAACTAATGTAGAAAGTGTACTTAAAATGGGCTCAGGAAAGCATATATGACACACACAAAGGTGCTGCAGTAGGGGCCAAAAAACTGAATTGCGAAATAAAATTTGGTCACCCTTTTTCCCTTTGGTTGTGGTTTTCTTTGAAACAGACTCGTCCGCACGCCTCTTTTTCTGGGATTCTGTTGGGTGCACTAGCTCTTGGATTTCCTCATCGTCGTCCAATATCGCATCAATGTTATCATCATCAACATTTCTTGTGTTTCGAGTACGAGGAAGAATTCCTAAACTTGGGCTATACCTATGCTCCCCCGTCGCTGTGTTGCATCCAAAAAGAATACGCATTTCGTCCTCCAGCGGCAAGGGCTTCTCACGAAACTTGGCACATTCAGGATGACGCTACAAGTATACCATAAAAGTGTTTCATATGTCAAGTACATAATCCATTACATTATAATACAATTGTTAACTTAGAATTGTACAAGGATGAAAAAGTTTGGGAGGATGGATTACCATAAGCTTTAGGTCCCACCACTCGTCGATCTTTGCAATTGCACCCGTAATGCGGATCTTGACCCAATCGGTTTCACCTAACACCAAGTGTTGCCACAACTGCCAATCTTTTTCAACCCCCTTGATTTTTTAGGTGAAGTTTCTCATACTGCTTACCTGTTTGTTCATTAAATTTGTTGACAATGTTGGCCCACCCAGCCTTGGTTAACACAGTTCCAGTTTTGTAGCCAGCACCTCCTAACTCTTCCACACAAGCGTGGATGAAACACTCCTTTGCTGGTTGATCCCATTGAGCCTTTGTAGCTACACTTGACATATTCTTGCCCCTGGATGTGGCGGCTTTGGAAGAAGACATGTTTCCACTACAAACAAATGTCACAAACAAATATTGGCACCATATTAAAAAAGATAAACACATGAGAAAAATTTTGAGGTAAGCCTACTTGGTATCCGAATTTTGTATCCGATCCGACTTGGGTATTTGTTATCTGATTTGCTTTATGGTTAAATTGAGAGAGAAAAATATTGAATTTTAGGATTTCATATTGTTGCAGATGCCATGAGATTAATGGTTGGCATTGCAAGTATAAATGAAATTTGTTTTGTGGGCGTACAAAGAAAGAGTTGCTACATAGACAGTTTTTGAGTTCAAATAGGAGGCCTCATATGCATATTGTTTGGTTTCATAAACACATGTGCATTATATTATCATTTTCGTTAAACAAACTTTACCATAACGAATTTTTAATTTTGCAATGCTATAACATGTGTGTTAGTCATCAAACTTACAAAAGCTAGGACATCTAAAGATGCTTCGCTAATGCATCTCTCCTCATAACAGTGATGTTAGGGAAGGGATTGGAGCTCCACCTTGTTTAAGGAGAAGAAACTGACACGACCATGCTCGACATGACCGAATTTCAAAGGAGCCTAAGTTCTACTTGCCTACGTTAAGGGGCCTAAAGTTCTACTTCAACACACACAAGAAGAATCCCTAAGAAATTCTAGAATAAAAAACCTTGTTTTAGCCTATTCTTGCATCCGGAGCCTAGTTCCTGTATTTTCTCTTTCCAAAACCCCAATTACCCGATGAAAATGGGCGTCAGTTCTCAACACACATAAGAAGAATTCCGAAGAAATTCTAGCTCAAAAACCCTGTTCTTGCTTCGCGAGCTAGTTCATCTATTTTCTCTTTCCAAAACCAAATTACTTGAAAAGGGGCCTAAGTTCATACTTCAACATCCACAACAAGATTGGACTCTCAATTTCTAATTACAAAAGAAAAAGAAACAACACAGGTTATTGAGAATCCAGAAATTGCTTTGGGGTGATTTTTCAGCACGAAATTGACATGGGTTGATTTTCCAAATACCCAGAAATTGCGTCTTTCATCTACCCAGAAATATGAATGACCAATGGATTTATACACTGTATTTCTCACGAGAAATTTCTTAGGGTTTTTATGCATGTCTGTCATAGGTAAATATTTGGGTTTTAAAGGCAAGAAGATGACAGATTTTCGTCATAAATTGAACAAAACTGACGATTTTGGGGGTTGTGGGAGAAGATTACCTCAAAAATGGACGAACGTGAAGATCTGTATGATTTCAGCTGAGATGAAGCAGCGACGAGAAGAAAATCGCAGGCGGCTCTCCTCCTCTGGTTCGTGTGTTGTGTGGAAGAGGAAGGGAGAGAATAACGTAAACAAGGGGTAGATAAGGGAGAGAGAAATGAGGAGAAAATCTGAAAATTGAAAATGGAGAATGAGAATGAGAAAAGGAGGGTGGGAGGGGATTCTCGATTTCTGCCGTTTAACGCTGGAATGAAGAATGGATTCTGGAAAATGAGTTTTGTGGAATCCGGTGGCCAAACACCCAGAATGCCAAAATTAGATGTTGAAAATGCCAGAATCCGGCGGCCAAACACACCCTAAAGCTACTACTTTGCTCATCAAACTTGTCAAACTTTGCGTCTAGCCTTCATAATTAGAAATGAAACGATCACCAAAAACAAGAACAACGAAAAAACAAATGCCAATAACTTCACATTCATATATGCTCTATGAGTCATTTCTGTTTTGATCAGACTACAATTTGCTTCAAAGTTGTTTCTATAATATTCCTCAATGAGATGGAGAAAAAACAAAAAACAACAAAATATCTCATAAATTAATAAGGGGTGATTGTTTTGTTGTAATTGTGGAGTTGGTTTGAACTACTTCACATCCTCAATAATGAGTACTCTCAAATACTACTTGATCTTTTTTCTTTTTTGTTTTTCAAAGCTCTCAAATACTTGTTCAATAATGTAAAGAATATGTTACGGAATTCCAAAGTAATTCTTCCCCCACACCAACTTCACAAGTGAATTTGGTTTATGAGAGTGAAGAACTACTTTGAGTTTTTTAGTAACACGCTCTTTACATTATCGAGCAAGCATTCGGGTTTTCATCACTAAACATTTGAGGAGCATAAACATAGTGAACGAAGTAGGGAACATTTCCCTCTGGAGTCTTTCCTTCCACTTTTCTCTCTTCCTTAAACTCAGCAACCCTTGTAGGTTGAGCAAGTTTCATTTGTACTGTCATAACGTTCCCTTTCTTTTCGAATTCCTTTTCTTTCTTCTCCTCTTTTTTCTCCTCCTTTTTCTTCTCCGCGACCTTTTTCTCTTGCTTCGGAGGTATAATCTCTGCGTGTTTGTGCACTCTCTTTTTCATGAACTCCAACAGTTTTTCAGACTCGATGGTTCCTTCGATGGTTACGGTCTGAGCTTTCGAGTCCATTCTGACATTGTGAATACCTAAATTTCACAATGGCACAATTGATTAGCTGAGTGACTTCAAACAAACAATGTGTTTTGTCGTTCGTGTTTTTTTTTCGTTGTGATGTAAAACAGCAATGAAAATATTTTTATGCAATTTCTTGGAAGTGGGAAAAAAAAAACTCACAATTGCCCGCGTATGCAGTTCAAATAATGAGTGATTTGTCCCCTTTTTTTTATTTTATAAAAAGAAGTAAAACAAGGGATTAATTAACCAAAAAAACATGGAATTAACTTTGATGCTAATTTTTTGAACTGGAAGTATTGATGCTATTGAGGGTGATATATGGAATACCTTTTTGCTTCAGCAGCTTCCTGCGAATGTCATCCTCACATTTGCTGCAATGCAAATAAACTTTGATTGTCGTAATGCGCACCGCCTTTTCGATTCAAAAAAAAAAAAAATTCGTTAGTACTCCACAACGCATAATAACAAAAATGTTACGGACACGGATTACAAATGACTTCGCAGCCGTCTAATGTTGTGGGTCCTTCATGCACTGAACGACTGCATAGCACCATTTTCTTTTTCTCGGCAAGGTTATTTTTAAATGAAAATTCAACGGCAACCAGACCAATGTGGTAGTAACATTTTCGTCACTATATTATATATGAAACTGAAAAAAATGATTTTCACTTTTTAATTAAAAACTCGTCCAAAAAGTTAAAGCTATTAAGGAGGAAGATAATTTTATTTTTTAAATTTCTCCTTCAACAAAGATATGAATTGTCAGAAGTTTGGGTCGAAACTGTATACGCTGTGCAGTTGAGCAATTTTATGCCCGACGATGGAGTTCAATTCAAGGAGCAAAATCTTTTCATTTTGTACGTCTCGTTGAGACTTCAATTAAGCCAAAAATCATATTGATCGAATATCACAGTGTTACTAATCGCAATACATAAAATGTGTGTGTTATTGTTGAGAGGTAATCTTGATTATTGTGTGTGGGGTTTGACTGTGATTTGGGTAAGGGACCAAAAGACAAAGATGGAGATGGAAGTAAATGAGAAGGGGACAAGCCAAAGGAGAAAAATGAGTAGGGATGGCAAGTTTCCCATATCCAGTGGATACCCGTCCCACCCCAATAGTAGTGGGTATGGTAGGATACAACGGAGGCGAGGATAACCCAGAATTTTTCTCAATATTAGCGGCTATGGTAGGATATAAAGAAAACCCGTTTGGGTATGGAGCAGAAATGATTTTGTAATCTCCACCCCCGAATATCCGTACCCGCCCCATAACCGGTTATACATACAATGTATACTATGTTATACATATACATATATCTAGGAAATGCGTTTAAATATTGAGTATGGTTCTATATGTGAACAATTACCTATTTAATTAGCAAATCTTATCAATTATTACCAATCATAGACTACTTAATATTCAAATATTATCAATTGAGATTATATTTCTAAATATAAATATCAATTTATTTTTATTCTTGAATTCTTTTTTTTTTTGTTTTTTGGATATGGGTATATTCCCCAAACCCTGATCTCCATCGGGAGGTGGGTTTAGTTCTTTATCTAATATCTCCAATGGAGATGGAGATGTGGATGATGAAAGACTATCCAATCGGAGATCAGGTATGAAATAAAGTCTTTCGATCCATACCCTACCCGTTGTCATCCTTAAAAATGAGCTGCTATGCTCGGTGAGTCAACGAGGGGATTGGGTGAAGAATTATTGAGTTTATTTTGTGGTTGTAGTTAATTTGATTTACGTATAAATGTATATCTCTATGTAGTGTGCAAGTGTGAAAAAAAAAAAAAAGAAAAAAGAAAAAAAGAAAGAGAGGGCAGTACGTAGGAGCCCTTTGCGGGTCCCCCCACCAGTTTGAGTGCGCGTGAGATTAGGGGACCTGTGTACTTGGATGTTTTGTACTATGTTGTACACTCTGATTGTGTTTTGGATAGTCCAAGTGTGTTTTGATTTTTTACTAGTAAAAATAAATTTAAATTAAATTAAAATTTTCGATCACATCCAGACCGTTCAAAACACAATTGGATAACCAAGAGGTGCACAACATGATGCAAAACACCTTAGTGCACAGCACCCCAAATCCGAGATGACATGGTTTGAATTTTCTCAGTTAATTTCCCATCAGTTATGTGGGGTGCCAAATAAACGTAAACCATTTAGTTTCCAAAAAAATTCGATTGACATGGTTTTTGTCATGATTTAAGTTCTTGGCGAACTCTAAAAGAAGAACAATTCTAGTCATTGAATCGGGCCCATTGTCGGGCCTAAACTTGCTCAACTTCACAGTGTGCAGTATCCATCTCCCTTCAACAATTGCCAAATTTGGTGATTTTCCGACGTAGTGTCTATTGACTACTCAGATATTCCCTATGTCTTAATTTGTTGTGTTTGTTTTCTTTTTTGAAAATCTAAATCCCATTTGTTCGTTTTGCGTCAATTTTTTTTTTTTTTTTTACTTATTGGTTCATCTCGACGAAAATAATCGGAAAAGTAAACAAATTAATACATACTTAAATTTTTGTCTTTATTCAAGAAAAATTATTTTCAATCATAATTTCATACTTTCCGGATTACTCTCGTCGAGATGAACAATAAGTCAAAAAAACTTTGACACGAAAAGAACAAATGCAAAAAAAATGTAATGATAGAGCTTAATGAGGGGGGGCGCTTACTTCTTTGGTTATCTTTGGTTTTTCAACAATCTCAACCTTTTTCTTGCTCAACTTCTCTAGCCTTTTATGCATTTCCTTCTCATCAATGGTGCCTTTCACTGTAACTTCCCCCTTCTCAAACTGGGCATCCGCACTCTGGACCCCTGCACGGTTAATTACGATACGTAATTAATTACTACTATTTATATATTCACAATTCTTTCATAGAAATAGAATTATTTACGAAAAAAACTTATCTTTGAAAAAAAATATTTCAAGTTATAACTGCTAGCCACCTAAATAAGCTTTGATTTTGGATTTATTGTTAAAATTAGAAATCTAGTTCAAGAGATGAACCGAACAGAACTAGAAGTTTGTTAAAATAAAAACTAGAGTTAGTAAATCGAAAGATAATCAACGGAAGATAAATTATGATACTACTTCTATTAAATACAGATATTTAAAATAAAAAATAAAAAAAAAAAACCAAAGAGAAAAACAAGGTACAGCACTGATCTTAGTAGTTCGGGAAGCACCGCCCTGATCTTAATAGTTCCGGAAGAACCGTCAAGTGGTGTTCTAGACACTATAGAACCACACATGGGGCCCACTTCATATATCTCACAAAAATGTGTGGTTGTTGTGTTATCTGGAGGATTCAACACCACGTGGCGGTGCTCCCGCCCAAATGAATAATTTCACATTGGAACTGGAAAGAAACCAATGAAAAAGGATACCTGGGATTCTAAGGAGTGGCTTTTTAATGTCTTCTGCGCATTTGGGACAATGCAAATCAACCTTGTAAACTGCAGTTACCACCTTTTTCTCTTCTTGTGCCATTGCAGCCACCACCAATGCTACTCTCTCTCTCTCTCTCTCTCTCTCTCTCTAAAACAGAAGGTGTGAGAGGTGTCTACCAAGCTAGCTTGCTTGGTAACAATGGTTGAATTTAACACTTTGCTAGAACCACAAGAAAGAGTAATATGAACTAACTCTTGCAGTAATCACCTTCTTCTATTTCTTATTCTTCTGCTTGTTTTTCTAATATTTTTTCTTGAATGTTCTAATTGGGCAAACTGTTTGGTGGGTTTTGCTGAGGGTGGTTCACTAGCTGTAGGAAAATTTGCGGTAGATAGGATTTTTCCCACAATCTTAATATATATCTTCGTTTTCTTAAACTTACGTAGTAGTACCTTCATTCGCTTAGGGCTGTTTTTGGAAAAATTTGTTGACACAACTTGCCAAATCCACACAAAAATAACTTGTATCCAATATTTAATTGTACGTAGTTGTACACGGGGACAGATCTATGCGGGGTTCTGTGAAGTCACAGGCGCCACTTGCTTATGTAAAATTATATTAATATTCTTGAATATTTCAATTTTACCCATTAAATTTGTTAAAGTGATCCAATAATATTAATCTAATTTCCTTTATGACGATATTTGTCTGATCTATGCTAAATTTTTACACCATCCTATTGTATGAACACCCACTTTTGTACGCGTGTTATCATAAGATGAATTTGGTATGTAGTCACCAATTTGTTAATTTATGGGGAAAAAATATTATGTCAAGAAATTATGAATGGACAGGGTTAAATTTACTAATTTTTGTGCCCCACTAATGCAAATCGATCAAAATTGGTTTAGGGATGAATTATAATTATCTGACTCAGTGGATTGTAAATAGGTTAATGGCAAGACTCAAGTACTCATTTACTACCACCCACACAATTCTTACCAAATTTACCCATTTTCGCACTTCACTACTAATAAATACATCTACAGGCCACTTTTGGTATCAAATAAAAAAGACCATTTTACAAGAAAATACAAACAACCAATGCAACTTTATCTGTTTGGGGAATTTCACTGTCATGAAAGAGACAAGTTTTTATATATCAAGTCAGAGAAATCAAACTTACAATCTGCATTCTATGACATCATCTTAGGAAGTGTTTGGAAACCAATTATTCTTTCGATTATAAATAACAGAGTCTAGAGTATAGGTTTTTGGATTATAATTAATCACAATCTATAAAATATTTGGATGATATATATGAGAAGAATAGATTATCTAAAATGGTTTTGTAAGTAAAAGTACATATAATCAGATTCCAAAAACCTCCTCCAAAGTTGATTTTTGGACTCTACCCCCATACCAGTTGTCTCTCCATAGTGAGCTGATTCAGGCAATGGGCAATCTGGATTGTGATTACTGATTACCCAAAAAAAAAAAAAAAGTGAAAAATGACGGAAGAGTTTTAACTTGGCTTAGTTATGATTGGAATAGAATCTAGTATGCATGATATCGTCATCGCCAATAATTTGGACCTTTCTTATCTTTTTTTTTTCTTTTGATAAATAGGCCTTTCTTGTCATGTCGCAAAAAAAAAAAAAACTCAATCGCAACCGAATCCAATTTCGTATATATGAGTAACAGAAATATCTAAAACATCATTCGACTAGCTAGTGTATATGTCATTATGTTGTACATGTCCTAAAAGTCTTGTATTAGCCATTTAAAAGTAGAGATTATCTTTTTTACGGATGTTCCGTAAAAGGGGGTTTGCGCCGAGCAAATCCCCGCTGTCCATCCCAAGATCCAACAAGTCATACAAAAATACAATCCGTGTCCGGACCAAAAGTCTCACGGTTCGGTTCCAATCCAATCCATGAGTCACGGATCGGTTCCGATTTTATCCACGGATTACACGTCATACGTAAATAAGTAACAAACAGTTTAGTTCAGAGAGACCTTAGATGGAGTATGTGATAACACCATCGGAGACTAAACAAGCAGCAGTGGAAAGCATGTAGCTTAGTTTAGTTACATAGTGGAGTAGAAATAAAGACCGTTTAATAGCAAAAAAAAATAGTGAATAACTTCAATGAACAACTACTAAATTGATTAAAGTCCAATACAAATGCAATTTACCTCCTCGATTTTATAGGAAATAACATAATTATAACCCTATATCAAATTGACAATATTTATGAAAGTGGTAAAATTATTTATACATACATATATATACGGAAATTTTTTAGTCCAAACCCTTCGAGAATAAGAAAAAAGTGAATTTTTTGTGTTGCAAATTATTTTTGGAAAATCCGAGCCGTCCAATGTGTTCAAAAGGTGTTTTCATAGGTCAACGTGAAAAATCTTCGAAAAACAAAAAATCGGGAAGGGCTTCATCCAAGCAGTTTTCGCAAAAAACTGTAAATATAAAGTTTTTGCGAAAACTGCTTGGATTAAGCCCTTCCCAATATTTATTTTTGAAGATTTTCCGCGTTGACCCTTGAAAACACCATTTGAAAACATTGAACGGATCGAATCGTCAAAAAAATGCTTGGATCACGGAGGTCTGGAAGTCCGGAGTCCGGACTAGAAATGGAACCCATATGTATATATATAGCAAAATTTTCTAGTCCACTCCTCCTGGATTTAAGGAAAAATTGATTTTTTTTTGTTGCAAAATTTTTTTTGGAAAATCCGAGCCGTCCAATGTGTTCAGAAGGTGTTCTCAAGAGTCCACAAGAAATCTTCAAAAAAAAAAATACTGAGAAGGGCTCGATCCAAGCAGTTTTCACAAAAACTGTAAATATAAAAATTTTGTGAAAGCTGCTTGGATCAAGCCCAAATTGTATTTTATTTTAAGATTTCTCGCGTGGACCCTTGAAAACACTTTCTATACACATTGGAAGGATCAAATCGTCAAAAAAATGTTTGGATCATGAGGTCTGGAAACGGGAAGACCGGACTAGAAGCTAACCCTATGTATACACACACACACACACACACACACACACACACACACACACACACACACACACATATATATATATATATATATATATATATATATATATATAAAATTATACATAATAAAATCTCACGGTCTGGATCGGTTAATTCATGGTTTCAAAATCAAAATCCTTGTCTGGAGCACGAGTCACAGTTTATTATTTTTTGAATCTGTGTTCGGATCATTAATCCACGGTTAAAATCCAAAACGTGCGGATTAGTTCGGTCCAGACCGGATTCACGTTTCACCGATTTTTTTGTGTAATCCTACTTTCAATGGCTAACAGAAAATTTACTCACCATTGGTAGAATATTTTATGACTACCAATTTATTTGGTAACTGAATAATTGGTGGATTAGTTTTGTGACTAGAATCAGGTGGTCACCAAATATATTTTGTTTAGTGCCACTCTTTGGAGGAAATATTATTTTCCTAATGAATTTGTGGCTAATTAGGAGATTTTTTAAATCCAATCGAGCCAAAAATTTACATGAATGATTTAATCAACAAGTACAACGAAATCAACAATCTCGATCATTATGATTGTGTCGTAATTGTGTGGCTACTATACATTCAATTATGACATAAGACTTAGGTTACTATCAATTGCATTCCGATGAAGGGGCTTTCTAGGCCCGATGCCGTTAAAATTTTACATGAATGATTTAATCAAAAGGCACAGTGAAATCAATGATCTCGATCGTCATGATTGTATTGCATTCGTGTAGCTACTGTGCATTTAACTATTACACAAGACTTTTTACTATCAATCACGTCCAATGAAAGGGCTCTCTAGATCGGATCCAACCAATTTTTTACATGGAGGGTTGAATCAACAAGGACAAAGATGAAATCACGGGTAAACTTTCTCTCTCTAGAACATGATCCCTGAAAGCTCCCCACCTACTAGTCAATCCGAACCAAAATCTTCGGAAGAAAAGGATCATCTGGAAAGAAGCACAAAGAAAATTAAGAGCTCCATTTCGGACCAAACAAATCAAGAAGAGCCCAGGCCTATGGAAGCAGAACAAAGGGATTCCCAACAGGCTGAAACAATAGATACTCATATGGAAAACATTCAAGCGGAGGATGGCTCCAAAATCAATGGCAAAATCTTTACCTTCAAAGGTAACACAATAGAGAAAGCAAGGTTCATTCAAAGCGGCTCTGCTCAATGCTCACAGCCAGGCCATGGATTGTGAAAAAGAAAAAATCTCAGAGTTTGAGGATGAAAGTGATGATGAAGATTTGGATACCGATAATTCCAAAACCATCTCCAAAATCAAAATTCAGTTCTCCAAATAGCATCTCAAAAGAATTAGGCAAAACCACAAAGGGTGTCTCATCATCAACTTGTTGGGTAGAAACATGGGGTTTAAGCCTTTGATGGATAGAATTTCAAACCTTTGGGATCTTGAAGGGTTTTTTTACCCCAGTAGACTTAGGTTTGCGATTCTATCTCATAAGGTTTGAATCAAGATCACATTACAACAAGGTTTATACGGGAGGTCCTTGGATAATCCAAGATCACTACCTAACAGTCTGCAAATGGCACCCTCAATTTAAAGCGGACATGGCTTCGGCCATTAAAACCGCAATTTGGATGAGATTCAAATTCCTGCCTTATGAATACTATGATGAAGAAAGTTTACTGATCATTGCGGCTAAATTTGACAAACCGCTCAAGGTGGATATCAACACAATCGATGGAATCAGAGGTAGCTACGCTTGGGTTTGTGTGGAACTTGACTTGAGCAAACCTCTGGAAATCTCGGTGGCTGTTGGTAAGTATGATTACCTTATTGAATATGAGCATATTCATCTTCTTTGTTTTTCTTGTGGTAGGGTTGGCCACTAGAAAGAAAATTGCAGTCAAATGCTGGCGACGGAGAAAACTGAAGCATCAGCCATGACCGTTGGTATTGCAGAGAAGATGGCTACTGGAACTAATGAGAGGACTGCTGAAGTGACAGTCACAAAGGCTGTGAATTTCAACGGGAAAATTCTCCCAGATAAGCCCACAGAGTTGGGTTATGGGGAATGGATGATTGTAACAAGGAAAAACCAAAATAGGCCAAGGCCCTCTGGTCCAGCCCAACAAGTAGCTCACAAAGAGAGTAGAAGCCGAAATCAACAAATGCAAAGAGCGAGCCCATCATCTGAGCCCAAAGACAAAGGATAGGGCCCAAGCAATTCTAATGTGGGCAGAAACAAAGGAAATAAAGCCCAAACAAAAGTTATTACTAGGCCCAATGTCGTTAGGCCAAGACACAATATTTCAGCAGCCCAAAAAAGGAAAGGGGCTATGGACCATACGGAATACAAGTTTGATTTTAACCCCCTCTTAAAACAAAATACCCAGCCAATATTGAAGCCCACTAATAACATAGTGATAGACATTAGCCCTACTGAGGCTTCAGCCTCTAACTCTCACGGCGCCTCCATTCCTCTTCAAACAGAAAACCTTGAGGCTTCCCCAAATAGTCTCGCCCTCAAAGTACCTCCAGACATAAATCTTCTACCTACGCAGACTTACCATGAGTATGCCAGAACTTCAAACGTCATCGATCAGCTACCACAAAGGGAGGATTTGGTTGGACAAAGAGTCAAAAGCCGGTCACCAAATCGGAATCAATTGGTGGCCAGAGGAAATAAGCTTGAAGATCAAAAATAAGAAACAACACTTAGGGATCTTGAACCAGCATCAGATCTCACTGAAGCCGCTCAGAAAGATGAAACCAACGCTGGTTGATCTCAGAAACAAGCTCCACCTCCCAGGTCTTTCCCCTATTGATTATAATTTTCTTATGGACAGTTTCAAAATCATGGTCTGGAATTGTAGGGGAGCAGGTAATGTTCGGTTCAAACAGAATTTTGGAGATTTGGTCCGTAACCATAAATCGGAGATCGTTGCATTGCTGGAAACTAAAGTCAGACTTGAAACAATGGGCCTATTCTTCAAAAATCTAGGCTACACGAGGGACATTTTCTCTGACCCAAATGGTTGTTCAGGTGGTATATGGATCCTTTGGAACCCCACCAAAGTCTCTGTTTTCACGATTACCATCAATAACCAAGTGATACATACCAAGGTTAAGAAGAATGGCTATGAGGAATGGGTTCTTTCTGCTCTTTATGCTAGCCCTAATCCTAGACTCCGCGAAATTCTCTGGGAGGGACTGAAAGACTTCGCTAAAAACAATCATTACCCTTGGGGTGTGGTGGGAGATTTCAATGATATAGCCAATACTGGAGAGATTCGCAGCTCAGCTCCTGATACAAGCTTCTCCCAAAGGAGAAGATTCATCGAAAATGTCAACTCCTACAATTTGGTTGATATTGGATCCTCTGGACCCAAATTCACGTGGACGAATGGACGTCAAGGTGTTGCAAATGTTCAAAAAAGGTTAGACAGAGGGTTATGCAATGAGGAATGGAGATCCATATTTCCTGAAGGTATGATCCAAAACCTCCCTCGCACATATTCTGACCATTCGCCTCTTCTTATACATATGCATGGTATGCAACATGTTATTCCTATCATTAGACCGTTTAGATTTGAAGCAGCCTGGATGATGGATCCTAACTTTGAGAATGTGGTTGCTAATAATTGGAATGGTAGTCAACTCCAAGATAAAAATTTTAATTTTTCCCAGGCGGCCTCTACTTGGAATAAGAATGTTTTTGGGAATATTTTCAAAAAAAAGAGGTGGACTCTCGCTAGAATCAATGGGGTTCAAATGTCTCAAAGTACTAACTTTTCTCATAATTTACTTTCTCTTGAAAAAGATCTCATTTTTGAATTTAATAACATTCTTGCCCAAGAAGAGATTCTGTGGTTTCAAAAATCTAGAGCCAAATGGATAGTTATGGGGGAGAGAAACACTCGTTATTTCCACCTCTCTACAATCATAAGGAGGTGCAAAGGAAAAATTAGCATGTTAAAAGACAATAATAATACTTGGGTTGAGGATCCTGTCCAGATTAAGGAAATTGTTCAGAATTACTTTAAGGATCTTTTTAGGAACCAAGACAATACCTCTGGTACCTGCCTCCTTGTTAGCAACCACAAAAGATTTACCGAAGACGATAATGAAGGTCTTTCCCTACCTGTCACTGATAATGAGATCTGGTCTATGGTTAGAAACATTCCTTCTTACAAAGCCCCTGGACCGGATGGCCTTCAAGCTGTCTTTTTCCATAAGTACTGGAATATTATAAGAGAAGATATATGTAAATTTGTCAAAAATTGCTTCACTACCAATACTATTCCTAATGATGTCAATAAGACTCTTATTACTCTCATTCCCAAGTCGGATAACCCTAACAATATCAAAATGTTTAGACCCATAAGCCTATGCAACGTTTCCTACAAGATTATTACCAAAATCATTGTTGCTAGACTCCGACCTATTTTGAGTAAAGTCATCAGTCCTTTCCAAAGTAGTTTCATTCCTGGGAGATGCACTAATGATAATATCATCATAACTAAGGAAACTCTCCACACCCTACGTTCCAAAAAAGGAAATAAGGGAGGAATGCTTTTGAAAATTGATTTGGAAAAAGCTTACAATAAAATATCTTGGAAATTTCTCCTTGATACTCTTATTTTCTTCAATCTAAACCCTTCATGGACTGCTCTGATCATGAGTTGTGTTTCTAGTGTGAAAACTTCCATCTTGTGGAACGGAGAAGTGCTTGAGGAATTCTCTCCGGGACGGGGGCTTAGATAGGGAGACCCTCTGTCTCCCTATCTCTTTGTGTTATGTATGGAACGTCTTTCCATTTTGAATGATAAGAAGTGTGAGGCCGGAAAATGGAAAGGCCTTAAAGTGTCTAAGGAGGCTAATTCCCTTACACATCTTTTTTTCGCGGACAATCTCATTCTGTTTGGACAAGCTAATCAATCCACTTATAGAGCTATTATTGGGGTGTTAAATGTTTTTTGTAATCTCTCAGGACAAACTGTTAACCTCCATAAGTTCAAACTCTTTGTGTCTCCCAACATTGATAGGACTAAAGCTCGTAGACTAAGCAATTATTGTGGCATAGCGCTTACCAATGACCTCGATAAATATCTTGGAGTTCCCCTCATCCACAAGAGGGTTAATAGAGATCATTTTAGACAAATCATTGAGAAAGTGCAGAGTAGGCTTGCGGGATGGAAGTCTAATACGCTTGCCCTTACTGGTAGAGCTACTCTTGTCCAAGCCTCATCGTCTACCATCCCTAGCTACACTATGCAAACCATGCACTTGCCATCCAATGTGTGTGATAGTCTTGATCGTATCAATCGCAATTTCCTTTGGGGTGATACACCGGATAAGAAGAAAATCCATTTAATTAACTGGAACACTGTGTGTAAAAGCAAAGATAATGGAGGTTTGGGTTTGAGAAAGGCTAGAACCCAAAATCTTGCTTTACTCACCAAACTTGGATGGAACCTTATAACTAACAAAGATAGTTTGTGGTCCAAAATCCTGCATGACAAATACATGAAA
The DNA here is from genome assembly GCA_022606695.1 of Vaccinium macrocarpon. Taxonomy (NCBI): domain Eukaryota; kingdom Viridiplantae; phylum Streptophyta; class Magnoliopsida; order Ericales; family Ericaceae; genus Vaccinium; species Vaccinium macrocarpon. Next base: position 21,505,252 of record CM040179.1, read on the forward strand.
AACCACTCATTACAAACTTGGCCGAGAGGGAGAAATGCCTCCTATACTTGGAGGAGTATCTTGCACATAAGGGACAACCTTATGAAGGGTACCAAATGGAGTATTGGGAATGGGGGTAAAGTTGATTTATGGAAGGATTGGTGGTGTGGCAATGGCCCTTTGGCTATTCAATATCCAGGTATCCATACCCATAACAATACTGAAGTGGCTGAGATCATAGAGAATGGGGCTTGGAATCTCACATCCATTGAGCATATAATTGATGACAGCACAAAAAATGATATTTTGCGTATTGTGATTCCCGTGTATGAGGATGTTGAGGATCAACCTTCTTGGAAGGAAGCTCCCAATGGCATCTGTTTTGCCTCCGCTGCCTATAATTTCCTTAACAAGAAAGAGAATGAGTTGAAGGGTTGGAAATGGTTTTGGAAAATCAAAGTGCCCCAAAAATTGAAAACATTCATTTGGCTTATTTTTCATAATAAACTCCCCACAAACATGCTTCGTGCCAGGAGAGGTATCACCTCGTCGGATACTTGCTTGAGATGTAATACTTCTTCTGAGTCTCTCAATCACATGTTCAGGGAATGCCCCAAAGCTTCGATACTTTGGGACATTATACCCTCGGGTCGAATAATGAGAGGGAGATTGGCAACTACCTTCTCGGACTGGTTAACTTGGAATTTGAAAAGGAAACATATTGTTTTCATAGGAATGGAAGTCCCATGGAACATACTTTTTTGCACCACGATTTGGCAAATTTGGAAAGACAGAAACAAAAAAAGCTTTGATAATGTGGAGGTGGTGGCAAAAGTGAGTTCCAGAACTCTACATTCCTATGCGTCCGAGATAGTTACAGCCTTTAAATCTCATCTCATTATTGACCCACCAAGGCAAAAACTAATGTAGTGGTTTCCTCCCCATGTAGGTACTCTTAAACTCAATACGGATGGTAGCTGGTACGAGAGCAACCGGAAAGCTGGATTTTGAGGGATTTTCAGAAATGAACAAGGAGGATGGGTGCTGGGATATTTCGGAAGAATGTCTGCCAACTCAAGCTTGCAAACCGAAATTTGGAGTATTTACAGAGGGTTGACCATCATACTTGAGAAAGGATGGGCTAACATGAGCATTGAATCTGATTCCCAAACTGCTGTGATCTTATTCAATGAAGGGGCTAACCCGAATCATCCCCAGAGTAATATCCTCAATGATGGGAAGTACTTACTTGGTCGAACTGGATGCACTCTTATGCATACGTACCATGAAGCAAATCAATGTGCTGATTTCCTAGCCCGTTTAGGTGTTGAGTAAGATGAGGAGCTAGTCGTGACTACCAATCCTCCCCAGGAAATAAGGGAGTTCATGATAAGGGATAACCTCAACACTCGACATATCCTAGATTAGCCTTCCCTGCCTTGCTGTGTCTGCGTTATCTTGCTTGTGCTTTGTTTATGTGGTTGAACCGTATGATGTTCCCTAACTTTGCTCCTTAAGTTTATTCCAATTCCGATTAACCAAAAAAAAAAAAAAAAACAAGGACAATGAAATCAACGATCTTGATCGCCATGATTGTGTCACAGTCGTGTAGCTACTATACATTCAACTACGGCAAAAGACTTAGTTTACTATCAAATAAGTTGAACATATAAATTATATAAGGTTATTGTTTGATATTTTTTTTATACTCAATCTGAGCCGATACGATTTCACGTTTTGCTTATTGCATCATTTCACCAAATTAGGGGCCCTTCCTTCCCATTTGGCATCGCCCCTGTTTGCATTCATATCTCCACATGGTACATCCTTTGTTTTTCTATTTTGCCTTGCGGTCGTGTGTATATATAATTTTTATCGAAAACTAATCAGATCAAGCCCTTTCGGCTATTTTTTTCTTTTGGAGATTTCTCGAGGAGGCTCTTAAAAGCACGTTTTAAAAATATTGAGTGGTTCGGATTGTTAAAATTTGGTCCAAAAAATAAAAAATACCCCTAGGTCGATTCGCACAGAAACTTAAATAAGGGTCCCTTACTTGAAGAGTGTATATATGTGTGTATTTTATTTATTGCTCAATAGAACGATTGATAAAATCGTGCATCTCTGAAAGTAGAAACAAAATCAAATACAAAGATCACGCATTAAGTAATTATCTACATTATAAATATTTTACATTTATGGTCCCGGCCACAAAATCTCCTCCTATGTCCTGTGCGTTTTCAAAATAAATAACCGAGAAGCAAAGAGAGGCCACAGTAGAATTAACAAGATTTTCAGAATAAAGGATCCCATAATAGAAAATAAGATTGCTGCCACAAGTTATTCTGTAATGACAATACTAATAGTCCCTTTGATTTATTTATTCTTTTTTCCCAATAAATAAGAATAAAAAAATGTAATGAACCAACCAAATTATTGGGATTAATATTTTACATAGGAGTATTTGCTTATTTAGAAGTGAAAATGTTGAAATCTGGTGGAAGGAGGTTGTTCTGTGGAGGAGCCCCAGCGGTGTTAGCAGTGTTCTCCAACCCCGTAGCGGTGTTAGCAGTGTTCTCCAACCCCGTGGCGGTGGTGGCGGCAGTGGCACCGGTGGCCTCCGTAGGGTTGTTTGCGTAACTCTGACCATGGGGATCATTTGTGGGACCAACATTTTGGTGGCAAGTAGGGTGATGTGGCCGGTTTTGATTGGCCGTGTGCTTGGCTATCTCTCGTTCTGCTTTCTGACCAGCTTTTGCCACGTGGAGATCCATTGTACCCTCAGCCTCCCTTGCCAACCTAACCTCGTGAGCAATATCTAATCTGGCTTTAGCCAACTCCCTCTCAGCCTGTGAAATATATATATATATATATATATATATATATATATATATATTTCAGTTTTCCTTTTTTCCATCAGAATATTTTTCTATTTGTACATAAAAGTTGGCACATATGTAAATGTCAAAATTTAAGCTCAACCATGTCACTGAGAAAAAAATCGTATATTTGACGTTAATCCAGAAATTGTTAAACTTTTTTTTGTTTTGTTTTTGCTGATATTTGTTAACTATGTTGTGAGCTCAAATTAGAAGCAATCAACATAAAATTATTGTGTACTTGTTAGAGTATTACATTTGATAGTATCTCTTGATATGTGATCAAAATGATGCATCTCAAGTCCTCAAGAAGCAAGATGTAAAAATATAATTTCAAGTTTATTAATTCAGCGTCAAATTGTGCATGGGAAAGAAAAGTTAGAATAGGAATGAAAGGATGAATTTCTTTGCAACTCACAGTCTTTTAAATGCTTAGGATTTTTTTTCCCTGTAATATACGGCCATTAATTTCCAAAATAAAGGATTGAAAGAGAAGAATTCATCTTTTTTGCACATTACTCTTAAACACACGCAATTTTTTCGGGACACCAAAATTTGCTTAATGAGACCAACAAATGAGAATTGCTGCATCTACACAGTGCTAAGTACTAAATGAAATGTTAATTTCACTCTCACTCACCTGCTCTTCTGCCCTAGCTTCGGCCTTCACCTTGCGCATTTCCTTCATGTCACTTAGTTTTTCCTTCACAGTCTGCATGTTTTACTTCTCTCTTGGCAATGTTATGGTAAATACCAAATATATTTCCTCAAGAACAAGTACCATAAAATTGCATGTCCATATATATATATATATATATATATATATATATATATATATATATATATATATATATATATATATATATATATATATATATAGTAGTGACTTGAATCATAACCATCAAGCTCTTGTTGCCTGAAAATCAGATCTCTCTTTCGTTCCTGGCTAGGGGGTACGACACGTGTCACCCATGCAGACGTTCAATGCTCATTTGAAGGAAACTTTGATTTGAATAATTATTGCTTTTTTAAACTAGTGGACAAAAATACAAGACCAACTCCTGGAAAGTGCTAATCCATTTGTAGGCCGAGAATAACTGCTCAAGTTTCCTGTTTTTTCAATGCGAATAAATAGAATTATTTCTACACACAATTTTCCGATTACAAAAAATTAACTGGATTTTGACCCATGTATTTTTTGGGTTGTGTACCATGTGCACCTCCAAAATGTTACGAGTTCATTTTTATAAAAGTTACGACACACGCTAATTCGCTATGATTATTGGTGAAAATTTTATAAATTTTATTGCCAAAAAGTATCGATAAGCAAATGTTATCATTCTACAAGAAAGTATTATGAATATACTGATAAAAAAATTATGAGTTTTAATATAAAAGTTATAAGACCCATTAAAATATTATGAATCTTTATGAGGTGACAAAATTTGAACCACAAATTACGTGCACCTAACTAAATATGCATATTGTAGGCTTTCCCAATACTAAATATCCCCTCACAACCAGAGGAACTAGTCAAACAACAATAATAACAACGGTACAAATATAAGCCCAAATGAAAAATGAACCAAGACCACGAACCTCAGTTTTCACTATAGTATTTTTTGTATTTTTAAATTACAAGTTGTCAAATCAATTGATATATGTAAGAAAAATGACTTGTAAAAAAAATACCTAAAGTACCTTGGTAGAATCTCGGCCTTATTGCAAAATTTCTTGGTGAGAAAGGTTTGTACTTTTCAGTCTTGGCTTGCTAGACTGAAAAGTACTACAAATCTTTATTGAGTTCAAGAAATTTTGCAATTAGAATGAGTTTCCAGATGCTTTCGGTATTTTTTCACAAGTCATTTTTCTTACGTGCATCAATTGATTTGATAACTTATAATTCAAAAATATCAACAATACTATAGTGGAAAATAACCCTAAGCCGTATAAGAAATCAAAGGTTCGTGGTCTTGGCTCGTTTTTCTTTTGGGCTTGTATTTGTACCGTTATTTTTATTGTTGTTTGACCAGTTCCTCTGATGATGTGACGGGATATTGGCCGGGAAGCCTACAATAAATATTTAGGCTAAAAAAATCAACTTAATTTTTTATTTTGTCTTTATTTGATTTTATTTTGTGTTTGTTAGTTTTGCATCGATTTTTTGAGTATTATTGATTCGTGTCAGCGAGACGAATCCAAAAAGGTAAAAGATTATGACTATGACTTTCAATTTTTTGAATAAGATCGAAAAAAATGTAAAAAACTGACTTTTTGGCTTATTTTTGTCTTTATTCAAAAAATTTAACCTTCGGTCATAATTTTATACTTTTTTTATTCCTCTCGCCGAGACGAACCAATAATACACAAAAAGTTTATTCAAAACTAAAAAATGCAAAAAAAAAAAATCAAATGAAGACAAAACAAAAAGTCCGCCAACTTTTTTGGCCAAAACAGGCCTTAGTATCTCGCTTTCTTTAATTAAGGAGAGTCAAGCCCTTTGTGGCTTGGTTGAATCTTGAACCACTAACCAATGTAGTAGAACTCCCACATGGCTTGTCTCCTCTGGATACAATTGCCCGACTAATAAGTCATGTTGGCTCGATCTACCCTACACAAGTAAATTGAGCCTAAAGCTCCACCACCAAACACCCATACAATTTGTTGGGTAATATCTCTATAGGAACAATACACAAAATAAAAGTATGGAGCAATATAGGGTTAATAGAGGAGAGTAGCTACTCTCTTTGCTCTCTACTTGTAGCCAGTGAAAATACACAGGCAAAAGGCCTAGTGTGGTAGAGAGCTCCTTGGAAAGCACAAAACTTGGTTTCACTAGCTATATTGTCACCAATGGGATCAAGTTGCTAGTTGGGTTAGAGATGCTCTTAGTTTTTCTATCTTAATTCCTTATTCCCATTAATTGAAAAAAAATATTAACTACTTGATGTAATGCTAGCTTGCTTATTATTATGTTTCACAATTGTACTAGAAATTTCTTTTCATTAAGCAAAGTTCTATATATCAAGTTTTTTTCAGGGAAAAATTAACTTTTCAAAAACTATTTGAAAGAATGAATTCCAACAAAACTAAATTAAAAACATGGGATGGGTGGGAAAAGGATAAATAGAAATGAGTGGCAACAGGGTTAATAGAGGAGTAGCCAATCTTCCTTGCTCTGTACTTGTAGCTAGTGAAAATACACAAAGCCAAAATGCCTTGTGTAGTAGAGAGCTCATTGGAAAGCACAAAACTTGGTTTAACTAGCTATAGTAGCCAATGAGATTAATTAGTTGCTAGTTGGGTTGGAGATGCTCTAACCTTGGGTTGCTACTTGCTAGACTGAAAAGGACGAACCTTTACTGAGTCCAAGAAATTTTGCAATCAGGTTGAGTTTTCACTAAAGGTATTTCCAATAGTTTTTCAATAGCCATTCTCCTCACATTCACATACATCAACTGATTTGATATTTTATAATTCAAAAATACCAAAAATACTGTAGTGGAAACTAATCCTACGCCTTGAAAGAAATTAGAGGTTTGTAGTCTGGGTTTGTTTTTCTTTTGGGTTTGTGTTCCGAACCAATAGTGTTATTATTGTTGTTGACTAGTTCCTCTAGTTGTGAGGGGATATTTAATTTTGGGAAAGTCTACGATTCACACTCCTATTTAGATGTATCATATGCACCTAATGAAGGAAATATTTAATTTTCCTCTTGTTGTTGACTAGTTTTAGGGGGTGTTCCACTAACTTAGTTTTGTTTTAAAACTACTTTGGTTTTTGTGTTCATGTGATGCATTGTGAGATGATGACCTGTCTCGGTTTTTGGAAAAAACTAGTTAGTGGAACACCCCTGAGAAGGAAATATCATTGCTCAATTACCTCTCATGGCAGGGTTGGCCGGTCTCTTACGACGAACGAGTATTATTGGTTACAAAGATGGTTGCCAAGATACTAGTCTCAAACTCAAAAGATATCATTTTAAGAAGAAGAAGATCTCATCGGAAGTAAATTTTATTGGCCGTCGGAATATTCCCCCGAGGAGAGGTCCTGTCAAGAAGAGATTGTAGAAACTCACTACCGCTGTGTTCGTGTTCGGTTCACTGTTTTCACTCAATTCTGGTTTGAGTTTTGTTTAAATTTCAAATGTAATTTGATTAGAAGATGTGAAGATGTTGACTCTTATGGGTTCTTTTTTTCAAACTCACTACCGCTGTGTTCGTGTTCGGTTCACTGTTTTCACTCAATTCTGGTTTGAGTTTTGTTTAAATTTCAAATGTGATTTGATTAGAAGATGTGAAGATGTTGACTCTTATGGGTTCTTTTTTTCACCGGAGTGGGTTCTTGTTGACTATTCCACGTAGAATCTCTCTCGAATTACTAAAAAATTCGAAAAGTTGATGTAAACCACCGCATAAAGAAGTTGTCAAGGAAGAAATGTGACATAAAACCAAAACTCCAAACCAAACAAGAATCTCAGTCCGAAGTTTAAAATGTGGCTTAGAATAGGCAAACGAACAAAGCTACAAAGCATCTCCAACCCTACTCTTTATTTTTGTTAGTGAAAAATATAGAAAAAAGGAAATCTCTACTTTGCTGATTTACTTTTTTGTCAATGAATTCCAACCTTACTCTCTATCTATGTCTTTTATTCAAGCAAGTGTATTTTTTTAACATCTACCCAAACTCATTATTTTTGTTATATTTTTCCCATTAATTGGAATAAATATTAATAAATGGATGTAATGCTAGCTTGCTTGTTATTACGTTTCACTTTACAGTACTAATTTATTTTCTTGGTAAGAAAATATCAACTTCTCAAAAACTATTTGAAAGAATGAATGCCAACTAAAATGAATAATAAACATGGGTTTGGTGGCAAAAGGATAAATAGAAATGAGCGGCAAAAGGGTTAATTAGCTAATCTACTTTCCTCTCTACTTGTAGCTAGTGAAAATAGACCGACAAAATGCTAGTGTGGTAGAGAGCTCCTTCGAAATCACAAAACTTGGTTTCACTATATATAGTTGTACATAGATTGAGGTTGAATTGGGTTGTGAAGTGGATTTTGAGTTTAGGGAGAGCAGTATTCACATTCGAGAACGAACTCCACATTCGGGAACATCTTACTCACAAGGTTTGGTAGATCTTGAAGCACCAATTTGTTCCCGAGGTTTGGTAGATCTAGAAGCACCAATCTTTCCAATAGAGGGACCATAACTTCATCCACCGTACTTTCACCCATCCCATTTTCCTTTGCAACAATTCTTGATAGCATCTCGCATCCCCGTATCATCAGCTCACGGAGTTGTGAGAAGCACCTCACCATGATAGGTGCAAATACGTCATTCAAGCTATGATGGTCACAAATCTTTAGACTCTGTACAATCTGAACCTACTCAAATTTAATGGGATCTCAATCCCTTTGAAATATAAAATCCAATGGGATATCCCTTTGAACTATAAAATTCAATGGGATCTCCCTCTGAAATATAAATCAATTTTGTTAGGAGTAGATCACATCTAACAACTTTATGTGGAGACAAAATCTCTGGGTTAGCCTCCAACAACTGTGCCCGTTTAAGAACGAGGTCTTGATTATGAGTCACGTGAGGTAATTGAGCAATGAAATCTCCTTGCATAAGGGGGCTTGTTGATCCACGTGGAGCTAGCTCAAGAAAATTGTCCGATGGCGTAGGATTATCATCCAACCGTGCCACGAAAAGAAGGGGGGACTCTGCCTCATAAGTCATGGAAGGTAATAGCCCTGATTCTAGTAGATCTTCAAGGCTAGTTGCTTCTCCGAGGGAATGCACTGGTTCTAGACGATAGCGGATCCCGGCTATGACAATACACACAATAATAACTAGCCAGGTGTATGATGAACGGATCCCCAAAAAACTCAATATTTGATTTAGACTCGCACGGAGGAGGAACTCGAGAGTAGGGGTGTCAAACGGGCCGGGTTGGCACGGACACAGCACGGCACACCAAAAGCACAGTAAAATCCTAGCACAGCACGACACGTACGGCATGGTATAAGTTAGCACGTGGGACGGCATGGGCACGGAATTGAGCAGGCACGACACAGTCTAAGGCGACATGTGACATGACACGACATGGTCTTCTACGGGCACAGCATGGGCACGACACGAAGTCAACAAACCACGAGGCACGGCACAACACAACTTTATTCTAGCACGGCACGGGCATGAGCATGACGGCCACAGCCACGGGCATGAGTATGAACACGGAAGTTGGCCTGACACAACATGGCACGGAAGTAGGACGGGCATGGCATGGCATGGCACGGGCACGACAAAGCACGGTTTTGGCAAGGCAAAGGCACGGCAGAAGGCACGGAAAAACCAAAAAAGAAATAGTTAAATACGTTATTTCTAAGTATTTTTTGATAATCCCAAAAAAATAAGAATTATTTTTTGGTTGTGTTAGTGAATTATATATTTATATCAAGTTAACAAAAAAATGAAGTCATGAACAAAAAAAGAAACAAAAGGGAAAAAGAAGTTACAATTTTTGTTTTCTTTTGAGAGAGACAAAAATAAAAAATAAGCTTTTAAAATATTTTATTGGATTAATAAATTTTGAATCGAAATTCAAACATGACAAAAAATGTATACCACGCATATACATTGTCTTTTATCTAATAAAGATTTTCAAAATAAAACATCAATTTATTTTGGTGAAAAATAATTTTTTTTTGTGTTTGTGTTAGCTGCTTGACCGACCAGATGACTAAAAATAAGACGCATCCCAAGCGTAGGACTCTCGACCGGTGTAGCATAGTATCCGGAAGTACCGGAGTCGAACCACAGAGACGGATGAACGTGTGCAGGATCAAAGATGACGGGTTCACAGTTTATCTTGGCTCTTAGGTAGCCACCCCTTGTTCAATGAGATTAATTTACTAACTAAATTACTAGACTAAATTAACTAAAAACGGATTTGAAAAGGAGAGTACAGCTGTGGGAATCCAGTGTCCGCAACTAGTCTAACCAATGTTTACTTGGGCCACAATTATTCATTTTATTGATTTTAGAATAGGAAAAAAGATCTCTAACAAATGCGCACCACCTGTCACCAGATTCCGTGCGCATTCGAATTCCAGCGATGATTGGGTTTTGTTTGTTAGAAGAGTTTTCGTCTTCCAAAATTGCTCAAAAACTGAATTAATTCGATCCCGAGGTAGAACATTAATCAAACAAGCCATGGAGCGCCTTCACCCCGTGGCCGCACTCTATAAAATTACTCGCTCATAATTCCATTAAACGCAGCCATAATAATAACCCTAGATCTAAACATGCTTCAAACAATTGAAAGAAAGAAATAAAACACGATACCAAATGTTTGCAGCGAGAGAATAGATGCGGAGAACAAGAAATCAAAACTGGAAATCCTGAAGAACTTGAATTAAACTTGAATCTACAAAAATAGTCTTGAGAGCAGCCGCCAAAAGTTAATGAAAAATAAATCTAAGTTATGAATATCGACCCCTAATTCGAGCTAAAAGATAAGTATTTATACTAATCTCTAATTTCTAATTAAAATCCAAGACAAAATAGGATTATCCTTTGCGGAAGACCAAAGCGCTGCCGTTCACTGGCCAAGATAAGCTATTTGCAGCGCTACCGCTTGCTTATCTCCCCCTATTGACCGGTTGACCTCAAAGTTGACCGGGAGCGCTTGGTGTAGCGCTCCCCAAGCTTCTGTTCAATTTCTGTGCCATTTTCAAGTGCACCACCAAAATCCTTGTAGTGCTCACGATGATCCAAAGTGCTTCCCTCGAGAAATTAAGTTCACCACTTGGTCTCCACGGCCTCTCATGCTCTCTAGCTCCATCTCGGCCTTCAAGTCTCTACAATCCAATCTTGGCGCTAAAACAGCCTTATTTTCCTGAAAATTAACAAAAATACAAAAACATATCAAAGCAACGCATCAAGTGGAAAATAGGGAATAAATTAAATAACGTGTTAAAACTACCCTATTTAGGCACTTATATCTACGATATTGCGTGCCTATCATTGGCAAATCAGTAAATTATATCATGTTACCCAAAAAAAAAAAAAAATGAAGTCATGAAAAAAAAATTAAAAATTAAAAAAATTATATTTTTTTTAGAGAGAGAGAGAGTTGGACAAAAAAGGAAAAAATAAGTTACAAATTTTTTTTATTTTAAAATGGGTTAAAAAAAGTTATGAGAAGGTTTCGTACAAATATGTTCAAAAATTATAGATATTAAATTATAGAAATTAACAAATAATAGAAATTAATCAAATTATAAAAATTATATTATAGAAGTTAATTTACAAAAATACTAAGTTTATTAAACTAAAATAAGCAATAAACTTCATATAAAGGATCCTACAAGGTGTAAAACTCTAGACCTCCAATTTTCAAAAAAAAAATCGACGATCTGAACCGTTAGATGTGTTTAAAACATGTTTTTAAGGTCCTATAGAAGGATTTGGCAAAAAAATACTACCCAAAAGGGCTTGATCGGAGGAATTTTTCATAAAACAACTACATGAAAAATTGCTCCAATCAAGCCCTTTTGGGTAGTTTTTTTTTTTGTAAAATCCTCACATCGGACCTTATAAACACGTTTTAAAAACATCTAACAGTTCTGATAATAAATTAGGTGGCCTTGAACTGGTGCATTATAGTGTTCAAATGCCACTGGAAGCACTGAATGTGATCTGATTGTGTGTTTATGGACATTGGATGATCGTCGATTTCAAGAAGAATGATAGAATTGATAATATGTTAAATCGTATCGGTTTAGATCAAACTTTCAAGAAAACTTGTCTGCACCCAACATTCTATGTTATACATTGAACTTACTTAATTATGAACCAATACATACTTCTATAATCTAATGTACATTAGCCGCTCAATCGCAACACAATTACAATTATCCACACCTACTATTTTGCTTGTCTTGGTGTTTTAATAAACCTCACAAAATTTCGGGTGAATCGGATTTTGAAAGCCCCTTCATTGGGAGATTTGGGACATGGGAATAAATAGTAGAAAAATATTTGTTAACTCCGATCGAGCATACAGAGATAATAAATTTACTTAATTTTTTACATGAATAATATATTTCCTCCTACAAAAAATATAGACGGTTCCGATTTTCCAAAAAAAACCCGAAAGGCCCTCGAGTGATGCATCATAAATTTACGAGGATTTTGTATGCATATTAATGGCATGCACATGGCACACACATAATCACACACAAATAATATAAAGTGGGTTTTGTTTTCCCGGGATGTCAAAAAGGGTGTTTTGTTTCCGCGGGATAATTTTCCTTCCACGGGGAATTAAGGAAAAGCCCTAATTGTTTAAACCACAATCAATGGCCTCTCTCTCTCTCTCTCTCTCTCTCTCTCTCTCTCTCTCTCTCTCTCTCTCTCTCTCTCTCTCTCTCTCTCTCTCTCTCTCTCTCTCTCTCTCTCTCTGTGTGTGTGTGTGTGTGTGTGTGTGTGTGTGTGTGTGTGAACCGCCATAGACAATCATAGACAACGAGCATGAGCTTTTGTTCCCTCAACTACTGCCATCCATCAAGTTTGGTTTTCTCTTCTTCTCTTTGTGAGCAGAAATTGGGGCTACAAATATTCACCAGTTACTACCCCAGGACTGGAAGATTTTCAGGGTAAGCTGAGATTTTAAACTTTTCCTCATTCTCATTCAATGAGATCTTGTGTATTGTCAAATGCAAACACATACACGATATGACGGCTACGAATCACTGGATGCAAGCTTATGTGCCTAGTTATCATTGTTAAAACTCACCTGAATCAAGATTATTACTCAATTTTGCTTTGGTTTGCCTAGACAATGGTTGGTTTGAAGGGCTTTCGGTTTGATTTTGGTATAAAATAGGGAAGGATCGAGTTTCAATTTTGGGTATTCGTCTGGAAATTATTTATTCCGCTTAATTTTTTGGGTATTCGTTTATGGATTCAGGTCATGCATTGAAAATTATTAGTGCCCTGAGATAGTAATAGAGCAAGGAAAGCCATCGAGGAGTCACTATCTCACTAGGTATTGTATGAATTCCACAGCTATTCCTCTTGTGCAAGTATTGTATTAATGCTTGCCTCTTTTATTGAATTGCATCTGATTCGCACATGGCCACTTAGTGTTCTGAACTTTGTGATGGAAACTAAAAATTGGGAATCATTTTGATAATGACAGTGGAAGTTCTTTTGGCGAATACTTATATCCTATATGTGAACATCCCGCGGAGTATGTCAAACAAAATTGATGGCGATTTAAAAATGATTTGATTGGTTAAACAGAGTCGCCACCTGGATTTGAGGACCGTACCTGAGAAACCATTGGAAAAATGACTCTTTTGCTCTTTGAATGGAAAATATTTTACTAGTCTCACCAAAATGAGATTTCTCAGGTCCGGGAGCTAGGTTACGTGAGGGGAAGAAATTTAAAGCACCCCTCACGCCGGATGTAACCTCCGGTCTCTACTAAATGCTTAAAGGATTTTGGGAATGTTGTTTGAATGGACTTTGAACACATATTCACGTGATAGCACGAAAACGGATCAAAAAGATCAATGAAGTGTATGTGGATGCTTGTGCAAAATGTTATGTCTGGATAATACAAGTGCATATGGTGCTGAAACTATGTTAAATTACACCCAAACTGCCCTGAGAAGTTCTAGAAAATGATCACAAGCATCAAACATGTCATACCTGGATGGCAATCTAGGCACCTGGATTAGGCAGATCCAGGTGCCTCGATCAAATACAGGCTCCTGGAATTGGGCAATCCAAGCGCCTGGATGGCCCATCAGACAACAAACTCAAAATCTCATTCTCCTTAATAAGCCCCAAGTGTAATACTCCATGCTCCCTCATACATGTTCAAAATGATGCTTAATGACTTCATGCGTGATGTGAACCTCAATATGATCTTAATTATTTGACATCAACTTGGAAAAGACATGATTATTTAATGATCCAATGATGAGATACAATGCATAAGACATGCTTCAAACCTAATATACTGTATTCATGCATGTAAAGTGCTATTTAATCTGATTGTGCTTGTAACCAAATGAAATAGAAATGAACCTATGCCAAAAACGCAATGTAAATGCTTGTATTGGACATTAAGAATGATGGATATACTTATGTAACATGAAAATTTGACTAAACACTTTTAAGATTGAATGATCTGATCCTATAAATGACATATGGACTTGCATGGACACTTCTTTCTCGTGTAACCTCTTTATAAAGTGTGATTATCACCTCAAAACATTTTATGCTCATTGTAATAAGGATCAAAACATGAAATATAAACAACCTCAGATTAATGCATGCAATTGATGTACCATGGACTAATTGAAGTGTAAAAGAAACAAAAATCATGACCAAGAGGAGAGCATCCAGGCACCTACATTGAGTGACTCCAAGCACCTAGACTCAATGTAGGCATCTGAAAGAGCTGATCCAGGCTCCTGGATTAAGCACTGATGCATAAAATAGATTCTTTCTTGATGTGATTCAGACCTCTCCCAAGCCCTCCACTGGTATAGAAAACCAGTAAGAACTTGGTTGAGTTCCCCTAAGGGCCTATCTAAGCATTTTGGTAGAAGAGTCTGCCTTTTAGCTTGAAATGGGTTTTTGAGTGGGTTTTATAAGTGAATGGCTACAAGGTTGGACTAATCAATGCTAGTATGGGCTGTTGGTTGATAGGCGCGCGAAATTCATGGATTTAAGCGCCTAAGTTGGGTGGAAGTAGCGCAGTAGACGTGTGTTTAATCCTCATTTTCCATGTAATGCGTGCACGTGGTTGGTTTTGTGTTTTGGGCTTTATTTGCAAATATTCGTGAAGAGTTGGCACTAATTAGAGACATTGAAGAGGCTGAGATGGAGCTTGAGAGCATGGGAGGTCCTGGAGGCGAAGTGTCGGAGTGGATTCTCAAGGAAAGCAATTTAGACCGTCGGGAGCACTACAAGGATTTTGGTATAGTGCTCAAAATTGGCACAAAAGGGCTCGCAAATGGAACAGAACCTTGGCGAGCGCTACACCAAAATAGGTGTAGTGCTACCGAGCACACAAGGGTCAAGAGTCAACGCTGGGGTCAAGGGTCAAAGCGGCAGTAAGGGGTTCAGTAGCGCTACACCATTTTTCATGTAGTGCTACCGAGAGCTTAAGTTGGCTAGCAAACGGTGGCATTTTGGTCACGTGGAGCTAATTTCATTTCTTTTCCAGTTTTTAATTGTAATTAGCGGGGGTTTCATAAAAATACCCCTTTAGAACTCGAAATTAGGGTTACACAATTCATAGTTCATGTTTTATTTTCTCAACTTCGGTTGTTGTTTTCAGGATTATTTTCAAATTCAAGTTTAATCCAAGTTCTTCAGGTTTTTTAGTTTTGATTTCTTGTTCTTCGAATCCATTTGCTCGCTGCAAACTTTTGGTATCGTGTTTTATAGTTATTTCAATTGCCAAAATCATGTTTAGTTCTAGATATATGTTTGCTACGTTCAATAAAAGCATGAGTGATTAGATTGATAGGGTACGGCCGCAGGGCGAAGGCACCCCGTGGCTAGACTACTCGATGTTCACTTCAGGTTAGACATGAGTAAATTTTTAAGCAATTTTGGGATACGAAACTTTTTCTAATGAACAAATCTCAGGCATTGTTGGAGTCCTTGTGAGCGGGGCGAAGGAATCCGGAGCCTTCCTCTCGACTGCACATGGAAACTGGTGACAAGTGGTGTGCATCCGTTAGGAACTTTTTCCTATTTTAAAATCAATTATTTGAGTGAAATAGTGAACATTGTTTAAGGCTAGTTGCGGACACTGGGGTTCTCACAGCTGTACTCTCCTTTTATATTCATATTTAAGTAAAATCATTCATTTAGTTAATAAATGAACTGAATTGCACAAAGGGGTGGCTACCTAAGAGCCAGGATAAACTAGGATTTTGTCACTTTTGAGTCAAACACCATTCGTCATCTTTGTGGTTCGACTCTGGTACTTTCGGATATTATGCTACACCGATCGAGAGTCCTACACTTGGGACGCGTCTTTAGTTTAATTCATATACACCCGGTTGGTCAAGCATTGGTGTTGATTTTGATGGAATTTATGTAGAGGTAAGCATGTTGGAATGGATGTTGAAGGTATAGGGATGGGTTGAGTTGTAAGAAGTAAAGAGCTGGAAGAAAGATTAACTAGATATGGATTTCTGGGTGGATTTTGGCATTATAACAGTAAGGGAGGGGGTGAGCTTCAGCTTTCTTGTAGACACCCTGATTTTCACCCGAGAAAACTTGTCAAGCATCCCCGATGATGAAAATGCCTGATAAGAGCACGCGGAGCTTTATTGTGAACTTTGAAACCCCTCCTAAACTCTCCAAAATAAACCCAAGCTTGCACCACCTTCTTGTACATTTAAAAACCTCTTTATCAATATATAATATGTCCCAATCCATTTTGAAATGAGGGAGATGTGCACATTTTACTAAAATAACTTGTTTTTCCGACCTTCTGAGGGTAAAATGGTCACACATTTTGATGTAAAAATCATCTTGGGTTCAAACCACTTGGGTTAGAAAGTAGACTTGACAAGCTTTCCAAAGCTTTAAACCATGCACAAAACGGAGTTTGGTAGCACCCGAAATGGCCCCGCGAAGTTTGAATTGTTGTGTAGTCTCCCAATCCAAGCATCCGGATTACCCTAATCCAGGCACCCGGGCCCAATCTAGGCGCTTGGATTCCCCAATTCCAAGTGCCCGGAATCACTTCTAGTGAGCAATTTTCTGCTGGTTTTTTATAAAACCATGGGCTTCCTCTTTGCATTACTCACGTGTTTTTCTCTCAAAACTCCCTCCAACACACTTTACCTCCACATTTTAAGTTCAAAATCTATTTTCCCCCTAAAATCTACCCCAAAACTCTACCATTCTTTCCTTATAAATACACCCCCCTCCCCTCTCCTCCATTTAAAAGATCAATTCCTCCCTCACTCCATTACTGTTATGCTGCAGAAATGCACCCAGAAAATCCATCCCCAATCCATTTCCCTTTGTTCTACTCATTTCTAGCCTAAAAACTCAACTTCTAGCTTAAAAACCCAACCTTGATCACTAGAAACCTACATATCTCAATCATCCACCATCAAACTCAACCAAAAACATAAACAATCAGGTTCTTTTTGCTCTAAGTGACCTATCTCAGTTTACATAACCATTAGAAATCACCCAAACTTATTCCAAAAGCTCATCTATCAAATTCTCAAGGTAATTATCTACCAAAAATGCTCAGATAGGCCCTGAGGGGCACTCAACCAAGTTCTTACTAGTCTTCTATACCAATGGAGGGCTTAGGAAAGGTCTGAATCACATCAAAAAAAGAATCCGTTTTATGCATCAATGCCTAGTCCAGGCGCCTAGATCAGTTCCTTCCAGGCGCCTACATTGAGTCCAGGCGCCTAGATTCACTCATTGTGGGCGCCTGGATTCACTCCATGTGGTCATGGTTTTTGCTTCTTTTACACTTTAATCTGTCTATGGTACATCATTTGCATGCATAGATCTGAGTTTGATTATGTCTCATGTTTTGATTTCCATTATGATGATCATTTAGAGTGTTTTTTAAGTAATAGTCATACTTTATAAAATGGTTACATAAGAAAGAAGTGTTCATATGAATCTATATGACATTTTTAGAATCTGATCATTCAGTCATGAAAGTGTTTGGGTAAGTTATTATGTCACATAAGCATATCCATCATTATTAATGTCCAATACAAGCATTTACATTGCATTTTTGTCATAGGTTCATCTGTATTTTATTTGGTTATAAGTATAACCTGATTAAACAATATTCTATATGCATGAGTGTGGTGTATCAGATCAGAGATATGTCTTGTACATACTATTTCTCCATCAAATCATCCAAAATCAAGTCTGTTTTAAGTTCGATCATGCATTTGAGTTGAGCTTGAGGTTCTTGCTTGCTACAGCGTTGCCAAATATCTTTTAATGTGTGTGTGAATTGATAGGCATTGCACTTGGTGCTTAATGTGAAAAATGGAGTTATGAAGTTTTTGTTTGGTAGGCCATCTAGGCGCCTGGATTGGCCCATTCCAGGTGCCTGCATTCAATCCAGGCCCCTGGATCTACCTAATCCAGGTGCTCAGTATGCAGTCCAGGTGTGCATGGTGTGGTATTTGTGTGTCTATTTTAGGATCTTTCTGAGTCATTTAGCCATATTTTCTTGCATTTCATTGAGGAAAATATCATTTTCATGCATTCATGGCACTCGCACATGCATCCACATTCATTTCATTAATCTTTTTGGTATATCTTTGTGCTCTCATATGAACTTGTGATTAGAGTCCATTCAAACAATATTTTCAAAATCCCTTAAACATTTAGTAGAGACCAGTGGCCACACCGGGCGCGAGGGGTGCTTTAAATTCCTTCCCCTCGCGTAACCTAGCTCCCGGACCCAAGAAATCTCATTTTGCGAAACGGTAAAATTATTTTCCATTTAAAAGGGCAAAATAGTCATTTTCCCAATAGTTTCTCGGGTATGATCCTCAAACCCGGGTAGCGACTCCCATTCAACCAATCAAAACCATTTTCCACACATCAATTTTGTGAGCATCCGCGAGGTGTTCACACTTTTGAAAATGGAGGAGAGGGGTGGCTTAAATAAGCAACAAAAGGGTTCAAAGTGGGCCATTTGAACCCTTAGAAAGGTTGAGGGGTCACCTAGGGGCTAAGATGTAGAGGTAATCATCTCTCCCACACCCCTCTCTAACTGACTCTGCAACAAATCCTCTCAAGATATCGTTCCCGCTCACTATCAACTTAAATCACACTCAACCTGGGCTGATATCCAGGCACCTAGATTGTGCAATTCCAAGCGCCTGGATTTAGCCAATCTAGGTGCCTATGAGAGTAATCCAGGTGTGTATGTTTTAAGATTTTGGGCCATTCTGGGGTTCCAATGGATGTTTTGTTAATCTTCTGGGAGGTTATTGGAGGGGTCCTCAAGTCTTTGATCAAGCCTTACATGCTTTATTTATGCATCTTCATCTTGGGGAAGTCACGGAATTCCTAGGGTCCGGATCGGGGTGTCTACACTATCATAGAAAAATTGTTTTTGTAGACATAAGTTACACGTTCCACCAATACTTGTTCTTGAACTTTGTAATTTTAAGAAATAATGTTGTGAAACAAAAATAGATATTCTGCTTTTTTCGATCCAGATTAGTGGCTAGAACTTGTTGAGTACTTGAAAGATGAGAATGTAGCTTTATGAAAGTGATCATTTTTTTTCAATCAGTTTGCTCCCCAAAGAAATTCATTTTCCAGAATTTATGGTATCTGTGGTCTTGGGAACATTCAATTGGTCATCAAATTATGTCCTAAATTATTGAATGAAACTCCCGAACTGATATGCCCTTTTTTATGGCATCAGTGGTTTGGAGATTTTGGTAGGAATAGTTTCCTTCGCAGTTCGTATTACTCTTGCTTTATTTGTATTATTATGCTTCACTGACGATTAATGATTGTCTAAGAGTGCTTGCAATTTCAAGAATGTATGCAATGATACGAATTATAATCTCAAATAAACTTAAGAAACAGAGTCCAATTGCCATGAGCTTGAACCAAGGAGTTAAGCAAGTTGGGATTTGTAACTTGATAAAATTTTGATTGAATGAGAAAAGATGGCGCAATATATTTTTTTTAATGTCAAATTTATGTACTAAAACACATATTTAAGTCAAATACGAGACAAGAGTCCTAAATCTCTCTTCTTTTCTCTTTTTCTTCTTCCTTTCATATGTTTGCAATGATAAGTCTGAACATTTTCGCATGTGCCTACACATTACAAATTTCTCATTCAATTTGTAGTTTTCGAATGCAGCAAGTGGATATCTAACTATAAGAGAGTCTATCACAGATGACAACTCACTGTTGGAGCAAAGGCATAGAACACTGATACGATCTCCAAGACCTGATGAGCAAGTATCAACATTTTATTTCATGAATCCTCTTTCAAATTGTGCTCCAAAATCCAATCTCAGTAATGTAAGACTGCAATTGTGCAATGCCTATCTCCTTGTGACTTTGACCAAGTATATTTCCTGCCAAGTTTTGCTTAACTTTTGTTTCCCTGTCATTTATTGTTGAGATATAACCGGAACTCTAAAACATGAAGGGTTTCTCAACCTTAGAACCACCAACGCTAGCCCACAGCCTTGATTTATTTTATTTTTAGGTTCGGCATCTTGAAACTTGGCAAGAGAGACTTATTGTAACCCAATTGGGATTAGGAGTAACTAATCTGAGAGCTAACAAGGTCAAAAATTTTGGTGGGTAATGTCCCAACAAACTGGAATTTGAATGGGTACCCATTGAATATTGGTTGGCCATCGTTCACCAAACATATCCACCCTCTACTTTTTTTCAAAATTTCAGGCTTCAATGGAATAGAACTGCTGAACCCATCGCAGCTCAAAACCAGCTGAGATTGAAAGCATATACATGTTTTAGTTATAACCACTTCAAATTCTAGGATTCCCTTCACAACCCCTCCGGTTTTCGATGCCTTCGCATTGATTGAAGGTAGACCACAATGTAATAATGCATGTAGTTAATAAATAAAAAAAGTTCTTCAACTATTTTTAAAAAAAAATCCGAACTTACAAGTGGTGAGTCATCCAAACTATAACACGATAAGAAGGCATGATGTCGGCACGACACAACTAAAATAACGAATGGCATGACTAAAAAACGCACGGCATGACACGACAAAAAAGGCACGGCACACCACGACAAAAAGGCACGGCACGACACGATAAAAAAAAGGAATGGCGCGGCACAACACGAGTAAGTCAACCGCACGACATGTCTTCAAAAAAGCACGGCACGGCACGGCACGTAGCACAGTTGGCACGGCATGCCATGGCACGATGAAGTAAATAGGCATGCCATGGCACGAAGCACTATTGGCACGGAGGTTGAATGACACGGCACACATGTTTGACACCTCAACTTGAGAGCTCCAAAATCTGTACACGGTTGGATGCAGAAAAGAGTGCAGAATTGAGTAAAAGTCTGTTTATTTAAAAACAGAATTGAGTAAAAACAGTGAACCAAAAAAGCTTAAAAAGCTAAAGTATACTTTTTGCTTTTTGACTTATTATAGGAAAAAGTAAAAAGTTTTTTGACTTATTTTAGCCTAAAATGTTGTAGAAATTTATTAACTTAAAATAAACGACTTCCTGAAACTCAAAAAAACAAGAGGAATGTTTAACTGTTTTTTCGCCTTTTTATTTCTTTTTGGTTTTTGTGACCATGGAAAGGCCTGATGACAATAAGAAAAGACGAGAACGCATAGAGCATCTCTGACACCCAAAGTATCAAAAAATTATATAAGTACAACAAAAATCTCCTCTCTAACACACTAATATAGTGTGTGAAGTGTATGTGTCGTGTGAGTGTGTTAGAGCATTTTGTTATACACCTATCATTTTTTGTAAGAGTACCACCTAAACTTGGTCAATTCAACTGGTCAATCATCATTCTCTCCGCGTCAATTTTTTCACTAGGCCATTTCCCTACACTTTTCTTGAAACTCAACGATCACGACTTTTAAACTGTCTTGAATCCTATTTAAAAAAGAGTCTTACAAACGTGAAACTAAAAGGCACACAATAAACACACAAATAAACAAAAAAATACACACTTTAATACACATTTTACATTTTTCAATACATTTTCACATATTTCTATACATTTTTCAATACATTTCAATACACTTTTTTAACCTTAATGTGTGCCTATTTATAATGCTATTTTGCCATCCATAATAGATTGAGATACACAAAATTGTATGCAGCTCTAAGTATAGATGACAATGTCTTCGTAATTGAATAGGCTGATCAAATATATACATGATAATCGACTTGATAGCACTTTCACAATTTTTATTTGCAAAATTGATATAGCCTTTCATTTGCTATTATTATTTATTTTGCAAATGTTTGCCCACTCAATCTTGAAATCTTCCTTTCGTTCCTAGTGTCTTTCTTGGTCTACATTTGTTTCCTTGTCAACTTTGAGTTTCTTTTCTTCAAGCTCTATATCTCTGTGGGGCTACAATTCCTCAATCAGATCCTCTCACCAGTGGTTTCGATTGAAGATGATCTCCCCTTCAACCTGAGCTCTAGATCTAGCACTCTTAGCACCCGCATTAGTACCGCACTGGACCGTAGAGTCCAAAACGGCCCTCCGACAGTCAAATAAGTATATCAGGTAGAAGAATTAAAAGCTTAAATCTAGGGTTTGAGTGACAGAGGCCGTGTTCGTTTGGATGTTTTGGCCCGATTTTGGCCCTGTTTTAGTTTTGCTTACATCATCATTTCTCTCTATCTCTCTCCACTTATTACACCTGCTTACATCATCAAAACTAAACTAAACTTA
The DNA here is from genome assembly GCA_022606695.1 of Vaccinium macrocarpon. Taxonomy (NCBI): domain Eukaryota; kingdom Viridiplantae; phylum Streptophyta; class Magnoliopsida; order Ericales; family Ericaceae; genus Vaccinium; species Vaccinium macrocarpon. Next base: position 21,527,609 of record CM040179.1, read on the forward strand.
CTAACCGAACAAGATCAGAGTGTTTGTCCCTTATTTTTTTGTTGAAGGTTACCTTTTACAGTGATCCTTGGCTTGCTCTTCAAGCACGATCGTGCTTGTCACGTGATGTAACCGCTCGGTTGACGTCATCGTGATGAGCTCAAGAGAATATACTACAAGCACGTGCCCCCAGTGAGGTGACGACGCGTGTTACAAACCATTCGGATGATGTCACTCATCATGATCACGGTTTGTTACGCGCACATGCAACATTAAAGTCTCTGCTAAGTCAGCCTCAGGCTATGAGCCTTTGGTACCTTTACAGTACTCATGAGTCGGTTGAGGCTAGCCAGTCCCTCGGTCACGGACCGAACTCTCGTATTATTAACTCCACAAAGCCACTGATAAAACTGGCATTTATGAATTTCTCGGCGAATCCCCAAAACGATGGGATAAAGCCCCACTTACTCTTGACAAGTATGTCGGTTCATAATGAACCTTTTATCCAAAGAGTCCCTCTTAGGTAACCTCTCGGCAATTTCCCTAGAGATGTCGCATTCGTTCATTGTAGTCTTTATCAGCTCGCTGCTATTGCTCGGTATATCCAGACCCCTACAATCTCCTTAAAAGTCTAATGTCAATCTACCCATACTCTATTTATCCAAGTGCGCGTGTCATTTTAACACAACTTTTATTTTTATTTCTTTATTTTTTTTTTAATAACGGTGGAGGAAGGCTTCTCGGCAATTAGGTTGGGACTGCACGACGTGCAGTATCATGATTCCAGACACCATTTTGTATCCACGTTGATGATTGTAAAAGAGTGAAATTATCATGGATACGTGGCACGAGTTTCAGAACAACACGTGGAGATGAACAAAACTTGAAGTTAATGAAATTATTTGAGTTGGATGGAATTGCAACACCCATAGGGGTGCTACCCGCTAGGAGGAAAGGACCCACAGGAGGTGTGGACCCACGGGAGGAAAGAACCCGCAGGAGGGAATGACCCCAGGGGGCTCGGACCCGCGGGAGGAGATGTTTGATGAGCCCAAAATATTGGTACGTAGCAGTCCATATATTGCATATTGTTAATTCTTTATTGTGCTTAACTAGAAACTATTATTATCTTTTTGATCATTCACTCGAAATTATTAAATTTGCAAGAAAAGATGATAATAAAAATATTTCAGCCGTCGGGATAAATTAATTCAAGACAAGGTAGAAGTTTATGCTATGGAGAATTTCAATTGCCGGTAAAAATACAAATTAATGGGTCCCAACTCAAGCCAAATGAGAAGTGTTTGGAAAAATGCTTCAGATACTTGGCAATAGAAGCATTCCACAAAACAATTCTTATTGATAATAAAACTTGATGTTACAAATTACAAGAACGGAATACAAAATTAATTACAAACCGAGTCAAGTCCTGTGTGATACCACAGTTTCCTTAAAGAAGATTTGTCGTCTACCTTAGGGTGTTGTAGACTCTGCTGGCGTCTTCCCCCCAAGATAAAACGGCTAAACCACGAGCCGACGAAACAACACCTTCGACCGCCTTAGCGAACTTTCTTGCGTCTGCCTCTCACTCTCAAAGAAATGTATTTTTGGAAGTGAGTTATCGAGTACGAAGGACTTATCTACGCAAGAAGAAGATGGACCTATTTATAGGCAACCAATGGCCAAGTCCACCCAAGTCCTTGCCCTGGCTTGCAAGGAAAGCCTCTTGCCTTGGCTTGCAAGGAAAGCTAGCCTTGGCTCCGCTGAATTGAATGAGGACAATAAATCTCACCACGAGGGGGAATGTACTCTAGGACTTAGCGTACACGAAATGGAACACATCGGTTGCCTCGAGAGACCCTCCGCGTGCCCATTTTAATTCATACCGAAATTCTAAAATTTCCAACAATCCCCCCCCCCATGAATGAAATTGGCAGGCATACTGACGCAAATTACAAGAGTTGACCCGAGAGAGAGGCAACGGATAATTCCTGCATAGGATAGGTAGCTTTTGGCCTTGAACCTTCCCTTGTGATAGCCTATCGAGTTTACTGGCAGACCAGTGTGCGGTCCTGCTTTGAACTGTTCCGCCGCCAATGTAAATTGAGACAACAAACGTTGCACAGGACTTCTCCTGACGTAGTTAAGTTCTCACTATTGCGTCCATTTTGGCCATGATACCCTCTTCCTGGTTCTGCAAGTATTTTCTCGAGAATTTTGCCAGAATTCTCAAAGAAGCGGCCCCACTTCATACTCACATAAGTGACCTTCTTATAAAGAGTATTCTGCTATACCCCGGTCGGCATTTCCGACGCATAAGAGTCATTAAAAGCAATGCTTAACCTCTTCCACTTTACAGACATCGCTGTTCTACATCATATATAGGAATGGGCAGGAGACCTAGTCTCCTCAGTGATCATTCTCGAATACTCACAAAAATAGGCTCATTGAACCTAGATCTTGGGATCTCCAGTTAGCTAGGTTGGCTACTCTCGCGGTACTATAAGCGTAGTGGCTTTAATCCCATTCCTCTTGATGCTTGCTTAACTCGCTCTCGGGTTAACCCTTTGGTTAGCGGATCTGCAATATTGTCTTTTGACTTCACATAGTCAATAGTGACAACCCCACTTGAGAGCAGTTGTTTAATGGTATTATGTCTTCGGTGTATATGTCTAGATTTACCATTATAAATTTTACTCTGTGCCCTACCAATTGCAGATTGACTATCGCAATGTATAGTAACTGCTGGCACAGGTTTCGACCATCTCAGAACATCTTCCAGAAATTGACGTAGCCACTCGGCTTCTTCCGCTGCTTTATCTAAAGCAATAAACTCAGATTCCATTGTAGATCGTGCTATACACGTCTGTTTGGAAGATTTCCAAGCAACAGCTGCACCACTAATCGTGAAGACATATCCACTCGTGGATTTCGAGTCCTTCATATCCGATATCCAATTTGCATCACAGTAGCCTTCTAGTATTGCTGGATATTGGGTGTAGTGCAACGCCAGATCACGAGTATACCTTAAATAATGTAGTACCCTGACTAACACCTTCCAGTGATCATGCCCTGGATTACTCATGTATCTACTCAGCCTGCTAACTAAATATGCTATATCGGGCCTTGTACAACTCATTAAATACATGAGACTGTAGTCACAGGTTTTGAATACTTCATCACATAATCAAGAAACCGGCCCACAACGAATTTCTTAGGCCCGACCCCCTTGACCTTGTATTTCTTCTCTAAGGACTCCCACAGCTCCTTAGCAGAATTTACCTCATCAAACGAAGAGTACAATGAGTCATTGAGAGCATTCAAGACATAATTCATTGCCAGTTAATCAGCATTCTGCCACTGATCAAGGGTTTGTCTCTTTTGTATGTCTGTCTCATTTTTTGCAACAACTGGGGCATTCTCAATCAAGCACCCAGCAAGATGGAGAGTGGTCAGATAGAATCTCATCTTCTGTTGCCACCTCTTGAAATCAACTCCTGGACCAAACTTCCCAGGTTTTTCAGCATGGGCCATCAGAATCGTGGGAGCAGCAGCACTTATGCTTCCCATAGCTGAAGTTGTAGAATTCTTCCCGGTTTCAATTGCCATCTTCAACCTGAAACGTGTTCAACTTACATTAGTGAACATAGCAAGAATAGATAACCAATCTATACTTTGCAATTGCAACGGTCTAACATCCGTTACACACGTCCTAGTACTCCTAGTAACTGTTCCTCCCCACCAGCGGAGTCCTGAGGGTAGTGCGTTTTATGCGCCCCAAAAGTACTATTCAAGAATATGACACTATTCACAAGTACGGTACTGTTCAACCAATAGTACTGTTCACGTATACGTACGGTTGCACCCTACGTTCCAACCACACTAGATTATTCCCTTGCTTGATGTCATGGATGGCACCAGCTAGCACATAGGATTTCATCAAACAATTAATCCAACGAAAGTGGACAAATAAGGTTTTTTGAGGAAATTTTGTGGAAAACAAGAGACTCTTGCCTCCATGAGGATTAAAAAAAATTCATTAATTTAGAACAAATAATGGAGGGTCCCCTTTACTCAAGTGACACTTTTTTTTTTATCAATTAAAACCAAAATAGTGTTCCCACTTGCTTTTCTATTTTGAAAACACTCCACCGAAATTTGAAAAATGGGTGGAAATAAGACAAAAGCTACTGATTTCTTTTGAGAAAACTTTAGGAAAACCAGGAGACTTGTTAAGATCATTCTCTCCATTTCGTCTTTCTCTCATCCTCCTTTCTTCCTTCACCTTTCTTCCTCTCGGACAGAGAGAGGGGAAAACCAGAGATGCGAAGGAAAATTATTAGAGCACCTCGGCTCTACTCCGGCACCCAGAGTGTACACTTCGGAGATCTGTTCTCGGCACCATTATCTAAACAGAGGCCTGCCGCGCACGACAGCCTAAAGCCGTAGCCAACGAGATTATTAAGATCTCATGTCGAGCCACGCATGACCGACAAAGCCGAAGCTCAACAAGTTTGGAAATCAGCAAGTAGCTTTTTTTACAGATCCAAGAATCAAAACTTGATTCTCGTTTTTTTTTTGTTTTCCTTTTTTTCTGAGCAATCAAACAAAGATTGCTTTCATACTTTCACCAGAGACTCCAATCGGTTTGGATATAATCTGTTCTTGCAACTTAGAAATTAGTACAATCGTTTTCTGGAATCCGATTGCCAAATACCGATCAAAGAATCTTCTTTAAGCTTGTTAGGAAAAATGTTTCGGATACTTGGCAATAGAAGCATTCCACAAAACAATTCTTATTGATAATAAAACTTGATGTTACAAATTACAAGAACGGAATACAAAATTAATTACAAACCGAGCCGAGTCCTGTGTGATGCCACAATCTCCTTAAAGAAGATTTGTTGTCTACCTTAGGGTGTTGTAGACTCTGTCGGCGTCTTCCTCCCAGGATAAAAAGGCTAAACCACGAGCCGACAAAACACCACCGTCGACCGCCTTGGCGAACTTACTTGCTTCTGCCTCTCACTCTCTCAAAGAAATGTATTTTTGGAAGTGAGTTATCAAGTACGAAGGACTTATCTAAGCAAGAAGAAGATGGACCTATTTATAGGCAACCAATGGCCAAGTCCACCCAAGTCCTTGCCTTGGCTTGCAAGGAAAGTCCATTGGCTTGCAAGGAAACCTAGCCTTGGCTCCGCCGAATTGAATGAGGACAATGAATCTCACCACGAGGGGGAATGTACTCCAGGACTTAGCGTACACGAAATGGAACACATCGGTTGCCTCAAAAGATCCTCCGCGTGCCCATTTGAATTCATACCAAAATTCTAAAATTTCCAACAAGAAGGATAGCAAGAATTGTAATTCCAGGAATGAACTTAAAATGGCTAGCACCTACATGGAAGGACATACAGTAAAAGTTAGGTATTCTTATTGGTTTGGATTATTCGGTGGAATCATGGGCTTAGTCAAGATAAAAGTTGACAATGAGATTTGGAGTTGCAGATCTGTTGTCTTGAAAATCCTGTCCCGACTCCATGTCCCATTCATCCGAGCTATCCATCTGAGTACTTGACTGCTCAGATTCGCAGGTGAATGTGCATGGCTCAAATTCGTTTAGGGTGAGATGGAATCTGAGCCGTTTATTGCTCGAATGGAGGGTTTGGATGGATGGGATAGGGAGTTGGGACAGGAAGTTTGAGACAGCGAATCCACTTCCGAGATTTGGTCTTATAAAAAGTTGTACTTAGGCAATACTTTCACATTAAAGAATGAGAGTTTGGAAAGGATTTCCTTCCCTTTAAGAAGTAGTTGACACTTATAAAAAGGGGAAGAGGCTCATTCTCAGTATCACGAAACAGAAGCGAGATTAATTTCCACGCAGCAACACCATTTAGACGACTGACACCGAAGTTCACGGCTAGAGAACAAGATGAGCAAAGGAGATTTTTGTGAGGCTTTATTTTTATCTATGTTAGGCTCAACTTTTGAATTAGGGTTGAGGATGAAACCCCATACTTTTTATTGAATGATTTTGTGTATATGATTTTTCCTACGTGCGTTTATCGTTTATTGTTCTTGACTCATTAATTAATATGCATGAACTTTGGATATGGATTCAATCATTATGAATGGGTTTTTTCCATGATTTGAAGTCATCTTATTAATCGAATTGCTTGGTTTATTAAAAGCGCAATATTTAAGGGGGGAAATTCGAAAAAACCCTTGACCTTTGGATCGAGTATTATAGAGACACATGACCTTCAATAAACGTTAATTAAACCCCTAACCTCTGCATTCCGTTATCAGTTAACACCCTCGTCCCATTTTCCGTCCAAATGCTAACGGAAAAGTTGATGTGGCGTTTACTTGGATACTTTAAGACACATGGACTAATATTTGGCAATGACATGGATGTTCTAGCAAATTTTGGTGCTAGATCCAATCACAAACCAGCCTACATGGCGGTGCCACATAAGCAGATGGGGCCACCACTTCCCTAAACCAAAAAAATATATATATTCAAATCCATCTCTCTCTCCTCCCCAAAACCCACCGCCCTCCTCACCCTTCTCTCCACCTGTTCCCACGGCCACCAGCCACCACCACAGCCGCAACTTAGGGAAAAAAAAGGGAACAAAAAAATTTTCCTTTCATATTTTCATTTCTGTAAAATCGGACGGAAATGAAAGTCTCTCTCTGATTTAAGGGAAAAAGCCAACAAACCCGTGTGGTGGCTGAGTCACTACTTCAAAGGAAAAATTATCAGTGGCTGAGTCACAACTTGGGGGAAAAAACCAACAAATCCAAATCGGTGGGTCACATTTTGTCTCTATTCATTCTGTTTGTGTTGTTGGCCGGCCGGCATGTGACGGCATTCCTCACCTCTAACCAGTTGGACCCCAAGTGTTGATATGCAAAAGCTTCTCAATTATTTTGGTGTTTGACTCCCTTCCTCACTAGTGGGAAGAGGCGGAGAGAGGAGAGGAGGGAGGTGGATTTTGGGGGAAGAAGATGAGGAGAGCGAGAGAGAGAGAGAGAGAGAGAGAGAGAAAGATCTAAACTTTTTTTTTTTTTTTGATAAGTGAAATGGTGGGGCCCACCTTCTGACGTGTCACTGCCACATAGGCTGGTTTGTGATTGGGTTTGGCACCAAAATTTGCTAGAACGTCCATGTCATTGCCAAATATTAGCCCATGTGTCTCAAAGTATCCAAGTAAACGCCAACATCGCTTTTCCGTTAGCATTTGGACGGAAATTGGGACAAGGGTGTTAATTGATAACGGAATGCAAAGGTCAGGGGTTTAGTTAACGTTTATTGAAGGTCAGGTGTCTCTATAATACTCGGTCCAAAGGTCAAGGATTTTTTTGAATTTTTTCTCATATTTAAGTACGGGGTATCCATTGTGATTTGTTCTTACAGATACAATGTATGATTTTGACTTAAACTTTGAACCAGAGTGAGAACATATTTTTGTCATAAATAAAAAAGTGTTTATAGTAATATTTTCCACGGTGATAAGATTGGTTTCTAAATCATTGTGTAGAAATCAAAGAAAAATCATTGCTTAAGATTAATTGATAAATGTTTATGGGTGTGGATTCCAAAACCTTAGTTACTTTTCTCAACCGTTAATCTCCATTATTTTTGTGTGCTAGTTAAATTATTTGTTTTGTCATTATTTTATTTTATTTTATTTTATTTTATTTTTAGTTTTCCAATCAAACACAACTTTTTGGAACTAAGTTAGGGTTTAATCAGTTAAAGTTCATTTAGCTTTCCTATAAAAAAAAGTCGCAAGTCCATGTGGGTTCAACCTCGCTCTCGCCATACTATATTACAATACGATTCGTGCGCTTACAAGTACGTTAAAATTTCACAACAATGCTGACCCGTTGGGAGAGGGGCCTAACTCGGGGTGCAATGACCCAACATTTATTTTCTTTACTTTAATTTATTTATGAAAATAAGGAAGTAACCCCCTCTCGGAAACTATGGCATTGCAAGAATTTTAAAATTCCAATCATATCAAAATTTCATCCCCCACTTTTAGTTGAAAGGCAAAAAACAACACGTTTTAGGAAACTATAAAAGTTCACAAAATAACAATTACTACAACTTAACCAACATTTACGCATCTATAAGAAAAATAAAGATTAATTAAATAATGTGGGATTCTAGTTGTAAGGGTAAAAAAATAAGATTAAAAATAAAATCTTATGCATAAAACATGCCTGGGGCGGGTATTGGGGAGGAGTGATGTCAACCCTAACCCGGTCAAGTTTTTTCATTCTCTTACTTCCCTGACCCTATATCTGAAAATTTTACTAATAAATACCCGCTCCAGATCGGGATGGGACAAAACGGGTGGAATTGTCAATCCCTACTTGCGTGCACTTCGACTAGTCCTGAAGGACCAATTCTACTCTGTATGGACTAATGTCACTAGCCTAGAAGAGTTGACCACCAGACCAACTCCTTCGTGGTATCTTAGCACTTCCCTTGTGAAACAAAAAGAGGATATTAAAAGAGTGTCTTGTTTCTTCTCTGTTGGTTGGTTTGCTTTAGATTCAAGATTTAATCTTTCTTATATCCAGTCTTGCTATGTTTTCTTAACCGCCAACCCCCAACTGAATGAAAGGAAAAGAGAGCGAGAGAGAACCAATTTGAGGCCTTTTGTATTATCCATTTATCCCAAATTGCATGTCTCGCAGCTAAAATGTCGTTAAAGTCACCTTATTTAAAATGAGCTTAAGATTAACTATAACAGAGTTAGTCAATAATTTTCAGACTGGAAGCAGCGTGTTTTTCAGTCATGGACAAATTTGGTGGTGCGATATTTTACTCTACTATCATGTCGATTGGATGCATAAACTTGGAATGATATGAAACCTCAAGTCTGAACTCTTGACGGATCATGCTCTACTCCTTATTTCGTATACGTATTCAGTAATGAACAGAAAACAGAAATCTTACCTTTTGTACATATTTGTTATCCCAAAAAGAAAGATAAAATAGAAGCTCAAGAAACGACCCTATGGATTGTGGATTGGACTAGGCATTGAGGCTATGGAGCTTATAAGCATGCCTGAAGATACCAAAAAAAACCAAGCCAAATACGGATAGTTGCTGGACTTGTGTCTCGTTCATTCAGAACACATTCTCAAGCCTGCAAACATTAGAATGCTTGAAACCATTTCGAAGCCATTTAATTTGTTAATATTGCTCAAACTTTCCGGACATACGCTTACGCAATATGTAAGAAACCAAACTACTTGAGCTCAGCTCGTGAGCTTGATTGAAACTTTCATCAGAAGGACCAAGAATCATATAGAAACAAACCTTCGAGACATTTGGAAACTCATTCTTTTTTGTCTTCTCAGCTCATTTACAACCATAATCTTGACCAATAATTTTCAAAACTATAGTGTTTCATGTTTTGAATGAGCTCTCTATGTTGCTCCCCCAAACCCACTACCAACTATTGTCCACGCATTATAGCAATCATGAACCATGATAACTTTTATACATGCGCTGAGAGTAACAAACACACAGTACACCACATCCCACATACCTCAACTATAGAATAGAAAGGGATGGAAGTTAAACATGTTGCACTTGCCAATGACAATATAGAATTCTAGCTTCCCCGGTAAGTGGTGAAAGAGAATGGTGAAAGCAGCAGAGGAACATGGAAATGCTCCCACTGCTGTGACTCGCTAACCTCGAACACGATAGATACATATGGAAAGAAACTGCCAGGTGAATATTTACCCGTATTGAAGCTTATTCTGTATATCCCTGGTTTCAAAGCATCAACTATATCCATCAGCTGACCGCTTCGTCCGTCTTTGTCCGTAGTTGAAGACCCTTGAAGTAACCAATTGCCCGTTTCTGTTTCACCAAAGGTTGGACGGGTTTTAACGCATTTCCACATTTCCAATCGAACTTCAATACCAGCGCCAGGGGATCCACGAGAAACATCCAAGACGTGAGTCGTGATGGGTGGGCGACTCCTAGCCGATATTTGTGATGGCTTTATAATACGAGTCCCAGATGAAGCAGTAAGATGAGATCCAATGACGTTCACACGATCTTCTACAAGTCAATAATGTATGTCACACACTAGAATATTTGTATATAACATTTTATATTGATATTTACAATAGTGTAGGTTACACAAAGGAGAACACCCTTATGCCCTCTTTTTGAAGTCTTGCAAGGCCATATTTTTAATCCTAAATTGCCTCCAAAAAACAGTTTAAGTATGTGACCTAAGAAACATGGACATCTACTGGCCTCGCAAATCTGTGACTGACACAGGGACGTCTACCTATTTAGTGACTTAGTTTCTTTTGGGTTTATGTTTATATTCCTTATTCAACATCGAGTAGCATTTTTTGTCTTTTATATGAACTTCGAATGTAGACATGGAATACATACTCTTTTATATTCAACGTGTCATCAATATGTCGACATACAAAAAACGTGTCATCAACAAGCACGTGTCCTAAATTTTGGAGAAATGCCAGGTGCAAGACTCATATTTGTATCCATATCCATGCTATTTCAACTAGTATCAGCCACTACATTTCTCTATGCTTCACCTTTTTATTCTCTATCCATTTCTGATCTCCTATAACTGCTTCGATTTCTATCATGCATGATATGAAGCTTAATTTTTTGATACGTTTTCACCATCTAATATGTAATTATATGAACACAACAATGGAAATTCGTAATATTACCTCTAGCTGTTGTTGCAACAGCTGCAGTGTATTGAGCATTAGTTGCCGAAGCACCTTCTGCTTTAGTTGAAAAAAGCTTGGCAAGACGTAGTTCAGTGACTTTCATTTGCTCCCCAGCTGCAATCTCAAATTCAACCAGAGGCCTGTTTTGGTAACGTTTCTACAAACACAGAATAGAGAAAAACATCAGCCAGCAACTTGAGGCCAGCCTGTTTGCATGTTGCTTTAAGAGAAATACTAGCAGAGTGTCGATCACGAAGTAGCAGTCAATTATACAATTAAGGAAGGGAACTATGCAGACTGTGCAAGATGTGTCATCGTGTGTATCACAACATGGCAAGCCCTCTATACAGTTAATCAACCCCAGGAAATTAAATCTTCTTGCTGATATTTGCTGCCAATCAAATCCGGAAAAACTAGGGAAAAGTTCATTCTCATAGCATTTTTCTTTTAGAACTTGTTTTTACAGTAAGTACCTGTGCTGTCAACCCAAAGGATTACCTCAAGCAGTAAAAAGGTAAGACTGTCCAGTGTCTTAAAAGAACAATTCACTCCTTCGACTCATGTTATGAGCAAAAATCCTTTGGGCCACCCTCCCCGCAAGGTAAAGTTTGTGCTACATTTTTGTGGTGGGGACCTGAGTATATAGTGCAGGGCGGCCATGCAACCTAAGGTAGCACTTGGTGGAATCATTTCTGGGTTACCAAAACAAATTTGTTATCAACTTTGTAGGAACATATTTGAAGCCTAAGAGAAACTAATGACAGAGAAATTCACCACCACAATTTGACAGAGAGAAATTCACTCCTATACATTTTTCACACATTTCAATACACTTTTTAACCCTTAACATAAGCCCACTAGGCTTTTTTTAGCATTTTCCTATATATATTTATTCATTAAATATTACCTCCCCGCTCCCAACCTAGGGAGCTTCTACATAACCCCTCTCCCCCGCACCTGCCTCGGCTCCATGCAACTAAGGTCATGAATGTGTTAGTTTAGAAACTTATTAGGTACTCCAATTGTGTGGTTAAAGTGTGTCCTAGGGGGGTGTTAAAGTTAAGGTTTTGTTTTACATATTTACTACTACATAATGATGTCCCTCTCTCTTTCATGTATACAAAGTGGTTACCCAAACTTCACACATCTTAAAATACACCAAGACTAGCACACAAGATAACACAATATTGGAGCACCTAAAACACATCCATTGTTAATTCCGGGCACGCACCACTAATACACTAGATAGCGGCCCAATGGACATGCTCTCATAAAGGTATTCTCTCTTAAATATGCAACACTTTTCGGAGGGGTGAGCACAGAACCAAAAAGCCGGATCAAACCGGCTGGCCAGATTAAAAAAAAAAAACGTTGGACGGTTTGGAAACCTTAAGGTCCAAAACGGGTTGGAGTTTACTTTTATGAGCAGTCACAAGTTGCATCTGAGAAATCCCGTCAACACCAAACCAACCAACATAAATTAGATTGCACTAATCTTATACGTGGCGCATCCCCATGCGAACACGATTATCATTGCATTCAGAGAAGATATCTCTACACTTAAAATCACAAGAGCTTGATTCCATGAAGAGGCAATTCACCATGCAAACATTACCTTCAACTCAGCAAGTATTTCAGGGCTACTCCTCCCAGAGGCAAATATAAGGAAAACAAATCCAAACTTCTGCTGATACCGCCTATTCCAATCAGCCAGTTCCTGCAACACAATGTGGACTATATTTCTGTGAAAGACGCAAATGGTGGTGGCAGAACCTGATACTGGTGGTTAAGGAATTTATTTAAATTTTGGTTTTAGTTTGCCACAATATTTTCCAGTGTGAATGCATGAGAGAGGCTGTGCACGTGTCAGTTATCACAGGAACAAAGATAAGCATCTCGTACCCAAAATTCTCAGATAAATAAGTAGGATAGCTCCAACAAAGTACAAAGTAGATATAACATAATTTCAACAGCTCACAACTCAGCCAGTCACCTTTCCTTCATCCAAGCCTATAGTTTCCCTTAAATAACTATGTTTCACATGAGGACTGCTGATATCTTCTATTTTCTTCCTTTCGTTCTTTTTCCCCCCTTTGAGCATGGTTAGATCTTAGTTGCACGAAGCGGGAGCGGGGACGGGGGCGGGTGTGGGGGAGCGAGCGTATGTAGAAGCTCCCTAGGTTGGGAGCGGCGAGGGAATATTTAATACTAAATAAATATGTATATGAATAAACTTATATATATTTATATGTATTGTACATATGTTTTATAGTTGCAAAGAGAGTGCGTACATGAGCATTCTATATATGTATAAACATGAGTGAGAAATGACATCCCAATAGATTTTTTTGTGCCAAATATATGGATTAAACACGTAGATAAATAATAGAATATGATATGAGAAAGAGAGTCCTAAATCTTTCTTACTTCTTTTTCTTCTTCCTTGCATATATTTGGAAAGAGAAGTGAGAATTTTGTCCTTAAGATTAGTGTGGAAGCTCCCATCCTATTTAGGAGCGGGTTCCCGTCTAGATGGGAGCGAGCTCCCGTCTCAGGAGCGTGGAATCGAGCTCCCGTCTAGGGAGTGCACCCATTTTAGAAGGATCCTGCTACTAAGGGTTAGATGCTGATATCTCAAACTGAACAAAACAGACTTTCAAATCAGTGTTGTTAAGTTTCAGTTACCTTACCTCCATGGTAGAATCCGTAGCGGTGGCCAAAGCAGTCGATTGCTCTCCTTTGCTCCATCTACAGCACAACAACTTCACTAATTACTAATTCATGACTCGTAATAAAGACATACACATCTAATTCAAAACTGATTTGACCCATATCTGCAATGAAAGAGGTACAACCAAGCTATGAGCTGGTGGTTCAGTACCTAATTAAAAAAAGATTTGACCCATATTTGGAATGAGAATGGTAGAATCGAGATAATCAGCTGGTGGTTTCATAGCTAGTAGCTACTTATTTGATTAAAAAACTGTAATCATAAATAAAAGCATAAGAAGGTTTTGTAATTTACCAATTCTCAACTACTAATGTACAAAACGGTTACTTTTAAGAGTTTAGGTCCTGGAATTTAATAGAATACGAATAGCTTAACCTGCCATGATTTGACTGGAGAAGGCACTTTTAAGTTTTAATTTAGTTTGCTAAATCAAGTTTCTGAAATTAGTGTCTTGCAAGCACGGGTACATGTATGAAAACTGTTCAAAAATCAAGTTGAGATCCCCTGATGCAAATTAGCAGCTTCGAGAAGTTTAGCAAAAAAGTCATTCTCCTACTGAGACAATAAGATACTTGGAGTCCACGTAATTGAAGAAAATGAAGCCAGCACGTCTTTAGCCCTTGTGATATCAGATAATACAGAAAATCAATCTTAGGAAACAATTAATGGGTAGCTAACTGTTAGGATCCTATTTCAGCTCACAAGATCAGACAATTACTTGTTTTTCTCTGGAGCATACCTTAAAAACATTATACAGAATGGTCAAAACTGTTTGGGTTGGGACAATTTAGGACTTCTAGTGTAGTCAAAACAGTAGAATAGGGTTGCATAAACATAATAGTCAAGCAGCATTTCATAATGAGTGGCGTCAATTGACCACTGTGGCATCTACAAAGCTCCACCCTTTATATCTTTACTAAGCTACCACAGCCCTCTATTCCATTAAAATCTCAATGGACAGAAGCATTTCATGAGGAATGGAGCCAATTGACCACTGTGGCATCAACGCGGCTCCACCCCTTTATATCTTTATTATGCTACCACAGCCCTCTATTCCATTAAAATCTCAATGCATGCTAACCAATCTAATCTACACAGTTTGTTGCTACAACAATATATAGATGCCTTAACCTGTACGTGCTTGTTGGGAGACCTGAGCTTAATCTTAGAACATTGAAATAACATAGCCAAACACAAATGTGATATATTTCATATTTGCTTAACCATCATTCCACAGGAAGAACTAACATCTCCTGAGAAGTGGAATGCAATGTCTCTCCAATTCCAAGTTGGCTTTTCTTGCATATAAGCTTGCTAAAGCTACAGGAGCAGGCTAAAATTTAAAAAAAAAAAAAAAAAATTAATACATACCAGATACCTCTCGTGGTTGCAGCAGTTGGGCCTATCAAATAAAGGGTCATACTAAATTTCCTACCTGTTGCCCAGAGCCCAGATTAATTTTTCTTATGCCCTTTTAGATTTTTCAACCAATTAGATTTTATTTCCCTTCTTTACTTTAATAAGCAGCTAAGCTGTTTAAGATACAAAATGGAGTGACAACACTAGAAACATATATTTTCTAAGAGCAAGATAATATCCCTATTTGTGTTGCACACGTTGTTACACGCACACCCTGGCCATATACATTCTATTTTAGTCAAAATATTTTATATGCATATAGGCTGCTCTCTATATCTGCCAATAAGTATTGCTCTCAGCACTATATAGACATCTGCACAAACTCACCGCACCTATGTTGGGGTTGAAGCTAAAGACTATGTTTAGCCTAACACACGGCTATGGAGACTTGAACCCCGACATTGAGTGAGGAATTCAAGTACTTGCCCACTTAACCAACCAGGTCCCTGGCCACAGTTATGCGTCTTTTCAATTTTAGATATTTATGTGTCAATAATCAAATAAATTCAGACAATCAGGGAACGTAGTGAGATAATTCAAGCATCTAAATAAGTAAATGTTATTTCTAGTATGTGGGTCAGAGAGAGAGAGAGAGAGAGAGATGAACTCTGCACTGGTGGGGCTTTTGTGGTGAGAGGAGGGAGATTGGCCAATCTGGGGATGAGCGGAAAATGCTTCTAGCCATCCATTGACATCAACCTGAAAAATCAAAGGACACCCAATTTCTCAGACATACAAATTGTATACTGAAAACATAAAATATACACGCCTACGAACTACACAGTGGAGAGAGAGAGAAAGAGAGAGAGAGAGAGAGAGAGAGAGAGAGAGAGAGAGAAGGCGACCTCGTTGAACCAGATATCTTTAGCGGTGTCGACAGCTTGATCATAGGTGGAGAAGGGGGCAGAAGAAGCCATCTTTTTTGCGAATCTAGTGCTCCCACAGCATGCGAAGAAATCTTTCTCCTCAAAAACTATTCCTTCCATCCTTCCCGCACTCTCTCTCTCTCTCTCTCTCTCTCTCTCTCACACACACACACACACACACACACACACACACACAATGGTGATGATGATACAAAGTGCTTCTTTCTACACTGACCAAAAGGGAAGACGGCGATCAAAAGTGATTTATTCTATAATTACACTTATAACCCTTGCACTTTTACTTATATCTTAGGCCTTGTTTCTCAAACTTCTCAAAGGATAAAATTAAGAGGAAGGGATTTGATAAAATCTAAATTCAAACCTCTTACTTATTTGATAACTAGGTACAGGGCGACGTGCGTTGCACAAAGAATGTGCCCGTTGTTTTGGAAGTAGTTAATTTTGCATGAAGGCAAGTGCATTGTGTATGTAGCTATGTAGATTGAGTAATGTGTTTAGCAATCATTCATATGCAAGGTGACAGTGGATAATTAGATACCAAAGTAGCAAGGATAAAGGATTATACATATGAAGGATGCAGATGGTTTAGTGCAGTTATATATACAAACAAAGCTAGCACTTGCTAATTGCTGTAATGCAGCGCCAAAAGCGTAAGTCTAAAGATTAGGAAGGAATGGAATTGTGGGCAACAAAATATTCTTTTCCTTGCTAATTTTTTTCTTGACGTATGTTGCATTATGTAGCAAAACATGGTAGATAGGTCATGGAATCTAGTCTTTTTTGGGTTTGATTTGGTGGGTAGGTTCAGAATTCATGTCATTGTTGCTGTCTTGAGATTTGCTCCCTGAGTTGAGGATGAAGTCTCTGTAATGGATTCTCCATGTTTGCTCTTCTTTTGTGGTGTTGGTGGGTCCAACAGTAGAGTATGTTTTGAGCTTGCTGAATTAATGATTGGTGATGAATCAAAGATGGTGAGCACAATGAATTTGCATTGGTTGAGGCCTCCATAATTGTTCATTTCAGCTCTGAGGCGTACAACACACTCCTTAGGTTTAGATAGTTTCTTGAGCAGGGGCAGTGGTAGTGAACCCTGTAATGTAGGATATTAGAAATGACAGTGTAATAAGAAAATGGATCATGTATGTAGGTTAAGTGAATGAGAAATTTTACGTCCATTGTTGAGGTATCTACATCTTTTCCTGTGATGCCATAATATTGGTCTGAGACTGCAGCGAATACCATTGCATCAATTGAGTCTGTAGAATCTGAGATTTTGGCCTCAAATTTGATTCTATGATTAAGAAGTAAGGTTTGTTAGTAGTTGAAAAGGTAAGCTTTTAATATGAAGCTTATATATTAATGGTGCTTACTTTGGCGTAGCAGGGACCCTTTGATTGCAGTAGTTGCAAAAGAATTCATTTTGATTGGAAGCAGTTGTTGATTGGTTGCAAAGTGAGCAAGCTAGGTAGTAGAATTTTTGTTGCAAGTTGGCAACGTGAATGATACCCTGAACACTTCGCATTTGAGGTTGCAAGATGTAGTTTGTCAATATATGTTTTTTCGGTATGATCTTGACAAGAAATGTACTCTGTAGTTGCTATTTTACCTTATCAACTGAAGATGGGAGGTTAATAATGTTAATGATTTCCTCTGGTGTTGGCTCTACGAGGGGAATGGTTGTTGCTATTATTGTTTCACTGAAGGGTAAGTCTTTGATTTTGTCAGCATTTGCAAGGCGCCTGGATATATTATTATTAGCAAATATTTAGTTAAGTACTTTTATTGAGTTGATAGACTATGTACCATGTTTGGAGTGCTGCAGCCTGTGTTGTTGGTGGATTGAGGATGAATATTATTGAGTTGTGAGTTCCAAGCCCAATACCTGGGAAAATTCAAAGTTATTTTTGTTAGAGAAATTGAAAGAATAATAGATAGTGAGTTTTGTCAATGCTTACCGTAGTATGATGCAATCCAATTGCTATTGGAAATGTCCCTGGTAGAGCTGCCATTGCCTTAGCTTCAATCTCGCTGAATTGATCCCAAAGTGAGATAGTAATTGGGCATAAGCTGCTCAAGTATGTAAAGAATGATGAGAACATTAAAAAAGTAATGGTATGTATTGTTATTATTTAAGTTGTATGAGTAGAAATGAATATATAATTAAGGTGGTAATTAGATTTTGTTTGCAAATAATGCATATGGATAATATGTGTTTACATTGTGAGGAATTAAATAAAATTTAAATCATAGAGAGCTAGTGCGTTGAGGGTTGAGCAAACCTTTGGTCTATGATTTTGAGATCTGTAACCCAGGAATGTTTTGGCTTACGGCGTGGGCCAACTTCTAGAATGGCGAACAAAATATCTGCGTTTGTTGGGATCAAATTAATAACGTAAGTGATCAAGTTGTAAAATAAATGCAATGTTTATAAGTTTGTGGGAAAATGAAGTTCATAATGGTACCTATGTTTGGAGCAGAATCTGTGACATGTTCAAGCTCAGACAGCTGTGTGAAATTATACTTCAGTGATCTCATAGTAAGGCCATCAATCTGTATTTCTTCTATTGGAGTCTTTGCTGTGAGTGTCAGCTAGTATGGGGTTTCTAGGTACCGGTATGACTCTGGAATTGTTGCAATAGCTGCATTTGTTATGGAATAACAATGGTACAGCTTCAGGCTCTTTTGTAGAATGTCAATGTTTGAGCCATAGATTCTAGCTTGGATTTTTTTGCCCTGTGTAAGTTTTTTATTAGTAAATATATATCTAACTAAATTATGTATAAAAATAGATTTTGGTAATTACCTTGGAGTCTTGAAGAACTATTCTCTGAAAGATTGTAGTTGTCTTGCCTAACCTGTGAGGAAGGGCCTTTTCAATGACCATGTCAGATGTTGTGTAGGATTTGATACCAGGCTTGATTTCACTGAAGCTGATTTGAGCAGGTGCCATCTCTGCAAAATAGATGTAGAATTAGAAATGTAATTTAGGTATTTGAGTAAATTTAATGGAAAAGGTAATATACTCAAATAAATTTTAATATTTGCAAATATCAGACATAAGGTGAAATTTGTTACCATGTGCAGCAGTCTCATCTGGTACATCTATTTAAGAAATTTTGTCTACAGTATATAATGATAATAAAATATATGTGTATGCATTGCTGAACTATAAGATAGATATATAGACTATTGGATAGTGTTAATCACATTGTGCCTCGGCTAAAAGTTCTGTATAAACTATGTTTTTGGTTTCGTGGAAAGAGAGTTGTTTGTTGGCGGCAGACAATATTTGGACTCTAATATTTGTTGTTGTTGTTGCACGCGACATTCCTACATAGATCTGTCCATGGGAGAAAATAGGTTGTGGCAAGTATATACCAACTCTATCGAGAGTTTGTCCTTGAGCTTTATTGATGGTCATTGCAAAACATATTCGCACAGGGAATTGGCGTCTAGTGAATTCGACTGGGTATTGGTCAGGTGAGTGCAATGAAGAGAGTCGCTTTAAAAACTAGCAACGTGGGACTCCTAAGAAAGAAAATACAAGAGAAATAGAAATAATAAGCAGAAAATAACAATTATTAAAAGCAAATATATAATGTACAACAAAAAATAGAAAAAGTAATAAAAAGAAAACATTAAGAAGATATGAAATGTATTTGCTACTGTAGCAAAAAAGGTTGCAGATGGCATAAGCAATGTATTATACCTGGAATGCTAGGTCGAAGAAATGAGTAGTACATGACTGATTCAATCCATCTAGTGAATTTTGCATAGGCATCCCCCTCCTCAATAGTACCTAATGGGAATTCAGCAGTATAAGTGCGCACAAAGTTGTAGTCGCGCCTGTAGACAACATGCCCTCTTCCTCGATCAATTAATCTACCAATATTTTCTCTTAGCCCCCCGCCAGTTGACACATAATAGAAAGATCCATTTTGATTTAAATGGCGTCGTTGGCACTCATAATCAAAGCGAACAAATGGTACTTGCAATGCCATGATAATAGGACCTAAGAAATGTGAGCTTTTTAGAAATACTAAGACTTTTGTACATATGAATACATACATATACACATAGAGACACACATACATACACAAACACTTATATATGTCAAGATGATATAATGAAATTCCATTATTTATACATACTGATTGGGTTTATACTGTTAGTCATTTACAAAGCTTACTGTTGTCATGATTTTGTTACTATCTATTCTATCACTAAAAGTAAATACTAAAAATAAAATGAATAACATTATATTTAGATATTTGATATCTTGGGAAAACATTAGGGTGCAATGGAAATTCCTTGTGCATATTGTACTCCTTCGATCTAAAACCTTCTTCAAAATCTGGAAAACTATATGGTTTCACATACACAGTGAGGCAATAAAAATGACCACAGACATACATATATAATTTAATCAATATGCGTTGGTAGTTATTAGCGCATCTAGTTTTATGATTTTGCCTTTTCTATAGCTATTTTTCTGATTCAATCAAAAAGAGGAGCTCCACTGTGCTAGGTAAATTTGTTTATGCTCTTTTTTCGAACGCAACAAAATATAAGCGAAAACATGAACGAAAATCGTCGCCTCGCACATTCAGAAATAAATATTTCAAAAAAACAAATCTCTAAATAACTGTCTCCTTACCTAAATTGGATGCTAAAGGTAAGGAATTTTACAATTTTTTTGGATTTGGATCTAATAAAACCATCTTCTATCGAATTTTATGATTTAATCCATCATATAGAACCAAAGGTAAATGCATGCAAACAGTATCCACAGATTTATAGCACCCAAAAACTTCCAAATTAAAGGAACTAAGCATTTGCAACTCCATCTTTCGCTTAAAGCAAAACAGGGAATGAAAAATTTACCAGACTGTCAACGATCTTCAAACGCAAACGAAATCCAAACTTTACTCAAAGCGCATGATGATTTACTCATAAATCAGTTTGTCGAAATCAGCTCTGGAAACACAATAGCAAAGCAAACAAAAATCTAGAAGTTCACCACTATATCTCCAATAATGGCACAACAAAAGGCTTTCTATACCTTGAATACATTATCCAATCGTCTACATACACTGAATTGTCTCGAATCTTTCCACATCTGATTCCTGTGCATGGCTCAGAAACCAATAGCATACGTAAGCGAAGTTAATTTCTCAGAGAAGTTCTCAAGAAGACAAACGAAGGGGATATTTTGAAAGGCAACAATTAAAGGACCAAAAAGGACAGCAAAGGGCATGTAAATCACAACAAAACCAAAAAGCCAACAACGCAGATCTCAAATTGGACGGCAAAATTGGGAAAAATTTGAAGGGCAAAATTGGGCGAAATTGGCAAAATTGGAACACCCTCAATTGGAAACCCTCTCTTATTAGAGTCCTCCGGTCTTGGAAATTAGGTATTGATTTTTATCAAACCTTGATTTTATCATTTGAAAAACAGCCCTTAATTTACTCTTCTGTTTTCAATTGTACCAATCAACTCCTTATACTTTATTGTAAAGAATGCCCCAAATCTTTTTGGCAATATAAAGTGGAAATTATTGGAACATCCCTCAAAGTCGTTGGAACTTGACGTAGGGACACTTTTTATGAGTCAAATGGAAGTTTTTATTCATGTAGTTAAATTTCTGGGAAAATTTCAAAAAAAACCTCCCCAACTTTGCCATGAATATCAAAAAATCTTTTAAACTTACAATTTTCTCAAGCGTACTACCAAACTTCATTTCCGGTTATTCAAACATACTCCCACTATCCTAGATCTGTTACCTCACTAATGAAAAATGCTGAGTTGGAGCTTAACGAACCCCAAAAATTGTTAAGTGGCCCAAAACGACGTCGTTTTGGGCTTCTTTTTTTAAAAATCTCTCATTCTTCCCCAATTCACAGGGAAAAAAAACTCTCATGTCGCCACCATGGGCGGCCACGTTGTCGATGGCTACAGCGAGTTCATGCTTGCCCGCCCCTTTATTTGACCTGATGAACCCCACCATGGTGGCGATTGCAACGGGGTTACAACCGCAGTTCAACTTCTTGGAGGAGGACGCGGAGTGGTAGAAAGAGCATGGCGACTGTGTATATTGGTCCAACTAAGGAGATTGATAAGGATATGAGTGAGACGAGTTCGAATGTCGTGTTGAATTTTAGGATTCAGCTCCTTTGAGAGAAGTACTGAAGTCAAAGGTTGAAGCTTTGTTTCCTATTCAGGCTATGATGTTTGATCCTGTTCTGGATGGGTCTGATTTAGTGGGTCGGGCGCATACTGGTCAAGTACAAATTCTGCATTAGACTGTTCATTAGAATTTGCTGAATTGGGGGAGGACTGAGAGATTTAAAAAAAAAACAAAAACAAAAATAGAAAGGCCCAAAACGACGTCGTTTTGGGCCACTTATTGATTTTTGGGGTCCGTTAAGCTCCAACTCAACATTTTTCATTAGTGAGGTAACAGATCCAAACTGTGGGAGTATGTTTAAATAATGGAAGTGAAGTTTAGGAGTACGCTTGAGAAAATTGTAAGTTTAGGAGGTTTTTAAATATTTAGAGTAAAGTTTGGGGTTTTTTTTAAAAAAAAAATCCCTAAATTTCTCTAACTTTAAGAATTTTGTAGTTTTGTATGTTTATTTAGGGCAACATTGGGGATAGGGGGTGTAATTAGAAATAAGGGACAATAGACTTGCACTAATTGCGGTGGCGATGTTAGTGATACATGTTTACCAGTTGTGTGGTGGTGATGGTGGTAATACTACACAATGATTCTTTTATTGTTAGATTATTCAAGAATTATTAAAATGGCACTCCGTAGTAGCTTCTCTAACAATAGAAAGTATATTCACCTTGTTTGGTTAGGTTTTCTAAACTAGTTTTGAAGACCAACCCTTGTTCGTTTTCCCAATAAAAAATACATGAGAGAGAGAGAGAGAGAAACAAGTCAGAAAAGTCAAAAAGTAAAAAAAAAGGTTGGTTTTTCATTGGGTTATACTGGGGGGGGAGGAGAGAGAGAGAGAGAGAGAGAGAGAGGAGGGGATAGAGTGACAACATGAACTGAGGAAGTGACTTGAGAGAGAATCCACATGACATTATTTGACCTCAGAGCTAATTTTAGAAAACCAAATTTGAAGTCTTTTTTTCAAACCACAATGATACATGTACAACAAAAGTCTCTAATACACTCACATATTGTGTGGAGCCCACACACACTTGAGTGTGAAGTGTGTGGGCTCCACACAATATGTGAGTGTATTGCAAACTTGTTGGAATTAATTGTACATCTATCACAAATAAGGTTTTCAAAACTCGGCTTGAAAACTCAACTAAACATGGCCATTACCTTTTAGTATTTCATGATTGTATACAAATTATGCTTTTGTGTAAGTCTAAGAATAGCCCTTCATCCTTTTTCCACCTTTCTTTTTTATAGCAAATTGATATTAGCACTCTCGGATTGCCAATATCAAGACCACATAGGGATATAGGGATTGATATTGGCACTCTCAAATTCATTTCTTCATTTAGAATACATTGGACTCGGTCACCAAGGGATTTCATCAGAAATAAGTAAATTGCTTGCCAAAGATGGGATCAAGTAGCTGTTCACCGATGAGGAGATATTCACCAGTTGCCGAAGTTGGTTGTTAGCCGAAGGTGGAGACCCAGGTCCCAGCCTACTTGTCTCCATAGAGAAAACAAGTTTTGTTGACATTCCACCAAGACACACCTATAAGCACACACAAAGGCACTGCTCTTGGGTTCCTTCACCCTCATTCTGTTCACCAAGTGACAACAGCCCAGAAACAGACGAGATATCCAAAGGCACAAGATCATATGGCATAATCTCTCATTATTTTCGAGAGGAAAAAAAAGGGAACAAATTACGGACAGTTTCCAATGGTTGGAATCATTGCAGATAAACTATTAGTGTGTATGCAGGTAAATGGGCAAAGTTGAGCCAAGTAGTCGGTCGTTCAAATTGATTTAAAAACGTAACGAGTTTATATATAAGTTGTTCAAGCTTAATTTGTTTAATCGTCAAGCCAACCAAAAGATTTAATGGAACAATCTGAAGCCAAACACGAGTAGACATTATATAAGCTTTTCAAGTCAAGTAGTTGTTCAAGCTTGATTTGTGTATGTCCCCATCAGATCTAGAATGCACTTCCATTGAATAACTTGGGTTTATTTAACAGGCATGCATCAGAGAGTGCTTATGGACCATGTAGAGTATATCATCCACATAAAGACCATATGAGCCTCCTATGCATAGCACAACTTCAAACTCTAAATAGTCACAATGGACCACACAAGTTTGAAAACAGTTCTGCAACACAAAAACAAGCAAAAACTAAAGCCAGGCTAACCCTTGATCTCTCCCGGGGCAACTGGTACAGATTTGGTGTCTGGTGACTCGGAATACGACATTGAAATCAGCTCAGACCTCGACTTCTCTTCTCCATCACCTTTTATTTTTTCGCTGACAAGATCCTCACTCTTATTCAGATTTTCAGGTTTGTGTTCTGGAGCAAGATCTTTCTTCTCACTCCTATTCAGATTTTCAGGTTTGTGTTCTGGAGCAAGATCTTTCTTCTCAGGTAGATGGTAAGAGATAGCAATGAGAGACTCCCGAGTCGCATCCTCTGAAGCCTCCTTCCGAGTTTGTTCTACCTTATCCATAAAATGACCTCCCTTTTTGTTCTGCAAAATCATAGCATCATCAACTTCTATTGTAGGTGTCGAGGACAACAAAACAAAATTTTGAAAAATTCGGTGAAATTTAATTTCAAGTATTTTAACATAATTAGTTAATCTAGGGTTGCTCTTGTGCTAATTTCCATGACTCTTATTAGAAAAGGTCAATAACGAAATGAACTTCAAAAGCGTTGCAAACAGACAATTTGTTGATAATTTTCAGTTTTTCGTGACTTTTAGACATGCATTAGTTACAAACAAATGGATGGGCCATACAACGAGTTCAGGCT
This sequence comes from Vaccinium macrocarpon, assembly GCA_022606695.1. Classification (NCBI taxonomy): domain Eukaryota; kingdom Viridiplantae; phylum Streptophyta; class Magnoliopsida; order Ericales; family Ericaceae; genus Vaccinium; species Vaccinium macrocarpon. The sequence goes on from CM040179.1 coordinate 21,552,370, forward strand.
AACTGGTGGTGTTACAAAAAAACAATGGGCCCTGCAGCCAAGCAAAATAAGTAAAGCAGGATAGATGGCACATCAAAGTAGCAAGCAGTAAAACAAGTTTGAAACTGGTACATGTTCAAGGTCAGAACAAGCTACAAATTTAGTGAACATTTGCTGCATCAGAACAATTTCGCTGAAAATTCACTTTTCTAGTCTCTTTAAGTCATCCGTCATTCTTCCTAAGAATTTAACTTAGGAGCAAAAAGAAATTCATGTTTGACTAAACTACAGTTGGACTTATGAAAGGCTCAAGTACATCATAATTTCAAGAAGACAAATCCTGCAGATAGTATCAGACAAACCAAATGTTTTCTATTCCTGTTCCTCTTCTCAGAAATTATACAAATTCAAGACACCTATATTGCCTGAAACAACTTTTTGTTCCACTGTCTTTCTCAATTGCATCATTCTTAAGACGAGCAAAAGAGAACAAAACACCAAACCTACAGGAGGGAACATGTAGATTTATTCCACTCTAACACTTATAGACAATCAAACTGAAATATGAAGCAAAAAGCTTAGTAGTATTATACTACAGAAAATATCCTCATAAACAACCACTCCAAAAGAGGAAAGAGTTGGATTATTAGCTGAATACAGGGATTCCAGCAGAGTCTTTTCCTCAGAGCATAACAAAAAGAAACAGGAAAAATCGTAACAAATTATCGATCCATTTCTTAACTCAATCTTGGACCTCTTGGCAAAATAGACTCACGGAATAAAGGACACCAACAAGTACTTCAACAATCCCACAGAACCTCACTTAAAAAAAGTCATCCATCTGAAGACTAAACAGAATAAAAAGTGATGAAAATTATTATTTTTTTAAACAGAAAGAATGGAATGAGCACAGAGGAACTCATCACTCTTCATGCTGTATTGGGATCAAGGATTTGGGTGGAAGAGGAAGAGGAAAAGGAAAAGGAAAAGGAAAAGTTGAAGGACCAAACTATCGTGGAGCCGAAGATCCATTAACTTTGTATTTCCATTTCTTCTAATCCAATAACAGCTTTGGGGTTCCGGTTCACTATTTAAGCGGAAATTTACCACCACATCCACTTCCTAGTAGCCTGGTTATATACCCAAAAAAAACCCTGAACATGGCAGATTTAGAAGTACCAAATAATACTATCATTCCCAACTCCCCAAGCACAAGCCTGGAAAATCTTTATGCATGCCAAGACGACCTCTGAAACTGATAACAATCATGTTTCCATATATATCAGAAGTATTCATCCTTACTCAGCACAAAAAGCCTTTCACTTATTCTCAAGCTTATGAGCAACAGACCACAAGTAATGCAAAAGAGGTCCAAATCCAATAGAGATTTCCAACAGATCCCAAACTGGGTCAATGTTTGTACCTCAGTAAATGTACTAGACTCCCATGCATCTAGCACAATCTACACCAAGTCAACTTTTAACTCCATAGAAAATATTTAGCACAATCTACACCAACTGACCAACATGGGTCCCATATTACAAATGGAAAAGTTAACACATAAACTGGATCCAAAAAACCACTGCCAAAACTTCTTATCAAACCAAAAGAAAGCTGAAAGCTATAACACGCTCATCAATTAACTAGTGTGCTGAAAAGAAGAAAGGACACATCCACCGGCCTCACGCACATGCGTCGAAAACGGACACGCTCAAGTATGCATCCCATTTCCTTATTATATTTTTCTAGCTTGACGTGTTAGGGAACTCTAAGGAAACATTAGGAGGTTAACATGCATTTTTTTAAGTTGGTCAAACAATAAATCTCCAAGTATGTACTATGTTCCATTCATGAAAACGTCTGTAATTATATAGTGACTGTTGATTTGTATCTTCACCATTATTAACACAATTTGGGTTTTCATATAATTTGGCAGAAAATAACTTTCTAGCAGTGACATAGGATACACCTATAACAAAAAAATAGTTTGTTTTCGATGTGCTCCTAAGGCGTTTGTGTCCTTATTTGTGGAGTCATGCATGCCTGTGTCGTGCATATCCGTGTCCCTATCCATGTTTCTTAGGTGTGATCACTGATGTTATGATTGGGAAAGAATCAACAAACATAAAGTATCTTAGTGAGGTTATAAAATACCAGGTAATGATTGGATGTAGTACCAAATTTGTAACCAGCACAGAAACAAACAACTAGAATGTGTACTCTTGTTTGCTTAAAGAAATACCCACTACGTAGTTCACTTCTCTCCAATCTTTTACATGTACAACGAAAACCAAAGATGAGTGTCACGCAATATAATATCAGCCATATTCTTTATCCTAAATTTCCTCACATAAACCAGACATGTTGTGCGAGAGCCACCGGGAAACTCAACCACACCAAAATCACTTTGGGACTTTGAATATGGAGCAAAAGAAACAGGCAAATACATCTAAAATCGAGGCAAAGTTATGCAGTTTAGCCTAAGCCTACATCCATGGGAAAACACACCAGATAAGAATTGCTCCAAGAGCAATGGTGACAAACTCTCACCAAAACACAGGATAGGTACTGCCAAAGTCCTCTCCACCCAAAGGCTCATCTTTACTGTCCAGCCAAGAGATACTAGATGTTTCAGAAAGGGCACAACAGACCTAAAAGGTCTACCAATGACTCGAAAGCCTCACAAAAAAGAAAGTTCTACTTGTACCAAAGACCAGAAAACTTTATAGTTCTACCAAGGACCTGAAGACACAAGACACTTCAAGTTCATCCAAATGGGGAGAGAGGAGTCATCATATGGCAAACAAATCCTTGTTTCCAAACCAATGGTACCCAAACTTGATTTTCTTGGAATCCAAGTCCACCACAGTCAAGGAAACACTCAATAAAACAAGGTCAAACGAGTCCAAACAAACTTCAAAATCGAGCTACTTTCTGTTTCCCGAACTTGAGGAAAGTGGGAGAAAAGAAAGGAAAAGAAGAGAAAATAAAAAATCGAGCTACTTTCTGTTTCTCGTTTGGTTTGGAGGAAAAGAAGAGAAAATAAAAAATCTTCATATTATGAATAGTGAAATTTTCGTCCCATTTTCCCCTCCCTTTATTTTCTCTCACTTTCTCTTCCCTTCCACATGTTCCAAACAGACCCTAAAATTCTTCTCAAAACCAATTTCTTTTCTATCGAATCACTAAAAATATATTTCCATAGCTAATTTTTAAAATTAAAGACCCTTTCATCAGAAACCCAATCGAGACACAACCGTTTCGAAAGCCCCAAATCAAAATAGAAGACAACAAAAATTGAACCCATAAGCAAAACCAATCAATCCTTGAACCCTTTGCGCATCTGTTTAATCTATATGATCTTAACACATAAGCACTCATAATCGAACCCAAAAAAGTCAAACGAACGTGTAAATGAGATCGATCGTTCTCAAACAAATACTGTAAAATCGATGGATCTTCAGACACCAGTTTAATGCAAAATAGATGAGAGAGAATTTTAGAGCGAATGAGAAAGTAGATAAACACGGACCTTTTTTCCTTCTGGATTTTTATGCGCTAAACGAGACGGGGTTTTTGGTCTGTGCGGAGACAATTTGACGTACTTCTCGCTCAGGGGTAAATATCACGAAGACCCCCAGTCTATCACTTTTTATCACTTTGATACCATTCATCTAAAAAAACGTCACATACACCCGTTCAATTCCTTTTTCTTTCCCTTTTTGGGTACAAATTGGAGGGGATTGGTGAAGAAGCATCAAAGGCATTTGTCCATAATATAAGCTCCCGAGCTAGAAAATCTGCACAAGTATTTGCTTCGTGCCAAATGTGGTTTCTAGACCCCTTCAAATTATTGAATGAATATGAAAACCTTAACTCCAATACAATTACAAATTTTAAGAGGAGTATCAAATACTATACTTTAATAAAAAAAAAGTTAATATCGAAAATTCTCCTATTCAAACCATTCAAAAATCATCATATTCAAACCAACACCAACCCAATACTTTACTTCTACATCTATTTCTAAATAAATAAATCATTCCAAAGGATCCAAACATCAAACATTCACCATTTTCCTTCAAAATCAAGTAAGGCCTTGTTCTCCAATAGATTTTAGGTAGATTTTGTGAAAATTTCATAAAATGAACATTTTATGGAGGAGTGATAAAATGAAGTTGTTTTCTCAATTGATAAAATGTAGTGGTTTTCCTATAGATTTTAGGAAGATTTTATGAGAATCTCATAAAATCACTTTTACATTTTATGTGTTAAGATTAGAGTGTCATAAAATGTGAGATTTTATGTACCTAAAATCTATTGGAGAACAAGGCCTAAGTCTGGTTTTTTACTTGTATTTAAAATATTCAGCAATGATCTTGTAATAGAGGTAAAGAGAATAACTTTTAAATGGAGCAATTTTATAAAAGTTAAGGCCATGTTTGTGCACATATTTATTTGATAAATAAAATGAGTATATTAAGAAGGATAATAGTGACATGGAAGAGATTATCTACCACCCTTCATTACTGGAGTATCAAATTCTATCCTCCCGAATGGAGGAGAGAAAATGGAGGATGGATTAGAATTCATTTTTCTTCCAAATTTTAGAGAAATAGAGATTATAGACTGGGTTGGAGATGCCCCAAAATGCAATCTACATCTCCAAGGCAGTCTAAATGTTCATAAATGCTTTTGACATTTGCAGTGGCAGAGCCACGACGAGGAGTTCTAGAAGGCCGAGTTACAACAGAAAAAAAAAATTCAATATCAAATATCTTTTTATTCCTATTACTCGACAAATAAGTGTAAAAAAAACTATAGCTAGCTTAACATCAGTGCATTCCATAGTCAAATGTCTGATTATTTACCACGATGACATATGATACATAATCAACAACTAATAATAAAAAGGATGAGAGCCAGCATCGCACTTGCGCCCTTAGCAAGGGCCACAACAACAGAATTACACACATTTCGGGGAGAGATGCAAGAGTATCCACTTGCACCCTTAGCGAGTATGAAAAGGAATATGAAATAGTACCTCAGGCGAGAGTGAGCAAATCAGTCATCCCCACAAGGTCAAAATATCAGTTTTTGGTCGTGGTGGCACAAATGAAATAGCTATCCAGAGCAAAAAGATATTATCATATGTGTAGATTACATTACCTGTTCGAAATGAGGAGAAGAGTAAGAATCGAATCAGAGGAGCTCGATCGGAAAGAGAGAGCTTTGCAACAGAAAGTCGTCGGAGAAATTTTTTTTGGGTAAAATCGTCGGAGAAATTTGTAAGGGGTTATCTCTTTTTTTAAAAAAAAAAAAAAAACTTGAAGACAATTCTTGTATAAAGGGGTTTCTTGTTCAACACTCTGGGGCAAAGTGGGCTGAGTGATCTGCCCAGACAGTGAAAGGGGGTTTTTTTTAACCCAAATTACGAGCAGTTTTTCAGAGTACTGAGAGCACCGCGTGTTACTCCCTCAAGCGCATTTAGGATGTTCATTTTGGTTTTGGACAGTCCGGATTTAGAGAGGAAAAGAAGAGAGAAGGTGTTTTAATCTCAACTGTGAATACATTTTTAAACGGCCAAAATGCAACGTTTAAGTACCACATAGGCTCGGCCACATCGCAATCAGTAGGTAGGGCTGCACAAAAAAACCGGTGAACCGTGAATCCAGTCCGGACCGAATCAATCCGTGCGTTTTGGATTTTAACCGTGGATTAATGGTCCGGACACGGATTGAAAAAATAGTAAACCGTGACTCGCGGTCCGGACACGGATTTTGATTTTGAAACCGTGGATTAACCGATCCAGACCGTGAGATTTTTATTATATATAATTTTTTTAAATATATATATATATATATATATATATATATATACACAGACACACACACATAATTTTACACAAACTTCTACTACACAGACTAGGGGGTAAACTGTGATCTCTTTCAAAACTTGGATGTGTATTTTTATTGATGATACATTAGTGTGAGATTCCAACGAAGACATCTTCTCTAATTAGCTATGGGAGCTATTTACTTTGATTTCATATGTTTCAAGTTGATGTGTTAGTTTCAAAATAGGAATTAGCTGTTACGAACTTCTGTATTTGTGAACTTGTGGTGTCCTTAGTATTTACAGAATTTGAATAATGTACTTTGGGATGCTTCTTGATTTATTTTTATGCCAGATTACAACTATCGTAAATAATAATGTCTTATATAACATGTAATCCGTGGATAAAACCGGAACCGATCCTTGACTCGCGGATCGGATTGGAACCGAACCGTGAGACTTTTAGTCCGGACACGGATTGTATTTTTTAAAAACCGTGACTCATGGATTAGGATTGAATTTATGCAAATCTGATCTGATCTAGACCGTGTACACCCCTATCAGTATGTACCCAAAAAAAATTTCCCAAATTACAGAGGTGAGATATCAGCCGACCCACTATTTTCTTTTGGAGTGCAAGAGGCTAGGGGCCACCCAGCCTCACTATGCGTCTGAGGTGTTCGTACGACGAAATTTCTTAGACTCTAATTGGGGTGTTCCACTATCAATTTGGGTTCTTATTGGCCAGCCATATTTTATTAAAAAAATTTCTTCCAAGTCCACCTCATGTCAAACACATTTTGTTTAAACCCATTTTCATCCACCGGAGTAATAAGTACAGTTTTTCAACATTTAGGTAGGCGTTATGCGCGAGAGTAGATAGGCATCACGTGTTTAGTACTACAGTAAAAAAGTTGGTGATGTCAGACTCTCCCTCTCTCTCTTCAAACTTACGATATACCTCTCTCTCTCTCTCTCTCTCTCTCTCTCTCTCTCTCTCTCTCTCTCTCTTATATTGTATTTTAAAATTAAAAAAAAACTTTTATTATACACAATCATTTTTATAAAAATTATATATTTGAAATTTACTTGATGGGATCTTTTAAATAAGATCACATTTAAATATGAAATTTAGTACATATAAAAAAAATGTTGTTTTATACTCATTAAGTCGTACTAATTTATACCATTTCTGGAACAATTCACACCTCCAAAAATTAAAGAACTCACACACATCACAACTCAGTCTCCAAAATACACAATTCACACTCCCAAAAAAAGAATTCACACTATTAATGCATAATTCACACCACTTCTAAATAATTCACATAAGCAAATGCACACGATTCACACCATACAACAATTTCCACGACCAAAATAGCTCACAATTCACACCCTTTATAACAATTCACACCCTCAATAACACACAATCAATACACCTACAACAATTCAAACCAGTAATAACACACTTTCTTTTTGGCTGTGAATTTTCTCTGTTGGAGAGTGACTTATGATGTGTGAATTCTGCAATTCAGGTATGTGAATTCTTTTTCTTGGGGTGTGAATTGTGTTTTTTGCAGAGTCTCTCATGATATGTGAATTTTGCATTTGAAAGATGTGAGTTCTTTTATTTTTTGGGTAATTTAGCTTGAAATTAAAAGGGGTTAAGCGAATGTATAGCCTACAAGAAGCATACATATGAAAGACAAAAAGAAAATAAAAAAAATTACGTACTCCCCGGTACAACCCGTCAGATGGGCATAATAGCATAAAGGAATAAAGATTAATCTGTTGAAAGGGCACATCAGCCCACAAAAATCCGTAAAGTATACAAAAATTGAGTTTCATCTGTGGTGTGCATATTGATGCTTCTCATCTTTCAAACATTGCACACAATCACCCCATGCACAGCCTTTCCCATACAGCTTCTTGTGTAATGATCCAAAGTGTAATACACAGCCTTTTTTCAAAAGGCATTTGCTTTGATTAAAGGGATGGGGACCACCCATACTCATTTGAATACCAAGGCACACAACCTTTTGCGTGCAAATTGAGATATACTGGCTTGTAGCCAAGTAATCTACCTACTTTTTGATCTGTTGTACGCCCACTTGCAAACATTAGAAGTTCTTTTATTTTAAGGAATGTAAATTATTTAAATGAAGTATGGGTATAAAAAAATTACACGTATAAATTTTCATATTCACAATGGATCTTGTTAGAAAGATCTCATTGAGTAAATTTCAAATATATAATTTTTATAAAAAATAAATGTGTATAACAAAAGTTTTTTATTTTAAATCTAAAATATATAGAGAGAGGGGGGGGGAGACTTTAATGTAAGGGAATTTCCGTATAGAGAGAGAGAGAGGGGGAGACTTTTATTGTGAGTGAAAGCGACGGGGGAGAGATAAATTAATGTGTCAGGAATCTGTGGCAAACACACGGCAGATAAATTAATGAAATAGAATCAGACAACAAACAAGCCATTTCCCTTAGTGTTTCAGAATTAGTTCCTCCCTGGACGGTCAGAGCGGTGGTACAGGATATACGGCATTATGCTAGTGAAGGAAGAACCACCTTCAACTGGATTCGACGCTCAACGAATAGACTGGCACACGAAGTTGCCTCGTTAGCTATGAAACAGAATTTACCTTGTAATTGGGTTGTTAATCTTCCTTTATCTCTTGTTTCGATTTTGGAGACTGATTTAATAGATAGCCAGTAAGGCTTTTTGATGGATAAAAAAAAAAAAAAAACACGGCATGTCTCCGGGGAATGCAAAACTCTTCCATGTGCGCGCAAAGGGTTTATTTTGGAGGGAAAGATATAAAAAGGTTTGGAGGATAACCCCCACAAAAAGTAGGAGCGGCCTGTCATTTCCTATTTTTTATATAGATCATTCTCTTATAATATATCGCATAAAAAATCGTAAAAACTAATTTATTTTGAAAACAGAAAACCTCTCAGAGCATTTAATACTTTTCACAATCGAGCTGAGACTTGAAACAAGAGTTCCTATCAACGAACTTCATTCATTGATAGTCACAGTCCCGTCCAATCGTGTAGGTGTACCTAAGCAACTATCCCTCACTTAGGTGGAGTTCTTAAATAGATTTTATCAATACTTAGGTGGAGTTCTTAAATAAATTTTATCAAATCTTGATAAAATTCATTCAAGAACTCACCCTAATTCCATACTTTTGTAAAAATGCATAAAATTGGTTTTTGGTTATTTCGTTTTGTCTTTATTCAATTTTTTTTTGTATTTGTGAGTTTTGCGTCAAGTTTTCGTGGGTTTTGGCGAGAAGAATTCAAAAGGTATAAAATTATGGTCAAAACTAGTATTTTTGGATTTATTTAAAAAAAATTTTTAGCCATAATTTTATACTTTTTTTGGGTTTGTCTCGTCGAGACGAATCCATAAACTATGAAAATTTGGCGCAAAATTAAGAAATGTTTTTTAAAAAATTAATAAAGACAAAACCAAAAAACTAAATTTTACTCTTTTTTTTTCCGCAAAGCACCTTTGTCCTCTTTTATTGTTTATCAAACCAAAAACTCAAAATCTGAAAATAAGTCTAAAAAATTGAAGATTGTTGTTTTGGGTTCTCTGAAGCTTCAAAAGAGTCGAGGAGATCTTAAATTGGCCCTGTTCATTTAGTTGTTTTAGTTTAGTTTAATTTTAGAGATAGGGGTAATAAATGGAGAGAAAGAAAAACAAATGAGAGTAATGATTATAAAACAAAACTAAAATTGTGAAACGAACAAGGCCGTGTTTTGTGTGAAGCATGAAATTGGAAGGTTACCAATACATGCGGAGAGTTTTTAGGTCACAAACTAACTTACGGTAAAGAAGGTCCGTGATTGATGTTGTCTGGTAGAGAAGATCATCGATGAACAAGTTTTAAAGTGGTAGAGATGATCCATGATTGCTGAACAAGGTTTCCGTCTTTGGCAAAATTATAAATCAGTTTATTTTTTCGTCTTTATTCAACAACAAAAAATGGTATTTGTTAATTCTGCGTCGATTTTTTGTGGATTATTATTAGTTTGTCTCAATTAGAGCAATCTAGAAAGTAAAAGATTATGACCTTAATTTTTAAAAAAATAAAGACAAAAAATAATCCAATTTTTTTGTCAATTATTAGATTGTTTTTCTTTATTATCAAAAATTTTAGTTTGCTTAAGATTATGTTATTTTTTGAATTCATCTCATTGAGATAAATCAATAATTCAAAATATGTATATATATATATGTATATATATATATATATATCGATGCAAAACAAGCATATGCAATTTTTTATTTGAATAAAGGCAAAATAAATAATCTAGATTAGATAGTAGTGGGTCATTGTTGAGCATAAAAATTATACTACTTGTTTATTGACATGTGATTTGGCATTATCTTAAAAAAAACGAGTAAACTTTGACTTCATATTGTGGCTTAAAAAAAGAAAAAGAAAAACTAGTTTTTGAATTTTTTTTATGATAAAAAAATGAACAATTATTCGTTTCAGTCTTCAATGGGAATAATATGATTTTCCCATAATTCAGTATGTTTTCGGTTCCTATCAATAAAGATATCAAATATCAAAATATTCCAAGAGAGTCCAAATGAAAATTTAAAGTTTGATTGTTCTGTCCTGATGATGTTTATTCACATTGTTTAGGCGAATGCCATTTTATTAGAGAACTTGAAAATTAATAATAGTAAAAATTAAGTGCTATCTTTCTTTGCAGTAGAACTTTTTTTCATAATTTGATATTATTTTGCACTAGATTATATTTTTTCCCCCTCTTATACTCCTACAAAACCACACAGGCTATGTTCGTTTCCCAGTTTAGTTTTAGTTTTGATAACATTATCATTTTCCTTATTTCTCTCTCTATCTCTCTCCACTCATTACACGTGATGACATCATTAAAACTAAACTAAACTATTTAACCAAACACAACCACAATAATTTATTGTACGGTCATAAATGGGTTCAGTTTGTAATTTAGTCTTGTCCATATGATAAAAGCTTTAAAGGTAAAGTAATGGATATGCATAAGGGTATTTTTGTCTGTTGTAGACGATGCCACCCAAAATTTTATTTTTTGGTTTTGAAAAGATTTTTAGAGTTGCCACCCAAGTTTTTATTTGAAAAAGGATTTGGTACTTGATAAACCATTTAAAAAGAGTTTGAAAAGAATGACTCTCGTGCCTCTGATTTAGAAAAGGATTTGGTCTATTTGAAAATAGAGAATTCTAAGTTCGGGAGCTAGGTTACAAGAAGAGAAGGTTTTCAATGCACTTTGCTCGCTCGATGTGAAAATTGGTCTCTACTTAATGCTTATGGGATTTTGAAAAGTGTTTTATCGCTTAACTTTGTTCATGTAAACAACAAGTAATGAGTAGTAAACAAAATTAACAGAAAATAATTGAAAAGGGAATCATTGTATTGAACATTGCCCGGGGAGATAAATTTTGGAACTTTTTTGTAGGGCACAATGTCGTACGGTACTATCTTTTTAATGGGCAGTGTCCAAAACAGCAAGTAATTGTATGAAAACTGGAGTGATGTATGCTTCTAGCGTATACCTTGCAAAACTTGTGTCTTTTGAGGTTAATAATTGGTTTTTGAAATTCAACAAGGTATACAACACTTGTTTAGAATGAGCAATATTGATTTGAATTGAATCAGAGATACCTTGCACCTCTCTGATATTGATGAACCAAAAGAAACAATAGAATCAGAAATGTGTCTCCTTGGGGGATAGTATCGTACGGCTATGAATAGTGTTGTGCGACACTAACCCGGCGACGTCAATTTTTTGTTTTGTTGATTCTTATGGCTGACTGAGCCCAAAACCAATATAGGAGACTGACTTGAGCCCAATGGCTCCCTCAGCGTATTAAAACAAAAAATTTGAACGACTACTGACCTTGTTTATGCTTTAGAATATTGCTCCTTGATTTTGACTTGAAAATTTCGGCTAATGTAAAAACTAAGGCTTGGGTGAAGGGCTTTGAAGTGTTTGAGGATTTTTGAAGTTTTTAAAGACTTACAGAGGGTTTTGAAGTGTTTTTGATGAAGGTTTGGGGCTGGTTTTTGACATAATGTGGCTTTAAAATGGAGGGAGAATGCTCATCCTTGAAAATGGAAGTGGAGAGGGTATTTATTGGGCCAAAAAGGCTAAAGAACCAAGCAAACGTGGTCAAAACCATGAATTTACCCTTTTTTTTGTGTTATGGTGCAGGAGAAATAGAAATCTAGCATCGCATGGCCAAAACCATGGCTTCCCTGTTTTGTTCGGCCAAGACCAGTAACCCACCAAGTGGGAATTCAATTTCTTTTATAAAAATTACACTTCAACCCTTCTAGTTAATAAGTGTTATGTTTTGGCCTAAGTGTTTTATACACTATATTTAATTTAGCCCACTAGTTTATTAAAGATTACGTTTCGGCCCAAAATAATTAAAACGAGGTTATGTTTGGTTACAATTAAGGCCCTAGCTTAATAAAGTCTAATATTCAATCCATTGTCTTAATACAAGTTTAAAATTAACAAATTTATTTATTTATTTTATAAACACACTATGTAGTTTCTAGTTAATAAATATGAGTGACTAATAAAAAAATTATATTTTAATGGTAACTAATTATTGGTTGAAATTTCAAAAATTTTATTTTATATATATATATATATATATATATATATATATATATAGTAAAATACTAAATCTAAATGAATAAATTACTAATAGTAAAATAGAAGTTTGTCAGAATTTCTTAATTATGTTAGAACTTGCTAAGCATGATTACATTACGTGTTGCTTTATCGCATACATTAATTGTTATGTTCTTAGCTTGTCAATTTGTGTTACAATTACGAAAACGTTGAAATTATGAAATTTGTGAAAGTTGTTGGATTGTTAGATTAGACGATTAGGATCCCGGGTTTGGTGTTCATGCGTAGAAATCATATAGACGTTAAGTTAATGGGAAAAGTGATAAGGATGTCAAATGAAAATTGATGAGATAAGTGACAGTCAGCTAGTGATTATGGAAAAGGAGATATTGTGATTTATGGACTGACAGAAATTTGCAACCCTGGGTTATGGTATTTCGTGATTACTCCATATTGAACGATTGATGATATAAGGGTGTTTTGTATTATAGACCGAGTCACAACAATATACTCCCAAGGTTACAGTCAGTTCTTCGTGGGCCCAGTGGTACTTTAGTCCCTGGGAAGTTCACCCTTGTGAGGCGTTGATGAATTTGACTAAGGCCCAGTTTTCCAAAAGATTTTAGCACTCAGGTACTGAAATCATGATTTTTCAAATAAAAAAATGAAGTGGTTTTGTGTATCATTTTTTGAATTTTTTTGCACCAAACTAAAATACACGAGGAGTACTTTAATTTGATGCGAAAAAAATCAGAAAACAATACATGGAACCACTTCATTTTTTGATTTGAAATATCATGATTTTAGCACCTTGGTGCTAAAATCTTTTGGAAAACTAAGCCTAAGTAGATAACTTAGGCTTTTCAACGGGGCTTCGAGTCAAGGCAAACAAGGGAGAGTTGAATCATGAAATGGCCATAGACTTAGTGGTTACTTGGGAGGTTGTTCTCTAGGTTAAAAACTTAGAAGAAAATGTAAGCTAAAGGCTAGTTAATTAAATCATTGGCATGTTATTCAATTTTGCACTTTCTTTTAAATATATATGAACTGTGGTTAATTGTAATGTAAGGGTTGTAGGGTAAGAGTTAGCTATTGAGTGATTATTCGCTTATGGTGCTGTTATGATTCTCACATATCACGCCAGACATTGTAGGTGCGGAAGAAGGACCCTACTACAGAAATGAGGAGTTTGCTACCGAGCAGGTGCAAGAGGAGAATTGGGATCAAGATCTCAACCTAAACCTCTAGAACCCTAAAGTCTCTTATTTTTGTGTTGGAACATGTAATCTAATTTTCCAACAAAGTACTATGTTTATGTTTGTAATCGAATTAAGACACCCATGTTATTTCTGCTGCATAATCAATGAAACTCTTTTGAATAAATCTTTTAAAAGTATTTTAAAAAAATGTTTCTGAAAATCGGGGCGTTGCAAAGAAAGTGTGAAGCAGTGGAAGAATGTATGAAGTAGTATAAATAGTTACAATTGAAGATAAGAAGGTAAGAAGAAAATTTGAATGAGTGGTTATAATTGAAGATAAGAAAAAGTTTGAATAAATGAATTAAATAAATAAGATAAAATAATTAAGTAATTAAATAATAAAATAAAATAAATAAATAAGATAAATACGATAACATTTTAACAAACGAAATAAGGTAAAATAAAAAAATTAAATAATTAGGGGGAGGGGTCATCCGGGTAGGGGGGAGCAATTTTCTTGGGTATTATACCTAACGTCTGAAGTCATAATATCAAATATGATCATCTTACTCCATGATACATCTAAAGCCGGAAAGTTGGGTAGAAAAGCAAAAGAACCAGAAAACATAAAGATTGAACATTTATGAAAATCTTTTGGAACAAAAAGTGGTTTTATTATGATACAGTACCACTTTATCCAATGAATAGAGGACATACAAAAGCCCTTTTCCTTTTCCTCATTGTCTCCTTCAAATTGACCTACCTTTCTTTTTGGATTGACCTTTGAACATCAAATAAGGAATCCACAAGAAGGATTAGTGCAAAACCTGTAGCAATGCCTTTAATCAGGACAATTTTTTAAGGGAAAATGCTAATATGGGTGCCCCTGGGGCATTCTTTAAACCATATGCATGCTTTATTGCTTTTGAGTTTCAAAAGTTCCAATGGAAATAATTAACTATAGTTTTGATAATCATTTTATATATATATTGGAATTTGGAGAATTCATTCCCAAGCCACACAATAGAGGCATAATTTGATGGTTAACCTTGCAGTTTTTTTTGCATTCTCATTTCTCCATATGGGAAAAAAAAAAATCTCATCATAATCTATATTAAGGCTCAGTTTTTCAAAAGATTTTAGCACCCAGGTGCTAAAATCATGATATTTCAAATAAAAAAATAAAGTGGTTCCATGTATCGTTTTTCGATTTTTTTGTACCAAATTAAAGTACTCCTTGTGTACTTTAGTTTGGTGCAAAAAAAAATCGAAAAAATCAAAAAACGATACACGGAATCACTTCATTTTTTTATTTGAAAAATCATGATTTTAGCACATGGGTGCTAAAATCTTTTGAAAAACTGGGTACTCACAAACACTAGTAGATTTATTTCCCTACTAATTATGTACTCCACAAAGAAGGGAAAGGGGGAGTGCGGTGGGGATTGGGTTCGGGGGAGTGGGAACCCAACCAAGCTCCAGAGCTTTGATAGATTGACCATTAAGAGTCTCCGATAACAATGGGGAGTCTTCGAATGCCAAATTTGAAAGCTCTGTGAGATTTTCAGGTATTGCAATAGAAAATCATCAAATAATTCAACAGAACAATACCAATATTAAAACATATAGCATCGGCTAAGTTACACATCACAAAAGTCGCCCTTCAATTATACTAGGAATATCATTTTAAGATTGATTTGTGTTTTGGACTAAAAAGTTAGCTGTCTTATTTTTTTTTGTCTTTATTTGATTTTTTTCATGTATTTTAGTTTTGCATCAACATTTTAAGTATTATTGGTTTGTTTCGGTGAGAGAAATCAAAAAAGTAAATTATGATCGAATCATAATTTTTTTTGAACAAAGACAAAAATAAGCCAAAAAGTTTATTTTTTACACTTTTTTTGATCTTATTCAAACAATGAGAGTTCTAATTATAATCTTTTACCTTTTTGGATCCCTCTCGCCGAGACGAACCAATAACATTAAAAAAATTGATGCAAAACTAACAAACGCAAAAAAATAAAATAAAAATAAAGACAAAAAAAAAAGTTAAGTTGGTTTTTTAGGCCATCCGTAATAATCTTATCACTAGCAAAAAAAGGAAGAAAGTGTAATTAGGTGTTGGTACTATGTATCAAGTCATAATTATCAAATAGAATCAACATATACTCAATACTTCAATAGTATAACATCATAAGCGGGAAAGTTGGGTGAAAATGCATACTGACCATAAAGTCAGAAACCATAAAGATTGAACATTTATTATTAATGTTTTGGGGGGAAAAGTTGTTTTACTACTATGATACTGGAGTATCACTTTAGCCTACGGATAGAGGACATTAAAAAGTCCTGTCCTTTTCTTCAGGTCTCTCTTAAATTGACTTGTGAATTTGCTCATTCCTAATTTTTTAAGGAACACTTCTGTTGGTACAGATCATCGTGCACGGATGGATCTCGGGGAGCCACGTTTGGGTCTCATATGAACGATCCGAGCCGTTAGATCATCTTACAATAATTTTTCAATGGGCCTCGCGAGAAATCACCTCCATCGGACTTGTGTAAGTGGTTCATCCAAAATCCCCCAATCTGTGCCCCTTAAACAATTATTATAAGATGATCTAATGGCTCGGAATCATTCGTGTGGGACCTAAACGTGGATCCCCGAGACCCATCTATGCACAATTGTGCACTTTTGGTCTGTCCCCTTACGTTTTCCATTTTTTAGGTTCAACTCTCTTGCCAATTTTTTTGAGTCGAACAATAGAATTTTCAAATGAAATTAATGTCTTAAGAACTGTGAAATTACATAACTCACTCTTCCTTGAAGTTACCCCCAAGGCTTAGGTCCAATAATTACCCGATACATGTGAGACGGATGTACCTGAGGGATTTGGTCAATGCAAAAACAGTTCGAACACCATTGATAAGCCAAAAAAAAAAAAACACAAACAATAATGCTATGGATACACCACATGCACACCAAGGTGATGTGACGGATAAAGAGAAATTCATCATTTTAGGTGGGCCATATATTGGATTTTTCTTTATCTGCCACATCACTTTGGTGTGCAAGTGTGGTGTACTCATATCATTTTCAACAAAAAAAAAAGAAGAAGAAGAAGAAAAAGAAAAAGGAACTGCCTCTCTTTTGTGGAGGAACTTTTGTTCATCAAATGAGGAATCCACGAAGTGGAGTACTACAAAATGGGTAAATACTGCAGTAGATTAATGCGCACTAATAGCACAAATTTACTATTCCATAAGGTTGTTCAACTCCCCATATTTATGAAGAATATAAATCATTAACCGAATTCAATGCACAATAATGGTGCGGAGGCAACTATTATTTGAAAGAAGTATTACTGGCCCCAACAAAATGATAAAACCACCTATCAAAAAAAAAAAAAAAAGATTATAAAAGGCTTTGTTCGTTTAATAGTTTTAGTTTAGTTATGGAGACAGAGGTAATAAGTGGAATATGGATAATAATTGAAGAGATGAGTGATGAGTGGAGAGAGATAGAGAGATACAGTAAGTGAGAGTAATAATTAGATATAGGGTTACTAATTGGAGAGAAAAATATGGTAATGATTACAAAACAAAATTAAATTATGAACCGAACAAAGCCAAAACCATTGTTTTGTGGTTATTTTCATAAGTAGGTTTCCAAATTTATTTCTCAAACTAGTAATGTAAGTTTTTGAGCGCTCATATAACAAAACAAGCAAATAAATTATCTTCAACATTGACTTATTAGTTGGTATTGGATTGCAAGGGAGCATCGTCAGGACTGGAATTCCCGTGGCAAATGCGCATTGACTGGTTGTGAATTCTCTGATAACAAACCGGTAGATCAATTTATCTTTGGGCTTTTCATTCATTTGATTTGGTTGTGTTTTTTGTTTTTCGGTATGCCTTATGTTTTATTTCATTAGTATTTGTACGCACGTTAGGTTGTAATTTGTTATAAATGGATTTCTTACTCTTCCACCCAAAAAAAAAAAAAAAAAAACCACTGGCTTTAAATTTGAAGGTGTTAAAATTTACTTATATGATTAATTAACATAGTCAAATTTAACGTCCACAATATTCTTCCTCTCCAACTGTTAAATTGTACTGTATTATGGAGGCCTAGATTGTCAAATTTTTAAAGAACCGAGATTGTCATTTTTATAATACCAATGATTCACTAATTTTTAAACTAAAATTACAATTGATTTGAGACTTTATATTATGCATGCAATTTTTACTTTTCATACCGAAGTCTATATTGTAAGTTTTGTTTATCTGATAGTTTGTATTATATGGTAAAGGATAGTTCATATCTATAAATATTTCTTGCAATTTTCTAGTGAAACTTTACACTATAACCAAACGCATAGAAGAAAATAAACTTTCTTTCACCTCATTTTTTCTTATTTTCGTTTTGCATCACAAATTTTTCTGTAATTATCGGGTACCTAAGTAAAAGACTGCTCGAATAGGTTGTGAGTTACTTTTGAACAAACATAAGTATTTTTTTTCAAATCTCCAAAACTTTTCATGTGGATACTTTAAAGCATATGAAAATATTACTAGTAGTTCTTACACCTTTATTTCAAAAACATATTTCCGAAAATGTTCACCCACAACCAAACAGGATTTACCAACATATATAAAAAAAAGAGTCCAACTATGGGTATTCAATTTAAGTATGAATTCTATGTACTATCCTCTCCTTCACATAAAACTCACATATGAAAAGTTATTGTAACAAAAAAAATATTTTTTGTGCTTTTTATCCTTTGAGCTAATTTTCTCATCTTTGCTCAATTGAAATGACCAAAGTATCCTTACACATAAATTTTCTTTTCACATATGAAGGATATTTTTTTCACTTGACGCACCTAAAAAAAGGGTAAGAGGCAAATAAAAAAAAGGGTAAGAGGATACAAAAGAAATGAATCCACAAAAAATTTAATGTAGTTGTTGAAAAGCAAAGCTTGAAGATATTTGCAAAATTCTAAAGGTCGTTTCCCACAATAAGTTATTTGAATAAAAATGTTTATTGAGTTTTGTCTTTATTCAAAATTTTTTTTTCGCGTTTGTTAGTTTTTTCGTTAAACTTTGGTGAATTATTAGTTCATCTTGATCAAAGAAATCAACAAAAGTAAAACTTATAACTTTTACTTTTTTTAAAAAAAGTATCCAACATTTAATACTTTTAGAGATAGTTTCCCTTTTTTTAGTCAAGTGATATGTCACTCCGCCGCGTACATTATTTTTTAGTTTTTCCTGGGAAATAATTTTGCTAAAAGTCACCTGGCTAACAACTACACTCTAGTAGGGCTAAAAGTTGGATATGTCTTAAAAAAATGGGGTGAAAGTTATAATTTTTCATTTTTTTCAAACCAATAATCTACTAATTTTTTAGCCCAATACTAACAAATAAAATAAATAAATAAAAATTCAAAAGCCGTTAAAAAAAAAGAAAAAACCCTAAAAAAAAATATAAAGTGACTGATTTTGAGAAACCTGATTCCGGAAGCACAACCAAAACAGAACACATTGCAGTGCATAGACTACAGTGCCTGCTTGCCGTTTACAAACAAGACTCTCTCTCTCTCTCTCTCTCTCTCTTCACGTGCTCATCATCAGCCTATCATGTGAGCTCTGCTCTCCTCTACTCACCTCCCCATACGCCCCACCACCTCTCTCTCTCTCTCTCTCTCCTCATCCCTCTATTGCTTCTCCCTCTCAGTTCTCACCCCCCACCCCCACCCCCACCCCCATTTGACCTTCCAAATCAACACCTTCTTTCCCATCTCGACCCGCCATTTTAGACGGACACGAGAGAAAGAGATATTTATATATATAGAGTATTTTCCTTGTCTATGTAGAATGCAAGAATGGGCTGTTTTCAGTCCAAAACCGCCAACGTCCAGTCCCCAGACCAAGAACCCTCTCAACCCGACACCAAACCAGGTCCAGGTGAATCCATTGCATTTCTGTTCTCGTAAAGCTTACATTTTGCACATTTGTTTAGTTTCTGTAACTGATTTCGTGTGTTTTTTCGAACGTGGGTGGTGAAGTTAATGGAGATCAGTTGGATCAAGGAAATCAAGTGCCTGCATTCAAGGAGTTTGGTTTGTCAGAGCTTCGAACTGCTACCAATGGTTTCAATAGTGAATTGATAGTGTCAGAGAGCGGAGAGAAAGCTCCCAATGTTGTTTATAGAGGGAAGCTAAGGAACAACCGATTTGTAGCCGTCAAACGCTTCTCTAAGCAGTCCTGGCCTGACCCTCAACAGTTTGTGGTAAAATTTCCATTTATTGGGGTTGTTTCAAAATAATTTTGTATAGGTTCTTTAAGAGTCATCTCCAGCGCTGACCCATTTCGTTATACCTAAATTTGGATTTAAATTTGGATCAAAACTCCATTTAGGTATGCCTTCTGTAATGCTTAACCCTTATTTTTACCAAATCTATTATTTTTGGTGTTTTCAAATGGCACATTTGTAAAATTATAAAGTGAAAAGAGATGTTCAGAAATAGGATTTGGATTTGGGTTTCCCTGGGTAAGAAAAAGGGTTGCAGAAGGTATACGATTGGAGATGTTTTGTTTTGTTTTGTTTTTTTTTTCAATGAGTTTAGCAGGAAAAGCGCAAGGGTTAGAGATGCTCTCTCTCTATATATATATATATATATATATATATATATATATATATATATATATATATATATATTTTTTTTTTTTTTTTTTTGGGTTAAGTATTTAAGGGATTTTTTTCCCTGTTAATGTCGATTATGCTTAGTGTCTCATAGCCATCTTGCTCCTTTTTTATTTTGGGTAAATGTGCGGTTGATTAGTCTGTTTTAATGCTTCTTTCTTCTTATATTTTTGTTGTCGTTATACTTTGGAATCGGTTCAGGTTGTTTTTATTGTTTATTGTGAGTCTGTGGACTGTGGAAGTGTGGATTTGAATGATTTAGTTTTGTTGGGTTTGCAACTTATGTCATACTATGGTGGAAACGCAATTTTTAGGGTTTTTTCCGATATTGAATTCTAGATGGGTTTGTTCTAGTTTCGTATATCAATTAGATTGTGGATACATACCTCTGTAATCTTTGGATTTAGTGGTTATTGAATAAAACCTAATTCAACACCCAAAACTGAATGTATTAATCAGTAATTTAGTAGGATTCATAATCATATTTCGTCGTATTTAATATTTTTGAGTGCCTCTTCATAGTTCATACTTCATAGTAGTCTTTGGCTGTTATATGGTTTGGGTGTGTTGGTTCTTTTAGTACTACTTGTTTGTCATGATATTGTGCAGTCATCTTTCTGAATTTATATATTCTTATCTTATTTACTCCGTGCCATTTTTTTAATCAATCTTTAGAATATGAGATGTCCCAAAAATGCATGACAATGTTGATTCTTTCAAAAGTCGAAGCTTAATATCTTTTTGTTCCTTTGAATTATCCCTTGCATACTGTTATGAATGTGTCTAGAAGTCGGGCAGAAGGAAATTTTGAGTGCCTTAAAAATCAATACTACATGTCTGTACCCCTTGCAAATTTATATATTTTGAGTTGAGTTTTAGTCCCTTAAATGCGTTTCCTTTGAAGATTGAAACTCGCAAGAGGGACAAACAATATCTGATGGAGGGTGTATCAATAATGAAAAGTCAAAGCACAATAATTTTTTGTTTCTCCAAACTACCTGTTGCAAATTGATACGAATACGTCTAGAAGTAGGGTAATAAGGGCAATATTGAGTGCGCTATGAATCAATACATGATGTTTGTATCCCTGGCAACTCTATATATTCTAACGATTTTTAGTGCCTTAAAAGGTTGAAACTTGCAAGAGTGACAAACAATATCGGGTGGAGGTTGTATCAGTTTCTGTTCTTTTTGATCTTCCATTGCAGAAATGACCCTCTAGATTTATGATGTGTGTATACTAATCGAGATTATTTTCCATGGGCTTTATTCGTCATTGTTTTGGTTTTGATTGGTACCTTTTTGTTTCGTGTTCCTCGTGAGAATCATATATATTTTTTGTTTATTTTTTAAAATGCCACTTTTCTTTTCCTGAACCGGTGAACCTTATTATTTTCAGGTAGAAGCTGCTGGAGTTGGCAAGGTTCGTCATAAGAGATTGGTGAACTTAATTGGGTGTTGTGCTGAGGGAGACGAGCGTCTATTGGTGGCAGAATACATGCCTCATGACACACTCTCAAAGCATCTCTTTCATTGTATGACTTCTAATCTCTTTCTTTTGTGCTTGGCTGCTTGATTTATAAATTGACTTTTGTATGCATGCATGTACTTTTAGATCTTCTTCATACGCTGTTCGTAAGAATTTATATGGGCATGATTTCTTATACCTACTCTGGAACTAGTATTCATTCACCCTCAAGAGAAAACCACTTCTGTTAAGATTTACTGTTTGTCAAGCTTACTGTTGGATTATAAAAAGGCTTAATTTGGATTGCATGTGCCCTAGTGCTTGTTGTTCATGTCCTATAAAAGTTTGAAATCTAGAGAAATGTATAATTTGGAAAAGTTCCGGAAGACACAGTCTTCTCTTTGTCATATATTCTGCTCTGTTTCTTCAAGTGTTTTCTTACTCCAGCTCAGGGATTCAAAATTAGTGAGTTTCTTGAGCCATTTTTGATTGACGAGAAGCAATTTCGAGTAATTTAATTATTAGTCTCCTCTTCCTTATTGGTTAATGAGATTCAGCTCATGTTAACCTCAACGTATTTTGATGTCTTTTTACGTATTCATGGAGGAAGGTATGGATTGTGGAAAGGGAGAAAATTGCTGAAATGCTACCCAAAGGCGTCCATTTCATACACATGACACTTTGCTAAAGAATTAAAATCTTGTCTCCATACTCTTTGTTGAAACTTTTGTCTTCTTATTCGTTATTAAGATAGGGAACCTGATGACTTTTGTCGCAGGTTCAAGTTCTGTTTTTTGGTTGTTGGATTTCGATTGTTTCGCCTTTGTTGCCTGCTGTGTCATTTTTTTTAATCTTTTTGAATCTTAATATGATCCGTTCCTAACTTGTTTATTGTAGGGGATAAACAACCTCTGCCGTGGGAAATGCGTGTGAGAGTTGCATACCATATTGCACAAGCTCTTGATCATTGCAATGCTGAAAATCGGAAAATCTATCATGATTTAAATGCTTACAGGGTTCTTTTTGATGAGGTAAAGTTTGAAAATGACATCTAGTTCCAAAATGACTGTCTTATCTGCTATCCTTAACTCTCTGACATATGTACCTTTGAGCTCTAAGGTTTGGTGAATACTTTAGTGTTGGCGATGTGGACCCACTTTGGGGTTTTAAGTCATCTTATTTCAAGTATGTACAGCTATGCGCTCCACTTTCAATTCCATGGTTTGAATTTCATGCTTTTGAAGTGCTGGAGGAGAAATTTGGGTATATGCTTTAGTTTGGGAACTGCTCCCTTGATATTTTTTTATGTATGATACGACGAATATCTATGTCTTCCGTAATGGTCTTCAAACTCTTAAAATGACTTATTCATGGGTCACGGTTGGGAACAACGACAAAATAGCTCTTGTTAAAAGCAAGATTACGTCATACCTTGACACTTGACAAATTTTAAGAAGCAAAGGTTAGGACTAGAAGTAGTTAGTAGCTTGGTGTTTGAGTTGCATAAGCAGCTCTAGATCCTAGAAGTAACTTGTGGAGGCATGAAACAATAGATTGACAAGATGACTTTGAGATTAATCTATAAGCTATTCTGCGGACGTGAAAAGATGGCAGCAGCACTTTTGGTTTTTATGTCAGTCATGAGACTTACCTCAGATCTCCACCTTCCCCTTTCTGTTTAGAATTCAGTGTGCCCTACATATGCATTGTTCACTTCTTGTAATGTTTCATATTCACCATATCCTTATCAAAGAAAAAGATAATATTCCATATTCACCATATGTCTGCACACTAATTCACTTGCATGGATGGGCAGGCTGCAGGCATGTGCTTAAGTAGGCTTTTATCTAAGCGATTGTGTCCTACTTATATTTGAACACAGAGAAATTATATGCTTACTCGCTTACTTTCCCCCCTTATCTGTGCTTATAAGTGATGCCTTTTTCTAATAAAATTGAAAAGTTGTTTATTGATTTATTTGCATTGTAAAGGAGATGGGAGAGGGAACTTATTGCCAAGCTGACAATTCTCATCAAGTCATTAATGTTTTGATAGCTTCATTTATGTTCATGGACAAAATTCTTTCCGTCTGGATTACCAATATGGCAATATGAAACGTTTGTCTCCTCTCTGTTAATATCAATGCTCATTCTTTGAATATATTAAGTTCATAAATCCGTTGATTGGTTACACTGTAATGTCTACTTGTTTACATGTTTCATCTAGCAGCAAGTATGTTTCGTTCATGTTTCTTGGCATTTAACGTGAGCTTGTTTGGTTTTTGCTGAACTTCTTGTGATATATTTTCAGGATGGTGACCCTCGATTATCAAGTTTTGGGCTTATGAAAAATAGCAGAGATGGGAAAAGTTATAGCACCAATCTTGCTTATACTCCGCCAGAATTTTTGCGTACTGGTACATCTACATGATTTGCTATCTATTTTGGATCACTGAAGTATGTGTATTTTCTAAATATGCATTGATTAGGAAAGAGTAATTGGCACATGTTTTGGGGTGTGTTTGCTCCCCACTGACACTGTGAGCCATCTGATGGGGCCATAGTTTCTCTCTGTCATTATTCATCCTCAGCTTGTTAGTTGATTGAACTGATTCTATTCTGGTCTAAATATAAAAAATGTATGGATGTTAGTTGGGATTTATCACCTTATATCCAGCCCATATAATTTGGATGGTGACATTTTGCAGGTAGGGTCATTCCAGAAAGTGTAGCCTACAGTTACGGTACTGTTCTGCTGGACCTCCTGAGTGGAAAGCATATCCCTCCAAGCCATGTACTATTCATTTACACAAATTTCAGTTCTCTTCTCTTTTAAGATTCTTCTTTACGTTCAAGACGTGGTACTATCCTGGTAAAATTAGCTTTCAAAATATATGAATGGGACAATGCATTGAAGCTCTGGCAGAAAGGATGTCTTGGGTGATCAATTTTCTTGCTTATGGGATACTGTTAAGGATTAAAATGCTTTGCCTGAATATAAAATGTGATGTACAACTTGGCCCTTGCCTAGTAGTTGTAGGTTGGGGCCTAGAAGGAGCAGATGGGGTGCAACGTCCCATAGCCTTAGGAGAACACACCCTAGTCAACTTGCCTTTTATGCCCGGAATTCTGGATTAAGTTTAATTATGAGGTTTTTTTTTAAGGAGAAATAAGTTCCTAAATGGGCTAGGTGGTTCAAAACAGATGGAGACTAAACATGGGTTTTGAGGTATTTGCTTGAAGATACTAATCCGTGTTTTTCTCGTTTATATGCCTAAATTATCAAAGATCGTTGTTGATCAGCCCATCAGCTCTATGGTAAGCTGCAAGTCTTCACCTGCTTCATGGAACTTTCAGCCCTTCTTTTGAATTCAAGGTTCAAGCAGTATTTTAGAACTATTCTAAAGAACTTAAATATCAGAGAGCTGTTTGAAGAGTTAAATCTTAAATGTAGGTTTTTGTTCCAGGTGTCATAGTGATCATAGGGTAAAATTGAAGAACATGGACCCAATTGGCGTAAGGAAGCTTCATATTTGCTACAGACATTGTATGTGGTATAGTGGGGAGGAGACAGTGTTAGGTGATAACCGTGATATTAAGAATATACCTGATTAAAAACTTACTTAAGTAAAGTATACAAAGATTTACAGAAGAATTTGAGTCATTTTATGAAATGTAGATTTCATAATCCGACCAATCATTACCTTTCTTTTCATCTTTGTCATCTTTTTCTTTTTCGGATGAAAGTTGATTTTTCAACTTCATGAAGTCCTTTAAGAAATGATCCAAAAATTTCAAAATACTATCTGTAGCGATTTCACGAAAATATTGTGATATTTTCAAGATGGCAATTGGCAACTAAAACTGTTTAGAGTGTTGGGCTAGTGTTTACTGGTTGGAATGAGAGAAGAAAGGTTTAATGCTGGCAATATTCTGTATCGTGTGGTAATGACAGAAAAAACAGGCATTCTTTGTGGATAGAGAAACAGGCATACCATCAAATATGTGGAGTGGGGAGTTCATCTTAAATCATATTTGACCCATAGTTTTCCATTCTGGTGTAAGCGTTTTTTTCCATTTGAAGCCGATTTTGCCCTTGTAAGTTTACTTGGAGACGTCGATTATGGTGTTGAGCCTATTGGATCTCATGTTATGCCATAAAAAAAACCCAAATTGATATGAATGGAAGATGCCTTCATATGCCAATCAAGGCTAGTTTGAACGAAGGGAGCCAAAAAAGGTGAGCGCCCCTATGCGAGCCTTAGTGACAAGGCCCATATGTACTGAGATTGTTTGGGAGACATGGCCCAAGCCCGGTTAAGAAATTTTATTTCAAAGATTCTGCTTGTGGAGGGCAGGTTGGTTTGAGGACTGGTTGGTCAAAGGAAAGGGGGATCCAAATTCTGGGACCGAGCTGTATGATGTGAGAGTCTCTCGTGCGGTTCCTTTCAGAAGGGTGTGATACCACCACCTAAGAGCTTTGTATAAATTCTCCTGTACTAAGGCCGATACTGTAGTAACCAATTCTCCTTAGTTTATATGGAAGCTTTCCAATCCTTGCCGCAACTTAGGAAAGGTATAAAATTAGTATTTTTCTTTATTTTGTGAGGACCTCTGAGACTCGAGAAAGTAGAAGCAAGGGGAGCGACGAATCATAGCTTTAAGGTTTTTCTAGCTTCTTCTCCATCTTCCTATACCCTGCAAGCACCTACGTCTATCAAACCATAAATACTAATGAGAAAAGCCCTTTCTATCTTTCTCCTTTCAAGTTCTTCCCCTTATCTTATAGAGTCATTTCTTTCAGCTTCCTAACTATAGGTCTCATTCAATTTGATTCAGCCTTGCTCTATGAGACTGCTTCTTCAAGAATCCCTTGCCTTTGGCTATGGTCTTTTGGGTTGTCCCCAGAGTCTTCCCTTCTTCAAGCTGGGCAAGGTTTTCATCTCGGAGCTCTTCGCCTAGAGGCTGGTTGTACTATTACCCTATTAGAGAAGGGGAAAAGGGTTCCTTTTCTTGATTTGACATTTGAATTATCTTAGGATGTCAAAATATAGTTAGAACAGAGTAAGAGAATGATTTATGTTGTTTTACTTTGCAAGAACAAGTACTTCTACAAGACATAGTAGGAGCCTCTACAATAGTAAAAACAAAGGTTCAGTTTCCCAAAAATTGACTGTAAAAAATCATAGGTTATATAACTCTTTTACACAACTATACTGGTAGAAGAGTATTACTACAATTTATACACCCTCTTTCTATGCAGGACTTCTATATGTATGCCCCTAAGTACATAGCTCAAGCTTCTTTGTAATGTGATTTTGCAATCAGGGAACAGTGGTTGATCTAAAATATTAGCATTAGAAAAAACCAGAGGCATACCTTTTTGCCATTTGACGGCAATTGCAGAATAGTGAAACTCCTGGATCTCTATGGCTGACTTTTGCCTCTGAAACACTGAAGCTGAACCATAAAAGGTTAACACATTAGACCCTATGAGCATTAAGTGGAACTCGTAAAGATTATAGAAACTGAGCCTTTGATGAGCATTCTAATTTTAGCAGCATGAAGTCTCTGTGCTTGCTTACACTTTGCGTTCATGAAGTAAAGATTTATCTGCTTGATGGCTCACTGTATTTATATTGCTTCATACTTAGCAATATTGGGTGCTTCCTCTTCCCTTCATTCTTTAGCCCATCGTATAAGAAAATCTATCCTCATGCTGCTAAAATGGGTTTCATTGAAGTTTGAATTTTCTTTCATTTCCCCAGGCGCTAGATTTGATAAGGGGGAAAAATGCTTTGTTGCTAATGGATTCATCCTTGGAAGGGCAATATGTTGATGAAGACGCCACTGCATTGGTCGAACTTGCTTCAAAATGTCTTCAATATGAAGCCAGAGATCGACCAGATATCAAGTTCCTTCTCACAGCTGTATCACCCCTTCAGAAGCAGAAAGAGGTGAAACTTACTTAGTTTTGAAAACAGGATTGGAACTAACAGGATTTTAATACTGAGCTGTTTCTTACTTTGGTTGGTTTTGTCATCATGTCTCGTAGCTTTACTTAAATATCCTTCATTTTCAATATTTTTTGTAGGTTGCATCGCATGTGCTGATGGGTCTAACAAAGACTATGGTGGTGCTTCCAACCATGCTTTCTCCTCTTGGCAAGGCTTGTGCTAGAATGGACCTAACTGCTGTTCATGATATCTTGCTTAAAACAGGTTACAAAGACGAAGAGGGTGCAGAAAATGAGGTGAGCAAATATATTGCTGTTTGGCTGTTTGCGGATTCTCTGTCAGCCTGCCATATGTCCTTATCTTCATGATCTCATATTTACAAAAACTATGTAGAGACTCCTACGATAGGGGAGGGTTTTTTTTGCACATAAAATATCCATTTTTTTTATTCTCAGGTACATGAGAACTCTTTTTACTTAAACAACTATCATTATGATACTCCTCAATTGTATTATATAGTATTTATTTATTTTCTTTCTTTTGGCTTCATGAATTGTTAGTGATGTATCTTATTGTGCAATATCCTTGTAGCTATCATTCCAAGAATGGACTCAGCAAGTTCAAGACATGCTAAATACTAAGAAGTTCGGGGATATTGCATTTAGGGACAAAGATTTCAAGAGCGCTATTGACTACTATTCGAAGGTATGTAGTATTCTATGTGGCGGCTCATTTCCTTACGCTATTAGTCGAAATGTTGTTTGTCTTTTCTTTCCTCTTCTTATGCTAAAGAAATAGTTCCATTTGCTAATAAAAGTCACCCTGTGGTGTGTGATGTCAACAACTAGGAGTGCATTAGTTGCCCTGCATTGCATTCCATGGTGTGTTTGCAAGGGGAAAAATTAGACATTGTTCACCCGCACAGCTAAGAACTTAATTACCACAAAATATATCTTCGCACTTTTGGACTAAACTTAGAATTGGCTAGTAATATTTTGCTTTTGGGTATGTGTATCTGAACAAGTCATTTGTCGAGAGGACAAAACTGAGGCTTCCATGAATATTATGAAACTTACCGTGCATAATTGCAATTGCATAGAGATGACATTACGCCTTAGGGGAAGAGGTAGCTGAATGATAGTGAATCTGTAATGATTAGTTATACCTCTGCATGTATTGGAGCTGTGCCACTGGCAGTATCTGATATGGATTGCATTCAGTTGTGTTTGACTTGTAAATCCTAATTGTCAGGCAATTTCAGCAAGACAGCAACTCATGATTTTCATCCTTTATTGACTTATTGTTACATTGACCGAACCTTGGAGTCACCATAGTCTACGTACATACACTCCACAAGCAGAGGTTCAATAATTAACAATTATGTGTTTTTCAATCATTGTTTGGTTTCTTGAACTGTATATCCTCTGACATCTTTTGTTTTGAGTGGTTTAGTGATAAATGACATAAATTGAAATAACAAAGACTATCTTCTCACGGAAGTGTTACCAATTAGTATATGAGGAAATACCGAGAAAGAGAACTCACTCTCAACCATTAATGTTTTCACACCAGAATTACAACCTCCGTCCACCTTTGCTGGTTCATTTTTTAAATCCGTGTCATTTTTTATAATTTACATTGTTGAATTTATACTAATTTTTATGAGACGTTGAAGCATAATTTCATTTAGTATTTTGGCACAAAAAGGGAATGTCCAAACAAGCCTGATTGACAAAGCTCAAAGATTAAAAATATTATTGAATGAGATATAAATATCTAGTTTCTAGAAGCTTGCGGAAATAGAAGAGTTCCCTGAAGACTTTGGTAAGCTTTTGCACACGGAGCTCAACTGGTCTCAATTGGAGGCTGGCGGTGGTGAT
The DNA here is from genome assembly GCA_022606695.1 of Vaccinium macrocarpon. NCBI lineage: Eukaryota > Viridiplantae > Streptophyta > Magnoliopsida > Ericales > Ericaceae > Vaccinium > Vaccinium macrocarpon. The sequence continues at coordinate 21,582,077 of CM040179.1, forward strand.
TCCCGAGTCACTGGTTGGGTCTTTTGGAATCGACATGATGACAGACCCAGTCACCTGTCTAAATAGAGAGATAACCATGCATTGATAATGCTCCTAGCAATTTGCCTGTCCCATTGACTTTACACCTCTTTATTAGTAAGCACCAGAACCCAGTCAAATCTTTCTATAAGTTAACAATTTTTTTTTCTGGATTTTGGAGAGAATGCAACAGCAGCTCTTGAAAGGGTTGTGCATTAGTGAAAGGCCAAGAGCATGAAGACCTGGACGGCTGGCTCCAGAGGATACAAAATGGAGGAAGCAAATCCATTATTCACAAATCCATTATTCCCAGTGGTAAGGAGGGCTGATGATAGCAGCGGTAGGCCGGTAGCATTGCGGAAATAGAAGAGTTCCCTGAAGACTTTCGTAAGCCTGTTACATAAAAAAACGTGAAGAGTGTAAGTATCTTCAGGGAACTCTTCTATTTCCGCAATGCTACCGCTGCTATCATCAGCCCTCCTTCATCACTGGGAATAATTGATTTGCTTCCTCCATTTTGTGTCCTCTGGAGCCGGCTGTCCAGGTCTTCGTACTCTTGGCCTTTCACTAATGCACACCCCTTTCAAGAGCTGCTGGTGCATTCTCTCCAAAATCCAGGAAAAAATTGTTAACTTATAGGAAGATTTGACTGGGTCCTGGTCCGTTTAGGCCTTACTAATAAAAAGGTGTAAAATCAATGGGACGGGAAAATTGCTAGGAGCATTATCAATGCATGGTTATATCTCTATTTAGACAGGTGACACATGAGAGGAAATTTCATAAGTTAGCCTTTCTTTTCCTCAACTTTTCTCTCAAAAAAAAGAAGAAAAAATACCACTTTTTGAAAGAGAGGTAACTGACTTGCTGATTGGAAATATCATAAATGTAGGACAGGCAAAAGATGCAGTTTGTGAATCTATATACTCCCTCTGTCCCAATTTGCTTGCCCCTTGTGGGAGTGCGTGTATTTTGCATGTAAAAAACATGTTTATGAAAACTTTTTTTGGAAAAAAAATTACACCAAAATTTTCTTCTCAATGAGATCTTTAAATTGGTATAAAGTTTGTTAATTTTTTTTTAATGCTTGTACATTATTTTTTGCGGTTGTGCAACGCCAATGCTCTGGATGCTGAATGAAAGAAGCATGGTAATATGCACATAAATCAAAATGATTCTTGGGTCTGCCCTTTCTGATGCCTTTTGGCTTTGATTTGAGGGCATGATTCTTCAGCAAATGCGACGGTATAGGGGGACCACTGTTTCAGTGGTATTCTGTGAGCAGCCACTTTGTGCATTCATTGTCAAAGGTTAGGTCTGTCGCCGATCCATCTGTTTCTGTGGTATTCTGGGAGCAGCCACTTTGTGCATTTATTACCAAAGGTTAGGTCTGTCTCCTATCCATCCCCCGCCCATACCCCCAATTATTGGGGACTTAATGGGTTTTGTTATTGTTGTACATTATTTTTTGCGTGCAAAATGCACGCACTCCCACGAAGGGCAAGCTAATTGGGACGGAGGGAGTAATAATTAAGGGAAATAGTCATTATATCATGTACACAAATATTTGGAAGATAATACAAAATTTACGCTAACACTTTCAAAATTCTAAAGGAGATTGGGTGTAAATTAACAATTTTTTTTTGTTTTAATGTGCGAACCCATGTTACAAATTAGCGTCAATTCCATGGCTAATCTTGTGCCCGCTTTGCATGTCTTCTTTTACCATTTCATTCTGTTTATTCATTTACGCTTTGTTTGAAACTTGGGAAAAGAAAGGGAAAAGGTGTATTAAGAGAGAAGTAGGAAAAAAAATGTATCAATCTTAAAAATTTGCTAATCTCTCTCTCAATTATTTCCCCTTTTTCCACCATTTATCATCACAACTTCCCAAACAGAGTTATAGCTTTTACCCCTCCAAGTACCATTCATTCATGAGCGCCAACATGGCAAAACTTTCTTTTATTGCTTGATCAAGTGGAGTGTCTTCCTTCGTTTAATGAATTGCGAGTCACTAATTTGCTAGCATAAATACCCTTGCGTTGATCCTGACCAATATATAAAAATGCAGTTGGTATCAATGATGTCTGTCCCGTCTGGCACAATCTTTGTGAGGCGAGCTCTCTCCTACTTGATGATTGGGCAACCCGAACTGGCACTGAGGGATGCAATGCAGGCTCAGGTGTGCTTGCCGGAGTGGCCCACCGCCTTCTACATGCAGGCTCTTGCTCTCTCCAAACTGGGAATGGAAACTGATGCCCAAGACATGCTTAACGATGGAGCCTCCTTTGATGCCAAGAAACAGAACAGCTGGCGCAATTAACTAATGACCGGAAATCCTTATCTGAAAGGCTGAAATAGATTTATGTGGATGGGAAGACTTAGCGCGTTGTAGACAAAAAGTTCCATATACAAATGTAGAAAGCTCTTATATTAGCGAAAATAAGTAGATTAGTTACTGATCAAGGCCATTTTGTCTTAGCTATTTATGTTCAGTCCCAGTTCTGTAGTAATTTTCGTGTGGAAATTCATTAGAACTTTTTGATTAGGCCTTTCGATATATCAATGGAAGCCTCCATTATTGCTGTGTCAAAGAATTATTGCCTATAAGTTAATGTGGCAGTACGGATGATGGGTCAGTGTAATTCAAGCTGCTGCTGTTTTGTAGTGTTAATTCATACAGGTTCGCTACAAATACTTACACTTGTTTTTTCTCTCTGTAGAGTTGATGGGCCTATGGCCCTATGCTTATGCAGAAACTACTAGTATTTTTGAAACTCGGTTGGGTTTAATTGACATGCATTGAATTGCATTGTTACATGCCTCATTGAAACTGGAGGTAGGGCTGATAAATGAACTGATTGAGTCGAATATTTTTAAAAGTATGTTTGAGCTTATCTTGTTTATGAAACAAACTAATGTCAAAACAATTTTTAATTGAGCTGATCGCGAACCGATCTCAAGTAGTTTGAATTTTTAGACATCATAAACCAAACGAACTGAACATCAGTCAGTTTGAAATTGATTTGAAAGCTTAAAGAGCTTTAAAAAGATGTTCAAGTATGGTTTATTTGAGCAACAAATAGATCTCAAATGAACTTGTAACGTGCGAACATGAGCTTGAACATGAGCGGTTTGATTTGTTCACTAGCCCTAACTAGAAGCCCTCGGATCGAATCACTGAACAAAGCTAAGCTAAGCAAACCGCGGTAGACTATCTGCAAGACTGTAAAGAATACCAACTTTTCAGGAATTACAACTGCAAGGAAAACCTCGACTGTGAGAGAGCAAAGGATCACTTTAGAGCTGCCAAAGTGCCCTAGCTGCAAATGCTGCAGAAAATCATATGGCAAGACTCATTGCTCCTGGAGAACGGTGTGGTACTCCAAAAGCATGGCCACATGGTGTTTTGGACACTCCAACACTACACTTTCTCGTGGGGTCCATGACTAAATGCATGATCTCATATAAATGTATGGTGCTGGAATGATCTGAGCATTATGTGGCTGTGCTATGAGACTATATAATAATTACTCCATGGCAAGGATAAGAGAAATGCGGCTAAAAGCCTAAAACCTCTAAGGGAAGGAAAACAAATTTGACATGTTGAATAACAAGTTCAATATTGGTCAAGAAAGGTTTCTGTTCCAACCTTCTTGTCGAGAAGATATAGTATCACCCTTTTCATATCTATCACCCTTTTCATATGCCTTTTGCTCTTCAGAATTAAATCTGAACCATTGAGTGAATTCATCTAATGGCCCCATTTAGCGACTAAAAGAAGACTCATATATTGATAGGAAATCTCATCAATCAATCACGCAATTTCCTCTCTCTCTCTCTCTCTCTGATTCCCATGATCTCATTGAGTTTTCTTTCCCTTCCAAATTTTGAATGTATTACTTTTCTCTTGCTTAAAAAAAAAAAACTCTCCCTATCTGATTTCAAAGATGATTGTCCTTACGCCATCTGCTATGGTCACATCGAGCAATTGGAGTCCTAGTATGTAGTGATTAGGTTTGATAAGAGTACTGGTTGATTGATGATTATCAATGTACTGAAATAAATTTTAAATAGGAATTCAGTTTGATCTTACATACATATTTTTAGTTTATTGTTTTTATTATTTAGTCAATAAGTAAAATTTAAATGTGCTTATCGAAATAGACAACCATGGTTTTATTGGTTGTTATAAATGCTTGTATTTTTCTGTAACTCTATATTGAATTGAACTAAATGGACAATCTTTGAAGCTTATTTGAAAAAACGACTTCTCGGAGGAGTAGCGTTAATTTGAGGGATGGTCAATAGTAAGAGAGGATAGTTCATTTTAGTTGCACTCAAATTAAGATGTGGCATCGTGCCATTAGTAAATTGTTTGTTCATTTTAGTTTATCAAGGAAATTATTCATGATTACTCTGAATTTTATGAAATTTTATATGCTTGATTTTGTGCATGCAAAAGTAAGGAATTAGTAAATTGTTTGTTCTTTATTTGTTTATTCAAGCCAACCTAGTCAATCAATATGGTTGGGTTATTATTATTATTATTTTTTTACATAGTTGAAATCGTTGGACAGGGGGTTGAGATATTATGCGAGTGCTAAATATCGATTTGACTGTGTTGATTGTCGGAATTGTCAGGCATAGACATGTGCTAGTGTGTGTGTGTATATGGAGCATTTCTCATGAGGGCTCCCTTAAACTCTATAGTGTGGAATTTTTGTTTCCGAATCGAATTTCGACGATCCGATAAACTATTTTCACTATTGGGAAAACTAACTAAACTAAACTATTTTAACTAAAAATTTTCATCTGAACTTTCCTCAATCTTTCCTTCTTTTTTCCTCTCTTTTATTTTATTTTTTCTTTTCCTTGGTATCAAAGAGAGTGTAAATCTGAACTATAACCAACTCACTATCCCTTTACCAGGTCATCTTTGGAGTGATTGATTAATCAACGCTCCCGAAGAAATAGCCACGTGGTGCTCCAGACTCTTCCCATCCCACATTGGTTTGGAAACCATGCACTTTGTGATGGAGCACAGGAAAGAAAACACGTAATGAAAGGAGAAAAGAAATTGGAAAAAGAGCACAAGAGAAAAAAAAAGAAATGGAAGGAAAAAGAAATGCACGCAACATGCATCGCCTACTTGGTAATTTTCCTGGTCGGTAATTTTTACTAATTGCACTAAGGCATGGTTACAGTACAATTATTGAAGCAACGAAACATAAAAATGTGACAATATTTCTCTGAACTGACTTGGCTAGAAGGTAGGAAACTCAATGCTGGAATCACATTTATCAGTACTGGGCATAACCGGGCATTCGATTATGTTAGATCCAGAAGTATCCACACAAATGTAAACCTGGTATAATTGGCTATTACCATCTTCATCAACATTGCACTCTATCCCTGGAGTTGACCCAATTGCATTTTTCACAGCTTGTTTAATGCTGCTTATGCTGTAAGACCCACCATCAGGGTTAATCCCTGTCAAAATTGCCCAACACCAAGTTTATTAAGTTTGCCAACAAAAAAGAAAAAAATGAAAAAAAATCGATGTTGATGCTAAAATTGTGATTACCTGCCCCCATGAGAATTTGAAGCAGGTTTATTTTTGCTTTTAAGTTGAGAGCCAATTTGAAGTACCCATGTTGGTCTAATACAGACTCGGAGCACGTCCCGTGCTTAACCCACTCGTGTGACCAAAACGACGATCCGTCACCACTCGGGCATGCTAGTGTTGGCCAACTCCTTTGAAGACTGCTGATCAAGTCAGAAACCTAAATGTACAGTGAAATTCACAGAACTTGAATCAGTACGAGATTTATGCCAGTTGTTAAATGGGATAACTAGAAATATTATGTACAAAATTTCGCGGAAGTGCATTTTAAGTTGATTGAGAACCATGGATTGTTTAAAAGGGCTGCTAGGATCACAGTTCGATGGGTAAGAGCCATCATTGTAGTTGGGCCAAAGTCCATGGATACCGAAATCTGTGTCCGGTTTTCCTGTGGTGGGATAGCAACAACTTCGTTGTGTGTCGCAATATGATCCTGGCCACTGCACAAGAATCACGAACGAAAAGATTTAGAAGAAACTCCACATAACTCAAAGTGAGTATCACTCTGCAAAATCACCCCACCTGTTGGACAAAATAAAAGAAATCAAAATCTTGACCAAGGCAACAAAATAATAGGCATTGTATGGTCACGAGCTTGATCAGGGTTGAATTCTTGAATTCCATCTTCTGTCTCTTTCTCCCTGAACGATTGAATACAATGGTGTTGAGTGCTGTATTTATACGGTGGGAAAAGATACTCCTATATGTCGAATCAAGCCGGCCCTTGGCTTGAAAGAATTCACACTCGGTCATCACGTAATTTTCGTCTTTCTTGGATCCAACTATTTGCCTTGAAAGAATCCACAGACGGTCATCCCATAATTTTAGTCTTTCTTGGAATCCAACTATTTAAGGAGATAATATTATTACACCTTAAAAACTGTAAGTTTTTGAAATTTCCTTTTCCTTGACACAAAAGGAAATGTATTAACGTTTCTTATTTGACTTGTCAAAATGAACATTTCTTTTTATGAGACAGGCTAAAATAGAAATGTTAGGCTAAGGGTTAGTTTGGGTGAATTGGAAAAATTGGTTTTTTGGTTTTGTCCTTATTCAATTTTTTTTTTTGCATTTGTTGGTTTTTGGTTGATTTTTTGTGGTTTTTTGGCTTCTCTCGACGAGATGAATGTAAAAAATATAAAATTATTAGTCAAACTTAAAATTTTGTGAATAAAGACGAAAAATAATCCAAAAAAACTAACAAATGCAATTTTTTTTTAATAAGAACAAAACTTAAAAAATCAAAAAACTAATTTTCCTAATTAACCCAAACCAATCCTAAGATTATGGGGAAATAAATGTAGACGGACGGAAATTTAACCATAAATTTATTGCATTGTTTTTCAAGTGTGAAACAGGTGGAAAATTTTGACTTGTGATATGGTGCCCTCGCTGTCCGAGAGATGTGGTACCCCTCTTGGCCTGGAACTGTCCAAAGAATTCTGAGTGTGGAACAGGTACTGCTTGATAGTAACTTGTCGGCTACCACTTTTTGCCTAACTAGTTTGGATGATGACAGTAAACTACTGCTCAGACATTCACATACATATTTTGGAGAAAAAAACTTGGGTACTGAGAGGGTAGCATCCGAAGTGGTACACTGGTACCCCATATTCGGGCTCATACATTCACATACATCTCTCATGTTTCTCTCTCCAAATTCAAACCGTCTAATACCCTTTTGGACAACACAGATGTGCCGAAAGGCACCATGTGGTACCCTATTTGCACCCAAGTTTTTCTCCATATTTTGGGATCGTGCAGATATTGTACTCCCCCGTTCGTAATTTATAGTCCCTTTTGAAAATTCTCGCTTTATAAGGAGATGCAAAATGATTTTACCTAAATTCAAATTTGGTGACATCATTTACATTAAATGCCTCTATACTCTACCTACATTGCAACAATTGTGAATCTAAAAAGTGGTTTTTGGTTTTTTGGTTTCGTCTTTATTCAAATTTTTGTAGCATTTGTTAGTTTTGTATCAAGATTTTGTGGTTTATCAGTTCCTCTCGGCGAAACGAATCTAACAAGTATAAATTTATGGTCAAACCAAGTATTTTGGCTTTATTAAAAAAATTAAGTTTTGATCATAATTTTATACTTGTTAGATTCGTCTCGCCGAGAGGATTCCAAAAACCACAAAATCTTGACGTGAAACTAACAAATTCTAATTTTTTTTGAATAAAGACGAAATGAAAAAAATCAAAAACCATTTTTTAGCCAAATTAGCCCTAAGTATTCATTTAATGAGTTTCTAAAGTTAGCAATGTGAAGCTTTACAATGGTTTATTTTTGTCCATAATCAAAAGAGGAAAAAAGTTGGTAGTTTTGAGTATGCAAGTTTAATTATTGAAAAAATATTGGTAGTATATGAGATTCTCCATCGTATTTTATTTGTCGCGGAATTTACCCACTCGTGTCGTGGGACAGAGCCTAGATTTTATTTAAGTGGTGGCAAATATTTGTACTTAAAACAAATGAAAAGATGAACTACGATGAGAATAGTTATCACATTACAGATTATAGTAATCATATCCACCTATGACAGCTTGTGGACGTCACCTACTTGCTGATTTGCTATACTCGGTTTTTTTTTTTACTACGTGTCTTTTCTTTTATGTTGATCTAACACCTTAATACAAATAAACTTTATGCAAAAGACAGTTTGAAGTTTGGTTTATTTTCTTAATTTAGACATCATTGGCTTTTTGAGCTGCTTTTATCTATTCTAATATATAAAGGGGAGCAACAATTTGGTATGGATTAGTTTTTGAGGCTGACTCATAATTTTGAATACCTGAAATATCCCTAACAAATACTGATTTTATTGAATTGGTTTTAAGTAACTGCAAATAACTGTAGGGATAGACATGGAAAAATAAACTTTGTCGATTCATTTCCGAGTAACCTACAATCCAATAACTGCCAACTCCACAATCAATCAACCCAATTACATTTTTCAAACTTCTACCAGTTTCAAAGGGTTTGGATTTCCAAAAGAAATAAAACCCATCGTTAGGGACTCCACTGCATTCGAAAGTTAATGATTGACGGTTCTTTGTCTTTCTGCGTCTTTAGAAGCAATCCATCATCGCATATTGTGTGTATGAACTATGAAGTTTCGAAGGGAAGCCATGTAAGGTTCCCTTGAATTTTTGTTCTTTCTTTTTTCACTCGATGCCTTGATTGTTCAATTTTTGTTTCAATTTCATGTTGTTGATGCTGCTAATGTTGATTTCAGGATATGAGTATACTTAAACCGTAGTTATTTCTATGTGGGTTTCTTAATTTATGTGGAATATGATTTGCGTTTGTTGTCAACAAAGAGGATCCAATATTTTGTCAACAAAATATTGCTGCTCCGGATGACTTATAATGCATTTGTGTTATTTTTTGCAGACCTTAGAATGCCTATAGTGAAGAAATGGTAAGGTTGTATCTAATCAAGGTGTATGTATTTGTTACTTTCTTAATTCACTATTTTTGCTTTATAATACTTGGCATCATGTCATTTTTTGATGTAATCTTAGAAACTTGACTTGCTCATGCATCGCGTGTGCCCGCCTTTTTAGATGTAATCTTGAAAATTGAACTTGCACATGCATCGCGTGTGTTTGGTCTATGTTGATTTCTATTGTTGTTTATTTGTCAAAAAATATAATGGCTGTGTTTGGTTAGATAGTTTAGTTTAGTTTTGATGATGTCAGTAGGTGTAATAAGTAGAAAGAGATAGTGAGAGAAATGATGATGTCATCAAAACTAAAACTAAACAGGAAAACGAACAAAACCAATGGGACTCCCACGCGATCAAAATGATAAGCTGGAAGCTTTTGTGCAATTTTTTTTTGTCACAGTTCAACTTGCACACGCATTGCGTGTACCCCAGCCTCTAGTTAAACGAAATGGAGAGGACTTAACACTCTATATAACAAAGAGATGACCGAAAAAATCTAGTGCTAGCGGTCTATACAATAATTATAGCATTTTTTAAAATTGTGTGGTTGTGACCGACGTTACTTCTCTCTCTTTGGCTCCATCATTTTATAGCATTTTTTTAAAATCGTGTGGTGGTGAACGACATTACTTCTCTCTCTTTGGCTCCATCATTGATCATATGTCCGGTTTCTTTTCCATTACATAATGTGATAAGGTCCAAAATAAAGTATATGGACCCAATTAGCCAAAAAAAAAGAAAAGAAGAAGTTCTTTTTATAAAAAAAGTAAAGATCCCCATTCCGATCGATGTGTGGTAGAAAAAGAGCCATGACAGCACTTGGCGGTACCTTAAGAGTCGCTAAATAATCAATCACTCGAGGTCATGATATTAACATTTTGATTATCAAAAAAATAAAAAAGGTGATGATATTGCGGCAATTATGAGGTTTGCGTTTGCATCTCTTTCATTTGGGAAATGGTACCGAATTTCACACGCTTTTCCTTACTGGGGCCCAAACGCCGAAGGGTTTTGGTTGGGCGGTTCGCTTGCTATAACTTACTATAAATAAAGCATCAGGAAAACGGCTTTATTTTATTTTGCAGTTGAGGAATAAGGAAAAGGGGCTTATCAATGGGCTCATTAACCGATTTGCGTTTTTTTAAAATTTTATTAAATAAATCGCGTGTTACGCTTTCTAGAAAAAGTTTTTTTGGTTACATGCTTGCTTTCACAGTGGGTTAAGAGGGATTAGCCGGAAAAATTAAGTTAATCCTAATCCGGCACGTGTTTGCTAAACACAACTTCTAAAAGTGTGGTTAGCGAACACGCCTAGTAAACACACCTTTAAGATTTATTTACCTAGGTTTTGGTTGCCTCCTAGTTCTTTTTTGATTCGCTTCACTTTGATAATCAAAATTATTTACCATTTATATAGTCCGACAAATTTCTATAAATGTAAAGGCAAATTGTTGACCATTTATATAAACTAAGTTCTCACAACAATACAACAGCAATAACATAACCCCTTTAGTCTCCAATAATTGGGGGTATAGACGGGGGATGGATAGGAGACAGACCTAACCTTTGGCAATAAATGTGCAAAGTGGTTGCTCCCAGAAATACCACTGAAATATATGGATTTGAGACAGATCTAACCTTTGACAATAAATACACAAAGCGGCTGCTCACAGAATACCACTGAAACAGTGGTCCCTCTATAAACTAAGTTCTACATACCAAATTTGTTTTGCCAGATTGTATTTTAGTTTTGAATTGAAAGTTCCATCTTTAGCTCTTATTTGATTTTTTAGTAAGGAGTTGATAGTTTATTTGTTTCCTTTTCCAAAACCTATTGCCAACTTAGGAGCTGGATTTCGCTAAAGGGTCCCAACCTAAGTCATCAATTTTTGGAGCAGGCAGAGAAATTGATTTGGATGTTTTTTTTCTTCTTCTTCTAATATTATTTGTCTTGATGACTTTTGCTAAAGAGTCACGTGTGCCTTAAGGAAGAGACACCATCACATTTACCCCCGGGATCAAATCCATCGGTCTACGCAGAAGAGCAAAAGCAAAATCGACAACATTGCTCTTGAGTGTCTTCCAGTATCATATCAATGCAGATATTGCTACATAGTTTTTTTAAGCTTTTAATGTTGTCTTTGGTTTTTGTGTTTTAATAATGCTTTGCCTGGCCTCATTTTATTCGATGCATGAATAATAATTTCATAATAAGGTCAACGGAGAACATAACGATAACAAAAATGCACTACAATAATGCCACATACAACACACGTGAACTCAACTAGGTATCTTAAAAACTTAAGAATGTTAGGAAGCTAGACTTAACAATGTACTGTATCACGTTATTCAACAGGGTCCCTCACTTACAACCTTGTCACGCATGTTGAGAAACAAATAACCATAGATAGAGGGAAGCGGAATGCAAACTGCAAACTATGATCAAATGCAAATGGAAGGGCTTGATCCCAAATCCTCTCTCAAAAAATCGTAAGTGCGATTTTCAACCATGTAACGACCCTAATTTTCGTAAATAAAAATTTCGCTAATAATTTAATTAATTACTTTTAATTTTCGGTTTATCGGAATATTTTCCTATAATATATTATTTTCTTTAGTAAATCGAATTTTAGCCATGGATATACGTATTTGAGACCGAGTAACACATCTGTTACACTACCGTAGCACCCAGAGACCGAGGTTAATGCCCGAGACCTGCCCAACCACTACTATTACTTCACTCAACAACCATAGGACGTCATAGGATAGTCTTGTCGAACCTTGGGACTTGTTACCTTGACCAAGTTAGAGATAAAGTTAGAGAGAGAGAGAGAGAGAGAGAGAGAGAGAGAGAGAGAGAGAGAGAGAGAGAGAGAGAGAGAGAGAGAGAGAGAGAATACCGAGAGAGAGGGAGAGAGAGTGAGGTGTGTGCATGTATATTGGTACACAAGCACATGCTAGGTTTTAATGCAAGTTCACTTGCACAAGTAATGGGTGATTGAGGGAAGTTTCCTAAACCAAGGTTTTGTACCCAAAACTAGTTAGAACAAGCCTTGCTATTTTTAGAGTACTCTACACATACCCATACAATACATGCATTTGTGCACAATATACCCAACCTAGCCTATGTTTTGTAGGCCTTGGCTTCCAAGTAAGCTAGGGACAAGCTTCCCTAATTTAAGGAAGGAATATTCCCCCTAGATATAGCTAGTTAGGGCTACCCTTAGCCATTAAATGTGTTCACATACACATTAGGTGCATCTAGCTCCTAGAAACACCCCGTAACTAAGGTGACCGTGCGAAAACCTACACAACGAGAGGTATATTTTCTCCCACCATTGTTTCTACACTAGCTACATTGTATCTACCCCATTTAGTTCATTCTAGCAAGCATCTAGACCCTAGGTACCTAGATTCCTACCTAGACCTAGACTTGCCACCTTTGTACTTCCATTGTGCCAACACAACACCACAATTACTCCCATACATGCACCACTTGAAATTTTCGGTAGAGAGAGGGAGAGAGGGCCGAAAGTTTTAGGGGGGGGAGAGGTCACTCATTTTTGCTATAAATAGCAACCCCTTTGTTCATTTGGACCCCATATACCCACACTTGTCTATTTGTCTCTCTACTTCCCAACAAACCATCTATTTCTACCACCTTTTAGCCACCATATTTTAGCTCTAATTAGCTACTTACTAAGTTGATTAGTAAGTTAGCTAGGTAGATTAAAGGCTTTCTTCTCCAAAGGATTGCTAATCGGCTTCCGGTTTACACCCGGAAACTAAGGTAGTTTACTAAACTACTCTTCTAATTAGTTATTTCTAGTTTAAATATGTTGTTCTAATTAAATTTCTAAGCAAGATTTTAGAGTTTGATTAAGTTAAATTATGCATGTGTTAAGTGATTAAGCATGTTTCTTATGTATTTAGAAAGAGGATTTCATTAGCAAACATGATTATAAAGTTCTAAATAGAATAGTTCTTCATGAAATTAGAAGTTGATTAGTGAAATTAGAAGTGGATTAGAGAGATTAGAAGTGATTAGAAGGTGATTAGAAGTGATTGGTAGTGATTAGAAGTTAATTAGTAGATGTGTTTCACTAGACAAGATTCTAGCATGATTATGATATTATTTCTAGAAAGAAATAATTAATCTTGATTGTTTTGCTTATTGGTTGTTATTTGAGATATTATTTCTTAAATAAATGGAGTAATTTCTTTATAAGAGATTTGTTAGAAAGAAAAGCCCATTTGGTTATTTTTGGCAAGAAAATATGGAGTTGATTTTTTTTATAAAGAGAGAATAGATTTCTAGAAAGATTTTTTTTTTTACAAAGTATGTAGTGAGTTTATTTGGTAAATTTTTCTAGAAGAAAAATTTTTTTGATTCTTACTAGATATGAAAAAGATATTTTATTTGAGATTATTTGAGAGAAAGTTTCTAGAAAAATAGAAAGAATATTTTGGGAGAGTTTTAAATATTTTAGAAAGTTCACAATTAGTTGTGATGAATTTTTGGCAAAGGATTTCTAGAAAAGAGTTTGGTTTAATCTATTCTTGAAAAAAGCAAATTGATTTATTTTATTTCTTTGGAGGAGAAATAAAATAGTTTGGAGATTTTGATGAGGATCAAATTGAGAGAAATGGAAATATTATTTTTGGAGAATTTTAAAGTGTATGATTTTATGTGGAGAAATTGCTAGAAGGAATATTATTTTGAGGGAAATTGGTGTATTAAAATGTATGATTTTATGTGGGAAAAGTTTCTAGAGGAAACAAAATTATTTAGAGAGTTGGTATATTTTTATGCATGATTTTATGTGAGAAATGTGATTTTGAAAGAATTTGAATTTAGAGGAAATTATGAAATATTGCATGAGCATGATTTGAGCATGTGACACCGAGCACGTACGCGATACGTTATGTCACCGGACGCGAAATTTAATATTTATTGATAAGAAAATAGAGATGAGAATGAAAATGAGTTTGAAATGCGAAATGAAATTTTCGAGAAATGAAATGGAGATTTTCTTTCGGAGAATGAAATGAGATTAGGGAGAAATGAAATGAGATGAAATGTGATGAGATGATTTGTTGCCAGCTCAAATTCGCGGAGAGAATTTGGAGGAATGGTATTGATTGCGGTAGTGCAGCGAGAGCGCCACTTCCAGTTTGCGGAGAGAACTAGGATGATGGGCTAAGCGTGCACAACACACGGTGAACGGACCTTGCAAACAGGCTGTTAAGTTCGGTGATGCAAGGCAGTAGGATCGTGGTCGTGAGTCGCGGGAGAACGGACCCGGGTAAAGCGGGATGTTAAGTTCGGTGATGCACGATAACCGAGACCTCGAGCGGAAAGGTTGGTACCGTCAGCTGAGAGGAGGCGTAAACGGACCAATAACTTTCAGAGCGGTGGGAGATAATGAAATTTGAAGAAAAATGCCGGGAAAGGCACCGTATTGAGAAAACTGAATTTTTGGAAAAAACTGTTGATAAATGAAATGTGTTTTTTTGAGAAACGAAATGAGAATTGTTGAGAAAGTGACACGTAGCACAGTTTTGAGATACTGAAACGAAATACCATCTTCTTGCGCATATTTACTCTGATCCGCATGGACACGCATGATGCATGATATGATTTACTGTACATAAGTTATGTATGCTGTTCATGATTATATTGTTCTAGAATTGCTACTTAGAAGCTTAGCGTAGTAAACTATTGAGCCTGGCTCACGGTGTTGCCTTCGTGTAACCCTGGCATAATACCATGATGTTGCCTGTGCGACTCGGACGTATTATGCTAGACTATCTAGATGGACAGGAACCGTACTATGGGGTCCAGACCCGAGGAACAGGAGGCGCTGCCGGAATGGGGAACGACTCGGCGCAGGGATAGACGAGGCCCTAGAACCACCTCGGTTGCTATTTATTTAGTATTTGAGAACTGTATCGTTTGTATTAAAGTTTGGGTTTAAACTTTATTTCGGATTGTAATATTAATTAACGTGCCCAAATCTTGGGGGCGTTACAAACCAAGGACTTCATTTCTTCTAGCATAGCCTTAGTCCACTAGCTTTTCTTTTCATGCTTCATGGCTTCTTCAAAAGTCTAGGGCTCCCCTTGTTCTGTCTGTTGGAAAATTGGAATTTTTCCTTTTAACTATTTATGGATTTTTACCCTTAAATTAAAGTGGGACCCACATCCCATGAGGTGGGCCCTTAGTAGCAATTGACACTCCTATGTTAGCAGTTTATTTTGGTAGAGGAATGAACAAATTTCAATTAGAGATGAATGAGAAATTGTTTCTCAATATGGGTTTAATCGGCCTAAGGGTTGGACT
Organism: Vaccinium macrocarpon; assembly: GCA_022606695.1. NCBI lineage: Eukaryota > Viridiplantae > Streptophyta > Magnoliopsida > Ericales > Ericaceae > Vaccinium > Vaccinium macrocarpon. The sequence goes on from CM040179.1 coordinate 21,597,518, forward strand.
CTTTGGAGTGCCCAAAGTTTTTGAAAGAGGGAGCACGTATACTATGTGGGTATGGGGTTCGACCCAATTACCACACGCGCTGCTGCCACCGCCACTCCCGAACCGGACCGTGACAGGAACTATAAGTTCAAGGAATGTGGTCCTTGGCCTAGGCTTGGGTTTGGCTGGCTGGCTAGGCGACGCATGTGGGCTTGGGCCCAAGCTCCCTTATCTTTTTACAACCTAGAAACTTGCGAGTTATGGATTTGACCCGACCCATTAGATATCACTGAATAATATTTCAGTTATGAAGTCGAATGCTGGGGGGTATACCCAAAATTGAATACCCATATTTTATAGGGAAAATTTCAAAAAAACCCCCCAAACTTTGACCTGAATATCAAAAATACTCCCAAACTTTCAATTTTTTCAATCGTACTCCCAAACTTCACTTCCGTAATCAAAATTGCTCCCATCGTCAGGATTTGTTACCTAACTAGCGGAAAATGCTGAGGTGGAGGTTAACGGAAGGAAAAAACATTAATAATTTGGTACAATTTCATAAAACCCTTCAAACTTTGGACCAAATATCAAAAAACCTCCCAAACTTTCAATTTTTTTAAAAGCTCCTTCTTCCTCCTCCCTTCTCCAATTCACAGGAAAACAGAGGGGGAGAGAGACCCAAGCAATCTCACATGGTAAGCTAACAGCTCATGTATCCTCTGGGGGCTCAATTGTTTGTATAATTACCAGCCACGGTAGAGGTAGTCTTACTTGCGGGAGAAGAGAAGCGATTTGAGTTTTTCGGTCAGGGCTACAGTGGTGTCGGTGACATTGGATTTAGTGTTGCCGCCGCCATTTGTGGAGGCAAGGAGGAGGAGTTTACCGCCTTAGCCATCGTGGTCGACGCGGAGAGAATGTGCAATAGACGCAGTCGTAGCCTCAATCGGGGAGGACTTTGTAAGCTGCGACAGCGCCAGAGGGGGAGGAGGAGTTTTGTGGTCGCAACTGCACCGTCGCGCTCATCAAGCGTTTCTCCCTCCCTCTCTCTCTCTCTCTCTCTCTCTCTCTCTCTCTCTCTCTCCTCTGTGTTCTTTTGAATTGGAGGAGGGAGGAGGAGGATTTTACCGCCCTAGCCATCATGGCCGACACGGAGAGAATGTGCAGTAGACGCAGTCGTAGCCTAAGTCGGGGAGGACTTTGTAGGCTGCGGCAGCGGCGGTGGGGGAAGAGGAGTTTTGTGGTCGCAACTGTATCGTCGCACCCATAGGCGTCTCTCTCTCTCTCTCCCTCTCCCAACTTGTATATTTGATAATTAACTAAGTATGATAAAATGATGACTTATGGACACTCGTTGATATGTGGTATGTTGTACAATGGACATGCGAATACGATCGGATACCAATATGATTAGACACTTGGTGAATTTGAGGAATAATGAATTGTAAATTGATAAAGTATGGTGATGAGGCACTAGGAAAATCATTCTACGAAAGAACATGGCTACGAAGTTCAGAGATATGTACTAAACATAACACATTGGCACAGGTATGCATGAACATTGGGAAAATGTTGCAAGTTACGTCATATGCTCGAAGCTCTCAAGTTACTCTCTATAGTTTTTTTTTGATAAGTAAACACTTATACATTAGAAAGAAAGATTAAGGGAATGCTGACTATACACTATGCACTATGACAAAAAGAGGCCAAAGACAAAAAGGCCTTATACACTATGAGAATGGAAAAGTTGAAGCCAATCTAAAAATTGGTCAAGAGAATGATCACATTCTCCCTTGTCCCAACTATGCAAACTATCTACCAAAAAACTTTTAATTCTAGTCTGGACATTGGTGATTGTTAAGAAAAAATAGTTAAAAAACAAAAGAGTTGCATTTTTATACTGTATATGGCTTAAGGCGTGTCTATAATCGGAAGATCAAAGACAGCTATTTGATACCACCATGAAAATGTTTATTTCTTGGGGTGGTAACAAGTTCCTAATTAATGAGAGATCCAATATGCCACCGGGGTCTTTTTTGCTCACAAATTTCACCATACATGTAAAGGAATTATTTTCTGTGAATATTTACCGACTTTTTGTTTCCAAACCAAAAATGTGACTTTCACCAAGTGCATAGAACTGAGAGTCTGTGACAAATAACCAGTGACATCAGATAACTTTCTTTTTCTTGGAAAACCCCTGCAAAGCACTTTATAGAACCCAAGGATGCCTCGTAGCAATGTACAATGTTTTCTTAATGAATTGCCAAATAACTATGATCTTTCAAAAAGAGAATTCTACCTCCACCGTACCACAAAAACCTAAATTCCATGATAAAATTTAATGGAGATTAAGGTTTCTACTTTATACGATTCACATAACTTTAGATCAAAGAGGTCCTTCAGGATCCCTACTTTCCGGGAGGAAAACTTTAGTATCGAACTCATCCTTCAGGCATATTACCCATTTCCATAGAGCTTTCTTTTACATTCCAAATCTTTGCTGCAATTTTAGTAATATAGCTTTGTTTCTAACTATCAAGCTTCTGATGTGAAGACCACCAAGTCTTTGCTGAAGACACCTTTCTAGATTGGTATAATGCAGTATCCTTAATTTTGAATAGATAAGCAAATAATTGTCTTAAACGAATGAGACAGTTTTCTAGACAATTAAAACAAAAAACCCACCCCCCCATAAATTGCAGATTCCCAAAACGTATGGCCTAAACTTCTTCCCTACAGTTTCTCTTTGTTAATATTAATGATTTAAATAACAGAATTGCAAAGGCTGTGTACAAGTAGTCAATAAGATGTAAGAGTGACCACTAAAATCAAAGTTGAAAAGTACAACTATATTGAACACAAAATGGCATGAAGAACCCAATTCTAATCCTACACCAATAGCCTTTTGTTCAGGTATATCTATATGAAAAACTACACTAAATTGAACCCCAACGGGAAATATTCACATCACCGCTGAAAGGAAAAAAATGCTGAGAAAGAACATGGATAATATGTGGACAAAAAAACCACGTGCAATGCAAATCCTCGTCAAATTAATTAGGACTACTTTTTTCAGGAACACGTACACGTGCACATTAGGACAAGATTACAAGCCAAAGCCAGTAAAATTCAAAATGGAGAAGGCATTTAATCAAACGACTTACAAAGTTTTCTCCCCTTTAGACAATATGGTAATGGCTTTTTCAAAATTGTGGGTTCCTGCACAAAAATTTTTGTGGATTCCGAAAGGTAGTACCATAGTAGTACCATGAACCAATGGTAATCATTAGTCAATGAGATTTAGACATAGATCAATACCCTTTGGGGCTGATTGAAACTCAGGGGAAGTGGGGTGAGGAGTACTCTCATATCTACGACAAATGGTGAGTTGGATTTGCTGATTCCAATGGAAGCAATTCATCAAACATCTTAAGTGCAGTAAGTATTCATTGTGAAAAAATTTATCATGATCTAAAAACAACATTATCTCAGACATTTAGTGAATGTTTACCATGTAAAAGGAAGAAGCTACGATGGGAGGAGATTCCAGCTGATGACAATGGCGGACAAAGATATTCGTACCATTGCAAAGGTCGTCACTGGAAGTGACTCTGTATGCGTTGGGATGGGAGATGTATTCTGTCATGCCCTCAATTTTTAAACAATAAAAAGTAAACATTTTTAGAAATAAAGTACCACGTTTCATAAATCTTCTTCTTTTATTCCATTGGAAACCATGAATGGAAATAATAAATTGATTACATTATTCCAAACAAAAGGAGATTTTTTTTTTTAAAAAAAAAAATGTTACAAACCCATGCTAATTTTAATAAAAAGTACACGATCATCTCCCAAAAGAGTACATACTAAGTTTTCAATAAGAGACATTAATCAATGATGCCTTCAAAAGATTGCATGCACTCCCAATGCACTTCACGCCATGCTCCTCATCGAAGACCTGAAAATTGATAGGTTGAGCTACACTAGCCCAGTAGAAGAAATCTCTAACACAAACTCAATATATGAATGTGGTGGACAATGGAAGTGAGTGAACTTACAATGCATAAGTCTGATTTTTAGAAGTTCTTCTTCCTTTAAAAACACGTATCGTCACACACACACATACACACTCGCGCACGCCAAACCCCATGTACACACAATTACGCATTGAAAGTCTCCAACTCATCGGAAGTACTCTTTATTCTTAAATTTCAATTTCAACACCACCCTTAGGATCACCACGGCATTTTCCCAGTCTATTCTCTAACATTCAACCATTTACTTCTCATACCAAGTCCATCCATTTCAATCTTGTACCTCTCAATGCACATATGTTTCCATATCACCATCAACACACACAAATACACTAGTTTTTCAACGTAACCACGCAACTCCCTACTCCACGAAGATAATCAACCAACTAAGGAATGTAAGGAACAATCCACAACAAACAACACATAGTAAATAACACAGAACAGACAACACACACAGACACCACACAACGAACCACACCATGAACATAATAACTCAATTAAGGAGTGAAAGAAACCAGATGATTTAACACAAGACACCCCACAAATAGTTCCACTACCAAGAACTTAAATTATCAAATCATACCCAAACTCATTCAGGCAAGACATTTCCGTAATTTCACCAAGGGTCAAACCTATAAGTATTTCCATCAATCTGTACCTCAAATGCACTTCTAAATATCCAAATTTCATTATTATAAAAATAATTCGAAGCATAAGCATAAGTATCACAAAAGCTCCAATTTCGATTCAAGCCATAAATCGTAACTTTACGCGAATCATGGTTTTCCTCCACCAGTCAACTAGATTCAAGATTTTTACGAATAAACATTCTAACATAATAAAACATTCAACCCTTAATTAGAAGTTTCACCAAAATCCCGAATTCATGAGCAAAAGCTAAAAAAAAATAAATTTCGCAACACTTCAATATATCAAAAAAATCGAGTTTAGAAATTGGAGATTCATGATCTAAACACATAAATATATGGAGAGAGGAGAGAAATCCCTACTTGAATGGGTTTTGAGCAAAACCTGAACTTCCGAAATTCAAGCTCTAAGCTTTCATGTGTCCGTGACGCATTCCACGCGTAATTTCAGCCGATACATCAACTTCAAATTAAAAATTGGTGTAGAGATGTAGCTTGGGAGATGGAGGTGATGATCCCACGAGGTGGAGATAGCCGGACTCCCTCTCTCTCTCTCTCTCTCTCTCTCTCTCTCTCTCTCTCTCTTCCTCTTTCTTCTTCTTCTTCTTCTTCTTCTTCTTTTGTTTCTTCCTCAACAAATAAAAGGGGAAAGTGGGGAGTAGGTGTAGTGGTGGGGGACCAGGCGTGGGTTGGGCGCGCAAGCCGACGTGATATAATGCAGTACAATTTACTCTGCGCGGTGTTCTAACTGTCCGGGTTTCGATTTTAGAAAAATCCCAAAATATTCGTACTAACTTAGAAAATTTTGGGCAACGTCACCGTGTGCTTAGATTAATCTAGAAAAATTTTAAAAGTTGAACACGCATTACGATGTGATCCTGTGTTCGAGTCCCCCAACCATAATAGTTAAGCTAGTATCACTCACGTAACTAAAAATAATTATATTTCACATTTTTATTTTATTTAACACAAAATTTTGCGGGTCTTTACATATTCTTTTCCTTATGGGTGCAAATGGGAGATGTATTCACTGGTTGCATTTGGAGGTACGGGAGTTGGGCGTTGCTTTGTTTTAGAGTCGTTTAGAAATGGTGCACAAGTCACAACTAAATGGTGCATTGCGGAAGAACGGTGCAGTAGGCAAAGCGCATTTCATAATTTGGGGTGGTTAGTTATTTCAAGTGCTTTGCAGGGGTATTTTTGGATGGAAAAAGTGTGGGAAACATTTGGAGGCCTTCACCTTTTTTTAAAGGGTGATTCTATTTGCATCCCATTTACTACTTCATACCACCCGGCCAAAATAAATCCCAAAACCCTTCCTGCAAAAAGTCCATTTTGCCCCTCAAGTTATTACATACCAACCCATTTACACAAACCTTTTTTTATCTCATTACTACATACCACCCACCCCTCTTTCTTCCCCAAACATCTTCTTCTCCCTCTTATTCCTCTTGTTCATCCTTCTTCTTCCTCCATTGTTAGGTCAAAAAAAATTTCATACTTGTTCCTACATTATCCCCCCTCCATCTCTCATCTCTCTCAATCAACGGAAAATTTTGATGAGTCAATTGAGGGACCCTCTCCCAAACTTCAATTAGAAGTAGAACTTCGGAAGATAATGGAACAACTTAGAACTCCAAATTCACCAAAAGAGTCCACAATAGAGAAGACGATGACCTTAGAAGAAAGCATGGAAGTGGAGAATGAGGCTGGTATCCCAGAAATGAAGAATTTCGAGCAAAAAACGACCCAAAAGTTAACCCATTTTTTTTCCGACTTAGTAATCTGTCTGTTTGTTCGACATGGTAATGCAGTCCTGAAAAACGTCATATGTTTCGGTATATAACTCCCGAAATTGGTTAAATATTTTGACGATTGAATTTCGAAATTGGGTTATTATTTCGGTAGTTATAAACCGAAATTTAGACAATATTTTAGTAGTTTATATCCATGTTTTGATAGCTGCAAAACTAATCTTGCTAATGTTGCTGTGGTATTTTTTTAAGGGTTATGCTTCCACACATGGTAGTCGCACAATGGGGTCAATAGGTGGCATATATGATCATACGAAACACTTCACAACAAAGACCATTAATACGTTGGAAAAAGTTAGTTACTTACATAAACACATGAGAGTTATTTATCCTAATTTTTTTCTCAACAATATGTGATAGGTGTTTCCCACCGAAGAAGCATTGAAAGACTGGGTTTCTTCGACGGGTTTGAACCATGGTTTTGTCATTATCTTTAAGGCTGGTGAAACAATGCCAAAGGACAGGCGATCGAGGATAAGATTTCAATGCGAATGCCCATTTCTACAGAAAGTTTCAATCTAAACATCCAATTCCGGAGTCAAAAAAGAGAAAGTGTAACACAGGGACAAAGAAATGTAAATGCCCATTTCTATTGAATTGTGTTGAGGGATATGAAGGTTGGTATGTGAAAGTCCAAAATGGTAACCAAAACCATCCTTCTATGTCTCAACTTGAGGGGAACTCATACCCTAGGAGGTTGACAAAAGAACAAATAGTGATGGTGTGGAGTCGTCAAAGACACTTGTAAAACTGAGGAAAATCCTAATGGCAATTAAGGGTTGGGATAAATCCAACTACATAACAATCAAAACTGTGTACAATGTATGGGTGAAGTACCGGGTGAGGGAACAAGCGAGCAGATCTCAAATGCAACATCTAATGCATCAATTAAAGGATCATAACTATGTTGAGTGGCATCGTAGTGATGAGGTGACAGGTTATTTGAAAGAATTATTTTGGTCACATCCATTAGCCGGTGACATGTTACGTCTTTCCCTAGAGTGTTGATGATGGATTGCACGTACAAAAAAAATAGGTACAGGTTTCCTTTGCTACAGTTTGTTGGCGTCACATCGACAGAGATGACGTACTCTGCGGGATTTGTTTTCATGGAGTTGGAGAATGAGGATAACTACACTTGGGTGTTGGAAAAGTTATAGACAGAGAGTTAGCCCTTGTAAGTCATAAATGCAATCAAAAAAGTTTTCCCTTCCGCTACGAATATGCTATGTAGGTGGCATATTCAAAAAAATGTGTTAGGCCAATTGTAAAAAGCATTTTGATGATAATACGTGGAAATCATTTCAATCTACCTTTGCCTTTATTATGTATGCACCAACTATGGCAATGTATGCGGAGTGGGTTCATGGACTAAAGCGGGATTTTATGATGTATCCACAAGTCCTTGAATACATTGACAAGACATGGTTGGTTCTGCATATGTAGAAGTTTGTCTACGTTTGGACGGACTCCATCATACACCTAGGGAATTACACTAGTAACAGGTATATGGTTCATTTTGCTATTTGCTTTTTTAGTTTAAACAACTATATCACTAAAATAACTAACATCTTACCACTTTGCAATACACAGGGTGGAGGGAGCACATTTTAAGCTAAAGAAGTATCTTTTATCTTCTCAATGCAATTTTGAAAATGCATGGGAGAAGACTCATAGCTTGGTTGAAGGAACCGTTACCGAGGTCAAGGGTTCATTTGAGAGGACTTTGTCAACTTGGAAACATCCATTCAAGGTTCGCCTTTTCGACAACATAAGGGGAGTTGTTTCACAAAGTGCCCTACAATATTTGGAAATGGAATTAAAAAAGATAGACACCATCATGGAATCTACTAGTCCATGCTTTTGTCCTATTCGGCATACTCATGGTTTACCATGTGCTCATAAGATTGTAGCATTCAAGAAGAAAGAAGAACCACTGCCACTATCTTTGATCCATCAACATTGGAAGAAACTCTCTTTGGATAAACTGAAAAAAGATCATACAATTGCCGAGACCATGAAGGCAAACCTTGAAATTTTTATGGAGAAGTTCTGCACTACGATGAGGACCATCAACGCCATGTAATGAGGAAGATGACAGAGGTAGAATTGTGGACTTACATGCTTTTTGCTGGCAAAACATATTTGTTTCGTATATTGATTGATTGATTGTTCCTCAGTCTTACTTTCAATTTTGTACTAACGAAATTTCCCCCCATCCAATCCTCCACTCGAAGTAATGAATGATAGAACAAGAAAAAGATGTAAACATGATCAAGGCATGCTTTTTTTTTTTTTCTTTTCTTCTTCTTCTTCTGGTTCTTGTTCTTCTTCTTCTTTCTTTACAATATTTTTTTAAAATGTTTTCTCCACCAATAAAAGAAGTTTGCAATAATCAAATAAAAGAACTTGAGTTGTACACGCATTGTGTGGACACGATTGCTAAAATGCTTATATATAGTTGTTATGAAAAAATGTTCGGATCAAGACTTTTTCAGTCATTTTTTTGGATAATTTCTCGTAGAAACCTTTAAAAACACCTTGTAAACACATTAGACGGTTCGGATCATGAAAATTTGATCAGGGAAGTGAAGGTGTTGATGAAGCCCGCACTTTAAACGTGGGACTGGATCCGTTGTGTATACATATGTATATGTATATATACACCCATATCTGTACACATTGAGAATAATGGTTTATATTTATGCAATAAGAAAAGACTGTTTTGAATATATATCTGGAATTAAGGCCTCAGATTTAGTTACTCCAAGATTGATGGTAGAGATTAATTGTTACCATTAGACAATTAGTTAAAGGGCTAAGTGCCAATTAGATAAAAAAAATTGCTAGGAACACAATCATTCGGACACAATTCCGAGCACAACTCCCACATATACGTATGTCTCACACACATGTAATACGTGGGATCCACTTGTCTTGTAAGGAATTGTGTTTGGTAGGGGTGCCAACCAGCCCAGAAGCTTCCCAACTTGTTATTTTAAGGGTTTGGATAAATATTTAGGCTCATAAGACCGAATTGAGTTGAGATTTTAAGCCAATTTATTTAATGGGATGGGTTTGAAAAGAATCCCTTGAGCCCCAGTCTGTGTTTGTGTGTTTTAACCACTATAAGTCCTAGTTGCTTAGGTTTTTTTATTTCCCCCTTAGAGCGACGCATCTCCTCTTATTAAAGAGTAAGTTACATCTTTATCTTATTTTCTTTCAATTTTTTCTCCTTTCTTTTAATATATTTACTATAATAGTTTTGTGAGAATTTATAACTTTAACGTATAATTATTAGGGTTGTGAGTTTTAATTTGTGGTAGTTATGAGTGATTAATTTATTTTTTGGATATGCTTTATAAATTTAAATGAGTTTGATGGACTGGTTTGAAAATTTAAAAATTGGGTAAATTACACTGACCTCCCCCCGGAGGTTTTCGAACATAATACCTGGCCCCCTACTTTATCCGGAATAAAGATGACCTCCCTCGGCGTTTTATATTTTCGTATCAAAAGCACTCTTCTACCCTTTCGACGACGGCATCGACGGCGCCGAACCCTCTCAGTGGGTCCCTAAATGGCCGATCCGGAAGTCGCCCATTCATTCTAGAATCAATTCGAAAGTAGGCTTCACGCAGAATCACTCAATCGATCTGACGGCCTTAAGTCTCGGGGCCGATCCAAAATCACCCCATTTAGTTCAAATTTTTTGGATAATTTCACCTCAATCAATCAGACGGTCAGATCGCACAACTGAAAACACCATGCCACGTTTTCCTGCTCATATCGCAAGGGCTTCTGCTGTTCTGCCCCAAGTTTCTGCTGTAAATTCGTGGTTTTCATACGGACTAACATCCTGAATCCGGATTTGCTGGGTCAAGAATTCTGTTAGTTCTCTTTCTCTCTCTCTCTCTCTCTCTCACACACACACACACACACACACACACACACACACACACACACACCAACAATTTTTTTTTTTGGGTAAGTAATTTGTTCTTTTTCTTTGTTCTCTGTTTTGTCTGAATTTTAATGCAAAACAATTTAGTAGGGAAAATGTGAATATGAAAGAGAAACCCTCCACATCAGTTTCAGTTTCAAATCTTTAGTTTAGAGTTTTTGCTTTTTTTGGTGAAGTGAAAAAACTTTGATGCTTCACTGCATGTCTGCATCCCACCTGTTCGATAAAATGCTGGACTCAAGTATGACTCCAAGTTAATCACGAGTTTGTTTTCCCCTTTCAAATCCTTTAGATTGGTTGTTGTAGCTTAAAATTCAGCATTCATTTTCAAGTCATTTTTGTGCAAAGAAATCCCGCAGTTAAGTTTTCAAGACACATGAGGAATGGTATTCTTTATTATTTATGCGGAATGTCCCTTTTCTTTTTCTTTCTCGAGATTTTAGCGGCCTGTTTGTTTCCAGTTTAGTTTTAGTTCTAGTTTTGATAACATCATCATTTCTCTGCTTTCTCTATCTATCTCTGTCCACTCATTACACATTATCACATCATCAAAACTAAACTAAACAATCTAACCAAACACAGCCAGCCCAACTACGTTAATAGTTTCTATGACTATTGATTGGGTGATTTTCTTACATTCACTTGCCCCTAGGTTAAGTCGTACATAGTCTCTAATTCAGCTCTTCTGTAATATATTTCGTAATGGTGTTAAGCCATTGTGTAGATTGGAAAAAGGTTGTATAGAGTGACGGGCTAGACGTATAAATACAAAGAAAATCCACTGCATTTTTCCCCTGTCTGCTTCTTTGATAACCATTGCCGAAACCAAACCATAGTTGTATCCGAAAAGTGTGATTCAAGTTTCACTTGATAAAGTTGACAATGATGTGTGGTCAGTTTGGTGATTGTTTCAATTAGGTGTGCACTTCTAAAGCTTAGCAGGGATAAACCTCATATTGGTTACATGACACCAACTTTTAATTTTTAGAAGTGCACGCCTAATTGAAACAATCACCAAACTGACTACACGTCATCGTCAACTGTGTCAAGTGAACCTTGAATCACACTTTTAGGATACAACTACAGGTTGGTTTCAACAATGGTTATCAAAAAAGCAGATTGGGGATAAACCTCATATTGGTTACATGACACCAACTTTTAATTTTTAGAAGTGCACACCTAATTGAAATAGTCACCAAACTGACTACACGTCATTGCCAACTATATCAAGTGAACCTTGAATCACTCTTTTAGGATACAACTACGGGTTGGTTCCGGCAATGGTTATCAAAGAAGTAGACAGGGGAAAAATGCAATGGATTTTCTTTGTATTTATACATCTAGCCCTTCACTTTGTGTAAACTTTTTCCAATCTACACAGTGGCGTAAAACCATTATGAAATATATTACAGAAGAGCTGAATTAAAGACTATGTACAACTTAACCTAGGGGCAAGTGAACGTAAGAAAATCACCCAATCAATAGTCATATGAAAGTATTAACGTAGCTGCGCTAAAATCTCAAGAAAGAAAAAGAAAAGGGACATTCCGCATAAGTAATAAAGAGTACCATTCCTCATGTGTCTTGGTACCCATAAAAACATCTTATAATTTTTTTCCATGCGATTATGTGGTCAAGATTTAATCTAAAATGGTCCTTCTCTGTCAAGTTGGCTCTTAGGTGCATGAAAGCATTGCCCACCCCAGCAAAGATACAATATTTGTGCAAACGAGCATGTAAGAAGAGAATTAACCAAGCTTTCCCATTCAAGCCCCAAGCTTCTCTGGTTCTTCAATCTTCCCAAAAGATGAACATGAAACATGTAATCAACCTGGAAAACATGCATGGGAAAAAATTATTGGTTCATGACTGCATAGAAGGATTTGAAAACTTACCTACGGGATTCCTTTGCACAAAAATGACTTGAAAATTGTCTTATAGTTTTTGCTATTGTTAGATGAAAATCTCAAGTAAATTATAAATTGGGACTCCTCTTTCATTGCAAAAGATGGAACTCTCTTTTACATGAAGGCAATTTGAGGAGTGAAAACTTTTGGCCAACAAATGAATTATACCATTTGATCCCTCTATCAGCCAAAAAGTTGTAATAAACTCCATCATGGGGGGATTTGCCATGACTACATTTACTCTATAGTCTATATAACTTTTATCATAATACTAATTTCTTTTGGTGTTGCATACAAACTATTTGCTCCAACGCGTTTATGATCTTGGTTTAGGTTCAACCCCTATGTTTATTTCATAAAGCAATCTCTAAAACGTTATGTTCTAAATTACTATGACTTTAGGTAATGCAATTTTAATTGATGACTATGAGAAAATCAAAAGTTGAATTTCAAAATCTTATTGGACTAACTGGGCTTTTGCAGGATTGGGATCGAGAGGTCTTGGAGCTCAAAAGGATCAATACTACTAAATTAAAAGAATGGTGGAATAATAAGGTAGCTGCAGTCTCTCACATTTTTCATGCATGTTGATTCTCTTACCAATTTTTATATTCTAATTTAGAGTTTTCTTAAGTAACTACATTGTTGTGCATGCTTGGAATTGGTACATACAAGTTGATGCAAAGATGTTTCGGATAGTTTGTGCATTTCTAGGAAAGATGGTTTCAAGGCATACAACTCTTTTTAGGGATTCTTTCGCTTCTTTCCCTCCACAATCCCCAACCACCAACACCCCCCCTCCTCGATATGGGATTTTTTCATCTTTTGATGGCATTCCTTTTCTATCTAATTAAGGCTAATTAAATCAGGCATTTTGTTTGTTGTATAGCTTAGTAGCAAAGATTGTGGGTGAGCCTTTTCATAATCCAGACACGCTTTCATACTTGTCATTTTTGGTTATTGTTCTTGATTCAACTTCTACATTTGTTGGGGATATGTTAGATGTAATTCAATTTTATGACACACTTAGATTAAACTTAGCAAGCTTTTTAAACCTAGATTGTTGTTATTTTTCTTTGGTGTTGGTTGGCGGAGAGATTCCTGATAAACTATACTATTTTTTGTGAGTTTTTCTTTAACTGATATTGTGCATGCATAAGTTAGGGATTGCTTGGCCTTTGATTTTTTGCATAGTTGGAATCTTTGGAATGTGTATCTCAATGTGAGATTTGAACAACTAAACCCTATATTTTTCTTAGATTTTAATTTATGATTTTTCACATAGTTGTGATGCAGTAACATTTAGAGGTCTTAATGTCATCTTGTACCCTTAGTACAAGGGGTAGTATAAATAGTGTGAGAGTCTTTCGTTTTGGTAGCTTTTATCATTTTAAGAATAGAAATATCAAGAGTTTGTCTCTTTGTATCCCATTTTGGGAGTTTCTCTCTCTAGTTTATCTAATGGAATATTCCGGTTGCACTAAGTTGAACAAAATTGAATACTGATGTTTGAGTCTTGCTTTTAGGCACGGGCATGCGCTTTATATGTACGTGTGTGTGTTGGGAGTGTCCATAGACTTCATCAGAGAGAGATGGGGGTGGGCAAGAAATGGTAGGATGCTTGGCATGTTAGACGGAGAGGAGAGAGGAATTTTTGTTGAGTAATTGTTGTAGGGTTAAGTGGCGGGCCTGGTCATAATCTCGGTTGTAGCATTAGTTCTAACTATGGGAGTGATACTAGACTTTTCCTAAACATAAAACTGTTTGCCATCATTTAGTTATTTCCCTCTGCAATGTAACAATTCTGCATTGCATGATAACTGACGAATATGTGATTTTTGTGGTTATTTTTACTTTTTTAGTAGCTTTTGAAAGTATAGGTTATGGACGTTTTGGCTTGGTGACGGATGTTTAAAGTTAGTCTTATCTCATTATGCTTGATTGTGGGACTTTTTTTTATGAGGTTATGATTAACAGGTGCCCCTCTAATCAAAATCATTGATCTGCCACTCTACGCCCTGCTGCCTCTGCAAAACTTTTTAATGCATGTTTTTCAAGTTTGATTTCTTTTCTTAGTACAAAATTTATGCACATTTTAGCATTCTTGTTGCTGAAGATAGATAAACCATGAAGTTTAAAAAAGATTGTGAGATTAACAGAATGAGATCAATATAGTGGTTGGAGAGGGAAGATTGGGAGTGGTGAACAGAACAGTACCAAAGCATGGCAACTGTATGGCATCAATGGGTAAGGAAGAGTATCCAATCTCCATCAACCTCAATGGCTATGCATACCTTAAGAGTTGACCCCAGTCAACAGATTTTAAAGTCTCCTCCTCTTCTTTCCCTTGACCTCCCCGATGTATGGGCTTCCAACGTCATGGATCTTGATCCTCCATCAAGAGGAGAATGCTGTAAGAACTCTCTCTCTCTCTCTCTCTCTCTTTCTCTCTCTCTTTAACTTCTTGTTTTCTAGATATGGCCTTGGCCACTTCTGTTTTATGGTATGCCAATTTAGATAATTATTCCTCATTCCCGTTGGTGTATTTCTTTGTCTCGAGCTTTCTATTGCTTCTGTTCTTCATCCCCACCCTTGTTGATATATACTTTGTTTGATCTTTTGGGTTCACTACAGCCAATGAACAGAAGGCGAGAGTAATTGATGGGAAGTTGATGGCAGAGAAAATTAGAGCAGGAATAGCTGGTGAAGTAATCCGAATGAAGAAGTCCATGGGGAAGGTTCCTGGCCTAGCTGTTATTTTGGTGGGTCATAGAAGGGACTCTCAAACCTATGTGCGTAACAAAAGAAAAGCTTGCGAAGAGGCCGGAATCAAGTTTGTGATGGCCGAACTGCCTGATAGTTGTACAGAGGATGAAGTTTGTGAGGCTTTGTCAAGTTTTAATGGAAATCCCTCAGTTCATGGTATTCTAGTGCAACTTCCACTGCCACAAGTAATTTCTTTAACTTTTTGCATTTCATCTCTTACCCTTGTCTGTCATTAATTGAGATTTGTGATTGCTTGTCTGCCATAACAACACTATTTAGTAAAGACAAAAACAATTACCATGTTTACAGTTACACTATCAATTTTGGTCAATCCTAACTCACTTAAATTACATGGCTATTTGTTTATACTCCACTAGGGTACGTCATGTTGTGTAATCTTGGGGCTCTGCTGAAGTATAGCCCTATTTGTTGCATACATGGATACTACAGAACAGCCTTACGATCTAGTACACGATCGTTGGGGGAATCATAAGTTGTTAACCCCAATTTTCATAGTTTATATTATTGTTTTATCAATATAAAATCAATTATGAACTTTCAGATGAGGAGATACTAATTTGAAAAGTTAGTCACCCTTTACTTCCAAAAGGGAGGTTCGGGGTGGATTCCTGCCAAAAGCAAAGATTGATTATTTCTTCTGAATAGGGGTTCTTTGTTTACTTCTGTCCCTTGATGGGGCTCTCAGTTGGGCTTAGGGTGATTATGGGCTTATGTCCAATTTGATATAATTCAGATATGTGTATTTTCCAGCCGCTTGTAATGAAGAAAAGTTTGCTCTGTTACTATTTATGTTCCCTAATAGCATCATTCTATTTATTCTTGGTAGTGGACTTTACTATCAGAAATTCTTTCCTTTTTGGCCTTTGCCTAACAAAAAAATCACATAAAAAAATTGGGGGCCACATGTGGATAGGGTTAGATGAAGTCTCTCGATGTAGTTTTTAGTGTTTGCTAGTGCTTATAAATAGTTCACGACGTTGGAGTTTGATTCCCGTCATGCATTAATTAAAACTCCGTATACTGTTACAGCACCTGGGTGTTATGTGAAGATTTTAAGCCTTTGATACACCCAATACCACCTTTGTTGCATGGACTTTGCAAAATGTATAAAATACCTGTGTCGAAAGATTGACGCTCGGATAAGGGCATGAAATTCAGGCTCCACTCGTTTTGTTGGATATTCAGCAAGTCTATTTTGTAACTCAAACTTGCAGTGAACTATGTGATCATTTTTTATGCATGAAATTCCCTAAGGCAACCTATAAACACCATTTCTCCTAGAAAATAAAAGGAAGATGCTTGGGGATATGGATATCTTGGTATTTCCTGAGATGAATATTAGACACATACCCAAACCTATCTGCCATATCCGAGTCCATGTAAACTCTATAAAAGTCCATGGTACTCATGTTATGGGAATTATAAACCCATAGTTGAAGCTAAAGAACTATTAATCTCTGTTTCTGGAGGCTCTGGCTAGATATATGTCTCCTTTTCCTAGGTTACCTGTGGCAACGATGTCGGGATAGATTCTCCACTCTATAGCCTTGGGTTGAAAATTTAAAACCATGGATAGCTACTGTTTGTGATCGTCACGAATTAGTTGCACGTAGTAGCAAAGCCAACATACAAGACTCTGTGCATGAAGTGACACGATGTCTTATTGTAGATACGGTAAACAACATCATGTTTAAGTCTGTTGTGATATCTCACTCATATGCATAGGTACAGATTGATGCATGAAAGTTGGCATTTTGTGGATGAGTAACTAAATATCTGGAACAGCATTTGGATGAGGAGAAGATTTTGAATTTGGTGAGTTTGGAAAAAGACGTGGATGGCTTTCATCCGCTGAACATGGGGAATCTAGCAATGAGGGGAAGGGAGCCCCTGTTTATTCCGTGCACTCCAAAAGGTTGCATTGAGTTACTGGTAAGGTCTGGTGTGGACATCATGGGTAAAAAAGCAGTGGTAATTGGGAGAAGCAACATTGTCGGATTGCCTGCTTCTTTGCTCTTACAGGCAAGAACATATTTCCTCTCCTCCTGCCTCTTGTTTATCCTCCTTTTGAATGCGATGTTGTTTATGCTTCTATCATTGAATAAGTTGGCATTCATTGGGAAAATTTTGTGCAGCGGCACCACGCGACAGTGAGTACTGTGCATGCACTCACGAATAATCCTGAAAAAATCACGCGCGAAGCTGATATTGTGGTCACGGCGGCAGGAGTGCCCAATCTAGTCCGTGGCACTTGGCTTAAGCCCGGTGCAGTTGTTATTGACGTTGGAACATATCCTATCGAGGTATCAGTAGATTCATGTTATTCCTCAGGTGTAAATATTGCACGAGGTCTCTAATAGGTTAGCTGCAAGTTTCTTAAAAGAGAAACTGCTGAAAGTATTGCTGTCTGTTTCATGAGTAAGAAACAACGATCAGAATATGCATTGCCTGGATGAGGAATAGTAGTATTTTTCTGGGGCATTTTTCTTTCTTTGTTTGACTTGTAGCATTGATGATGGGCAGGATCCAACAAGTGAGCATGGGTATCGTCTTATAGGAGATGTTTGTTACGAAGAAGCAATGATGGTAGCATCAGCAATCACCCCTGTGCCTGGTGGTGTGGGACCTATGACAATTGCTATGCTCCTCTTCAACACACTCAACTCTGCCAAGCGTGCATTCAGCTTTTACTGACACCGACTTATACAGGATTTTTCGAGGTTCTTTTTCTTCCTCAGATTGAAACGCATTTGCAGGGCGATGAAAGTTCTTATGTATATTATATGAAATTTTCTATGCTGTGCATTTATATGTGAACTTTCTATGGACACTTGCCCACGTTTAGAGGATAAGGTCTCGAATGTGGAAGAAGAAGATTTTTTGAAAAATTATAAGGTCATTTACCTGTTTTATAATGTCTGGAAGTTAAAATGTGCCTGTTTTTTTAATGCAGGACTTTTGATTCTGGTTGTTTCTCTTTCTTGGGCTATGGGGTTTTGTTTTTGGTTAGGGTCTGTTCTCTTTGGTCTGGTGTGTTATGTATCTTTCTTTGGGTCTGTTTGTCTTGGTTTTGGTGGCTTTGGGGCTGTCATGTTTTTGGTTTTCTGGGTTTTATCTTCTGTTTTCGCAGTCTCTCTTCCTGTCTTAGTCTTTAGCTTTGGCAGATTGAAGCTGAAAGTTAGCTATGGAAGCATGATGCTCACTATTAGGTCTCCAGATGTGGTTGTTTTAAAGTGGAATCTGGATCATCCCCTCTCCTCTCTCTCTCTCTCTCTCTCTCTCTCAGAGTTGGCGTTCAATTCATCATCTCAATTGATTTATTTCCTAGCAGGGGGTTCAATATAGAAGTTCGGGTATCTGAGCCTACTTTGAATCCTAGATGTTCTGGGTGCTGATCTTCTTTGGTCTCATTTATCAAGTTAAGGATATAACCAGTGTTGGTGATTGTCGAGAACTTTGCGAATTTGTGATTGTTGCTGCTGATTTAAAGGGTGTAATTTCTTGTTGAATTTCTACTATTGGTGTTACTTCTTCTAATGAGAATGCTACTGCTGTTTTTGTAAGAGCTGGTGAATGTCCTGGGTAAATTTGCTTCCTGGGTGAATGTTCAATATCTGCTGACACCTGGGTAAATTTGCATCTTGCGTTTGAGTCGCTGCTGTTTCAAAAGGGGTCAATGCACGAATTCTCCTTGATGCAGATGATGTTGAAAGATTATTCCAAGAAGTGACTATCTTTTTATTGTATTTTATGGATTTGTATTGGATGTGGAAACTTTGGTATTAGGTTGGCATCTTGCCAATCCTGCTACCTTCTTTTGCTAGGTTTTCCTTTGGGTCCTAAGTGGCACATGATTGTCGGTTTTCGAGGACCTAGTTGGGATGCCGTTATCTTAGTTTCCCTTTAATATTTGTACTTCGTTTTTAATGATTAATAAAATTTCTTTTCGCTGATCAAAAAACGATATGAGGTTATGCCCACAGTATTCAAGTTTTTTCAGTAGGCTGCAAGGTTCTCATGATTCAAGACCTCTTGCATGGGGCTCAAAAGTATCGATGTGGAGATCCTAATGTCACTTAATCCCTGCGATTCGATTAATTGCAGACAAAAAGAAAGTTTTGAAGAAGAATGACGCTTATTGGTAAACAGGATTACATTGCTTAGTCTTTACATACCAATTTTGTTCGTTTTTTTAAAAAAAAATTCCACGTGTGTTTGGGCCACCATGCATGTACGTAAACTAATCCTAAGTCAAATCTCACTGTGTCAACTTATGTGCACCTCAAATAATCTTGAGTCCAATTTTACAAATCCCACTTATTAAGGCCGAAGGGGTTGGTAGAACCTGAATTGATAGATTTTGGATTTCAAAATTGGGACTTACGAGAGAGAAAATCCCAAATCTCAGGTCTTGGACACAAGGACAATTCTCAATTTCATTGGTAATGCTACGTTTTTTTTTTCATGTACCATTTATTTATCCAAGGTGTAATTGATGATTGTTTTTTGCTTAAACCTAAAAGTTTATGTTATTTTTTTCAGATTTAATAACCATTTGAGTGGTTTGCTAGTCTTCCACTTTCATACCCTTGATTGATTTGAGTGGTTTTCTCGGTTTCCATTTTTATTGATGGAAATCCACTATGAAAACCTAGTCAATACCTTCACAACTTTTGAGATTGATTTCTTCTTTCGGAAGTGTTCATCAGAAGTTTATTGAATTGGTGAAGAAATGTGGTTCTTGATTGTTACCTCTCGCTTCTTCTATGCTTGATTGATTTTATCCTTTGTCTCCTATATTACTCATCCAAGGCCTTGTGTTACAAATGAGGCAAAACTTTGTATGGAAAACTTTTAGTAATTTGTAAAAACTTGATGTGGAAAAGTTTTAGAATGTGTTTGTGATGGATGCTAAATGATTCTGACATTACATTATAGGAATTCCCAGCTACCTTGTTACTGAATGGCCAATAAGCTGTGGTTCGAATCCTAATGAGACGGATACATGATTATGAGATTGTGGGAGATGTATACGTAACATCCCATTGGAGCTACTACTCTAATTTCTACAATATTGGGTTTTCCTAAATTTTTGTTCCAGACTAGATGATATTTTTAAACACTAGAAACCTAGACTAGAGAAGTTTTTGTGTCTCATATCTCTTAGCCTATTTTGTCGGAGTGATGATCAACCATGCTAAAAAAAAACCATGCTAAGTGCATTGTACATTCTCTTTTTAAAGTGGTAATAAGGGAAAGAAACTAATTAATGAAAATAATTAATAAATGCAATTCGCATAAACGCACGTGTTTGCTTAATGGACAACTAGACCTTGAACGGGATTGGCCATTTCTAGGTGCCAAAAAATTGCTAAAAACTCAAACCCTATGTTAGCAACCAGGGGTGATCATTACCCAACCCAACCCAACCCAACTTGCCAACATGATCCGACCCGATAGGTTTCAGGTGGTTTTCAAAGATTTTAGGGTCGGGTTCAGATTGAAATAGTAGTAAACCAATGAATTCGGGTCGGGTGTCAGGTTTGGGGGTTTAGGATGTCGGGTGACCCGACTCGACCTATATATATATACGCCCACGCTATAGTCCGGGATCCCGGAAATCCCGGACTGAAGCATTTTGAAGCCCTTCTCGATATTTTTTTGACGATCCGAGCCGTCCAATGTGTTCAAAAGGTGTTTTCCAAGGCCCATGCGAGAAATCTTCAAAAAAAAAATACCGGGAAGGGCTTGATCCACGCAGTTTTTCGCAAAAACTGCATATTTACAAAATTGCGTGGATCAAGCCCTTCCTGGTATTTTTTTTTGAAGATTTCTCGCGTTGGCCTTGGAAAACACCTTTTGAACACATTGGACGGATCGGATCGTCAAAATTTGATCCGGAACTATGAGATCCGGACCCAAGAGTCCCGGACTAGAGAGTTCCTCTCTCTCTCTCTCTCTCTCTCTCTCTCTCTCTCTATATATATATATATATATATATATATATATATATATATATATAGGGTAAACTTCTAATCCGGACTTTTAATTTCCGGACATTTTATACAAATTTTTTTTTGACGATCCGATCCGTCCAATATGTTCAGAAGGTGTTTTCAAGAGCCCTAGCGGAAAATCTTCAAAAAAAAAAAAAAAACACCGGGAAGGGGCTTGATCCAAGCAGTTTTCGCAAAAATATATAAATACAGTTTTTGCAAAAACTGCTTGGATCAAGCCCTTCCCGGTATTTTTTTTGAAGATTTCTCGCGTGGATCCTAGAAAACACCTTCTGAACACATTGGACGGATCGGATTTTCCAAAAAATTTTGCAACACAAAAAATCCCCATTTTTTCCTTAAATCCGGGACTGTGGACTAGAAAATCCACACACACACACACACACACACACAGATATATATATATATATATATATATATATATATATATATATATATATATATATATATATATGGATGAGCATTGCCTGACCCAACCTGCCAACCCGATCTGACCTAATCTAACCTGACAGGTTTTGAGTGATTCTGACAGATCATAGGGTCGGGTTTAGGTTGTAATATTAGTAACCCAATGAATTTGGGTTCGGTGTCAGGTCTGGGGATTTAGGATTTTTCCTTTTTTGGAAGTCTCAAAATCTTAGTCTACTTTCCTTTTTTGGATTTCCTAAATTGATTCATTTCCTTTTTTTCCCTTCATCTTTACATTCAAATTCAAAAACAAAAATGGAGGAAAAATGTTTTGCATAAAAAAAGTAATCATTGCAATTCATAAGGGAGGGTAAATTTGGAAGTTTATATATTTTGAGGATATTGTCTCCTTAAAATGCTGGATTCGCAAAAAGGGTCTAAAGACGGAGGGAGTATATAGTATGCATCGGTAACACATCCCCTCTCTCTTCTCAAATCTTTGTCTATCAGATCTCTCTCTCCACCCTCCATCGACAACGGGTGATGGTGAGTTGGCGACAAAGCAGATATGTCAAATCTATGTGTGTGTGTGTGTGTGTGCCTTCTTCCTCATTTTCTTTGTTTACATTTTTTTTAGGGTTTTGCACTTTATACATCGTACTTCCTTGACCGTCCCCCCCCTCTCTCTCTCATGCGCGATCGTATGTGTGTGAGATCTATGTGTGAATTGGTAGTTTGGTATGATTTGTGTCTTTGTGATGAATTTGAAATTAGTGGTGTGAATTGGTAATTTGTGATCTCTTTCTCTCTGATCTGTGTGTGAACTGGTAGTCAGGTAACCTAACCAACCCGATCGATCCAATCCAAAACCCTACATACCTGATCTAATTTGTTTTTAGGCTAGTTCAATTCAATTTCGGTTTCCGTTTTTCACAAAATTGACCCAACCCAAAGCCGACGCCAACTTGACCTGTGCTCACCTCTATTAGCAACACTTGGATCCCATCTACCCTTTTCCTACTTATCCTTCCTATTCTATTTTCAGAATCTCATATAACCCTAAATCGTTAAATTTGCTATTACCTCACTATCTCTTTGCCATCATAATTAATGGCCATTGAAGGCGACCATTCCATTACCCATCTATCAGTTAAACAAACTCAGGAAAAGCAATTATCACCCACTATAGATGAACACTCATTCAAATTGCCTGAACTTCCTTTTGAACTCATCCTCGAGATTCTTTTGCGATTACTGTCAATTTCCTTGATACGGTTCAAAAGCGTATGCAAATCTTGGCAAACCATAATATCCAACCCACAATTTGTGAAAAAGCATCTCGATCT
Organism: Vaccinium macrocarpon; assembly: GCA_022606695.1. Taxonomy (NCBI): domain Eukaryota; kingdom Viridiplantae; phylum Streptophyta; class Magnoliopsida; order Ericales; family Ericaceae; genus Vaccinium; species Vaccinium macrocarpon. Next base: position 21,620,424 of record CM040179.1, read on the forward strand.
AGTGATTATGGATGACACCTTTAAATCATGGAGGATCATCGTTCGATACCCGCATCATGAACTCAAATCTTACTCTCTAGATTTGCTTTTTCAAGAACCATATGGTTTTGCGGCGGTGGATCTTGATTACCCATCCAAGACTATGCCTCGGAATATTAAGATCGTGGGATCTTGTAACGGTCTAGTATGTATTTACTTTCGGGAACTAATTGATACCTTTTACATATGGAATCCATCCACTTGGGAAACCCATTTTTTGTCAGCTTTTGAGAAAAAACATATTGGTGGAACTTCTTTTGGTTTTGGATATGACTCCTCCAATGATGACTACAAGGTGGTTAGGGTTTATTATGTTGGAGATCAACTCAAAGTGGAGGTTTATTCTATGAGGAAAGATTCATGGAGGAGGATTGGGGATTTCCCTAGCATATTGACTCGTTATTATGTGGGAGTAGGTAAACTATTGGGTGGATCAATACTTTGGATTGCAACTGGTCCTAGCAATAACTCTTCATTAATCACAGCCCTTGATTTATCAAAGGAGACATACATGGAGATTCCACAACCTAATTATGAATCAAGGATTACATATTTGTCTCTCATTGTTTTGAGAGGTTGCCTCTGTATTGTTTGTGAGGATGCTCATTTTTCTTTTCATCTGTGGGCAATGAATGAATTTGGCATTAAAGAGTCATGAACTAAGTTGACCACTCTGCCATACTTGCCAGGGCATGCGCCTTTTCAATATCCGGAGCCAATGTGGTGCTTTAAGGATGGTGTGATTTTGGTAAATATAAATGGGGTATTTGGCATTTATGATCACGTTGAGCATACATTGAAGTACCCTTTAATTCATGGCAATCATCCTTTTTACCAAGCGCACATCTATGTACAGAGCTTAGTTTCACCTAATGCTTTTACAAAGGTCCCAACTGACCTCAATCAGTAAGGAATGAGAAGAAAAGGTACTTCCAAACCCTGGTCATATTCTTTGTTGTTTCTTTTTTGTTGTTTGGATCTAGAATCTTCTGTTAGTTAATGTTCATTATGCGCTATATAGTTGTGAAAAAATCATTAAAGAATAGTAATCTCCATTCTTTAATGCCTTTTGAGGTTTATCTTTGTATTGAAGACTCTCACGTTGTAGAGCAACAAATTTTAATTACCATGTATTTTAATCAAGCAATAGGGAAAATGTAAGCAATCAATAGTACTTATAGTGCAAAAGCCATAAAAGAAGAAAGATGAAACATGAAAAGAATTGGTCACAATGAATTTACCACGAAATCCCTAGTGGCGACTTTTCCTTCTCTTTCTAGGCATTTAAGTTGAACATGGTAATTTGAATCAAAAACCAGTCGAAGACATACTCTAGAGGAGACCAGTTTATGATTCTTTTAGAGTGCTTTTCACATATGAGAAGAAATAACTATGACTCCATTTGTACTATGTTCTCTCTTGATAACATGTCTTCTAAACATAAAGTGCATACTTAGGGAGGAGACCAAACATTTGCAATTATTGTAGGTATTCATATGCCATTGACCTATTCCCTTATGTTCTTTAGTTTGGTATGAAGTTTGATTATCTAGTACGTGGATTTAAGAGATAGAATAGCTTTGCAATGCGTACGAGATGCAATAGAATTATGAAAGAAGAGTTATTAATTGGAGTGGTTTTGTTTGCAAACAATGTCAATTCCTTAAGGTATAGTTCTGCGATTAGAAAATAAAGAGTGCATAATTGTACCATTGGAATTGCAGAAACTGATGAATGGCCTCTTCTTAGTGTCTTGTTCCTCTTTTGGCTTTTTTTCTGTATGAAATTAGAAGTTGTTATATGGATCTCTAAACTTATCACTATGAGAGTATCAGATGACAACCCATGAGTGAGAAGTAGGGAGGGTAATCACAAATCTATTAGATATGGGGAAATCTCTTAATGCTTCAGTAGATCAAGGCAAAGCTTTCATCATAATCATATAATCTAGTAAAGATTATATCACTCTTCTATAGATTTGTAAACTACTATTGTGCTTCTGAGTGGTTTTAACTTAGAGGTTATAACTGGACTAGAGGAGCTATAACTTCAAAGAAATGTTTGGAGGTTAAGGAGACAATAGGTGGCTTAGAGGCGAGCTTGTCCGAGGCATTGCTCGTGCCTACCAAATGCTAAACCTACATCAATTTTTTTCGTAAATTGGCTATGAGGTAATAGATGCTGCATGTTGTAGGATGCTTGGTGATTTGAATGTGGCTTTCTCTTCAGAATGAGTATTTGAAAGAAGGATGTTAATATTCCGTTTAAAGAGTTGTCTTTAAACATGAAACCATGAAGCTTTCGACAATGTTATTCTAGGTGAAGAAGTGCCCCATAATAATTTATATGAAAAGCAAACTCTTACAATTTCAAACACATCTACTAGTATGCATTTTTTTTCCCGATGGGCAACTAGTATGCATAAGTTGGCAATGGAGTTCAAGGGCAAGAAACTAATACTCCCTCAGTTCCTTGCTCATCTTTTGTACTACTTTGGGATGCTCCAGATTGTTAGTCCTCTTTGAAAAGTCAAACAAATGTATTGAGTCTTCCAAAATAGTCCATTTATCAATAACAATGATTTCATTCAAAAGTTGAAGTATAAGGGCATTATTGAAAGGGTGCTGATTTTGGGGCTCCCTTTTTTGTATGTAGGCACTCCAAAATTTAATAAAGTTACAAAACTACCCTTTTCAAGATATAAAAATCACTGGAGGCACTCCACTCCCGAATTATCTCCTCATTTACTAAGGCACTCCAAACGGAAAAATGAACCAAAACCAAATATAAACATTAGGTTCTAAACATAAACATTAACATTAGGTTCCAAACATTAAAAATCCACAACATAAACATTAGGTTCTAACATTACACATGCAGTCAGATTGCTTCAAGCCACCTTGAAAAAAAAATTCTATAATTCTCCAAAATAAACAGAAATTGAAAATGTTGATGCTGCAAAATCTTCATAACGGCTGTCACGCCCTCAAATTTAATAAACCAAATACAAATAAAATCCACATAGGATCAACCCAAGTCAAACATCTTCCCATAGAAAAGTTAAGTCAAAATACAATGAGTTCCCAATTGAGGTACCCGTACCCATGCAAAAGTATTCAAGAGGTAAGAGTTATTACATAACCAAGTTGAGTCAAAAGATTGAAGGAATTAAAGTTACAAGATCATCTCCCCAAAATATATTAACGATAGAGAGGATATAATAACTTCATGTCAAATGAGCTTCATGATATGCGTCCACACACCAAGCATTCCAATCACGTGCCTTGCCGAGTACCTGAAAATGATAGGTTGAGCTCACTAGCTCAGTAGGAAAACTTTTCTACCAACGCTAAGGGTATAGAAGATGAAACATGCACATGGAGATGTGATACACATGAATGAATAGGCTAACATAGACCAAATAGATTGACTTGATGATAAAGTATCCAATAGGTGCCCCAAAGATCAAATCAAACCCAAGTGTCCATAGATTTTCTCAAAAACGTTACTGTTCAGGTCGTAAGTCCAGTCCTTTCAAAACATAGTCATTTTCATAAAATATTTTCTTTTTCATCTCTTCACAAATAACCACTTATTTAAATAGGGAATGAATCCCTCTACCGGATTTCGTGGGCTCCGAACACCCCTGCCGAATTTCGTGGGCTCTGTACACCCCTGCCGGATTTTGTGGGCTCCGAACACCCATAGCAAGGGACCCACCAAATGGTGGCCCTAGAATGAGCAAATTATCCTCTTCAAAAGTTTATCAAACAATCAAGTGTCCAAAAACATCCATGTAATTCATTTAGTTCGAAAGCTCGTAGTGTGTCGGTTGTGGCAAAGTTAATATGTGTTCAAGAACGTGTGAGATCATGACAAAATATCATTCATACCATTATAGGTAACCAAAGCTTAGAAGTCAATTTGGGAGGCTTAGGAAATACCAATGAAGGCCTGGAGCAAAGGAACATAAAAATGGAGTTATGAACCTCGAAAGAACCCAACACCTTGATAGGAAAAAGCACATTTCTCTCAAATTACAAATTCTATGAACATGAGACTAATTGGGTTTGAAAGTAGACTCATAGAGCTTTTTAACGGTCCAAGAATCGCCTCAATCGGAGTTCGGACGAAGCCGGGGCGTGCCCGCGAAGTTGGGTATAGATAGATGGGTATCGATACCAATGAAAGGTGGTATCGATACCAGATCACCAAAAATTGAACAGAATGATGGGTATCGATACCAATGAAAGGTGGTATCGATACAAAGACCATTACGAGCAAAATCTGTAGATTTTTCCGAAATGAAGGGGGTTTCAACCCAAACCAAAAATGAGGTTTCAAACAACAAATAACCATAGAAGAGGGATATATCAACAACCAATTCATGAATTATCAACCCAATACACAAAACCCAAACTTATCCATGATTCAAACTCAATTCCATGGAGATAATCAAGTTAAACAAGAGTTTTGGGAACAAGAACACAAATAATGCAATCATTCAACCAATATACACTTAGAAGAGGTAGAAGATTGTTCCCTATCTCAAAGGTTGAGAAAATTGAATTCTTAGATACCCAAATTGAAAAACCCCATTTTTGAGCTTCAAGGTGCAAAAAGAGTAAGTTCCGGGCTTCAACTCACGTGTAGAACAATATTCCAAGGTCAATTTGTGAAGGGGTTTGATGGAGAGGGAGATTTGTGAGCTTGGAGTGGTGTTAATGGAGGAGAGGAGGAGGGGTTGATTTAGAGGAGAGAGAGAGAGAGAGAGAGAGAGAGAGAGAGAGAGAGAGAGAGAGAGAGAGAGAGAGAGAGAGAGAGAGAGAGGTGCATTTTAAATGAAAAATCAGCCATACATTACATATATACACCCCTCTTATGCACTTACACCCCTCATGTTCATAGTGCATCTCACAAAGACCCAAATGCAATACTAACCTCACATTGACCCTATATTATTCTATTTTCATTTCTTCACACTTCCCCAACATCATTTCCGGAAAATTATTTAAAAACACGGGTCCTTACAACGGCTGCGACACAAGATCTTCATACTTTTGTACTTATTATCTACCATTTTCCCTCAAAATCTTCAGAACTGCTAGAAATCTACATTTTAGAACTCATAGTGAGACAAACAAAGCACATTATCAAGGTTATGAGAACTCTAGAAATGAAAAGTAACGGAACTCCCAAGAGACTTTGCATGAACAAAATGATGGTTCTACAATCATAGGCCAAAGACCACTTGTCCTGGTGCAAAACATCGAGACAATAGCATAAAGACTTTATCAAGGAAACATTACACATGGAAGTAGGCAATTCAGTGACGTGCAGTAAAAAGAGTTGAACAACTATCTGCTTTTTTTTGATAAAAAAAACTATTTGCTTTTTTGGAGTGCCTGAAGTAAAAGAGAAGAGTAAAGATTCTTTGGAGTGCTGAAAGTAAATCATGAAACTTACAAAGGGGTAATTTTGGAAAACTACTGTAGCTTGGTGCGCTTGCATCAAAATTAGGAGTGCGAATATCAATTTCCTATTGAAATAGCCCCTTTACCAAAAACAATGCTTTTATAGTATGTCTCTTTAAAAAGTGAAAACTCCTGTAAAGAACTCAGCAATTTGGAATAGACGGAGTAACGGTAATAGGGATCAATTCTATTAGGAAAGCAATGCTTTGCAGACACCTAAGCTTCCTCAGTGTTTTTTTTAGTGATTTGTGTGGCACCCATATAGTTTTACTATGGACCTTCTCTCTCCAAACTAAAATGTCACAGAGTATAGATATACAGTGGGTGTCATAAAAATGCCACTGTGTGAGATAGATTAAGGAATCTATTTGCAAGAAATAATAGTGAAGTAAGGTAATTCAATATGAAAAAAATGAAAGAATTTGTACTCTTCCTAGTGAACAAAATACTCAATTTAGTGATTGGAGCGGGACTCTTTTGTAGATTTATGACCATGGTGGAGTTACAATGAAGCCAAGCTGTTTTAACACAAATAGCCTATCTTCTGACCCGTATTGTTCCCCATCAATCTGTGTCTTATATTATGAAATAGCATTTCTTGTTTTAGTTCCTTATTAGCAGTTTTGTAGAGTATACTGTATGTGAGGTGCTAATCAAGCTTCAAAAAATGCTGTATTGGTTGAGAGAGATGGTTGGAGGGGACATGAATGCTGTAAAATGTGGGATATTAACCCTCTTGGAATAGGTACCGTCTCATTTTCCATCCACAGTCCATGTACTAGACGCATGCAATAGGAAAATACTATTGTGAAAGATCATTTCTATCCACTAAGAATTAGAGAAAACCCAATTAATTGATCTTCTTGCTACCATTTTTTCCTCCACTAGGACCCACCAGCACTTGTGTTCCTCCTCCACTTAAGGTATGTTGTCAAGGATTAGGGAATGTTGAACTCCTGAAGAGTTAATTTATTCTAGAGAAATAAAATAAATCTCTAAAGGAAGAAGGCACTGAAGAGGCCTACGCCCCAACCCACCACTTAGTTTACCAGTGACGGGAAAAAAACAAGCAGAGAAGAAAAAAAATACAATCCTCAATCTGGTTGTGACCGAGGTCATTTGAAAATTCAAAGGCACATAATCAAATTACCACAGGGGTGTTTTAGACTTCTCTGTTATCCGGCATGAATGAGAGCAATTTTTGTTCAATCTCACCTTTAGTGAGGCTAATTTTATCCACATCTAGTGAGATATGTAGCCCCTTCCCTTACAATAATTAGAACCACATTTGTAGGGTGGATTCTTGCTTTATTTTTGCAGTTACGACGTGCCATTTGTACGGTCCATTAAATATCTCAAGATTAGACAACCACTCCATTGAGATTAGTTCAATAGGTTAAATGTCTAACGCCTAGCCAAATTCCCTGCCATACCCATTTTTTTGGTTCCCCTTTCATTTTCAGCCCCCTATGGGAAGCCGATCCTCCTGCCAAAAAATGGCCGAGCCATTTATCAGGGCAAATTTGGTTGAGGAAATGACCCATGCCATTTCTTCAACATCAGCTTTCCCACCCCATTATCAACTATCAAAGCCAACAGAACAAATTAATACTTCTCCAACATTGAAATACCCAGTTTTTGGCAAATACAATTTTAGATTTAAAAAAACAAAACTCAGAAATTGTAAATTTTTTACCTTCCTAAAAATCAATAAATTGGAAACAAGAACCATAGCCACGTTGTTGCTCCATTCGTTAGACCTCCGATGCGCTAGAATTCCAAGTAGCAGCCGTCACTTCCCTTCCCGAAAGTGGCCGGAGAACTCAAGTGATTTGAGACAAATCGGGGTGAGAGAGGACGAGCAAAAGAGAAAGGAGAGTTTTGTTGGATTGAGACCAGATGGTGTGTGAGAGAGGAGAGTATTCTTAGTTGGACCAATTTGTGGATAACCTAGGCGAGCGTATTACTCTCTCGCCCTAAAAATTTTGGACCTTTTTTTTAAAATCAACATTTTAAGGTAACACAATTATTACCCATTTTGAAAATCTAGCATTCTAAGGTAACATAATCATTACCACTTATTGAAAATCCAATATTATAAGGTAATATAATCATTATTACTGTTAACCATAATCCTTACTTCTTATTGAAAATCCAACCTTATAAGGTAATACAATGATTATTACTCCTTAATACATATGTCGATATACCAAGGAATGTATTAATCTCAAAATTTAGTACCCTTTGAAAATCCAACATTATAAGGTAATATAATCACTACCCCTTAATAGATATGTCTACAAGACCCTGTTTTGGACTCAATTTGGATGTCCCAATTTTTGAATTTTCAGATTTGTGAAAGTAATGGCTTATCGAGTTGAGAAAGGTTACAGCATGAGGAAAATAAAAATCAAGATATATCAATCTGATTCAAAATCGACATGATTTAATTTTATTTGAAGTTGGGTCGAATGAACAACCAACCGAACTAAAGCTAAAATGTATGTTGAATTATATTAATCTTATCCGGGGATCCTAGAAATCAGGTCCTGAACATCGTTTTGGGGTTCAAAAGGCACAACAAAAAAATCACTCAAAACTATGTCATTTTGAGCCCTTTTTTGGGTCAACGGTGTTCTCCTTTGAAGAGAAGGGCTTCACGCTACAAAAAAATTGAGCAAAACTATGTCATTTTTATTTTAATACTTCGAAAGCCCTTCTTTTCGAAGGAGAGACCAAAAGGGTTCAAAATGATGTAGTTTTGAGTGGTTTTTTGTTGTTGTGCATTTTGGACCACAAAACGACGTCATTTTGGGGTGATTCTTAGGGCCTGATTTCTAGGACCCCCGGATTCATCTTTTTAATTCCAACAAGAAATACTAATCTCAACTTGATTTTTTTTAAAGGATAAAATTAAATAATCATCCTTTTTAGAGAGTCTAATTTAAGTCTCTATCCTAATTGGTTTGAATTATGTTCTCATCCTGAAATTTGAAAAAACCCAACAATACCCTTATCTGTAAAAAATTACAATTTCCTTTAAACTCAGCCCATCTCTCAAAAAAAGGCTCAACAAAAGGCTCCTTAAAGTACATGGCCACAATAGCTCAACAAATACCTCCCCTTTTGTTGAGCCACTATTCACTAACCAAGCTTTTTTTTTTAATTATTTATTCTCTCTCTCCCTCTCTCTCTCTCTCTCTCTCTCACTCACACACACACACACACGCATTAGTAAAAGGAGTAGCACCACCATTGGTTGCAATCTACTCATTATCAACCACATCACTTAAACATCTAGGATAGGCACCCTTATTGTCTCCCTAGAACTCAACCAGACATGATCTTGTCCAGATGAAAATGACGAGCAACCCACCACATTTAATTGAGAACCATAAGGGGTATGACTGGCATTCAAGATCTTGATCTTCTTCAAACTTAGGGTTCAAGGCCTTGATTTTTCTTCTTCATGTTGGAAGGCACATGGATGTTGTCACTCCTTACCTTAGTGATTAGGTCTCAATCTTTCTCTACTCTCATTGTTTTGGGTATTATTTTTTGTCAGTTTGTCCTATTTTAGTCAAATGTGTTGGTTTCTAGCACTAGTTTTTCTCTCTTCTTCTCTCTCTTCCTCTCTCGATAAATTTGGAGAAATTAATTTATCATGATTGTTCATGGTATATTCGTGATATTGGAATGTTGATTTCTTGGATGATTTATAGAAATATTTAATCAAATAGATGGTATGATAGTGTAAAGAGCAATAATTGTTTTCAAAGATGATTTACAAAAATATTTCATGGAATAGATGGTATATTAGTGAATATATGGAGTTGTTTCCAAGTTTCATGGGAATATGTGCATAGAAGTTTGAGTTAATGGTTTATTTGACAAAAATATTTCATGAAATAGATGGTATATTAGTGTATAGAGTTTCATGAGATAGATGCTATATCAATATATAGAGTTGTCTACAAGTCTCATGGAATATTTGCAGAAATTTATTGTGTTTCAAACTTTCACCATTGAAATAGATAGTTACGAGAGGAGATAGAGTGGAACCATCGCTGCAGAGATTGATGGGGAGAGGAGAAAGAGTGGTTTTATGGGTTTTGAAATTAGGTTTAGGTTTTACTAGGTTCTATAGGAAAAATGTGTTTTGTACAAATAAGGGCATTGTTGGTTTTTTTTAATAAATTTCAATATTAGAACACAAGTATTCAAAGCCACTAGAAACAGGACCTCCATATGTCTATGATATAGAACCTCTATTTAAGTCCCTAAAAAAAGGGGCAAAGAGAGATGCCATAAAATATGCAATAGAATTAATGGGTGAAGTATAGTGCACATTCCTTGTAATAAATTCATTCAACAGGTAATCTCTATAGATTTTGTTCTGAAGATATAAATTAAACAATAATACAAATATTGTCATTCATACAATCATTCCGGGATTTGCAAAAAGTTAAGTGAAACAAAAAATACAAAGGATGTCATACACCTTTCTTCAACCATCAATAGATATGGAGACAAGTGAAAACTTAAATTGACTATAAAAAAAATTTGTAGTCAAGTGTACGATTGAGGAGGCCCGCATGGTGTGAATAGACGTGGGGTCACACTTAGTTCAAGCATTCACATTGCTTACAAAACAACTAATCGTCTACAACTCCAAGCCTCCCATCAATTCCAATATACAACAAGGGATCACCAATGCGGGATACGCCTTTGACCATGTCCTATTTTGATATGTATAGGACACATGCGGGATACACAGGCAAAACACCATATATTGAAGTCAAATCAAGGGATCACCAATCACCCTACCAATCCAGGCTCTAAGCAGAGATCAACCGGACAAGCCCGTGCTTAGATCCATGCTTTTTTGTTGCAACAAGACAAATATGGATTGGGGGACATATTAGGCGAGCTTCTATTCCACCTTGATGGTATTACATTCTCTTCTTGATGGTTGCAGTCCTATTTACTTGTTTAGCTTTGTGGGGTGCAACTAACTTTCATACGAATCCATTGGTTGTCAAATTTTCAGTGATGGTGCTCGTCTATCATGCTTCCAGCATATGACTATTAAAAATGGGCTGCAAGTTGTTACATTTCAAATATGTTGTTTCCACACCTATGTTACATAGCTTGACTTGCACATAATTGATATATAAAGTAGTATGGTTTGTAAACGTTGTACATATTGCCCAGTAGATGAGATATTTAATACAATTCTTGACTAGTACATTTCCAATGAATGGAAGGTATAATTAGAACATGTGGATCATATTCTAGATTTACCATTTCAAGAAAAAAACAAGCCTTTTTTTAATCAACACTATTCCATTTTAACAACCTCCGACTGACTTCAAAATATCTCTTCAATAATTTTTGTGAGGTAAACTGCAAAATAATAAGTCTGCCTGTCACGTTTGGAATTAGTTACCACTAAGCTATAAAGAGTTGGCTCTTGCTCAAATGATAATCACAAGTACATTAATACAAATCACAATAATGTAAGATTTGGAACAAAAAAGGTCGGTCAGTATTTAAAGATATTAGCAAATATACAAAGTTTTACAAACCCAAATATAGTATGAAGTTGGAAAACCCTAAGGACATGGCAAAGCATGCGAAACTCACTTGATGGGATAGAGTCATTACCCATTATCTCCAAATGATATGTCATGAACAATAACCTTGCTTCTACCTCATGCATCTATACAATATTGTTGTAACCATGCCAGTGCTGCACTCAACCAAATAAACCCATAAGTACATAAACAATAAAATGTATTAGCCGAATGATAAGAAAAACAAGTAAACAATCATAGGTGGCTAAAAAAAAAAAAAATTGTGCATGCAACGAAAAACTATAAATTTGATATAATACTACTCATGACTATCACCAAGTAATGAGAAATCTCAATTTGCAGTATCGCTGGAAGTATGAAGGGGAAAAAATACAATGCTTTTGTGGTTAGCACCAACATGAGTATATTTCATCACATGTATTAAGTCTTAGAGATTGCAGCTTCTTGATTGGCTAATTAATGTACCTCTTTTTGAGTACTTCAATTTTAGGATATTTAAAGGGTATGAAAATAACTCCTATGTCAATATTCTTCGTCTTTAACAAGGAAAATGCATTGCTTGGGGAAGCCAAGAGTACAACTATCAATCATTTGCTTAACATAATCTAATCACTAAGTTCTTATCGAAAGAGAGGGGGAGAATAACATGATGATTTGGACAATAACTGTTCACTTTTGGAAATGTTCAAGATCTTAATTGCACAAATCAAGCATGAAACTTAAAGTTGAGTAGCTTTGCTATTATTAAAACAAATCCAATTTTCATACATTTGTTGAACATAAAATGCAACTTACACTATGCACCTGGTCAAATTGATTTCAGAGTCTGAAATGTTCAACATTTATAAACAAAAAATGAAGTGCCAAACGAACAATGCCTTGTGGTGGTACTTCTTGCAAGTCATTTGAAACCAGTAGTGAGGCTCCAAGGCGCCTTGGTTGTACCCCAAATGCCTGAGCATAAGTCTCATCAAATTCCTCAAACATAGCCCTCCGATAAGCAAGAAAACGAGCTACATTCTTCATCCATCCAATGTTTCTTTGCATATCGCTGCCAATTTTTGCAGAAAAGAAAGGGTTTTTAATTGACTGGAAACCATCTCTAGCCCTTTCAATCTGCTTCACTGGATAGACACTGCCATTTCAAAACCACAAGCATCCACTTCTAAGAACCCTTGAACCTGTGTTGTGTGAAAGTTGTTATGGTTTTGGAAAAAACAACTGCTCTCCATGTGCCCCAAATGCCAACACCTATATAACCAAGAAGTGATATGAGTCCAAAGAGAATAACTTCACTTATAAAAAGAAACAATAGTACAAGAAAAAAGAGGTACATATATATAATGTTATACACTAAATATTAATGTTATTGTGGAAAGCTAGTAGTTAACCACTTTCTCTAAATGTAAGAAAACTAGAAAGGAAGAAGACAAAGGTAATTAAATTAAGCATGAATTCCATCAAACTTTCGGAAAAGATAGTTGAGGCAGCCAAAGATATGATCATAGAAAACTGCAATAAAATTACGATTTATGAGCTAAAAACCAACAATATATAAGTAGATGATCCAAACAATCTTATTGAGCAAGGTATCAATCAAAACAAGAAGGAAGGTGTGCGGAATTATGTTACCTAAACTATTTAAGGAAACAATGCTCACTTCTAAAAGATACACAAGTTCTAAGGAAGGATGCACATTAAATTTTTTAAGATGCCCATTATTTTCTTAGGAAATTTACTCATTAAGAAGGATACCAGCTATATTTAGGCTACATATGTCTTTAGAATTGAGGTGACAAATGATGAGCTAGGGCCATTACCTTAGATGATTTATTTCGCTTGTCAAACTCAAGGTGTTTTTTTCATTTGTAGTGTCACTTAATTTTATGTATTCTAGAATGCCATGATGGACAACTTACCATGTTAGTGCTCATCTCGTCTTAATTATTCAACACAAAATAAGAGAAAAAGCAAAACATTAGGAAATAAGCTTCAGTTAAAGTTCTACCTAAATATGCTTCAACTACATTATAGCAAAGTTATATATCAACCACTAAGGCAAGATATGAAGTATAGATCTCAACCATGATGGTAATAACCAACATGTCTGAATAATGAATGAGGATAAGGTAGGCATAAGTCACATAACCAAGGTGTAGAGACCAAGGTAAGAGATGGTAATGTAGCCCATGGCAATGAGTGTTGGACGAAAAATAAGTGAGTAATTGCTCATGGGAAGGCAAATGCAAAGTGACATAGGCTAGGTTTGACACGTGGTCACAAGCACAAGGACTCAGCAAGAATGACTCATCAACAGAAAGGTAAGTCATCTTGTAATTGAGCCAACTTCAACTATTGTTTGAGTCTGGTATCACGAAATTCAAACTAGTTCCATTAGTTTTCTACGTAGAAAAAAGTCCAAAGTTTGAAGGTGATTTCGGTTCTTGCCTTGACGCGAGGCACAACAAACAGGATTTTAGGCCTTGATTTGTGAGTGGAGAACCCAGAGGGGTTTGCCCATCCGTTGGAGACTTACAATTGCATGCGCTTTTGACGCCTTGTTCACCCAGATGATGAAGGTGAACACACCAAAAAAGTTGGGTTTTTTGTAAGTAAATAAGTTGTTCATTAAAAGTTGTTTGAGCGAAGATGAAGGGTTTTTGCATATTTGTGAGATGAATAAGAGTGCTTTTAAAGGTTGGATCTATTAATGTACTATGTTCTTATACTTTATGATGCTTATTGTGAATTCTATTTTCCTATTTTCTGTAAGGCACCTTTATATGGCGCAAACATAATCCCCCTTTCTATGGTATCTTTATTTAATTTATGGTTTACAAATAAAAATTACAAAAGTGCAAAGGATTAAGCGTCAATGTCTCAAGTCTTATGCTTCGCCTCTCATGAGGTTGACAACCTCTCCATGCGCCTTTGACCTTGAAAACTTTGGAAGAAACTGGTAGTTTCTTTCTAGATTGTAACTAGTAGATACAACACTAGTGTGTTTACTTGAGTAGTGCATATAGTAACTAGTGCTCCCATTCCCTTTATTGGTAACATTGGAAATTTGTAAAGACTTTAAAGTTTGCAATTAGTTATTAGCCTTTTTTATTAAAGTGAACAAGCAACCAAAGTTATCAATGGCACGAAACTAACGAGGACATGACTAATAATTTTTCAAGGATCTTGATTATTAAGTAAAGAGGTTGAAATTTTTTTGAACCTAATTTCCCCTACTATTTGTTGCTTGATAAGACCAGGTTTAATACTGCCATACTGGTGATCTCAAAGTGTTGGTGTTAGTCTTAGAATCTAGCATGAGAGTATCAATAATGCCAAGTTTGTAGTTGTGATCCAATCGTCAACAACTAGGCTTAGGACTGATGTCATATTGGCATCTACATAGGAAGGCCATGTGTGAGATCCTTATATTTTTGTCTTCCAGACACTCAAGGAAAGTAACTTCTTGGAAATTGAAAAGGCATATGATTGCATGTACATTTCATTATATTATAGTCATGTCACATACTACAATTCTCCAAGTAAGGTTGATCAGCTTCAAATTAGTTTTCACTTTGCACTTCTATAGTTTGGGTTTGTACTGTAGTAGTCTGTGTAATCTCGGCTGAACACGAGTGTTTTAACGGTTCAGAGTTGTTGAGAGACTCCTACTCGGAAGAATAGACTTGTATCGGAACAAGTCTTTTTAAAAATTTCGTCCATTGATAGCTGAGATAGACGATCGAGATGCAATTGCCAAAGCTTCTTTGATGTCCAAGACTTCATATCTAGGATGCCATCCAATTCAAGCCAATGCATATTTGTCAGTAATCTTATAGCTTGTAATTTTTCAAGTTGAATATTAAGTGTACAAGTGTTTTTATGAAATTAGATGGTATTAGGTATAAAATAATGTTGACGGAACAAAGTATATTTTGAGCCAGATTGTTTCTTATATGTAAAACTAAGCCTATACACTTAAAAAAAAATGGATCTATTAAACAACATTCTTTTCAACAATTTTATGCGCCCATCTATTAAACAACAGTCAATTTTATCCCTCTTTCCCATTTTACCGTGATAGAAAGTCTAATAACATGTCTACTCTAGGACTACCAACGTATTTTACTCTAGGACTACCAACGTGTTGTCTGAGACATATGCCACATTGGATCATTTTCAACTGATGTACAAAATTTGTGCTTTAATAAATTAGCAAAATAGGACGAGGTATGGGTGAAATGGGTATGGGTTGCTAATTTGATGGTTCTATCAATAAATGGCAAAGGAAACTTGGGTCATGTATGAGGACACATATGTTAAATGCAAGCAAATTATGTATCCCATATGGCTATCATTTTTGCCAATTTTGGCAGCATTCTAGTGTTAACCAAAACTTACCATCTTCGAAATGGTTAGATAAAAAAAGAAACTTAAAATTCTTGGAGTTCTTGAAAGGTTTGCTAATTCAATGGTTCTATCAATAAAAGGCAAAGAAAATTTGGGTCATGTATGAGGACACATATGTTAAATGGAAGCTATTTAAGTAGCCGATTTGGTTATCCTTTTTGCCAATTTTAGCAGCATACCAGTGTTTTCAACCAAAACTTACCATCTTCGAAATGGTTAGACAAAAAAAGAAACTTGAAATTCTTGGAGTACTGAGAATACGAGGTATGATACATAAAAATGATTGATTGAACTTGAGTCTTGTCATTTCCATTTACTTTTGGAAGTGCATATGCCAAGAACGGGTTTGCAAAAAGATTGACTTTCCTACCTACCTTGTTGATTAGTTTTTCTTCAACCAACGCACAAAAAATGATGTGGGCAAACATAGCAATGCCGAATAAAGTAAATTTGATTTAGGGCTCCATTGGTTTCAACGTAAAATATTTTACAAGCAAGAATATTTTCTTGAATAATCTTAAACATATAAAATGATTGTCAAGCTTCTATTTTGTGGTGTTTGGCTACAACCTTCAAAAGTATCTATATACCATATAATGTTCAAGGCAACAAACAAGAATGATAATCTTAGTTAAATCTTAAAAAATTGATTTTGTTGAGCAAAAAAAGAAAAGCAAAAAAGGGCTCATTCTGAATTGGTGGTTGTAAAAGCTATCGTCCTCTTTGTCGTTTCTCTACTTACAGAGGAAATAAAAAATAGATGGATACACATATGACATATCTGTGTGTGATTATACATAAATGTATGTAAATATAAGCAAGTATATGTGATTGAGATAAGGTAAGAGAGAGAGGATGAAAATGAGAATTGACTCCATTGGGAAATGAAGATGCTGGAGAGAGAGAGAGAGAGAGAGAGAGAGAGAGAGAGAGAGAGAGAGAGAGAGAGAGAGAGAGAGAGAGAGAGAGAGAGAGAGAGAGAGAGAGAGGTGTGCATTGGCATAACAAGGACTTGATGAATTATCTTATCAACTAACTTCGTGTTCCAACCAAAAATGACTTACAGGAGTTTAGGATGGAAAACAATTTCACCCGTGTGGTGGAAAATATTTTACATGAAAAAAGTCTTTGCACTTTTTGTCCAACCAAACAAGGGAAAATGTTGCAGGAAAACATTTTACTTCAAAACAAACAGAGCCTAAGCAATCTAATCCAAATGTCCGCACTCATTGGGGTTAATGCTTAGCAACAGGCAAAATATCATTCATGAAAATGGGAGCTCGAGCATCTTAGTGGAAGGTTAAATAGAAGTTGAATGCATATAACTACCTTACATTGCACTAGATTTAATCAACCTTTCACTATTAACACCAACAAGTAATGATAAAACAAATATTACAGAATAAACCACAAAACTGTAGTGTATTCAAAAATATGAAAGCTAATAATATTCAAGCAAATTGTAGCTACAAGTGAAAAGTAAGCAGAAAGCATATAGATTCATCCACCTTCCGATGAGAGTGAAGAGCATAAAAACAGTGAGTTGCCTACAGAATCTTTATATGGGGAATAAGATGTCGCCTTACAAAAAAGATCTATATGGTAAGCATCAAGTTACTTCTCTGAATCAAGTGTATCAGAACTCCTGTGCTAAAAAGCACCAACACCCCTTGCTCACACACTAGTGTCCCAAACATCTAATACATACACATGTCTTTGACCACGTCGCATTTGGTTATTTATAGGGCACATGCAGTCAAAACTGCTCAAACATGGATAGGACAAGAGGAAGGTGGACAATTGACCGGACAATAAACCGAATACATCCCCAGTGTAGGTATCAAAACCCCGTATATTGAAACAAATCAAGGGATCACCAATCGATACCCTAGCAAGACACCAGACAAAGATCAATCATACAAGCCTGTGCTCCAATACATATTGCAACATGGCAAATATGCATGGAGGGACACTTTAGGCGAGCTTCTATTCCACCTTGATGGTATTACATCCTCTTCTTACGAAACTGAGCTTTCGTACGAAACCATTGGCGGTCAGATTTTCAGTGATGGTGCCCATTCCATATGTTTCCATCATATGAGTATTAAAATTGGGTTGTAGGTTGTTATATTTCAAATATACTGTTTCCACACCAATGTTACATGGGCTTAACTTGCACATAAGGTACATGTGTAGTAGTGTGGTTTCTAAACCTTGTACATATTGCCTAGTAGAGTAGTAGATATTGATTGCAATTCTTGACTAGTACATTTTCAACGCATGAAAAGGTACAATTAGAGCGTGTTGACCATATTTTGGATTTTACCATTTTAAGAAAAACATGCCCTTTTTATCAACACAATTCCTTTTTAACTTTATAACAACCTCCGACTAACTTCATAATATTTCTTCAACATACTCCCTCCATTCCATAATATTGGTCCCCTATTAAACTACGTGCAATTTTCAAACTAAAAAATAACGCATCTATAAAATAATTTTTGGATTTTTTCCTCACCGTTTAAAAGTTCACAATGAGATCTATCAAACAAGATCCATATTGATGAACAAATTATGTTCATAAGTACATTATTTTTTAGTTTGAAAATTGCACGTAGTTTCGTAGGGGACCAATATTATGGAACGGAAGGAGTATTTGTTAAGAAAAGCTAGAAAATACAAACATAAACATCTCTACCTCTCCTGTTTGGAATTTGTTATTTACTACTAAGCCATGGAGAATCGGCTCTTGCTTAGATAATAAGCACAAATATATATTAATACAAATCAAAATTATGTGAGATTTTGGAAACATAAAAGGTCAATTAGTATTTTAAGACACCAGTGACTGTACAAAGTAGTACAAACCCAAGTATAATATAAAGTTGGAAAAGCCAAAGGACACGGAAATTCACGCCAAATCAACTAATACTAACTTGAGGGGATATATTAATTACCTCCAAATGAAATGCGATGAACAACGACCTTGCTTCTACCTCATGCATGTATACAATATTGTTGTCAACATGCCAACGCTACACTCAGCCAAATAAACCTATAAATACAGAAACAATAGAACATATTTTCCAAATGATAAGAAGAACATTCACGAGCAGCTCCAAAAAAAAGTATTGTTCCTACAACGAAGAAGTAGCTATTGGATATAATAGTATTCACGACTACCAGGTAGTGAGAAACCTCAATTTGTGGTATCCCTGGAAGTATGAGGAGGAAAAAATACAATGCTTGTGGGGCATGCCCTAACACCCCCTTACCACCAACGTGAGTATAACTCATCACATGAACCATAGGCCCCACATAGATATGTGGTAGTTAGGGTTATTGGAGCTTGTCAAGCGGCACTAAACAAATTTGTTGCACGAGCAATTGATGCCCGGGTGAAGTAATCAATAGATTTCAAAAGAAATGATATTATATGAGACAAGAGAGCGCTAAGGGCATCAATAAACTTTTCTCTAACTCAGTCTCTCATCAGAATAGAAAAGTTCTTCTCTCATCATAAATGTAAAGTTTTTTCTCATGTGTTAATGAGAAAGTTTTTTTTTTTAGAAGTGAAGGTCATACACTAACAATTAAAATATGTGAATGAAGCTTCGAAAAATGTGGCATTCATTAAGAGAGATGGTTGGAGAGGATATGAATGCTTTAAATACAGTCTCATTTTCCATCCATAGTCCATGTACTAGATTCGCGCAATCAGCAAATACTAATGTGAAAGATCATTTCCCTTCAAAAACGAATACCAAAATGCCCTTGGGCTAAGATTTAGAGGAAACCCAATTAGTTGCTCTTCTTGCTACCATTTTTTTCTCCGCTAGGACCACCAACACCTGTGTTCCTCCTCCACTTAAGCTATCTATCTATTCAAAGGATCAGGGACTGTTGAACTCCTCAAGAGTTCATTTATTCAAGAGAAATAAAATAAATCTCTAAAAGAAGAAGGCACTGGAGAGGACTATGCCCCAAACCGCCACTTTGTTTACCATTGGCGGGGAAAAAACAAATCACCAATCTGGTTGTGACTGAGGTCAATTTAAAATCCCAAGGTGAATAATCAAATTACCACAGGGGTGTTTTAGACTTCTCGGTTATCTGGTTAACGGGGAATCAAAAGGATGCCTTCTAATCTGTAAACTAAACAACATATAGATTGTGTGATCTAAGATAAAATGCTAGGAGGTAAATCGCACTAGATATATTTCACATGGTTTAAAAAACTTTTCGCAAATACAATTCTTGTTCCTTCTCAAGCATTAATCAATTTGACAAGGGAATGGAAAGACCAATGGCATGAATGAGAGCAATTTTCGTTCTCTCACCTTTAGTGATGCTAATTTTATCCCATTTTCAACCACTAAACCCAACAGAAAAAATAAAAATCACAAGACAAATACTTCTCCAACATTGAAATACCTAGTCATCGGTAAATACAATTTCAGATTAATGGAAAAAAACTAGAAAGTTGTAAATTTTTTACCTTCCTAAACATCACTAAATTGGAAACAAGAACCATAGCCACATCGTTGCTCTATTCGTCAGACCTCTGATACACCGGAATTCCAAGCATCGGCCGTTACTCCCTTTCCCAAAAGTGGCCAGAGAACGCAAGTGATAAGAGACAAATTGGGGTGAGAGAGGACGAGAGAAAGAGAGAGATGAGATCAGTTTGTGAGAGGAGAGATCAGAGTTTTGGACTGTGGGTGATAGAAGAGAGTTTTCTTCGTTGGACTGACAAGAAGAGTATTACTCTCTCCGTTTGAACCCTTTCCAGGAGTAAAATCCAACATTTTAAGGAAACATAATTATTGCCCTTAATACGTCTGAGTTACATATTTACCTTTTATGCTTTAATGCATTTTTTCTCCATTTTTTTCGTTTGAATTTGAATGTGGGATAAGAGACAAAAAAGGAAATGACTAAAGTTTTTCTTCTCAACTGGTCAAAGTGGACAACTATTATGAAACATGCAAGAAAGGAAATCTGGACTAAATTTATGGGACGGAGATATCCATTGTGGTTGGTAGTTGAATGGGTCAAATTATTTTATATGAAGATACTAGAGTAACATTAGAAATTTGGACCATTGAAAATATTTCATACAACAACAATAGTCTACGGGTATCCGTACCCCAAATATAAGTGAATAGGTTTTAAAATATTATTACATCATTGCCAAATGTCAAAGGAGACAACCAAAATTTTAGAGTTACAAGATCATCTTCAAAATGAGTGAAGTCCATAAGATGATGGAATAACTCCTCCAATAAGCTTATCAAAACATGCATGCACACACGTTAGGTAATCCACATCATGCACTGTGTTGGGTACCTGAAATTATTAGGGTGAGCTCACTAGCCCAGTAGAGAAAAGTCTACCAATCCTAAATGCAATGAAATGCAAGTGCGGGATAGACAAAAGAGGGCAAAAGCCATACAACAAAGGTTAAGGAGTTATAAGAGCCAATGGAAAAAAGATGAACTCACCGGATGGGTGTGCACTAAATGTATTGACGCATTTGTAACTTATTATTGAAAGAGGAATACTCGCTCCATATAATTAACCTAAATCCCTTGCTTGGGATTTTATATTTGTGATTGGTGATACTTGATTAGTATTTGTGTGCCTAGTACGCAACTGTCTCAAACTTTAACTAGAGATAAAAAAATCTTACAGATAAAACTGATGCGTATACTAGAATTGCATAAGCAAGTGTTGGGGAGCAAGAGGATGAAATTGGTACAAGTGTGGAAGGACAATTCATTGTGTGAGTTATATAAGTTTCTTGTTTAAAATTTTTGAAGTGGTTCTACAGTGATAAATCGCATTGTATTGGTGTTTTATGCTTATAATTGTTAGTGCTTCGGTCTTTAGGTTATGGCATATGAAATTTCAAGGACAATTTTTTTGCAAGGAGGGTAGAGTGTAAAGACACATAATTTTTTCTTTAAAAATTATAGAGAATACTCTGAAAATTTTAACTTGAGGTTTGGTGTGTAATTGCAAACCATGTTCAAGTGAGGAGTTAGCGTGTAATATAATTTGGATTTGGGCTTGATGATAATATATGAGGAATTAGAGGGAGGGTGCAAGTGCAATTATCTACATATATCAATGTGTGTAGTTTGGAAAAGAGAGAGGGCAAGCAAACGAAAAAAAAATAGAGAAACGAAAATCAAAAAAATCCCTCCTCTTCTTCTCCCAGCCGAACCTCCCCTTCTCTCTCCCTCTCGATTTCTCTCCAGAAAGCCCATCAAAACTTTCATCTCTCGCAAAATCAAGTGGGTTCTTTGTGTGTTCAAGCTGGGGTTTCGCGTGGATTCTCTTGGAGGCGCGTTTTTGGATGGATTTCTAGCTGGAAAGAAATTAGGGTTTGAACAAACTTTGATTGGGAGCTCAAGCACATGTCAGTAGGGGTTTCTTCTATCTCTCCATATGTTTGTGCTATATTTACAAAATCTGTCACAGAAACATACTCTACATCCACGAATTTGTTTGACAAGGTTTTCCAGCATAAAATTTTATGAAAATTTTATGGGATGTTCTCCTATGAGTTGTATGCACTGGGTAAAAGTTTGAGATCTAAATTCCTTGAAACGAAGTATATAAAAATCTTGCACCGAGCTGTACTCTGTTCAACAGTCATACTGAATCTGTATTTTGACCTTTGGTTTTTGGTGTGTTAGACTAATTACATCTTCTCCTTATTTTCTGAAATTTTTATGTGATGTTCATATATGAGTATACTAGATTGTGTCAGAAAATTGGAGTAAAATACAAAGAGGATATTTTTAAATAATTCTCTTACCAAACTGTGTTTTGCGGATCTGAAATTTGGGCAGATTATAAGGGCTGCGTATTTTTTTATATTTTGTTACAGTCAATGAGCTTACTGGTTATGGGTCCTCATGAGTCTTAGAAATTGATAAGTTATCCATGTTTTGCCGTTGGAATCATTGAGAAAGGACTTTTGAACACGAGGTAATTCTGTTGTTGTTTCTACTCAAATCTGTGTTTCCCTAAAATTATTCCAGGTATCTATAAAACTTTTTAATTTCTGATATTTTTACTATAGACTCATTCTTGTGTTTACTAAATCGTGTGAAATGTTTAGAAATAAATTCAAAGTACAAAAAAAAAAGAGAAATGTTTTATCGGACTTGGTAGTGAATTTGTTGTGCTGCCAACACTGTCACTTTGTACGGGAACGGTTATTTTATTTTGCTAGGAAGCTTGAAATTTCGCTCTGCCTTTTGATGTAGAAACTAGACTCATATAGCTTCGAAATTATGTACGAAGTGTGTCTTAATTTCTTCACGGTAATAACAGTTTTAGGTTCAAAGTTGGTGTTCTGCTGAAATTGCAACCTTGGGTTTATTTTTGTGTAACTTTGAACAAGCATATCTTGGTCACCCAGACTCTGAACATGGTGAATTTTATATCATTATCAATGTGCTGAAAGTCTTCTTTTTAATGGTGGTGATCTCGATATCAAATTCTGAACCTATGGAAAGTTGTAGCCCGTTTACAATTGTCTGGTTGTTAAACTCCATTCCGATTTTTTTGAAGTTCTGATGCATTTCAACTTTACGACTAATTGTGGGGCACGGTGAGGCATTGTTGAACACTTGTAGTATACATGGGTACTTGTGGGATACAGAGAGATACTTGATAAGTAGTGTATGACACATGGATGCATGGATGACAGACTTATGTATGATGTGCGAGTGTTTATGAGTTGTTTAGGCATGTAAATGCTATGATATGAATAGTAGCTACACATGTGATTTTGACTTGTGCGAGTTGATGACTTATTATCTAAACTTGAAAGAGGAAAATTTATCTTGCTTGAATCAATGGATGATGGTGAAATTGTGATTACGAAGTTCTTGAAACAAAAGGAAGAGAATTTGTGAATGTGTTAGTTTGACCTTGATGTTGTTTCAAAGATGGGTTTGTGATGGTTGTTAGACCTGGTTGTTGAGTCTTGAGAACAATTTTGAAGTATCATTTAATGATAAAAATAAGACGAGTAGCGTGGAGTGATGAGAGTGCTATATCGGATAGACTAAAGTTCTTGCCGTGCGGGGGAGTTAAGATAGGTGTGTGGGATGTTTAATCTAGCAATAGTGATGAGTGTTACGCCTAGAAGTTTATTTATAGCATCATGAAATGAATCATTCATCATCATCGTTATGCTTTGCTTATGCATTTATCTATTTTCTAGAGAAACCTTTTTGGGTAAAGTGACTGCTCACCCCTTTATTTTATTTTTTCAGGTACTAGTCGAGGTTCATAATTTGGAGTGCTTGA
Organism: Vaccinium macrocarpon; assembly: GCA_022606695.1. NCBI lineage: Eukaryota > Viridiplantae > Streptophyta > Magnoliopsida > Ericales > Ericaceae > Vaccinium > Vaccinium macrocarpon. The sequence goes on from CM040179.1 coordinate 21,644,275, forward strand.
TGTGTTTGACCATTGATAGCATGACATACATCTTCTTCTTTTTGTAAAACTTTATCAATTCGTAAGAATGTAATATTCTAAGACCTTGATATGGGATGTGGGTACCTAAATTAGTGGTGTCGTTTATTATGAATATCGAGGTAGTGAGGTGTTCTTGGACCAATAAGAGTTTTATTGAGGTATTCCACGGATGAAATGTTCATTTATTTATGATAAAAATTCAGGGCGTGACATAAAGTGTCATCGTGCGTATGGTGTTCTCTCTAGATTAACTAATAATCAACCATGAGCATAGAAACACCCAAAGGAAAACAACCACCTTGCAAAATTTCAAGGTGATTCAAGAGGACTTCAAACCAAGTAAGTTCAAGGTCAAAATTCAACTCATTAGGCATGATTAAGATAGTTTAACAACTAATTGATGGAGGAAGTCATTAGAATCATGGATCAAGCACAAATCCATACCAATGTGACTAGAAAATGGGTTATCAAAGGAGATTTTCCAAATCGAGAGAGAGCTAATGAAATGGGGAAGCAACACATAATACACATTCATATACATTTAAGAGAAGTAAAAATTTCCCTACCAAGATGGGTTTTGAGCAAAACCATATAGTATCCAACTAATTTAGACCCCAAACTCCAACAACGAACTCCATCCAAGCTCCACTACGCGATCAAGAGACTAGATCAAGACAAAAACAAGTTACATGAGTGAGGTTTCGCTCGCAATCAAAGGGAGAGAGAGAAAAATGTGGAGCAAGAGCAACAAAGATCAAGAAAATCAGTCCTTACCTTAGAGAAAGAGATTCACAATCCTGATTTGCATCCTGCATCGAAAATCTCTAAATCTTCATCGTGTTCTCAAAAATCATTTCAAGTTGAATCATTTTTTATTTTTTGTTGACCCCAACAATCTCTCTGTCTCTCAATTGAGTAATTTCATTTCTGTTTTTTCTTTTTCATAACATGGGTCCTCTACATTAGACTCACACTTGAATCTTAAACCCCTTTCTCTCTCTAGAAAACTCAACCTCCCCTTTCCTGCTGCCACCTAGGTTTTCTCTCGCCTAGGGGGGGAGTTCCTCCTCCTCCTCCCCCAGGGCCCTTCCCTCCTTTCTCTCTTTTGGATGGTGTAGAATATTTCGAGAGGCTTGTTATGGATTCCGATGGTTCGCTTTCCTTTGATCGTCTTCGGCAATGCCACGACGATCTTCTCTTGGGGTTTCGGCTGGCGACGGGATCGGTGCTTGTTTCGTGCTCTCTTGCTGTATCTCCTCCACCATCCTTCCTGCTTTTGACCCCCTACAATAGATGATTATTCATGTGCTCTTTTCGTTGTCCGTCTCTCCTTCCCCTTTTCCTCGGTCATGTGGCTCGGTCTTCCTCCACAGCCGATTTTTTTTCTCTTGGGTATTCCAATTCTTGGCCCAAAGTCTAGGTGGGTTGGGCCGATCCATGGCATGGCTGTCGATGGCCACCCCCGCTCTCATTGTTGGATGTTTTTCGGGTCTCGTTTAATGGCTTGGCGTGCTTCCGCGGCTGCTAATGGTTTGTGATCTGTCTTGTCTCTCTGATGGGTGGCCAATGGCGGTGAATTCGAGAGATGGCTGATTATGGTGGTGGTGCTATCTCGTTTTGGTGGTTGCCGTTGGTGGTTGTGGTGTCTTGTGCTGTGTGTTTTTGTTTGTCTGTTGTAGGTTTAAGGTTTTTTGACATTTGGGCTGAGTCTGGTCGTTTGTTGGATGGGCTCAGTCCCTTTGGATTGTTTTCGGGCTTTGCCCACAGATGTGTGAGCCATGGCCCATTTGATGTTGGGTTTTCAACTTTATGTTGACCCTTTCCCCCCTCCCCTTCCCTGTCCTTTCTTGATGTCCCCTTATCGAGTTTTAATAAATTTCTTCTTTATCGAGCAAAAAAAACAAGTGATAATCACGCTTGGAAATGCGAGAATCTTTAAGATTGGAAGTGTGTTTGTGTTGAAATCAAATGGTTTTGTGTAAGTTCTAGAGAGAAGTGAGGGGGAGGAGTTTTATGGCTCAAAAACGGGAGTTGAGGGTGAAAATGGGCTAATTGGTCTATTTATACCCCTAAATCGTGCACAAAAAGTTGCATAAAAGACATTGGATACCGGTAGTGGGAAAAAGGGTTATCAATTATCTACATCCGGAAATGATTTTGATCGAGAGATACCGGTAGTGGAAAAAAGGGCTACCGGTATCAACAAGAAAATTTTGTAATTGCATTATGCTACCACCAATTTGACCCCTAATTATTTCAAACACATTTTCTAAAACATCCTTAAACCACGTCACTATGTCATGACACGCATCTCCATCCTCCACCAAACCCCAGGTATAAAAACACATACTCGCCCATACAAATACTTCAACGGAGTGTTACTAGAAAAAAATAAAAGATAGAAGTGAAGTTACGGGTCTTTACAACTAAAAACTTCCATAAGTCTAGAATAGTAGTCATTCAAGTATTCAACACTCTTCATTTTCATATTCTCTACATCCCTTCTCAAAGATTGGAGTTTAATAGTTTTTACCTTTGTGTGTTGCCTCGAAACTCATTGTAAAGAATATCCCATGCCTCCTTAGCTTTGATTTCATCGATGATTCTTGAAAAAATGTTGTCAGTAACTCCTTGTTGAATTATGGAGAGGGCTTTTGCATTCTTCCTCTTATCCAACTTCAATTGTTGTTTATGCCCCTCCGTCAAAACCTCCACAACTCCTCCACACCTTTGTGATCGTCAAACCCTTCTTCTACATATTCCCAAACAAAATTTGACTCAAGTTGGATCTTCATCTTCACGCTCCAAAAGTCATAGTTTTCTCCATTGAAAACTGAAAAAGCAAGTTTGAGCTTCCATGGTTTGATTGCTTGAATTTGTCATGGTGGTAGACTTCTAGGATTTGCTTCCCTTCACAAATATTCACCCTCAAGTTGGTTTTGACCTACCAAAGTGTTTATACCACTTATGTTGGCATTACTTAGGCCAAGTCTTTGATTTTAGTGAAAGAAAATAGCAAGAAATGGAAGCAAATAGTGACTACTCAAAGGTAGTAGTAGCAACCAAAAAAAAAGAAGTACGAGACCATGGGAGGAGAATGGTGAGTCTCTGATTCTCACTTTTCAAAATGGGGCTCCACATTTTTTTCATTCCAACACTCCTTTAAATACTAGGGCAAATCTAGACTTAAACAAAAGAGACTTGGCATGGGCTTAACATTAATATTTTGGTCCAATAACAAAAAACATAAGCTAGCCCAAATACCAACATAATAATGGGCCCAATTACAAAATAAAATAAAATAATGCATTAATTTTGACAATGGGATCCGCTACTTTTTGTTTTGCTTGAAAGTGAGGGTGATGGGAGTGTTACCGGAGAGAAAGGGTGTTCTAGAGGAGGCTAATGGCGGCTGTATATTTGGTTTGGGTCTAATCTTCTTGATCTAGAGATATAGAGGAGAGAGAGTGATTTTAGGGTGTGTTCAAAATACCGGTTATTGAATATTGAAATTAATAAAATGGATTTTGAGTAAATAAGGGCATAATGGGGCATTCAACCAATTTGGGGATGAGAACATAAGTACTCAATTCCACTAGGATGTTGACTTAAGTAGGATCCCAGATCAGAATGCTTATTAATTTTCTCATTTTTATAAGTTGTGAATTTTTTTTTGCCTTGTTTGGTTGAATAAGCTTTTAAATAGATTTTTGGTAAACTAAATGTCTAGATTCCCCTAAAAGCTTGAGTAAAAAACTTATTCATTTAAAGATTTTTTGGTCCATTCATGTTTTAACAACCTAAAATAAGCACACACACAAAAAAATAAAAATAAATAAAATCCAGTGCTTTCTTTATCTTTTTCTCAATAGCAAACATAAAGAAATTGATGGATCCATAGTCATTGCAATTTACTTCCACTATCAACTCAAGCTCATCTATATTTGGGAGATCATTTTCCGCCAAAAAGAGCCATGGTCTCTTTTCCACCACATGTTGATGTAATAATTAGGGTCTAAGAAAAAGTGTATAAAATCTCACCTCAGTGTGCCATGGAAAAGAGTGTGTTGTAAAGGTGTCTGGGGCACCACATTATAGTGTAGTGCGATGAATAATTTTATCCTTAGTGGTCAATATGTGTTTTTTTTTTTTTTTTGGTAAATGAAAAATTTATACAAACCAAACAACCCGGCTTATAACATGGGAAAATCCCAAGCAAAAGCAATACAACCAAACAAAGAACAATTAACCAAACATGGCCAAAAGATAAAGCAACAAAGAAGACTCAACTTCTAAACATTCTATGGGGTAGATTCCATTGGCTACACAGCCAAAGGTTTTTGTGAGACCTAGGAACCTACCTCCAAGAGTTCGCTCTATACCTCGCATTTTCTTCCACAATTGCAAGGACCATACTAGAATCTTTGAAGCATCCCCTGAAAATTCTAGCATTCCTTTCCAGCCATATATAATACAAGACATCAACAAGGAACAATTTGAACTACGCAGTGCGAAAAGATTTGTCTTTACAATGATCACAAGCCCATTTTAGCTCCACATCCCACTGTCTAGCCCCTCTTTGGTCAACACGTGTTACGATAACCATAAACATACATAATTGAGAATTTAACACTCTTCTTATTCTTTAACGATAGGAAATATGTTGTAACAAGAACTTCGTAAGACTCACACAAAATGAAAATAAAAAACCAAACAATTTATTCCTGCTAATTTCAAGCTTATTAGTAGTATAGTAGATAATTGAATCATGGGTTCTGTAATTAATGACAATGAAAGAACCATTATATGTTTGTTCATCTAGTTAGCTTGTTGTTGCGCGCTCCAGAATTGTGCTTGAAGATAGTCAACCACTTTCTTGTCCACTTGGAATGCTTTGGTGAGAACATCAGTCGAAATTTTGGGATTCGATCTAAACACAGCATTCGCAACGGTAATAACCCCAAGATTTTGGCTGCTTAGGCCAGAAATCGTGACCGCGTTTGTCTTTCCGGTGTTTGGTTGAAAATGAATGAGATCCTCCGGGAACACGAAAGCGTCTCTAGGATACAAGACCTTGGTGAAAAACTGGTTGTCGGGATTGGACATGACAAAGCCAACGTAGAGGGAACCTTCCAACACATACAACGAGGATTTCTATGGCACGAGGGTGGGAGTGTGGTGGGTTAAGCTTGAAAGGGCCGAAGTCAATGTGAGCTAAAGAGATGCCGAGAGTGTTGAGGCCTGGTATCTGCATCACATTAACAGGAGTCACTGTTGAACCAACTGGGTTTGATGTGTTTCGAGGAGTTAGGGGCCCAGAAAAGAAGAAGTCTTCAGGTGTAGCCATCTTTGGGTTCTTGCAGAATTTTCCATTCATAAACACTGCACACACATATTTGGAAAAGTTAGAATAATTGTCGCCAAACTCTATCAAAGATTATGGAACGGAGGAATAATATTCTTAGTACGAGCAATGCATGGTGACGACATGACGACATTTGGTAGAATGCGACCCACTGAGTCATGTAGTGGAGCACATTGTACCATGCAATGGCGACACACGGAATGGTACCCAAGTGTGGTCATCATAGCATTGCTCTTTTTAGTAGGTTTTCAATCTAAAGCTTGCGAGAGGGAGAGGTGAGAGTATACATACCAGCAGAGGCGGAGTCACTAACAGCAACACAAAAGTCTTGTAGAGGGTTGGGGTCAGATGCATCGACTAGCAAGTAGGAAGTTAAGCCCAACATAGCTATGGCTACAAAAAAGCAAATCCTGCTCGACATTGTCTGTCGACTTGATAAGGGAGAAACCAATTAATTCACGAAAAGGCTCAATTTCGAGGAGTTAGGAGCCCAGAAAAGAAGAAGTCTTCAGATGATCGAGTTGTGATTAGAAGTTGTGTACAGCAGTCTTGAACTAGTCAATAAGAAGTGTTGTCCAATGGGAAGAGCAGATAAACCCATTGCTATTATTTGCCTTGTTTGAAAAAATGAACTTTTAATTAATTAAAAATGTTAATTCTTTTTTGGTACACAAAAATAACCGATTTTCCACATTAAAAATGAACTTTTAATTAATTAAAAATGTTAATTCTTTTAATTAATTAAAAATGTTAATCTAACCACTTCTCATTCGGTTTTCCACATTCATCTTAAAAATCAACCGCATGCAGTCTTCTTGAGGAAATGGTCATTGTTCATATCGTTAATTCTTTAGAAAATGGTCATTGCATGTATGTACGGGTAACAATCGGATGGCAGGATTTTATCCGATGAAGATGGCTTCTAGCATGTTTGTTATTGGCGAGAGGTCTAGACATATACTATCTTTGTTCAGAATGATTTTCATTTTCTCAAACCAAAATTATAACATCAAAATTAAGATTTTCATTTCCGACGCTTTTTAAATGCTGGAAACCTAAGCTTAAATTTGGCTTTCGCGGTGTTTACAAGATACCCCTATTATTTTTACGGGGGTTTGTTTGGTCTTTCGTGATGTTTTCGAAACGCCAGTATAGGGATTTTTTTGGTATTGAATTATTTCTCTTTTTTTTTCTTCTCGGCGAAAATCTGTAGTTTTAGTTGAAAATGGGAATACATGGTGTTTACCACTAGACTACCACGGTTATGATGCTATCATGGCCCGAATCGTTTTTTTTTAATTTATTTATTAACAAAGAAGAATATATAATATTGATCAAGAGGGAAAAGATACAAGGAGCAGCCGAAACACTAAACAGGAAAGGAAAGGAATCCAAGAAAAAGGATCCCCAAACCAAGCCAAAAGAAACGCAGGCCAAAAGAAATTTTTTTGTACAAGAGCAGTTGATCAGATACCAACCAAACAAAAAAATAAAAAATTCCAGAAACCAAGCTCCTTGATGTGCCATAGAACCACCACCTCATCGATGGCCCAGATCCTTTTAATTTTCGTAAATATTTTTAGAGATACATAAAACTTTTTTTATATTAAAAAAAAAAGATCTCATTAGCTGCGGTCAACTAACTTTGGTTGGTGAATTTGATTAGTTTATTTATTGGGGAATGACTACAATATACACCCATTAAAAGTGTATCACATGCCCCTATATAGTGTATGGTACATTGTGCCACCTCATGATAATCATAACATTTTTTTGTGTCTTGTAACTTTTAATTTATATTAAAAACTCTTAACTTTTCAGCAATATGGTTCATAATATTTCCTCTATGAGTCATAATATTTTGTTGCATTTTGTTGCTTTTATACAAAAAAGCATACTTCATCCGTCCTTTTTTAAGTGATCCCTATTGGAATATGTGCAATTTTAAACCCCTAAAAAACATATTTCTTGATATAATTTTTTAATTTTTTTATACCAAATTAAAGTGCCTATTGAGTACTTTAATTTGGTTCAAAAATAAAAAATAAAAAACATCCTACGGAAGTACATTTTTTAACGTCCACAAAAATACATGCTTCCCAAAGATATCACTTAAAAAGGGTTGGAGGGAGTAACTTCTTATTTGTAAGGGGAAATCGATTCCTAATATTTTTAGGTGTGCGTATCATACGAGTGGATAGCCTTTCCCTTTTAATGTTGAGAATATAGGATGGTTCTAATGATGATAATGCAGGATAGCTCTGACGATGATCATCTTTATGTAGTACTTATTTCATGTGCACTTAATCTGTGGATTTGACAAAACTTCACAAATTGACTTGATAAGCTCATTTGGTTTCTGGATGTATATTGACCGAGTCTTTGGCTTTTTTACCGTTATCACCTCTGAACCAAATTGGTTATGTAATGCACAAGCTAGGATAGAAGTTTATCTATTCGGTTTTTTCATAGGATTGCCTTGTCCTGATATTGAATGCTATTTATTAAAAATCAATCGCATGCAGTCAGTCTTCTTGAGGAAATGGTCGCTCATATCGTTCTTGCTTCTTATTTCTTTTCTTTTTTTCCATATAGGTACGCCACTGCATGCATGTACGGGTACGGACAACAATCGGATGGCAAAATTGTATCCTATTAAGATGGCGGTAACATAATACCCCTATTACTTTTACTGGGGTTTGTAAGGTCTTTCGCGACGTTTTTGAAATGCGGTGCGTATAGGCATTTTTGATTGTGAATTTTTCCTTTTTCTTTTTGTTTTTCTCAGCGACAATCAGTAGTTTTAGTTGAAGTGAGGTTTGAACCGATCATTAAAATACATAAATGAGAGTACATGGTGCTTACGACTGGGCTACCGCTCCACTTGTTTGGTAGTAAATTGCCCCGGATTCTTTTAAGCTTCATAAATATTTTCAGAGATAAATAAAACTTATTTTTTATGTTTCCGAAAAAATAAAATAAAGCGGACCTTGTTATTTGCGGTAGCTAAATTTGATTGGTGAATTTGATGAGTTTATTAATTAATGTTGGGCATATAGGATGGTTCTAAGGATGATATCGTAGGATAGCTCTGATGACGATCATCTCTCATGGAGTATTTATTTCGCGTGCACCTAATCTGTGGATTTGAGTTGAAAAACTTCACAAATTGACTTGGTAAGTTGAGGTAGTATCTCGATGTGTTGACAGAGTCTTTTCACTTTATTGGCTTTTTCCATAACCTTGGAACCAAATTGGTTTTTGTGGAGTAAATTTAGAACAGGTGTACCTAGAGTTATTTGGTAGGAGTAGAACTGTTGGCCCAAAAAGCAAAGGGAGGTGAATTGGGTTTCTTAAGCTAAAAATAACTCTTAAAAAAGTAAATACAAAATTGAGTAAAGCAAAATAATAATAATAAAATATGTAGGGGCAGACTATAAGCTCAAATTGACTGAAATGATAATCACCAGAAATTCCAAAATTACAAGACAAATCTTAATGAGATATAAGACACAAAATTATAATGCAAAACTAAGACAATCAGCTATTGCTATTTAGTTTAGAAATAAACGTGATGCACTATAGGGAAGAGAAAATCAAACACGAAGATTTTATAGTGATTTGGTCCGTAACTTCACAGCCTACTCCACTCCCCAAGTATCCTACTCGGGAATTGTTGCACTATCTCCAATAGATGTTACAAACCTCTAGCTTTGTGGGGTGCTAGAAGACCTTTACAACAAGCAATTACTCCTGAATCCACTCCCAACTAGCTAAGAATCCGGCGCTAGTCAAACCTAACTCAAGTAATTTTTCTACCCAAAAATCACTCACAAAAATGTAACAAAAATTCTGAAACAAGGGTGTATCTCTCCCTTTTTACAATAAGGTTAAAGAACCAAAACTCAATCTGGAGTAGAGTATTCAAGATGAAGAACAGAGTTTATATGGCAGATTAGCAAATAATGGCTCGCTGATTTTCCTTGGAGAGTTCGTGTCACTGAGCTCCTCCTTTTCTTTTCTTTTCTTTTTTTTTTTTTTTCTTTTTAACGTTGAACCCCCAATGTGACCGTTGAAATTTTTTCTTACAATCTGCTGAAACAATCGGCTCCCCAATCCTTCCTAATTGATCATTTCCATCTTCAACAAAAGAAATTCTGCAGCCAGCCAATATCTTTCCTTTTGTGTTTTTTAGCCGTCTGAAATTTGAAGGAGAGAGACTTACCGAAATAGGATCTGAACCATGTTTCCAGATTTGCTCCTTCTCAAATTTGACCCGTTCCTTTTCTTTCCTTGTAGGGATTTCTAGCCGTTTGAAAATTGAAACAAGATTGGTCCTCAATCTTGATTCTTTCCATATGCTTGACTATTGGAGATAGGATTTGATGATCTTCCTTGAGTCTTCATTGATAATAGCCGAACATTTTTCTTTGTTCATCAATCAAAAGAAAAAAAAATCTAATTTCACGCTCGAAGTCGTCACTTCTTTCTTGCTTTCTCTGTTAAAACCTAGGCTGGGAAGAATATCCCTTGTATCAAATACAACTTGTAAATCTAAAGCATGAGAAAATTGCTTATAAGTCCCTATAATAACAACTAATGCCCAAATTAGCCCAATTGCTATGTATTACATCCAAAGATGACAAAATTAGCCCAATTGAAATGTATTACTTCCAATGAAGCCCAATTGACTTATAAAGCTTAAAAAAAGAAAATGTTTGTTATCGTCAAAATCTAGAACCGTAGGGCTAACAAGAACCATTCCAGGGGAGTGTTAGTTATGTTATGCACAAGTTAGAAAGGTAGAAGTTTACCTATTGGGCGTTTTTTTCTGTAGAACTTCCTTGCGCTAATATTGAATGCCAGATATTAAAGACGGAGCGGAGAACCCGTACAAGTAAGCTAATGACATTGGAAAGAACCGAGACCAAGTCTTGGCTACCATATATATATTTTTTAACGGCAAAAAAGATTTTATTGATCTTTGAAAACAAATTACAAAGATAAAAAGGATCCTAGACACGAGACATCAGAATAGAGAAAGAGCCGACCCACAAAAAAGGCACCTCTCACTTTGATAGACAACCAGAGGCTGGACTTAGTTTCATGGAAATTTTAATTAGGCATCATATTCCAAAAAGATCATTATGATTCCATTCTGGGTGATTTAAATGGTTATGATTTCATCCTGTAAAAGGATATTCGGATCATTGTGCCCTTATTAAGTATTTTACTAGTATTTATTTATACACAAACGGTTATATCTCATCCCTAATTTGATGGGATTCAGTTTCTATTAAATCCCCCTCAATAACATAACTGTGTCAAAATTTGAATCTAAAAAGGTCACTTGGGTTTTTCTTTATTTCCACGTTTTTCTCTGAAGAAAACATTATAAAATATCCATGCGCAACTTGTAGTTTTTCCTTAGATACAAAATCCACAGAATCCAGTTTCATTGGAAAAAATTCTCAGGACCCAATCTCTCCCTCTGATACTTCCCCCTTCCCATTATCTACTGTACATTTCTAAAACAAAATCCTCCATCTTCTTACAACACAACCGAGAAAATCGTGAATCCCAAATCACAAGCCGCATGCCACCACCGATCGATCGGACCCCCTATGCAGATCTTGTTGTCGTTAAGCCCATCTCCAACGATCTCGTCAATTTGACAATCTTGTTGCTTTTTCTTCTCGTCATCAACATCCCAGTTCGTGCACGTTGGCAGGAGAAAGCCATCATCAACAAGGAATAATGTCTTCCTCAATGGTGGTTTTTTTTTTTTTTTTTTCAATTTCAGATTTCAATTGGATTTTAGATTTCCTCCCAGATTTCAATTGATTGTTTCTTATGATTGAGACCCCCCCAAAAAAAAGAAACGAAAAATATTGTTTCTTGATTTTTCTTCGTCTATTTCTTCATGGTTTTTATTTTGTAGATCTGAAACATATATTTTTTTGGTAATACTGAACATACCAATTCCGTGGATTTTTTTTAGGGGGAACTTTTTGATGATATTTGTTGTAAGGTTCTATTTTAAGGTTTCAATTCATGGTATCAGTTCCATGGAAAGGAAAACATGGCTGCTTTCATGATAAACTGTTTCACCATGATAGAAGCTTTCAATATACCATGTTCATCTTTTTAAAAATTGTTATTTCATACAGTAATTATGGTTATGGTTTAGTGATTTACCATGTTGGGTTGGATTTATTTTTTTGCTTTTTCATGGTACATTTATTGTAACCTTATGTTTTAAGTTTTCGTGTTATACGTTCCATGAAAAATACGGTCAATTTCATGGTAAATAATTTCACCATAAAAATACGTTCCTAGAGTGATTATAGTTTTTAAAATTTATAATGTTGGTTTATTTGATCCTCCTATAAAATAGATGACGTAGTATTGTATAATGTTGATCTAGGTTTCATGGTGTATTTGTTATTCATTATTTTCCAAGCTGGAATCATCGTTGATTTGTTTTGTAACGCCCCCAGAATTTGGGCATGTTAAATAATTACAAACCATAAATGAAAGTCTAAAGATAAATCCTTACACAAATAATACTATCTTCATCAAATACAAAAATAACAACCGGGTCAGGTCTAGGTCTTCTTCTACCCCTGTGTTGTGTCATTCCCTAAGTTGGCAACACTGCTTTCTCCGTTGGCTTGTTCTCCATAGAATGGTTCCTGTCCATCTCGATAATCTGACATAATACGTTAGAGTCGCACAAGCAACATCGTGGTATTATGTCAGGGTTACACAAGTGCAACACTGTGACCAACAAGGCCCAGTAGTCTACACTACCCAATCTCTAACTAGCAATTCTAGAACAATAAGCTCAAAAACAATAATTCAGGCTTGTTATCAGTAAAATCATAATGCATCATGCATCTCCATGAGGATCAGAGTAATCAGGAACATAAAACAATATCTCATTTCAGTATCTCAAAACGGTGTCACATGTCAGTTTCCCACAACAGTATCTTATTTCAATAACTTATCAATATCTCTAACATTTTCTCGTATTAGTGTCTCTTTCAACATTCTTCTTCAAATTTCATTATTCTCACACCACTTGAAAGTTATTGGTTTGCTTAAGTCTCCTTTCAATTGGTGGTACCAACCTTTCTACTCGAGGCCCTGGCTGTCGTGCATCATCGAACTTAACAGTCTATTTGCATGGTTCGTCTACCCCACGACTCACACGACGCGTGCCAGAGAGAGTTTCAATCTCCTCCCTTAGATTAACTTTGGAAAAACCAAAGCTAATCAGGCGATTGTGTTTTATTGGTTCAATTACCTCAATTAAGAGGATTTTTCTTAATAAGTGAAGAAATGCAAACCAATAAACTTAGGAAATCAAAGAACAATAAAGAAACAAGATACTTCGATTGATGGATCAAAGATAAACTTACTTCGAAATTGTCTCCAACTTCAAATACAGAGTAACAGAACTTCGAACGGGTGATTGTTACAAGAACAATCGAGATAAAGGTGATTGTTACAAGAACAATTGAGATAAATCCTAATCTACTTCCTAATCTACTTCGAATTGAGTTCAAAATCCTAAACTACTTTGCCAATGAACAAACCAAGCATCAGTTTTTGATAGCTGTTTGTTGAAGATTTGTCCGGGGGGCTTCTACTTTTCAATTTCTTCTATTTATAAATGATGCTTGTAGTTGGACTTCCCGCCCAATGAATTTGAATTTTGGCTTGCGTCGGACTCTAATTCCCACTCTTCGAGTTGGTAGTTATTCTTCCTCCACGTCAGAATTTGAATTCTTTCTTCCTCCAGAAGCCTTAAATCTGCATGTTTGTTTAAACAAACTCAAATGATAACATGTTAAGGAAATAATTGCCTTCTATAAGTAGTCTACATGTTCTAACTGCTAATTTGTCTTGCTTCACAAGTTTCCACGTGGAGTTTATACGTTAATAAGTTAACATCATGGCTTCGAAACCAATTTTAATTTTAGCAATGGCTTGTAACTGCCAATAACTGCTTTTCCAATTTGAGAAATAATGCGACTTTGTCTTATTAATCCAGTGTATCTTCATTGACAAGTAATTGCCAACGTTTGGCACTTTTGATTACGTGTCAATTAATTATTGGATTGGTTAATTTTATATGTAAACAACTACCGCATCAAATCCAATCCTCCAAGTTCTCCCCGTGGAACTTGAGGTGACATCAAATCCATCTCATCTCATTTCATTTCCCAAAAATCACATTTTCTCATTTCTAAAACACATTTTCATTCTCATCTCTATTTTCTCATCAATAGCTATTCAAACTTTCTGAATTCCCATGTCGTAATGTTTCGTGTATGTGCTCAATGCCATATGCTCAAAATTATGCCCTTGCATTATTTTCCATAAACTCTCTCAATAAAACTCATATTTTCCTTTGTGAAAAACTTTACCTAAAATCATGCACTTAATGCACCAACTTTTCCCAAACAAACTAATTTCTTCATAAATCTTTATTTTCCAACAAAAATCCAATTTCTCTCTTTTTCTTTCAAAACCCAACTTATTTCTTCTCTAAAAGAAATAAAATAAGTAAACTTTCTTTTACCTTCCAATTTCTCAAAAATTGACTTTTCTAGAGATTCATGACCAAAAGATTTTAACTCTTTGTTTTTTAACATCAAATTTTTTTATTAATCTTTGGAAACAGGTTACAAAGATTAAAAGGACACGTGGGAAATCGGCGTCACAACACAAAGAGATATCCCAACTATGTTGGCACCCCTCCAAGCGGCAATCATATGCCACCACGGACCAAAGAGGAAGCAAGGTTAAGCAGAGATCAACTCGAAAATAAATATAGATCTTCACTAATACAAGCTACTAAACCACTAATATAAAACAAAAGCTCATGAGAAGCTATAAATGGAATCATCTGATAGATCTCCACTACAATAGGACTCCCACCTTGAGGAAAAGCACTAGCAGACAACACCATGGCATCAAATAAACCGATCAAACATGAGCAGTAATTCTCCACAGAACAGACGTGCATATGAACATAGAGGTAGCAATTGAAACAACCAGCAAAGCAAGGAGTCATAAGGGAATCAACCAACTGCTTCCAGAATGCTATTGAGACTATGGATGATGTCCTTTACAGAATAACTCTCAAAATCACCCTTAGATTTGACCCAAAAGGCAATTCTCAATTTAATAAGATCCACAATATCCTCCAACATTAGAGATTTATCTTAAAAAAGGTGTTCATTCCTCATTTTCCATAATGACCACAATACTGCATAGGGAATGCATTTCCAAATCCATTTAATCTTAGGTTTGAATTTGAAGTTGTTCCACCAAGAAAAAAGAATGATCACAAATTGGGGGGTCACCCATTTCATGCCCCACCATTGAAGAAACAAGTACCACACATTCCACACAACACGACATACAAGAAGAGAATGGTCAATAAATTCAATCTCATCACCACAGAATTTGCAAAGGGCTTGAATAGGCTACTGAAGAATACCAATTTTTAGAAGGAACTCACTTGTTTTTTAACTTCCCAAGATTGACCATCCAAACAAAGCATTGAACTCTAAAGGGGGCAGCAGGTTTCCAGATCCAATTGAATGACTTGCTATCAATGATTTTAGAAGACGATGCAGGAATAAGAGAGAGGTTGTACATAGAAGACACCGAATAGGACTTAGAATTGCATGCCAACCAGACAAAATGGTCCGGCCTAATCTGAATGGAAATTTGTAACCCATCAAGAAATTAAGTTCTGCAGATCTTGAATCTCTTCATCCTCCCAACTAAACAGATTTCTTCTTTGCTGGAAGGTCCATGTAAATTGTTCTTCTTTTCTCTGAAATGCTTCTGCCACAGATTCATTTTTGTTAGAGATTACATTGAAAATTCTCAGGTATAGCCTGCAAAGGCAAGCACCATGAACCCAGGGGTCGTTCCAGAATTGAGTAGACAAGCCATCCCCAATACATATTGAGATATTACTAGAATATTTGGAAAACACCTCAGGATTTTTGGATTTGATTTGCAAGATATCTTTCCAAACAGTTGAGACCATCCTATTTAGCTCCATATTGGGTTGCCACAACCTTGGATCTATAGTGTATTTAGCAAAACAACCTTTCTCCGTAGTGCAACTTTCTTATTTCCAAACCTCCACCACAATTTCAACAGAAAAGCAGCATTCATTTCCTTAATACCTCTCACTCCAAGACCACCATTATCTTTGCTTTGTTTGATTTTGTTCCAACATACCATATGAATCTTCCTTTTTTTGTCACAACCACCCCATAAGAAATTAGCTTGAATTCTCCCAACAAATTTTGCCACACCTTTAGGGATTTTGAATAGAGACAAGTAGTAAATTGGAAGGCTATGGAAGACTGATTTCAACAAAGTCTACCACCAAAGGATAAAGCTCTCTTTTTCCAAGAGGGAAGGTTTGATATTATACTTTGAATGACTGGATTCCAAGTGGATTTAAGTTTAGAATTGGCTCCAAGGGGCATTCCTAGATACTTGATTGGAAGGGCCTGGGCTTTACACCCAAGAATTTTAGCAAAAGGGGTTGTTTGACTTTGATCCATCCCCACACCACAAACTACACTTTTGTGATAGTTTATTTTCAATCTAGACATGACTTCAAAACCGTTCAATAGACACTTGAGATTCTTAATTTCTTCCAAGGCAGCCCCACAAAAAATGAGAGTATCATCCGCAAATTGTAAATGGGTGAGGAAAGGACCATCTTCACTAATTCTGATTCCACTGATGCTGCCTTGATGTAAAGCCTCTTGAAAAATGTAGTTTAAGCTTTCAGCCCCAATGATAAATAAGAAGGGGGAGAGAGGATCCCCCTGTTTAATACCTTTTTGCAAAAAGAAATTGTCAAGTTGGGGAACCATTAACCAAAACAGAAACTGAAGCAGAAGAGATACATTCATGCATCCAAAGAATCCACTTATCAGGATAGCCTAACATCCTTAACATTCTGAATAGAAAAACCTAGTTGATGTTGTCAAAAGCTTTTTCAAGGTGCAATTTGATTATTAGCCCTTTGACTCTCCTCTTTTTCCATCCGTCTACAACTTCATTAGCAATAAGGATGCTGTCTTGAATATTTCTTCCTCCAGTGAAAGCAGATTGGACTTCACCAATGACAGTGTTCGAAGTTGGTTTATGTCTAGCAGCAAGGACCTTTGATAAGATCTTATACATACAGCCAATCAAACTAATTGGTCTAAAGTCAGATAAGCTAACAGGGCTTTCACATTTGGGAATGAGAGTTATGAACGAGGTGTTGAAGCCATTTGGAAGCCTGCTGTTCAAAAGGAATTTATGCATGAACCTTATGATGTCATCTTTCATAAAATCCCACCCCTTTTTTTTATGCATGCAAGGTTGAAACCATCAGGAGCAGGGGATTTGTTTCCATCACAACTTCTAATGGCATCCCAGACTTCTACTTCAGTGAAAGGAGCAGTCAAATCATTGGACATACCATCATCTATGACATTACCTCTATTGACACAAAAGAAGGGCCTGACTTCCCAATCTTCAGAGAAAAGTTTCTGAAAGTGATTGAAAACTTCATTTTTGACCATATAAGGATCCTCAACAATCTGACCATTCACAGAAACAGAACTCAGAGCATTTCTGTTTTCTCTAGAGTTTGACATTAGATGGAAGAATTTTGTATTTTTTTCTCCTTTGAGATGCCATTTAACTCTGGATTTTTGTAACCACATTCTATCCACAAGTCTGCTTAATTTTCACAAATCAACTTTTAGTTCTTTTCTCTTGATTCTTCCTTCTGGTTGGATGGTGTTGTCTTCAGCTTGAAGGTCTAGTTGACAGAGCTCCTTTATAGTTTGGTCTAGCTTTGATTACAGACTCCCAAATTCCTCCTTGCTCCAAGTTTTTAAAGCTTCTCTCAAGCTTTAAGCTTTTTGACTAGAGAATCTGCACCCCAAACTTGATTATGACAGCTAGTCCAAGAAAGTTTCATTACCTTGATACAATTGAGATGGGAAAACCAAAAATTGTAGAACCTGAAAGGTTTAGGGCCCCAGTCTCTCTCACCTTCCATGAGCAAAATGTTACAATGGTCAGACAGAGTTCTAGGAAGGCCCCATAGTTTTAGCTTGAAGAGATCCATCCATTCTTGATGTACAAGGAATCTATCTATCCTTCTCCATTTTTCATTATCTAGGGAATTGGACTAGGTAAACTTCCTTCCAACCATTGGGAGACCAATGAAATTCATATCATCAATGAATGAATTAAAATCATGCATCCCATTACCCCTGCTTGAGCTATTTTGTCTTTCAGACATAAACCTGACTTCATTTAAATCACCCCCCAAACACCAAGGTTCATCAAAAACAAATTTTAAGTTCAAAAGGTATGACCAGATTTTCCTTCTTTCCACAACACAGCAAGGGTTGTATACATTGACAAAAACACAATTGAAAGATGATTGGAAAGTACCTTTCAACAAAATAAAGTTTCTGTTACCACAGGATTCCAGCAAGCTAAAGGATTTAGGACTCCAAATACATAAAATTAAGGACTCTAGCAGATCCAACAGTATCAATATCCAGAAATTCTGGAAAGTCATCCCACCATGAGGATTTGATGAAATCAAAAGAAATTGCACTTTGTTTTGTTTCTTGAAAGAATACCAAATCCACCTTCTTTTCTCCTATAAGCTTTTTTATTCTACCCCTTTTTTCTTGTTTGCTCAGACCTCTAACATTCCACGATAAAATTCTCAATGTGTTAGGAAATTAAGGCTTGAGGATCTCATAGTTCATTGAGTGGAAGTTAGAGGTGTCATTTAGCCCTATCTTTATTAACTAGAGCCTCCAAATTTGCAATCATGCTGATCACTTCTTGTTCGTCACCATCATAACTAATTCCATGCATTTTGTTAATGGCTCAAATGGCTTGAGCTTCATTCAACAGTATTTGGTTTCTATTGTTTATGCCTTCAGATGATATTGACGCAGATAGAGCTACAGCCGCAATTGCAAACCTTAGAGCAACACCTTTGTTTTTCTTTTTTCCACCATCCTTAACTGGTTTAACTTTTGAAAAGCCCAAAATATCATTTATGTTCTTCCTTTTCTTCTTACCTTGCAAGCTTTTGACCGCACATTGAATAGGGGCCGTGACTTCTTCAGAAACCTCAAACTAAGTACAGTTTATTTCCTTCAAAATAACATCAGGGGCATCCACATTATTCTCAGCCGACACTAAGATTTTGGTAGTTGGGCCAATAAAATCTTGTGTTTCCATAGTAACTGTGGAAGAAGCCTCATTAAGAGGGTTAGCTGCATTGCTGGGGAGTTGGTTAAAATTTGAATCATCCACGGACTTTTGGCCTTCTTCCACATAATTATTACTCCCCTGTGGAGAACTCACTACATTAAAATCTGTTGACTTGTGATTAAGGATGGAACCACTTTTTTTGGAATTGGGAGAAAAAGTAGCCTCGTCATCTTCATGATCATTTTGTTTTGCCCTTTCATTTGAGACTGCCTCGATGAATTTTTCCACCTCAGTATTGTTGACCATCTCCTCACTTGGTGTATCCACAACATTATTAACAGCTTGTACATTCTTCAAATTCAAAACAGAGGAACCATTTAACATGCTATTTTCAACTACTCTAAAGGATTCATCTTCGGAAATTCTAACCTTGTAATTCACTTTGTCGACAATAAGATCCAATTGGCCTTTAATTGATTGAACTTGGCTTGAGGCTATAAGAATTCTAGCTGTCTCAAAAAAGGATTCTTTCAAAGTTTGTTCATCCACCAACAGAAACTGACCCCAAATGTTTCCAATCTGTTTAAAGGTATCATAAGACCATTCATTGAGTGGCATGCCGAAGCACATTAGCCAAACAAATCTCTCATCAGAAGCTTGTTCACCATTCCAAGGAATGATTTCTTCAAGCCAAGTTTCCCACCAGTTAAGATTGATGGTCAAATCTGTGGATTCCACATTTGGAAAAGTGATTAGAAATTTTTTACCCCCCAAAGCTCTGATTTGAATGTCATGCAACCCATTTTTAGTGAATACATCTTCTAGATCTTTGCACGAAATTAATCTTCTTATTTTTGCAGTCACACTTCTAAAAAGCCAGCCATTCCCTGAGGATTGAACATTCACAGAGAGGAAAAAAGTGACCTGATTATCCAAATTCACCATATTTGGGAAGCTTGCATTTCTGATTCTCCCTTGTTCACTTGATTCTGCCCCACCTTTAGCTCTCCAGATTTCTTTGCCCCTTTTTGTTGAGAGGATTGCCCATTTTCTTTTCTTCTCCATAGTAATAAATTTCTTTTCTGATAATGGCTTTGTGACTGATCTTGGATATGCTTCTTATGGTTTTGCTTAGAGTTCCTGTCACACCCCAAAATGGGAAATGACCGGTCATGCACCACAAGGCTAACACGTGGACACGAAGCCTGAAATAAAATAAGCCACAGACCACTAAACGATCATCTTATTTTATTATTAACAAAATCAAATCAAATATGTCCCAACATAATCTGGGGAAACACCATCCCATGAACCAATCAATAAAAACTATTAACCAACGATAACAAAAATGTGATGTATGAAAGGTTTAATAAGTGCGGAAGCAAATAAATAAAATAATAAAAACTTAAATGCAACATCCTATGGAGGTCAACACAATAATCCCAAAATTACCACCAGAGTCCTTATCTACCGACTTGATTTCCCTGAAAATGATGGTGGATTAAATCCGTCAGCTGACAAACACAGTGAATGGCAAATCATGTTTAATAAATAACGTTCTAAAGCAGGGATAAAAATATTTTAGCATGTAAATATAATTTGGCGTGCGAGGTGTACAACAACAAATCAATAAATTATATCAATAAATAATTTTTACCAATAACAAGTCTTTTTGGTGATCACAACAAGATATCCAACAACATTGGGGAACCACAACCAATAGTACCAAGTGCCAGTGAACATATCTCTCAAAAATTGGATCCAATATCGAAACTTAGAGTTACCACGAGTAGGCAGCCCATGGAACTTTTCCCTAAGAATGATCCGGCGAAAGTCTGCCGTTGAGCATTAGGGTCACCAGCCAGAACACGGTTTCTTCCCTAATTTCCAGAGTCACCCACACACAGAGGATTAATTTCCTTGGACTTCCAATAATAAATGTTCCCAATAACATCCCTCAAGTTCTCACCAAAAAGATAATTTCGGAACAATAAATGGTTCCAACAAAATCCACCGTATGCCAATTTTAGGAAACAAATATAAACCATCATGTATTCCAATTAAACAATAACGAATTTTCTAAAAGAATAAATTATGGGACACAGGGAGTTTCAAAAATATGTAACATACTTAACCACTCACCTAGGTCCGAAAGTAATGAACTCGAAGACGCAAATGAGATTAACCTGAACAAAAGAATCATGTGAATTAACTACCTAGTACAAATACTATAACACTGACTACCAAAACTAGGGTTACTATTAGCTATTAATATATCCTAACCACTGTCTAAATCAACGTTGGCTTAAGCAAGTGTATCCAACAAAAAAATACCTCCAATGATGTTGTAGTTCCCAATCCCATAATTTGCATGTCACCTTGTGCCCCTATTATCCCAATAGCAACCAAATTGCATTACTAGCCTTAGAACCAGAAGACAAAAATCAAATCCTTAGGAGAGAAGCTACTGTATCAACTCCACACACAAATTCCATAGCTTATTCCTTAATCCTACCTCATGACAAAGCACAGATCACCACCCAACAAAACATAATCCCTCTGTGCTCTCTTTCTCTCCCTCTCTCTCTCTCTCTCTCTCTCTCTCTCAACACCACTACACAAAAATATACCACCAAACTAATTAATTCATACCTACTGCCCATACCAAGGACCAAGATCCGATTAGTTGTAAATGAAGGATCGATTAACGAAAGAGGTAGAAGGATAAAATAATACCTCAAAAGAAATCCCAAAGGAGAGCACTTCAGGACCTAGGGCCGGCTCTGAGTTTTGTGAGGCTTAAAGCAAACTTTTTAAAGGAAAAAAAAAAAGAAATGGGCCCTCAATCTTTTTTTGCATAGTGAACAATAAGAGAAAGAAAAATAACATTTATACGGAAGGCAATACAATAATTTGAGACCACAAGTACCCAGAATCGAAAACACAACTCTATTAATTACCGAACAAGCAAGATTCAAGATCAATCCCAATTTTAAAGAGTTCAAGGTTCAAGTAAAGTTACCGAGGCATCAAAACATCATTTGCTTTTTCCTTTTTCAAGGGCTGCGAATACGGGAACCTCAAGTCATTGGCAATCCACAAACCCAAACAAAAACAACTTCTGTAGACGAGTAAATCAAAGGAAGAGCATCAAGAAAAGTATTGTGCACAACAAGAAAAATCGGCTTTCAAAGAAAATGGAAACCATGTAGAGAAAATAAGGCCCTGTTCATTTCTCAGTTTAGTTTTAATTTTAGTTTTAGTTTTGATGACATCATCGTTTCTCTCTCAATCTCTCTCGACTCATTACACCTTATGACATCATCAAAACTAAACTAAACTATCTAACCAAACACATCCAATAAAATTTAGCAAAACAAGAAACAGGAAAAAAAAATACCCATAAAGAAATCACGAACCTTCAATGATTGTTGCGCTTTTTTTTTTTTTTGTCGATTAGGCAACTCATCGGTTGGTGGAATAAAGAAGGGAGGGTTGTGGGGTTTTTAATTTTTTCGAGCAGACTAATGACGTGCTGCTCATGATCTTAACTCCCCATGATGTTTAACTCCTTTATTGACACTTAGGACCCTTAATTTTTCAAAACAATGAAATAGGGGCCAAATCATATTTCATTTGGGCCCTATTTTAAATTAGGCCCTCAAAAATTATTGGACAAATTAAAGTTAATTTTTTTATGTATACCTAATAACTATATGGACCTATATTATTTGGGGCCTCCAAAATTAAACAAAATTTGAGGGCCTAAAGCAGTTGCTTTACGGGCTTTAGCCCAGAACCGGCTCTGTTAGGACCTCGGTTGCTGCTCTCTTTCAATGGTTCTCACTTCTCATAATATAACCCTAATCACTGAGTATCTTTTAAGTTCAAGTCAACGTATCTACCCGCTAACAAAATATCCCTTAATTATAGCTACTGACTAATTAGATTAATTAATGTGAATATGTAATACACACCGACAGATTTTGAAACTTATTGACCTAATTCTATAATATTACACAAAATGCTGGCTTATACACACTAAAATTATGGTAGCACCAATTGTCCTTTTAGTGCCTCCCAAAATAATTTTACTAGGCCAATCATGAAAGCTAAATTTTAATGCGAAATTAATTATTAGCAAAAGAAAATGCAGGGCATCACAGTTCCCTATTCATCAACTTTTCTCAAGAAGCTTGCAAATTTTACAGATAATTTATGACCCTAGAACCACTTGTTCTTGGTATCAGCGATTGCAACTTCTACATCTTCTCTTCTTCTGAAACGGATGAACCCAAAGTTTTGCGCCGTGATTTTGCTTTTCTTATTTTGAATATACAGATCCCGGCCCAATGTTACCGAATCTTGAAAATAGATTATAAACACAAATCTGGCGGATTTGCTGAGGAAAATTGTTGACAAAAACGGTTGTATATTGTTGGGGAAACAACATTGCTTTCCTCATCACTTCTCTAGATCCCAATGGAACTAACTACATAGACCAAGATCCCAAAAACGTCGAGATGAGTCGGTCGCCTTTTACTCAAAACCCTGGTTGCGATACCTCACCTTGCGAATCAAGCGATGAGATGCCCAGGTAACTTTCACCCCAGCCCTTATCCATAGGCTTTTACCGTCGCCGGCGGTGGAGGTCGGACGGAGGTTCCAGTCACCCTTAATCTCCTAACAACTCGTTGCCTCTCTTCTCCCTTTCTAGGCAAAGTCTTTTTAGCTCCAAATTTAACTTATCTTTGTCATAAAATTTTCACACCAAAAGTTTAAATAAATAAATAAAAATTAGAATCTTCTTTTAGGAAAATCTCTCTTTACAAGAAAGTACTTTCTAAACTTTAAGAAAATTTTCTTTTCCAAGAAAATTTTGAGCAAACTTTTATAAAATCTTTTTAGCACAACAACACTCTTATTTAGAAGAAATATTTCTAATAACTCTTTAGTAGAAAATTTCTAAAAATATTG
The DNA here is from genome assembly GCA_022606695.1 of Vaccinium macrocarpon. NCBI lineage: Eukaryota > Viridiplantae > Streptophyta > Magnoliopsida > Ericales > Ericaceae > Vaccinium > Vaccinium macrocarpon. The sequence continues at coordinate 21,667,928 of CM040179.1, forward strand.
AGTGTTATAAATTCCTCCACACACTTTATTTTTTAAAACTTCTAGTTTCCCAAAAATAAAACTAGTGAACCATGTAGAAACTTCATTAGCAAAAATTAAACCATTTTTAGGAATGATCAACCTACTAACTAAAGGAAGAACCAAATAATTAGTAAATTAAATTAGTAACCCTCTCAATCTTAGTTAGTACTTCCACGAAAGCTAGCTTAAATAATATAATTAGAAACTTTCTTGTAACCCATATTTAAACTGTCTTCTAATTTCTTTTTATCAACTTTAATCAAGTTTAATCTCATGAAACCAATTACTAATTTCATGAAGAATTTCTTAATTAAAAACTAATAAAGAACCTTCTCATCTTTTCAACATGAAATCCTCTCACTAAACTTTCTTCCAAACTAAGTAACAACTTAGAACCCTTAAAAAAGAACTAAGAAACTCCTAAAGGAAAGAAAAGTTGATATGGTTTCTTTTTCAAGAAAGTAAACAGGGTACCATCACAAATGATTTCATCAAAACAATATGGTGGGAGGATCATTTTGATTTTCTGGACGTGGAAGCTTTAGGATCAGCAGGAGGTTTATTGTGTATTTGGAATCCAAGATCTTTCAAGCTGGTGGAAACCTGTGGTACAAGGAACTTCATCATTATGAGAGGTATTTTCAACCAAACATTTCATTGTACTGTTGCAAATATCTATTGCCCTTGCTGCTATTTGGGTAGGAAACATGTTTGGGCATCTATTATCAAACTGAAATCTGTTTTCCCTGACCCTTGGTGTTTGGGTGGGGATTTTAATGAAGTCAGAAAAATCTCTGATAGACAAGGTTGCTTTAGTAGGAGTAGTGGTATGCAGGACTTTAATAACTTCATTTAAGATATGGAATTGGTGGACTTTCCAATGTTGGGTAGGAAGTTCACATGGTCTAACTCTCAGCAGAGTGAAAAATGGAGTAGAATTGATAGATTTTTGGTACATCCTGAGTGGGTTAATAAGTTCAAGTTGAAACTCTGGGGTCTTCCTAGGACAATCTCAGATCACTGCCCCATTCTCTCAATGGAAGATGATAGAGATTGGGGTTCAAAGCCGTTCAGATTTTATAACTTCTGGTTCACTCACCCTAACTGTCTTAAAGTCATGAAGCAAGCATGGGATGGTAATCAAAACAAAAGGTGGGCTGCCTGTAGGCTGATAAAGAGGCTGCAATGCATGAAAAACTCTCTAAAATCATGGAGTGTTGAGGAATTTGGCAGCATGCAAATGAATCTCAAGAAAGTTGAAGAGCAACTCCACTCCCTTGACATTCAAGCAGAAAATGGCACCATAGCACAGGATGATAATATTAAAAGGAAGGAGTTAAAAGCTGAGATGTGGAGATTGAGTAGGTTGATTGAGAGAATGTGGCTTCAAAAGTCAAGACTCCAATGGCATTTGAATGGTGACAGAAACACTAAGTTCTTTCATCTCATGGCTAACTCCAGGCAAAGCAAAAACTCTATCAGTTCTGTCACCATTAATGACCATATTGTTGATGATCCTTTTCTGGTGAAAGAAGAAGTCTTCAAGCATTTCCAAAAGCTATTCTCTGAAGATTGGACTGTAAGACCTTTTTTCTGCACCTCCAGAGGTCAAGCTATTGATGAATCCATGGGCACCAATCTTATAGCTAAATTCTCTGAAGAGGAAATTTGGAATGCCATAAGATACTGTGATGGTAACAAAGCTCCAGGGCCAGACGGTTTCAATATCACTTGTGTCAAAAAAGGTTGGTCATTCATGAAAGTTGAGATCCTTAAGTTTATGGAGGAATTCCATTCCAATGGCAGCCTTCCTAGGGGTTTCAACTCTTCCTTCATAACTTTAGTCCCCAAGCATGATTACCCAATCAAACTTTCAGATTACAGGCCCATTAGTCTGATTGGTTGTATGTACAAAATCCTCTCAAAAGTTTTGGCAGCCAGACTAAAACCTACTTTGAACACTGTAATTGGGGAGGTCCAATCTGCTTTCACAGGTGGTAGAAACATCCAGGACAGCATCCTTATTGCCAATGAGATTGTAGATGGCTGGAAAAAAGAGAAGATCAAAGGCTTAATTATAAAGTTGGATTTGGAAAAAGCTTTTGACAACCTGAACTGGGTTTTCCTTTTCAAGATGATGAAGATGCTAGGCTACCCAGTCATTTGGATTGAATGGATGCATGATTGTCTATCCACTGCTTGGGTATCAATTCTTGTCAATGGCTCTCCCACAAAAGAATTTCTTATGGAGAAAGGTATTAGGCAAGGAGATCCTCTCTCCCCCTTTCTATTCAATATTGCAGCTGAGGCCCTTAACTGCATCTTTCAAGAAGCTGTTGAACAAGAAAGGATCAAAGGTTTGAGAATAGGTGGTGATGGTCCCTTACTGTCCCATCTCCAATTTGCTGATGACACTTTGATATTTTGCAATGCAAACTTGGATGAGGTTTCAAATGTTAAAATCTTACTATCAGGGTTTGAAATTATGTCTGGTCTCAGAATTAATTACCACAAGAGTATGGTGTGTGGAGTTAATTTGGATCAGCCACAATTAGAGGAATTTGCCTTGGCTCTTGGATGGAAAGCTCAATCTCTCCCAATCAAATACTTAGGCATGCCCCTTGGTGTCAGTCCAAGACTTACATCATCTTGGAAGCCCATTATTGATAAAATCAAATCAAGATTAGCCTCATGGAAAAAGAGGTTGCTTTCCTTTGGTGGTAGGCTCACCCTCATTAAATCTGTGCTCACCAACCTCCCTATTTACTACTTGTCCCTTTTTAAATTGCCTGAGGGAGTGGCAAAAACTATTGAAGGTATTCAAGCTAGATTTCTTTGGGGAGGCTGTGACTTGAAAAGAAAAATCCACATGGTATGTTGAGACAAAATTAAGCAAGGAAAGGACTTTGGTGGTCTGGGTGTGAGGGGTATTAGGGAGATGAATAAAGCCTTACTTCTCAAATGGTGGTGGAGATTTGGCACTGAAAAAGAGTCTTTATGGAAGAAAGTAATCTGTGCTAAATATGGTATGGATTCAAATTTATGGCTTCCTAACATGGTTACTAATAGACATGTCTCTTTGATTTGGAAAGACATTCTGCAGGTCAAAGACAGAAATCCACAAATCTTTACCAAATTTTCAGAGAACATCAAAATTTCAGTTGGAGATGGCTCTTCAATTCTTTTTTGGACAGACCAATGGATGGATGGCAAATGCTTGAGCATCATGTTTCCAAGACTCTTCAGCATCATCATAAACAAGGAGGAATCATTTGCTGAGGTAATTCAGAGAAAAAAGGAAGTTTTTGGGTGGGAATTCCAGTTCAGAAGAAATCTCTTCATCTGGGAACAGGAAGAGCTTCATGGTATGATTATTATGCTTGATGGGCTAAACTTAGCATCTCAATCATCGCCTGACCATCTTTTGTGGAATGCTTGTAACTCTAAATCGTACTCAGTTTCCTCCATGTATAATCTCTCCATTATTTCCTCTCCAAATATAAGTCTAAGGGATAGGAAAGATTTTCGTTGGATCTGGAGCAATGCTGCCCCTTTTAGAGTTCAGTGCTTTATCTGGATGGTTAAGTTAGGGAAACTAAAAACAGGTGACTTCCTCCTTAATATTGGTGTCATTCATCATCACAATCATGCTTTATGCAAATTCTGTGGTGTAGTCATTGAATCACTGGATCATTCTCTCCTGTTCTGCCCTCCTGTTTGGAACATTTGGTGTTTAATTCTGAATTGGTGGGGGATTGCTTGGGCATCTCCACCATCTTCTGTGGAAAATCTCTTATCTTGGTGGGTGAATTTTAACTATAAGTCCAAGGTTAAACTGATTTGGAGCTGTATTCCCTTTGCTGTTCTTTGGTCCTTATGGAAGATGAGGAATGAATATGTTTTTCAAGGAAAGGGTTTAAATTGGGAGGAAGTTATGGATCTCATAAAGCTAAGAGTGGCTTTTTGGGTAAGATCTAAATGGGAGAATTGTAATTACTCTGTCAATGAATTCACTTACAATCTTCAGAGCATCTTGGAAGCCCTTTAAATTGCTTTTAGCTATTTGGAGCTGGGCTTTTGGTTGGCTGCTGTTTATTGAAGCCATTCCTGCTGCTGCTACTATGGAGTTGGAGGGTGTTTTAGCTGCAGTTTTGTGTTCAAGTTGCATCTGGAAACTTTATTTTTTTGGAGGCTTCTGAAGGTTGGTTCCATTTGACGGTTTGTTGATGTCATCTTTCTCTTGAAGTGATGTGCAGCTGGTTTCCAAATGAATCTTTCAAGATGTATTTTTCTGTGGTTATGTTGTATTAGTTTGTATTAGTGTTTGGACTGTAAAAGGTTTCGGGTTGACCTCTGGTTAACCTTGTTATTTCCCCGTTGGGTCCGTGGTGGCATATGATTGTCGCTTAGAGGGGTGCCAACTTTGTTGGGATGTCTCTTTTGCGTTGTGATGCCGCTTTCCTCGGTTACCTTTAATCTTTGTAATCCGTTTCCAAAGATTAATAATTTTTTTTTGCCGTTCAAAAAAGCTTAAACAAGCTTCTAATTACAACTTAGAAAACTAATTAGAAATTACTAATTGAACTAGAAATAACTAATTAGAAGATAGGTTAAGTAAACTACCTTAATTTCTGGGGATTAACGGGAAGCCGACAAGCAACTCCTCTCCGGTGAGTGTGAGCATTCCAACCAATTAACTTTCCTACTAATTTACTTAGTAGGAAGCTAATTATAGAATAAGTAGGTTTATACTGGTGGTGGTAGTGTTGGTCTATTTTTGGAAATGAGAAAGCACAAAAGTAGAGAGTGTAAAGGTGGCTAGTTGACAAGAGAAAGCATGGGTTTTTATAGCAAAAGTGGCTCTCTCTCTCTCTCTCTCTCTCTCTCTCTCTCCCCTTTATGAAATTCTTGGCTCTCCCTCTCCTCTCTTTAGCTGAACCAACCTCTCTCTCTCTCTCTCTCTCTCTCTCTCTCTCTCACACGGTCAAAGCTATAAGTTCCAAAGTTGTAAGAAAGGTACATGGAGAGGAAGGTTAGGTCTCGGTCATGAATACGGTGGTTGGCGGGGTTAGTACTCATTATGGGAGAGTTGTTGGCAGTTCGGTAGTGTAATGGGTGTGTTACTTGGCCTCGTACACTTGCATGCATGGCTTGATATACCATTTATCTAAATAAAAAAGGATTCTTATTAATTTTTAAAGGAAATAATCCCATTATATGAAAGTAAAAATAATTTATTGAATTATTTAATCGAATTTTTTTTTACAAAAATTCGGGTCGTTACAACCTATCCCCCTTAACAAATTTTGTCCCCGAAATTCAATTTACTTAATAGATGGAAACAAATGTGGATACTTAGCTCTCATAGCTTCCTCTCTTTCCTACGTAGTTTCTTCCATTCCTTGGTGTTTCCACAAAACTCGAACTAGACGAATCGTCTTATTACGGATGCGCTTCTCCATCATTTCTTGGATCTCCATTGGTTCTTCTTCAAAGGTGGCATCTTCATCGATATTGAGATCTTCCCAATTAAGAACGTGCGTGGGCAGTGCCAGGGACATTTTCAGCATAGAGACGTGAAACACATTGTGTACCCGATCAAGCTGCAGGGGTAAAGCTAATCAGTAGGACACTCTTCCAACTTTCTCCAATATCTGAAATGGTCCTATATATTGCGGTGAAAGTTTGCCCTTCTTCCCGAATATGATCACTCCTCTTCGGGGTCGAATCTTAAGAAACACATGATCTCCTTCTGAAAATGACAGAGGTCAATTTCTTCGATTAGCATAGCTATGCTGTCGGCTCTGAGCAGTGAGTAACCTTTTTCTAATGGTTTTGTCGTTTTTAGTCGTCTCTTTGACTATTTTCGATCCTAACAATCCCGATTCTCTGGCATCAGTCCACCAGATAGGTGATCGACAAGGGTGACCATACAGTGCTTCGTAAGGTGCCATCTCAATACTAGCCTAATAGCTGTTGTTTTAGGCAAACTCAACTAATGGCAAATGTTGCTCCCAATTTCCTGAGAAATCTAGAGCACAAGCTCTCAACATGTCTTATAAGATCTGAATCGTTCTCTCCATTTCTCCATCTGTTTAAGGGTGAAAAGTAGTATTGAGCCACAAATTCGTTCCTAGTGCTTTTTGTAGTCCACTACAAAACTGAGAGACAAATCTAAGGTCTTGATCAAATACTATGGACAGAGACACTCCATGGAGTCAAACTATCTCTTGGATATAGAGCATTCCCAATGCCTCCATGCTGTCCGTCATTTTCATCGGTAGAAAATGAGCTAACTTAGTGAGTCGATCTACGATCACCCACATAGCAGTGTTCAATTTTTGTGACATAGGCAATCCTGTCACAAAATCCATTGAGATACATTCCCACTTCCATTGTGGAATAGGTAGTGGTTGTAAATCTCTTCTAGGTCTCTGATGCTCGGCTTTCACTTACTGACAAAAAAAGCAAGTTGACACAACTCTAGCCACATCTTTCGTCATTTCATCTCACCAGTATGTTCTTCATAAATTGTGATACATCTTAGTGCTCCATGGATGAACAACAAAATTTGAGTGGTGAAATTCTTGAAGCACAGCTTCTCAAAGTGTAACCATATTTGGCACGAATATCGATCCTTGGAACCTCAAGCTATTATCCACAGCATGTATCGCCCATCCTAGAAATTCCTTCCCCATTTCGAGTTGTGATCGGATAAACTCACAATCTTGCTCGAATGTCTGGGCTAGGAGAATCTCTTGGTGTAGTGCTTGCTCTACAATCAGTGCATATAGAAGCACTTTCTCTCTTTCCAACAAGGGTTTAAGATTAAACTCGTTGAGCGTGTCGATCATTTCCCATTCCTTCATAGCTACCTTGGCTTTTTTGTGCTCTGTCTTTCGACTTAGAGCATTAGCGACTACATTAGCCTTGCCAAGGTGATATGACAGGGTAAGCTTGTAGTCATCTAGATATTCCATCCACCTTCTTTGTCTCATATTCAACTCCTTCTGAGTGAACAAGTATTTGAGACTTTTGTGGTCCATGAACACCTAAAACTACTCACCATAGAGATAATATCTCCATGATTTGAGAGCAAAGACTACAGTTGCTAATTCTAGGTTATCAGTAGGATAGTTCTTCTCATGCAGTCTTACTTGTCTCGATCCATAGGCTACACAACTTTACCATTCTGCATTAGAACACATCTTACTCCTTCCTCAGATGCATCATAGTACACCTAATATCCAATATCTCTTTCGGGAATGATCAGAATTGGTGCAATGGTCAGTCTTTTCTTCAACTCTTAGAACACCTTCTCACATTTGTCAAACCATTCGTTCTTGATACCTTTTTGGGTCAATCGGGTCATCAGTCTGGCTAGAGTAGCAAAATTTGGTATAAATCTTCTATAGTAGCCTACTAATCCCTTGAAACTACAAATCTCAAACACTGAGGTTGGTCGCTTCCAATTCAACACAACCTCCACTTTATTATCGTCAACCACTATACCCCCCTTAGACACCACGTGTCCTAAGAACTTAATCGTTTCTAGCCAAAAGTCGCATTCGCTAGCCTTGACATAGAGCTGGTTGTTCCTAAGTACCTGTAATGCTATTCAGAGATGTCCTTCATGCTCCTCTCTGCTAACAGAGTATATCAATATGTCATCAATGAAAACCACCATAAATTTGTCTCGATAGGGTTAGAATATCTTATTCATGAGACACATGAATACTGTTGAAGCATTTGTTAGACCAAACGACATTACTACATACTTGTAGTGTGTGTATCTAGTTCTGAAAGAGATCTTGGGAATGTCTTCGTCTGTAATCCTCAAGTGATGATATCCTGATCTTAGATCAATTTTTGAGAAGCAAGTCGCTCCTCTCAATTGATCGAATAGCTCATCGATTCTAGGCATCAAATAACGGTTTTTAATCGTCACCTGATTCAATTGCCTATAATCAATGCATAGACGAAGAGTCCCCTCCTTCTTCTTCACAAATAGTGCCGGCGCTCCCCAGGGTGAAGTACTAGGTCGAATAAATCCTTTACCAACAATTCTTGTTCCTGAATCTTCGACTCGTTCAACTCATCTAGTGCCATACGAAACGGAGCTATTGAAATCGATGCGGTTTGGGTTTATAATTCTATGGTGAAGTCTATCTCTCTCTATGGTGGTAGTCTAGGAAGTTCTTCCGAAAACACGTCTGCATTCTCACAGATATTGTGTGGCAATCCTAGCTTCTCTTGGTTAGATCTTTCCAACTGGAGGCTAGCTAGCCATCTGCACAGTTGGTTCTGCCCTTTTGAGCGTCTAGTCATGAAATTCATGGTCTGTCTATCCCCCTTAAATCGGAAACGAGTTCCCTCCGGGGTGAAAGCCATTACTATTTTCTAACGAGAATCTATGACCGCTTGATGCCTAGATAACTAGTCCATTTCAAATGTCACATTGAAGTCACTCATCTCGATCACGTGCAAGTCACAAGTTAGTCAGACGTTAGTGACTTCTATCTCGCACCCTCTATAGACTAGGTTAATTGGTATTTTATCCCTTAAAGGTGATGCTATTGTCATATGGGTCTTTCGAGGCTCAGTTTCTAGTCCCATAATAGATACGCATGTAGAAAAGAAAAACGAATGAGATGCTCTAGAGTCAAATAAGGCTTGCACGGAAGTACTGAATAGCAGTAGCATACCTTGGATCACAAACGGGTCTTGTTCCTGATCCTCAAACTGCAATGCAAAAATGCAACATCCCACACTCGGTTGTGCCTTATCTATCTGCTTCCTGTTCCATTGGTTCAAAGGTGCTGGTCTAGCGATCTACTATATGGGCTATTTTTCAAGGTTGTGGTACTGTTGCGGCTGCTAATTTCCAAAGCTTATCTATCCGTCCTTCCTAGGGTGTGGGCATTTGCAACCGATATGTTCGTAGCTAGAACAATTATAAAAATGCACTAACTGACTCTCACGTCCCATTCCTGACGATCCTTGTCGGTTGTCACTCCTTCTTCAGTTCTATTTTAGGGTTGGTTGGGGTTAGTCCTAACTGGATAAGGTCCACAGTTATTGCTGGCATTGCTGTTCTGACTGGTCTGAATCGGTCCTGCACATCCTCCTCCTTGCTTCTTATTGCGGAAGTCTAGTTCTTCTCGCTCTTACCTTAGCACACAATTCACCACTTTTGCATAAGTGGAGAGTCCAAGTCCCACAACAGTTCTACGAGTAGAGCCAAGTCCCCATTCAAACTTCTTTGCCTTTGCTTCTTCAGTGGGAATTAAGGCAGGAGCATAGCGGGATAGCTCCTCGAACTTTGCTGCATACTGAGATATGGTCATTGAGCCTTGGCGCAATTCCTGGAATTCCAGAACCTTGGCCTGTTTGACCAAAGCACGAAAATATTTATTGAGGAATAGATTCTCAAACTCCTTAAATGTCATGGTATTAACATTGTGGGTGCTCTCAATCAACTCCCACCAGTATCTAGCTTATCCTTGTAACTGATAGGCTGCAAGTGCTACGCAGTGTCTGTTATCTTCAATTCCCAAGGTATTCAGAATGACCTTGATGTTCTTGAGCTAGGCTTTCGCTAAAATCTGATCAGGCTCTCCGTGAAAAATAGGGGGTCGGCATTTGCAAAACTCGTTTATAGCTTGCATGTGGTTCATTGGAGTAGGTGGGTTGTTAGCATTGTTAGTAGGCTGGGGTTTGTTAGCGTTAAGCACAACAATAAATGCTTGCATCAGTTGTGCGACATCAACTCCGTTGGTTCCGTTAGGAGAAGAATCGTCTCCATTTCTACATCTCTTTCACGTGTTTGCTATCAATGAGTTAAAATTTGTAAGGTAATTAAGTCTACGGAGTCATTGGAAAATTCTTTTGAACACAGTTTTAAGCTAATAATAGTGCTTTTCCATTAATAATTAAGTCATGCATACAATAACTGAGGCATGATGCCAATACAAAAAGTCAAAATGTACACTAGCCAAGTACTACACCTACTACAAAAGGCTAGACCAAAATACAAGTCCTACAATAAATGTGACAATGTCAGCTTATTCTACACTTACTAAACTAAAACTGTCTACTGCACTTGGAATTGGGACTTGAGAGCCTCCCCATGAGCACGCTTAGCCATGGTCAACACAATCTCCTGCCAATATAGAAACTGTGTAGATGTCTGATCTGGTGTAAGTTGGGGCTCCTCCTCAATTGGTCCTAACAGTGGGATCTCAAAACAATAAGGCTCAACATTGAAAGGTGCTAAGTCCACCATCGCTAGTTCGAATTGATATGTGGGCTCTATCGGAGCAGGTAAGGGTAGTACCTGCTCCATCATCGGAATCTCATACAGGTTACCGGCTAAGTCCTAGTCATAGACAAGCTTGTGCTGGTACATTACTAGGGGCGGCATAGCTGGCACTGTAAAAGGGCGATACGGGGATTGTGTAGGTTCCGCTAGTGTACTGTCGAGTAGGGTCATAAACTGGGTGCAAGATAGACCTACAAAAATTTTGAATGATGTCTAGAGTGAGAGCCTCCTCCTTCTTTCTAAGTTTTATTTGATTTCTTCCCATGGTAGACGGTACTATTACTATTGTGGATGGCTTAGGGATCAAAGTAGTTGATTCCATAGAAGTCCATAAAAATTGTCATCAATCTCAACCTCAGTATTTCCACCAATCTAATGTGTATCCCTAGAGATCTCGATTTGGTTTAAATCACACTGCTCTTACCAAGTTTACTCCACATAGAACCCTAAATCTTCATTCTATCATCATCACCGATCCATCTAACCTAGGTAATCCTACTCATCCCGAGTCTCCCCATCTTGTCCATGATACAGAAAACCATAACAAGGTTAGGGATACCACTTCCAATCTCCCTAATCCAAACATCACAAATCCTTGTTCGATAGATGTAGATCCTGATCTAATCATCAATAGCAACCCTAAGTCTTCAATCCATGGGGAATTGATCCATTATGGTCCCCACAATCCAACGCTAGCAAAAACAAGCCCGTCCCACAAACTCCAACAAGTTTTCCAGCAAGAAGGTGATCAATTGGCTTCAGAGGAGAAACTTGCTTCCATTGTTCGTTCTTTAGAATTCAAAATGCAAAACTCAGGCTTCAGAGTTGACTATTTTGAACTCAAGACCCAATTGTCTCTCCCCAAGGAGAACCACGAGAAGATCAACATAGCTTTAGATGGGGAAAAGAGAGAACATGCCCTCAAGATTGATTTTATCGCACATTCAAAGGGGGAGGCTAATCAACCAACAGAGAATCAGTTAAAGCAAGTTCCTCAAGAGGCTGATATTCTAGCAAATATGCCTGGGAACAACAATCGGGGCACATGTAAAAGTAAAATTGGACGGCTTTATTTAACGCCCAAGAACCATCAAAAGTTTTCAAACTAGATCATTATCCTGAATTATAACAGGGGAAGAATGCGATTGTGGAACTCGATAAGTCGCATTTAGATGATTGGTCATGGAACCATTGCCTATATAGTTATTTCCTGGACGGAAAAATGTTGTTTGCTCTTTTAAGAGCCACAACACATACTACCTGAAAGGATTGTGCCCTAGTGTCCATTAAGCAAATAGGGTATTTTTTCTTTTTTGAGTTCAAGGACGAAGCCACAAAATTGAAGGTCTTTGAAGGAGGCCCATATTTTTTCTCGAGAAGATATTTGGTTCTAAAGGACTGGAAAAGAATGTTGATTCCCTCTACAGTTCATCCCTCCTTAATTCCAGCTTGGATTAAGATACACAAGCTTCGTCTTGAATGTTGGATGGAGGCTGGTCTTAGTCGCATTGTGAGTGGAATTGGGAAACCTATCCATGTTGATAACGCTAACGCAAAAAGACAACGTTTGGATTTTGCTAGGGTCTATGTGGAGATTGAAGCAAGGGGATGACCTACCTACGGAGGTTGAAGTCAAAGTTAATGGTGATTCAATGGTGGTCCTTATTGAATACCAGTGGTTGCCATCTAGTTGTACCAAGTGCAAGATCTTTGGTCATTCGACAAATTCATGTGGTTCCAAGCATTCTTCTGCACCTTCCACTTTGGGCACCTTTGGACAAGGAGTGACGCAAGGATAGACCTCAACAAATAATTCTAATCCACCTAAAGAGGAATGGCAGGTTATAAGAAAAGCTGCAGCTCTTAAAGTTGGGGGAATTACAGCCCTTGAAGCCATCACCAAAATTGTTCTCATCGACACTACTACAACTCTTGGAGCTGCAAATTCAGTCTTGGATGATGAAAGTGAAGCCCTAGCTGAGGAATTTGTTGTGGAAGATACCATTCCTTCTATCTTAGAGCCAGGGGCAGCCCTACTATCTTAGAGCCAAGGGTAGCCCTCCAAACATAGAGATGGAGGACAGCCAAAGGGTGGAAGATCCGGGTGTTAACAAGGGTAATGGAGGTTCTCAAGAGGTTGGGAAGGGGACTACAACTCCTCAGTCAAAATCTTTCAAAGCATCCAGCAATAGCAAAAAGAAGCAGAAGCAAAAAAGGAGCTCATTAGGAAGCTCCTCTCACCGTTAAAGGCAGTAAGCAGTGATATTATTCAATAATATCCTTTTTGAGCAGTTAATTCTTCCAATATTTTTCTATTTATTGCTTTCAATAAGTTAATGTCTAGTTCAACTATTCATTTTGGGTTTTAGAATCTGGGTGGTCTTAATGACCCTTTGGAAAAAAAAAATCAGCCAAAAACTTTTTGAACAACAATGAATTGTCTCTGTTTGGTTTAGTTGAACACAAAGTCAAGGAACCTAACATCAAAAAAAATGTGAACTTCATTTACCCCCATTGGCTTTTTGCTAACAATAGTGACCATTCTCCCATAGGTAGAATATTAGTTTGCAGGAACCCCTTTTTATTGGTTGTTAAGGTACTAACTATGACTAGCCAATTGATACACTACAAAATTAGGGCTATTCGTGAAGGGCATGTTTTATTAGCCACTTATATTTATGGTGAGAATGATCATGTTGAAAGACAAGGAAGGCCTTTGGGTTACACATGGTGATTTTAATGCTATTAAAACCCCCAAGGAAAAATCTGGAGGATTCACCCATTGGGCTCCCTATAAGGACCCGTATGAAAAATCACTTTTTGGAGAAGTTTCGATTTGGCCGATAAAAGGTCCCGGTAATTGTTCCTTAGATTTTTCTAATCACAATGGTATAATTGGAAGTTATTTTTGAGTAAGACAAAGTCGTCTTTCACCCATTTTCTTTGGAGAAAAATGTGCCATTTTTCAATTTTGTACTAAAAGTGGGGGGATGAGATTTTGATGTGATTAGAATTTTTAAATTCTGGAAATGCCATTGTTTCCAAATGGGGGGTACTTCCTTATTTTCATAAATAAAATAAAGTAAACAAAGATTTTGCTTAAATTTGGTTTACGAAAATAAGTATTGTGCTGGAACATGCTTTGCTGGCACAGTGTATAAAGACCTAGAAAAGTTAATTACTTGTTGAAAATAAAAATTGGGGTTTTGTGAGGAATGTTGAAATATGTTAAATGGGCTAAGTGTGGGAGTAAAATTAGTGAGGTGGGGTCACATATTATATACACAAGTGACATTTGGGTGTAAGGTGTAATTAGAAGTTATACAAGTTAGTGTGTGGGAGAAGCTTGCAAACATTTCACTCCTCTCTCTCCTCCCACCCACCGGTATCGCTCTCTCTCTCTCTCTCTCTCTCCCTCTCTCAAAATTCCTCCATTGTTACACCTAAAAACTCCACCAAAATCAAATTTCTTCAAGGTTCTACCATAAAATCTTCTTCTCTACGTGATTTCAAGCTTGGGTTGTGTTGCTTTTAGCTTGGAAGGGGGTATTTTGGGTTTGGAAGCTCAAGCTCTAGGGTTTGCATTTTCTTCCCATTTGAAGCTCCAATCTTGAGATAGGGGAGTAATTTCTACTCTCTCTAGTTGTATGCTTGTGATTTATTGCACATATCTTATTCTTGGCTTCAATTTCTTTGAAAATCATGTTTTTCCTAAATTGTGTGGGTTTTCCCAACTTAGATTCTTTGATCTATGATATTACCAAGGCCGGCCCAGGCCCACAAGGCCTTAGGCCTGGGGCACCCCAAAAATGACCACTTTTTGGAGCACCCTACCATTTTATACCAATGGGCTTGACTAGAACACTTTTTGGACCAAAATAAAGGGAAAAAATCCATTAGAAGTGACAAAAGAGCCCAACATTGTGGCCCACTATTTAAAAAAGGCCCAAAAACTATTGTGGCCCAAAGCTAAAACTGATTTAAAAGAAAATCATTTTCTGCTTGTTACAGTTTTTATTTATGGTTTTGCAAAATATCAAGACAGTTCTAAACGAAATGATTAAGTTTAGTTTATTATTTTCTTAAAGAAAAAGTAATTAATTAGTAATTTTCTAATTTTCTTGTTAGAGTTTCGAGTGGGTTTGCATTTGAGATTTCTAAATTGACACAAGTTCTGAGTTTTCCCAAGTAACCAAAAAATTGATCAAATTTCATTGTTTTTCCAACAAATAAAGTCATAATATTAATTCCAACAGATCAAATTTCTTACTTATTATAAGTAGTTAAATGGGCCATTTTGACCCAAATCTTTTAGAGGAAACTTGAAAAACAACAGATTTGGGTAAAACTGGGTTTGGCATTTGCATGGCAAAGGAGTTTTGACCCAAATTTTGTTTCAAAAAATGCACAAGATCTGTAGATGCTCTACATCGTTGTTAAATTTAGCTTGTATTAATACCTTTTTGACGGGGATATTGTGGTAAAAAAACGTAGAAAGTTTGGTTGAGGAACACGAAAATTTTTAGGGCACAATTTTTTTAATTAGGCATAGGGCACCTAAATACCTTGGGCCGGCCCTGGATATTACTTGTTGTTGGATGAAATTGGGAGTGAAATTGACCACCCTTCATGTTTAATTGTTGCCTAGCATCTCTAGTTTGTGCCTAAATTATCTTGGGTTCAAATTCCATACCTTAGGGGGGTGAAAATCTGCACTGTTTACTGTTCATAGCTGCTGCCTCTGCAATTGACAGCAACTATACTTGTCCTTTGGGTGGCAATCGGCCACCCTTTGATGTTCATTTGGTGTCTGATTGCTCAATACTTCATATAATCGACCTTTGACATTATTTTCACCCATGTTTTGACTCAAGGACTATGGTTTTATAGACAAATATGTCATCTTACGTCACATGAAAGTTTAAAGGATTTTAGAAAGCGTGTGGAGGTGTGTGCGTAACCCTTTATCGAAAGATGTGAAGAAATGAAATGAACTAGGGAAAATTTTGACTTGTTATTGAAATTGAATGGAATATTTGGGAAATGAGATGTTTTAAACCAATGTCATCATTTGGTGACATTTTTATAAAGGCACGCGGAGCCTATGAAATCTGGTAGGGGCATGCGGAGCCCATGGAATCAGGCAGAGGCACGCAGAGCCTATAAAATCTGGCAGAGGCACGTGGAGCCTATGGAATCCAGCAGAGGGATTTAAATCTCTAGTATTAATGAAATGATGATTTTCTTCAATGAAAGAAGTGAGAAATGAGATTTTTTAACTAACTTTTGAGTTTTGTCGAAACTTGATTTTAGTCTTGTGGGATGAACTTTGATGGTTTGGCTAAATAAAATGGATATTTGGGTGGTGTTTGGGTACTTAGAGAGGACTTTGAACATTTGGGTTGTTGGTGGGTACTTGGAAATCACTTGGGTAATTTGAAACTTTCTAAATCCTTCATCTATGACTTGGATACTTTGACTCACACATGAACATCCTTTGGACATATCTTGCCTCGATGTACAGGCATCATATTCATACACCTAGCGTTAGTAGAATAGTTCTCCTATGAAAATGTGTGCTCACTCTATCATTTTCTGGTACCCAGCTTTGATCGTGCATGGTTTGGAGTGCATGACTTGGATGATGAGCATACATGGCATTAAGTTATTTTATTCATCTTCTATGCGTTAAACTTTTTTTGGGGGAGATGATAATGTAACTCTAATTTTTCACCATCTTTTGACTTTGGATTTGTAATAACTTATGGGATATTATTTCGATTTCACCTTGGGGGCAAGGGTGCCCAAACATTATTTTGTTGACTTCACCATTGGGGCAAGGGTGCCCGAATATTTGAATTACAGGATATTATTTGATTTCACCTTTGGGGCAAGGGTGCCCGAACATTTGACGGCCATTGGGCTAATGATGTGCTTTATTTTATGGAAATCTTATCACATGACTTATTTTTTGTTGAAATTCTTTTATTTTGTTTTGGTGAAAATGAGGGCATGACAACTTGGTATTAGAGCCATAGGTTCGAAAACTTAGATACCGTGGGGTGACTTAGAGTCTCAGGGCTTAAACCATTGCATATTTTTCTTCTTAAAATCATGTTTCCTCATTCATTGTGTGCTTGTGCATGCATAGCATTCATTCATCTGTGTGACATTGCATTTATGTTCATGTAAAGTGGCGTAGTGTTGTTGACCTTTGTTGGAGGGATTCAGAGACCTGGACTTCGTTGTAGTTGTTGTGGCTGCACTTGTTGCTATTGTCATCATTTTCGTTCTTAGCTTACCTTTTTGTAGTAAGATGCCTTCTAAATGCGATAGAGGCGGGTTGGGCAGTTTCTCCAATCCTTAGTGCTGTAGAAGTTGCATGATTGAACTTAGCATCACCTCCTGGATTTGACGAAGAGGCACGATTTGTGTCAACTTGCTGCTTGAGCTTTATGCCTTGATCGCTCATTATAAGTTTTCCATTTTGATCGCCAATTATGACTCCTTGCGGTGTGAAGCCTGGTGGATGTGAAGCATCTTGGCTAGTATCTCCCACATTTTGGGCTTCAAGTTTGTTCATAAGTGACGCAATCTGGAGATCTTTCTCTTCCACTGTCTTGGTGAGCTTTTCAATGGCGCGCGCCATTGTTGCCAACTGTTCCTCCACTGTCGCAGCGCCAGTTGTCATGGCTTGCATAGCTACAGAGTAAGATGATTCTGAACGACTTGGCGAATCTGAGTGCTTTGGTGAAGAAGGCGAGGATCCAGAATGCGAACCTGTGCTAGAGTTTGTATCAGAAACTGAGCGGGATGGGCGGGGTGACAAACTCCCTAAGACAGAATTTTCACCATTGGAAGGCAGCTTTTGGGAGCCCTCTTCATCCTTTTTCTTTGTCAGAAATGTGGCGACAGGTTGGTAGTTGCCTGACAGCACTTTTGGCACAACCCCTTTACTTGCTGGAACGGTTGTTGCCTTCACCTTACTGCGCGTCATCGGGCCAGTGGAGGAACTGTTGCTGTTTGTGGCAACAATGACATTCTTGGTGGCCTTGTTGTTGATCGAAGCAGTCTGAATCTTTTTCGGCGCCATTTGTGTAAAACTTGACTTTAGGAGAAAGAGATGAGAGGTAGAGTGGTCCCACTGGGCGTGCCAAATTTGTAACACACAAATTCGTGTCCTGCAATAAAGAACAAGAAAAAGATGCACAAAATACAATTTTATTGATTTTGAATTAAATGCGAGGGGTACAATCTCTAATAAATGCTCTTTCAACAAAGCTAAAGAACAAAATCCTCTGATTCGATCTCCGGAATTGATGGCTCTCCAACGGCTTGAATGCTTGTTGTTGAATCGCGCAAACAATGACTTTCTTTGAATCTTCGAGTTGAATGAACTGAAGAACAAAGCTTGAACAATGGTTTGAACTTGAAAGAACTCCAAAGAAATCCTTCGAAAAGAGATTGATCTTTGAAAACTTTCAAGATTTTTTGGTTTGTTGTATGATTTTAGGTAGAAACTTGCAAAGAAATCGGCACGTAGTTTAAGTGCTTAATGATTCTTTGCAAGGTGTTGAATGTGGGATTTTTGGGGAAGAACTTTGAGAGAGAGAGAGACTTGTGAATGCTTTGATTCTTGAGAGTGTTTGAGAGCTCTTGTAGAATGCCAGCAAAAGGTCCCATTCTTCATCACAAGAGCCTCTATTTATAGGCTCAATGGGAGAGATCTTAATTTGGTATGATTTGTAATTAATTTTATTTAATTACAAATCAAGATAATTAATAATCAATCAGAATTATTTGATTATCAATCAGGATAATTTAACCTCAATCATGATAATTGAATATCAATTAAGGAGATTGGTTTTGCTTTCATTTCCTAAAAGAAATTTGACTTCTTTTATACTTTTAGGAAATAACATTAACCCAAAAAGATAAATAATATATTTATTAATTATTTAACTTTTTTTTTTGTTGGGTTATCTTGAATGGGCCTGCACATTTGGGCCAGCCCAATTCCTTGACTCATTTGGCAAATTAATTTAGCCCATTGTATTTCTTGGTCTTCCACAAATCTCAAAAAAGGACTAAGCCCATAAATTTGACGGGCCCACTATTCATTTGAAAATTTTGACCAATGTTTGACTTTTAATTAATCGAGATTATTTATTTATCTCAATTAATCGGACGGCGATTAGGCAATGCTGAAATTTTGGTGCCTACAAATTGCCCCCACTTCGAGGCTCAGGCGAATGGGCTCGCTTGCGAGCGCTGGAGGTGAGGCTTGAAGTAGCTTTTGTTCTCTTGACTCGGGGTGCTTAACAAATTTGTGTTTGATGGACCACGGGCATAAAATTGGTAGAAACGGCTCTCCTTAAAATTGAGTTCTTAGTCGGGCCCATCTGTTGCCAATATAGTTTGAATTAATAGTTGATTTGGTAAATCTTGACTATAGGATATTGGGCACGTAATCAACGGCAAAATCATCCCATTTCTTAAGTTTGCAAACTTCGGCAGAATTTATGGAAATCATAAATGAATTATTCGAACTTGCCATAGTAAAACAAACGTGGGTTCCGCCCGATGGGGAAAAAAAAACTTTGTGTTTCCTTTCCTCTTTCGTGGTGTGGGACTGAAGACCTTCCGTAAAAAAAAAAATCAAGATCCACAATATAGCAATCTTCCAATCTTGGAAAGTTTGATTTTCAAAATTCCCTGGTGGTCAAACTTGAAGGGAAAGCTTGTTAGGTGGCCTTTCCAATTTATGCATGAACCGCATATGTCTATGAGCTGTACATGTCCATGTGTTCCACGACATTTTTACTTCCCAATTGATTAGGATCCTTTTGTAGTGAAAAATGGGTTCTTTCCTTCTAAATTATATAGACACTCAAATCATTTCCATGATAGATATACTCAAAAAGGAGAGGCGGATCATATGCCATAGTAGTTAGGAAGTGAATTTTATTTTCCATGAGCAAAGGAAATCGAAAATTGACATTCCCTATCAATTACTCTCGTCCAAGGAAAGAAAGCGAATCGCAAATCCCTGTATGGTATTTATGGTACATCACACAATAATCCCATCATCTCCACAACCGATATTCGAAAATCTATTATGCACTTTCCGGAGCAATTATTTCTTTTCTTTGGTGATTTCAAACAATTTCCTTAGCCAAAACTTTCTTCTCTTTCACTATAAATTGCACCCTTACGGAGTACATAGCTTCACACTTCTGCACGGTATTTGTCACGGTGCTTTCTTGTTTCCAAGGCGGTGCTTTCTTGTTTCCAAGGCGGTGCTCTGCTAGTCCATCTTCTTGTAGTTTGGGAGAGTTTGAATATAGGTAAAAGTCTTTTTTTTTTTCTGGTAATAGTAGTATAAGATCATCTTGGCTTGTCTTTATTTGTTTGTAAGCTCCATGTGAAGTCATGTGGCAGTGAGAGAATCCTTCTTGTTTTCAATGGGTTTTCCATGTAGAGAAACTTCATTGTCTACATATGTGTTGTATGTTGCATTTGACCCTAAGTGCATGTGCCCTGGTAATTATATAAACCAAATGAATCCAGTGTTTCATTGGGGTCTAAGCCCCACAGTTTGCTCCCAACATCAGGTACATTGTTGTCTTTTGTGTGAATCACAACATCATAAGCAAATAACACATGCTCTTTAAACCCATACAATAAATAACACATTTTCGTGAATTGATGCAATTTTGGTGCAGTGCCACTTTGTCCTTTTAAAGCAGACCATGATATAGCGCACGAGGACATTAACTTGCAGGAAGGTCTCTAACGTTCTTGGTTCACCCGGATGAGGCTAGCAAATATAGTCGCCTTGTCTCAAAACATGAATGCTTGACCCAATTTTTTTTAAATTTTTTTTTTTTATTTTTGGTAGCCATAAAGTTTTGCTCCCACTAATCTTGACACATTTTTTTTTTGGTTGTTGCTTTTCATTGTAATGAACAGGACAGTCTCGGATTCACCGCCGCACTTTCCATTTTTTTGCCCCCATTACCAAAGAACGAGGTATTATTTACTTTAAGCGAAAGTCGTTCTTTTCTTCAATAGTTTCATGTTGCATCACTTTCTTGAATGCGTGACCGTAGGGCTAGTCTATGACTAGGACACTAGCTTGACTTCTTGGAGAATGCGCCTAGAGGGCCGGTCTCTGACTGGATATCTAGACACTTCTCTTCACCCTTAGACCATAGGTATGGTTTAGATTGACTTTCTTGGAGAATGCGCCTAGAGGGCCGGTCTACATTTGGATATCTAGACACTTCTCCGCACCTGAGACCATAGGTGGTTTAGATTGACTTTCTTGGAGAATCGCCTAGAGGGCCGGTCTCTGACTGGATATCTAGACACTTCTCCGCACCCACAGACCATAGGTGGTTTAGATTGACTTTCTTGGAGAATGCGCCTAGAGGGCCGGTCTCTGACTGGATATCTAGACACTTCTCCTTACCCACAGACCATAGGTGGTTTAGATTGACTTTCTTGGAGAATGCGCTAGAGGGCGGTCTCACGATTGGATATCTAGACACTTCTCCTCACCCACAGACCATAGGTGGTTTAGATTGACTTTCTTGGAGAATGCACCTAGAGGGCCGGTCTCTGACTGGATATCTAGACACTTCTCCGCACCCATGAACCATAGGTGGTTTAGATTGACTTTCTTGGAGAATGCGCCTAGAGGGCCGGTCTCTGACTGGATCTAGACACTTCTCCTCACCCACAGACCATAGGTGGTTTAGATTGACTTTCTTGGAGAATGCGCCTAGAGGGCCGGTCTCTGACTGGATATCTAGACACTTCTCCTTACCCACAGACCATAGGTCGATCACACCCCTTCGATTTTAGCGTGATCTTATTTGTGTGTGGAAAACCTCCCCCTTTTTGTGGTCCTTTCTTGAATTTGTCCTATATGGCAGGTATGTCTTGCTTCAAGAGTTTCAAGGATGGGTTTGTCACTATCCTTGACAATTCTACTGACAATGTGGAAGACGGGACTTCTTTGGTAGTGCAGCCATCTTTCATTGGTGAGTGGGCTTTGCAGTACGAGCCAATTGGTGACACTTTTCATCTACCGCAGTGGGCTATCGAGACAAAGTGTAAAATTATCGGAGGCCAGGCAGACTCTGAAGTGTTGCTTTTACAGTCATCTCTTCATGATAAAGAAGGAGATCAATCTACTCCGTTCTCCATCCTTCACAGCACAAGTCCCAAGCGAAAAAGCTACTTGGAGCAATTTTTTCAAAGCCATCCTGAGCCTTCCTATTGCAAGGGGGTATTGGGAGTGGCTAGAAGATATATTGGGCCGACATGAAGAAATGTTGCGAAAGAAGAAGATTTATGATGCAATCTATGCTTCCTTATTTTCATATGATCGGCTTGCAAGTGTTATGCGGTATTTCTGCGAGTTTTGGAGTCCGTCTACCAATACCTTGCACACTTCTGTAGGCGAGAGGTCAATCTCTCTTTGGGATTTGAGACAGCTTGGTGGACTTCCCATCCGTGGCTTGATGTATGATGAAGTTGTCCCAAGTGCAGAAGAGATGACTGGCGTTGACAAGGACTCCATGTTGTACCTCCCAGCGAATTGTCGTTACCTCTTCTTTGCCTATCATCGTCTCTAGAGAGTCAAAGAAAGGTGAAGTGAGGGTTGATGCTTGGGTGAACTTTTGGTTTAGGGGAGAGATTTCTTATCACAAGTCAACCAAGAAGACTGCACGGAATAAGACTCAACGACCCGCCAAAAACAACAATCCCACCGGTGTCATTAATCCTGTCCAATTGCGAACAGCAGAGCAAGAGCAGGTCTTTACTATTTTGGGGGTTAAGGGGACACAAAAGGAACTTGTGTATTTGGCAGCCTTTCTGGCTTGTTGGTTGTGCAAGTTTGTTTTGCCAATCGGGAGCTGTGAAGTGATTAGACCTGGGGTCTTCAAGGTGGCCTCTATGATGGCTCGGGGCGAAAGATTCAGTCTTGCCATCCCGGTACTTGCCAGCATTTACAGAGGATTAAACGAGATTGCAAATTCACCTGAGCCTTGGAAGTGTGGCGGTGTCTTCACGTCCACTATGTTTATGCATGGCTAGGAGAGTATTTCAAAACACATTTTGCTAGTGACCCAAAATCAGCTCCTCAAAAGCCGAGGATGGTAAGATATGCTGGTGAGAGGGTTGCTAAGTATCTTGATGAATCTGAAGCTCTCGACCTGTTTCAAAGGTGCGATATTTTGGCCATGGATCACTTCGCTCAACGAAACGGTGAACACACTGAACTGATTGATGATGGTGAACTTGGCGGTTGGCAAATCGAATATCTCATTAGTATTCGACCGGGTTTTGACTTTCTTGAAGTGGTTCCACTTTCGAGTCATTGAACCTTATAGCCCTCATAGATTTAGCCCACAATTTGGTTATTTTCAGGACATACCAGGAAAGCTTAAAATCAACATTCGTTCTGGCAATTTGATGAGTATTGTGAGGCATTGGGAATCTCTTGTTCGTGAGAATACGCAGAGCAAGTTAAAATTGCCGAAGCGTGCTAATTGTCGGTCTATTCCTGTTACCGAGGCATACCAAGGATGGTGGGCGAAGGTGCATACAAATACCTTTTCTGGGAGTGCGAGTGGCTCAAAAAGCAAAAAGCGCCTTGCTTCTCCTAAGGATGATGCTCCAAAGGTCCTGAGGTGCAAGCCTAACCCAAAAGTCTCAGGTAATTCACACATTTTTTTTTTTTTAAAAATGCACAGTAGCCATTTAATTAATTAATTTATTTATTTTTGCCTGCTCTCATCATTATTCGATCTCAAATATTCTTGTTTTCCAGGTGCCCGTCATCGCCCTCAGCCCATAGAGATACTAGAAGAGGATGGGATCGAGGATCAATTGAGCACTGAAAGAAATAGTGATCGTTGTTGAAAGCATGTTGCAAGTGATAGGGCTAAGAATTTGCACCCCGTTGCTCCTTTTACTGCTCAAGTCAATGCAGGGACTTTCTTTGACGGTGTTCTTAGTTCTTCTCGATCTTTTCCCCGTGAGGTGGGTTGAGCATCCAACTTTTACATGTTTGTCTTGTTTTCGAACTCCTCCTATCTCCCCCTATTTATATGTTGTAATTTATTTTCAGATACGGAGTTGTTCACATTTTGAGGCTTTGAACAATGTGGAGGAACCTCAAGGTAGTAGCGATTCTATCCAAGGGCCAGACAGCTTTGATCTGGCAGCTAGATCAAGTCAGCAAACAAATGTGAATGAAGTTGCATCTGCCGTTCCGCAATTGACTAATAGTAATAAGAGCCCTCATCCTTCGCTTTCTGTTGACAAAGGTGCCTCGCTTCCTCTTTTGGGAGGTCAATTGAAGATCTCTCCTAACGTTGACAAGGTTGTAGATATTGGGGTGTCAAAATTTGACACCTCCATTGCGATTCGTGATGTTCGTCGTCAAGCAGCCATCATGCTGGCTGACAATATTTTTACTTTGCTCGATCGAGCCTCTTTTGAGAAACTTCCCTCACTACAAGCAAAATTTGAAGAGCTTTACAAGGAGTTTGCTTTACTTGGGGTAGACTACTCTCCTTTGCAGAAGCGTATTGAATCATATATGGGGAGTGCCGCCAAGTATATTTCTATACGGGCAGAGTATAGTAAATCTATGACTTCCGCGTCCCAATCAGAGCGCTTAACAAGCATCTCTCACCAAATTTCTCAAGAATTTGGTTTTATGGAAAAAGATGTGGAAAGTGTGCAGGTCATGCGACGTGAGCGGAATAGTATTGATGCCAAATGTATTCAACTTAGAAGAGAGTTGGGTAATTTGGAGGCATGTTCAGTGCAGCTAGGGACATCAATTGAAGAGATTGAGGCGCAAGCATCGCAGAGGCAGGCCACTATTGATCATCTTGTGAAGGAACGGGTAGGCATAGAACAAGCTCAGTTGGTTACAGAGGGGGAGCTTCAAGTGGCGAGCAGATTGCAAAGCATGCTGGAGCAAGAACGCGAAGAAATCAAGCGAACCCCTTGGATTTAGAGATTTTCTTTGCTCTTTTTGTCGCTTTTAGTTGTTGTCTCCATTCATGGACTTATTTTATTTGCTTAATGAATGTTAATTTCATTTTTTTGTTGTTTTTTTTTTATAGCAAAACCATGTTAATAAAGTATAAGAACTTTATCATATGACAGCGCTTTTCTTATTGCTTTAGCCGTTCACAGTTTATCCTCTTGCGGGCCAGGAGTAGTGTAACTTTGGTTGAGTGTTTTTTTTTGATGGATGGGTGAACTCAAGAAAAATTCTCAAAGGCTGCCTCGCATTACCCTTTAAAAAGGGATCAAGTCAAAACGTAGTTCGATGGGATTTTTTTTTTTTTTTTTTTTTTTTTTTTTGGGCCATGCACAGTTTTAGCTCATGCGGGCCAGGAGGATCATGCAGTATAGGCTCATGCGATTAGGAGTTAGTAGTCTCATGGGTAGTAGCGTTTCAAGAACTTTCCATTGATTGGGCCAATTCTGAAACCTTTTTCATCAGCTATCTTGTATGCTCCATCAGTGTAGACTTCTACCACCACATACGGACCATCCCATTTTGAGATGAATTTATTTTGCTTGGCTTCGAGGTTTGGATGTAATGATAGGCCTTGAAGTGCAAGCACCAAGTCTCCAAATTTGAAGGAGCGAGGCTTAACCTTTTTGTCGAAAGCTTTAGAGATCCGAGCCTGGTAACACTCCAATTGTTGTTGAGCTTCCAGCCTCTTCTCATCCAATGCTTCTAACTCAGCAAGGTGGAGTTTTGCATTTTCCTCATCAATTAAACCTTCTTGGATGGCTATCCTCAGTGATGGAATTTGTCGCTCTAATGGAAGAACAGCTTCAACACCATAGACAAGGGAATAAGGCGTTGCTTGAGTAGGAGTTCTATGCGTCGTTCGGTACGCCCAAAGAGCTTCTTCAA
Organism: Vaccinium macrocarpon; assembly: GCA_022606695.1. Taxonomy (NCBI): domain Eukaryota; kingdom Viridiplantae; phylum Streptophyta; class Magnoliopsida; order Ericales; family Ericaceae; genus Vaccinium; species Vaccinium macrocarpon. The sequence goes on from CM040179.1 coordinate 21,693,232, forward strand.
TTCTTTCATGCCAATCTCGCTTGGACTTCGCTACCACTTTCTTCAAGAGGTTCCCCAGTGTTTTGTTAAATGCTTACGCAAGCCCATTAGCCGGGTGCATTATACATCGAGGAAGTTAGATTTGCATGAAGTCAAACTTTTCGCAAAGCTTATCCATTAGCTTATTGACAAAGGCGTTCCATTGTCGATGATGATGTGATGCGGCACTCCATACCGATAAATGATATGTGACTTGATGAAGTCGACAACAGTTTCTTTTTCACTTCCTTGATTGGGATAGCTTGGCCCATTTTGAGAAGTAGTCGATTCGCGGCGGAGAATGTGCAAATGGCAAATGGAGGAGGACTTGGTAAGCGGTCCAACAGCATCTAACCCCCATGCGTGAAACGGCCATGAGGCGATTGTAGGGTGCAAAGGTTCTGGTGGCTGGTGGAAAAAGTTTGCGTGGAATTGGCAAGCTTGACACCTCTTCGCATAATCCATGCAATCTTTGACCATAGTGGGCCAGTAGTATCCCATTCTTTTCACTCGAAAGTGAAGTTTTGGACCAGATTGATGAGCTCCACAAATTCCAGAATGGGATTCCTCCATTGCTTGTTTGGACTCCTCTTTTCCAAGACAGCGGAGAAAGACATCTTCGAATGAACGTCGATAGAGGGTATCATTGAAGAAGATGAAACGAGGAGCTCGTCGTCTTATTTCTGCCCTATGTCGGTCACCTGGAAGCTTTCCATGTTGGAGGTAGTTGATCAAAGGCACCCTCCAATCTTCATCTTTGATCGGCAAGATTGTAATTGCATTAAACTTCTTCATGGCGGCAATCCAACAATTGGGGTAATACCCATCGCCGCGCTACGGGGACCTTGATACTCTCTCCTTCCTGTAATGCTAGAGTTGTTGCGAGGTTAGCTAGTGCATCTGCCATGCGATTCTCCTCTCGTGGCACATGCTTGAGTGTTACTCCTTCAAAAGTTTTCAGCAAGTGACTTGCATATTGGAAATATGGGATCAAGTCGTCTTTCTTCACTTCATAGTCTCCACAAAGCTGATTTATTATTAGCTTGGAATCTCCAAAGACCTCGAAATCTTGAATCTTCATCTCAGCCGCAATTTGGAGACCAAGAATGAGAGCTTGATACTCAGCGACATTGTTTGAACATTTCTCGCTAAGTGTAAATGCATAAGGCAGAATTTGCCTTTGTGGAGAGAAATCTTTTGCATGGGCGTTGGTAAGTGGCACCACAAAGCATTTTTGAGACCAAAAGGCATTACTTTGTATGATAAATTCCTTTTTGTCGTGCGGAAGGCCGTTGCTTCTTCATCTTCGGGAGCCATCCTTATTTGGTTATATCCCGAACATCCATCCATGAAAGACAATGCCTCATGGCCAGTGGTCGCGTCTATCATCAACTCCATGATAGGAAGAGGAAAATCATCCTTGGGACAAGCATCATTTGATTTGAAAATCGACGCGATATCCGAATCTTTCCATTCTTCTTCACTACCGGAACCATGCTTGAGATCCACCTTGGGTATTTTACTTCGCGGATGAACCCAGCTTCAATTAGTTTGTTGACTTCTTCTTCGATTACCAAGACTCTCTCTGGTCGGATGTAACGAAAGGCTTGCTTTATAGGACGAACACCGTGTCGAATTCCCAAATGGTGAACTGCAATTCTTGGGCTTAGTCCTGGCATTTCTTTGTAAGTCCAAGCAAAGACGTCCCGATATTCCATCAATAGGTCAAAGTATGCTTTTTCCTCTTCCAAGCTTAGAAGTGCACTTACGAAGATGGGTCGAGGCTCGTCAGGGGTTCCAAGGTTGAGTTCTTTGAGATCGTCAATTGTTGGTTGCCCCCATCTTTCAAGGCGAGGAGGAGCCTCGGGGAAAATCGTCGTCTTCGAGTCCGAACTTGAGTGCTCCTCAACCTCGACATGGTAAGATGTAGTGCACTCCACTTCTTCTTTTTTCTTGACTTTTGCATGGCCCCTTAGGTTGCCCGGTAAGTACGATGGTGCGTCGTTTAACTTTGGCCGGACCTTCAACATTGACTTCAAGTGATGTTATCCGCTTCATACGAGACGGAATCAAGCTTCGAGCCTCTTCATCTCCTTTGGAAGAGTCTATCTCAATGCTTCTGCCTTTTCCTTTGATGTTTTCTCCCTTTGATGAAGTGCTTCTATTTCCAATCCGAGAAAAGATTGATTTCTTTGTTTGCAAAGTGCTCTCCTTGCGTGCCTTTTTAGTATCACCGAGCCTGTCAAAGACTGAATTTCGAGTCACGGAGGCTCAATGCGATCAAATACGGAGACTCGCGGAGAACTTTTTTGATCATCATCCTCGTCCACCTCTTCTATCGTGATATGCTGCACATTTGCATTCTTGCCCTTGCTCTTAGAAGATATGCGGGATAGGCGTGGAGGTGTGAACCCAAGACCGATCTTTGGGCGCTAACTTTGTGTCCTTTGTAAGCCTCAGTTCTTCACGAGCTTTACTAAGGCCATGAACGTTTTCACCAATGATTTCAGGGTTCAATTCTCCAAGGGGCGCAGGATTGTTGAAGTCATAACCCGAGTTAGCCAAGAGCTTGTAAGCTTTTGGATCAAAACCGTCAGTCCTCTTTTCGGGAAGAAAGCCATGCTGAAAAGAGCCTTGTGTAGACTTGACAAACCCTTTTAACGGAGGCTTGGAAGAGTTAGGTTGTCCCAAGGCTGGAAGAGGCATTGTTAGGTCTCCCTTTAGCACTTGAACATCTTCCGTGGTCAATGCTTGAGGACACTTTACTTTATCTTTAACAATGGTGATGACCTCTTCAAATGGTGATTGCCCTTCTTTCCGTCGAGATTTTGGGATGTACCTAAAGCGCTTTTCTGCAACCTGCACTCCAGAAGATGAAGATTCTTTTTGAGGTGGGTCCAATTTTGGTGGTTTTGCGGGGATGCTTGCATCCTCTTGCGGATGCAATGTTGTGATTTGCTTATCTATCTTCAACTTCCCTTGCCCCATGGGCAATTTTGGTCGGGATGATTTGAGGAAGGACATTAGACTCCATGTAAAATTTTGCATCCGCGAAGTGAGAGTCAGCTTCTGTGAATGGCTTTTCATCTGCTGCCACGGTTTTTATCCCGTCTTGATAGAATTTGAAGCATTGATGGAGTGTGGATGGAACTACTCCATTTACATGGACCCAAGGTCTCCCAAGCAAGTAGGTTGTATGAGGTCTTAGCATCGATGACATGAAATAAGCGTACTTCGCCGTGAGTTCATTGATGGTAAGGTTGAGGCGAATCATTCAATTGCCGTTGTCCTCCTTGGTTGAAGCCTTGAATGACCAAGCGACTATTGGCCACACTCATCGGCCGGGATCCCTAACTTTTTCATGGTGAACTTTGGCATGATGTTTACCGCCCGAGCCTCCATCAATGAGAATACGACCAATCTTTTGTTCCTTGATGTATCGATACAAACAATGGTCGATTATGCGCTTCGAACCTAAGCGCAAGTCTTCATCGATAAAAGTGAGAGCCGCACAACAAGAAGCGCAAGTGGTGGAGTCTTCCTTGGCACCACCAACTTCATTGATAATGGCCTCGTACTCCACAGGGTTTGCTAAAACTTGGATAAGTGCGAGTCTGGCTGATTGAGGGAGTTGCGATGCTTCTCGAAGACTAAACCGTGGAGGTGCTTCTTTCAAAGTTGTAAGAAGGTGACTTCTTTGTTTATAAGCGCCTTCTCTGCGTAGTTTTGTTCCTCATCCTCTGCAATCTCTTCATTTGTTGAAACCATGTAGGCGGCTTCAACCGTCATCCTTGAAGTAGCGGTTGGAAAAAATCTGCATGAGTGATTGGGTGCACGAGGATTTTTGTTAAATGATTCGTGGACTTTTAATGCATTCTTCTTAGCCTTCATCTTTCTTCCTCCTTTCCTCTTGGCATACTGGTGATGATTTTTCTTTCCGTGGCCTTTTCCAAAATGCGTCGGGTTGACCTTGGGCTTGTTCCTCCGTGACTTCCTTCGTGTCACGAGAATCCATCCATCATCAACTTCTGTGCTTGGACTTTTTATGCGCACAATATAAAAAGCGGATACATCACGGATTTGGACTTGAATGATCACGGGCTCAAGCGAACCAAATTGGATGGTTTTTCCGACTATACTGCTTTGTTGATGTTAGCTTCTCTTCCTTTGCTTTTCGATCAAAATTTGGGGAACTTTGTGATCCCACAATGATGGTGGTATGGTTGGATTACGCGGCCGTCGTCAAGGTCTAGAAGGATCTTGTTACGGCTTGCGGATCCCAAGCAGTTCCTTCAATCACGAAGCATTTTTTGGTTGGGTGGCTCACGATCCTATGGTATTGACAATACTTTGGATCGTTCACGCGACCTATCTCCTCAGGACGTTTGCTCTCAGGAAGTTGAATGACCTTCTTTTCAAGTAAGTCTTCTAGCATACCGGGAACGTCAGAGTCGGGAAATGGGTACTTCTTTGCTTGCAATTCCTTTAGAGTTAGACGCTTGTCTTTCTCCACAGGGCGGAATTCCTTTTTAACATCTCTTTTCTTGTCTTTTGCCGTGATCTTAACCGGGGCAGTGGTCACCATCATGGAATCTTTCGTGGTGCCTTTAGAGAATTTGTCTCCTTTCTTCACGTCTCTCTTGTCACTCAACTTCTCCAAAATTGGGGATTCTTTTCCATCGTGGTTGGCAATCTTTGATTTCCATGTCATGCGCACGTGTGGCCAACTCTTCGAAGGTCTTTGGTTTTATCCCTTGAAGAATGTAAAGAAGTCCCCAATGCATACCATTCATGCACATCTCGACAGCGGAGAGTTCAGAGAGTCGATCTTTGCAGTCCAGACTTATGGCTCACCAACGGTTGATGTAGTCGACTACAGGCTCATCTTTCCATTGCTTAGTATTGGTTAACTCCGTCATGCTTACAGTGCGGCGGGTGCTATAAAAGCGGTTCAGAAACTCGCGCTCCATCTGCTCCCAACTGTCAATCAACTCTGGCTCTAGGTCTGTGTACCATTCGAAAGCGTTTCCCTTGAGAGAACGAACGAACTGTTTGACGAGAAGATCCCCTTCCGTCCCAGCATTGTTGCATGTTTCGACGAAGTGGGCAATGTGTTGCTTTGGGTTTCCCTTTCCATCAAATTGTTGAAACTTGGGGGGTTGGTAACCAACAGGCATTCTGAAGTGGTCGATACGCTTTGTGTACGGTTTCGAATACATGTAGCTACTGTGTGATGGTCCACCATATAGTGCTCGGATTGTATTTGCTATCATGTCTTGGAGTTGTTGGACAGACAATGAAGCGATAGAAGCGGGTTGGGCGGTTTCTCAATCCTTAGTCTTTGTAGAAGTTGCATGATTGAACTTAGCATCACCTCTGGATTTGTGAAGAGGCCGCGATTTGTGTCAACTTGCTGCTTGAGCTTTATGCCTTGATCGCTCATTATAAGTTTTCCATTTTGATCGCCAATTATGACTCCTTGCGGTGTGAAGCCTGGTGGATGTGAAGCATCTTGGCTAGTATCTCCCACATTTTGGGCTTCAAGTTTGTTCATAAGTGACGCAATCTGGAGATCTTTCTCTTCCACTGTCTTGGTGAGCTTTTCAATGGCGCGCGCCATTGTTGCCAACTGTTCCTCCACTGTCGCAGCGCCAGTTGTCATGGCTTGCATAGCTACAGAGTAAGATGATTCTGAACGACTTGGCGAATCTGAGTGCTTTGGTGAAGAAGGCGAGGATCCAGAATGCGAACCTGTGCTAGAGTTTGTATCAGAAACTGAGCGGGATGGGCGGGGTGACAAACTCCCTAAGACAGAATTTTCACCATTGGAAGGCAGCTTTTGGGAGCCCTCTTCATCCTTTTTCTTTGTCAGAAATGTGGCGACAGGTTGGTAGTTGCCTGACAGCACTTTTGGCACAACCCCTTTACTTGCTGGAACGGTTGTTGCCTTCACCTTCTTCTTGGCGTCATCGGGCGATTGGAGGAATCATTCTTGCTGTTTGTGGCAACAATGACATTCTTGGTGGCCTTGTTGTTGATCGAAGCAGTCTGAATCTTTTTCGGCGCCATTTGTGTAAAACTTGACTTTAGGAGAAAGAGATGAGAGGTAGAGTGGTCCCACTGGGCATGCCAAATTTGTAACACACAAATTCGTGTCCTGCAATAAAGAACAAGAAAAAGATGCACAAAATACAATTTTATTGATTTTGAATTAAATGCGAGGGGTACAATCTCTAATAAATGCTCTTTCAACAAAGCTAAAGAACAAAATCCTCTGATTCGATCTCCGGAATTGATGGCTCTCCAACGGCTTGAATGCTTGTTGTTGAATCGCGCAAACAATGACTTTCTTTGAATCTTCGAGTTGAATGAACTGAAGAACAAAGCTTGAACAATGGTTTGAACTTGAAAGAACTCCAAAGAAATCCTTCGAAAAGAGATTGATCTTTGAAAACTTTCAAGATTTTTTGGTTTGTTGTATGATTTTAGGTAGAAACTTGCAAAGAAATCGGCACGTAGTTTAAGTGCTTAATGATTCTTTGCAAGGTGTTGAATGTGGGATTTTTGGGGAAGAACTTTGAGAGAGAGAGAGACTTGTGAATGCTTTGATTCTTGAGAGTGTTTGAGAGCTCTTGTAGAATGCCAGCAAAAGGTCCCATTCTTCATCACAAGAGCCTCTATTTATAGGCTCAATGGGAGAGATCTTAATTTGGTATGATTTGTAATTAATTTTATTTAATTACAAATCAAGATAATTAATAATCAATCAGAATTATTTGATTATCAATCAGGATAATTTAACCTCAATCATGATAATTGAATATCAATTAAGGAGATTGGTTTTGCTTTCATTTCCTAAAAGAAATTTGACTTCTTTTATACTTTTAGGAAATAACATTAACCCAAAAAGATAAATAATATATTTATTAATTATTTAACTTTTTTTTTTTTTGTTGGGTTATCTTGAATGGGCCTGCACATTTGGGCCAGCCCAATTCCTTGACTCATTTGGCAAATTAATTTAGCCCATTGTATTTCTTGGTCTTCCACAAATCTCAAAAAAGGACTAAGCCCATAAATTTGACGGGCCCACTATTCATTTGAAAATTTTGACCAATGTTTGACTTTTAATTAATCGAGATTATTTATTTATCTCAATTAATCGGACGGCGATCAGGCAATGTTGAAATTTTGGTGCCTACAAATTGCCCCCACTTCGAGGCTCAGGCGAATGGGCTCGCTTGCGAGCGCTGGAGGTGAGGCTTGAAGTAGCTTTTGTTCTCTTGACTCGGGGTGCTTAACAAATTTGTGTTTGATGGACCACGGGCATAAAATTGGTAGAAACGGCTCTCCTTAAAATTGAGTTCTTAGTCGGGCCCATCTGTTGCCAATATAGTTTGAATTAATAGTTGATTTGGTAAATCTTGACTATAGGATATTGGGCACGTAATCAACGGCAAAATCATCCCATTTCTTAAGTTTGCAAACTTCGGCAGAATTTATGGAAATCATAAATGAATTATTCGAACTTGCCATAGTAAAACAAACGTGGGTTCCGCCCGATGGGGAAAAAAAAACTTTGTGTTTCCTTTCCTCTTTCGTGGTGTGGGACTGAAGACCTTCCGTAAAAAAAAAAATCAAGATCCACAATATAGCAATCTTCCAATCTTGGAAAGTTTGATTTTCAAAATTCCCTGGTGGTCAAACTTGAAGGGAAAGCTTGTTAGGTGGCCTTTCCAATTTATGCATGAACCGCATATGTCTATGAGCTGTACATGTCCATGTGTTCCACGACATTTTTACTTCCCAATTGATTAGGATCCTTTTGTAGTGAAAAATGGGTTCTTTCCTTCTAAATTATATAGACACTCAAATCATTTCCATGATAGATATACTCAAAAAGGAGAGGCGGATCATATGCCATAGTAGTTAGGAAGTGAATTTTATTTTCCATGAGCAAAGGAAATCGAAAATTGACATTCCCTATCAATTACTCTCGTCCAAGGAAAGAAAGCGAATCGCAAATCCCTGTATGGTATTTATGGTACATCACACAATAATCCCATCATCTCCACAACCGATATTCGAAAATCTATTATGCACTTTCCGGAGCAATTATTTCTTTTCTTTGGTGATTTCAAACAATTTCCTTAGCCAAAACTTTCTTCTCTTTCACTATAAATTGCACCCTTTACGAGTACATAGCTTCACACTTCTGCACGGTATTTGTCACGGTGCTTTCTTGTTTCCAAGGCGGTGCTTTCTTGTTTCCAAGGCGGTGCTCTGCTAGTCCATCTTCTTGTAGTTTGGGAGAGTTTGAATATAGGTAAAAGTCATTTTTTTTTTCTGGTAATAGTAGTATAAGATCATCTTGGCTTGTCTTTATTTGTTTGTAAGCTCCATGTGAAGTCATGTGGCAGTGAGAGAATCCTTCTTGTTTTCAATGGGTTTTCCATGTAGAGAAACTTCATTGTCTACATATGTGTTGTATGTTGCATTTGACCCTAAGTGCATGTGCCCTGGTAATTATATAAACCAAATGAATCCAGTGTTTCATTGGGGTCTAAGCCCCACAGTTTGCTCCCAACATCAGGTACATTGTTGTCTTTTGTGTGAATCACAACATCATAAGCAAATAACACATGCTCTTTAAACCCATACAATAAATAACACATTTTCGTGAATTGATGCAATTTTGGTGCCAGTGCCACTTTGTCCTTTAAAGCAGACCATGATATAGCGCACGAGGACATTAACTTGCAGGAAGGTCTCTAACGTTCTTGGTTCACCCGGATGAGGCTAGCAAATATAGTCGCCTTGTCTCAAAACATGAATGCTTGACCCAATTTTTTTTAAATTTTTTTTTTTATTTTTGGTAGCCATAAAGTTTTGCTCCCACTAATCTTGACACATTTTTTTTTTGGTTGTTGCTTTTCATTGTAATGAACAGGACAGTCTCGGATTCACCGCCGCACTTTCCATTTTTTTGCCCCCATTACCAAAGAACGAGGTATTATTTACTTTAAGCGAAAGTCGTTCTTTTCTTCAATAGTTTCATGTTGCATCACTTTCTTGAATGCGTGACCGTAGGGCTAGTCTATGACTAGGACACTAGCTTGACTTCTTGGAGAATGCGCCTAGAGGGCCGGTCTCTGACTGGATATCTAGACACTTCTCTTCACCCTTAGACCATAGGTATGGTTTAGATTGACTTTCTTGGAGAATGCGCCTAGAGGGCCGGTCTCTGACTGGATATCTAGACACTTCTCCGCACCCACAGACCATAGGTGGTTTAGATTGACTTTCTTGGAGAATGCGCCTAGAGGGCCGGTCTCTGACTGGATATCTAGACACTTCTCCGCACCCACAGACCATAGGTGGTTTAGATTGACTTTCTTGGAGAATGCGCCTAGAGGGCCGGTCTCTGACTGGATATCTAGACACTTCTCCTTACCCACAGACCATAGGTGGTTTAGATTGACTTTCTTGGAGAATGCGCCTAGAGGGCCGGTCTCTGATTGGATATCTAGACACTTCTCCTCACCCACAGACCATAGGTGGTTTAGATTGACTTTCTTGGAGAATGCACCTAGAGGGCCGGTCTCTGACTGGATATCTAGACACTTCTCCGCACCCACAGACCATAGGTGGTTTAGATTGACTTTCTTGGAGAATGCGCCTAGAGGGCGGTCTCTGAATTTGGATCTAGACACTTCTCCTCACCCACAGACCATAGGTGGTTTAGATTGACTTTCTTGGAGAATGCGCCTAGAGGGCGGTCTCCTTTGGATATCTAGACACTTCTCCTTACCCATTGAACCATAGGTCGATCACACCCCTTCGATTTTAGCGTGATCTTATTTGTGTGTGGAAAACCTCCCCCTTTTTGTGGTCCTTTCTTGAATTTGTCCTATATGGCAGGTATGTCTTGCTTCAAGAGTTTCAAGGATGGGTTTGTCACTATCCTTGACAATTCTACTGACAATGTGGAAGACGGGACTTCTTTGGTAGTGCAGCCATCTTTCATTGGTGAGTGGGCTTTGCAGTACGAGCCAATTGGTGACACTTTTCATCTACCGCAGTGGGCTATCGAGACAAAGTGTAAAATTATCGGAGGCAGGCGGACTCACGAAGTGTTGCTTTTACGGTCATCTCTTCATGATAAAGAAGGAGATCAATCTACTCCGTTCTCCATCCTTGCGCACAAGTCCCAAGACGAAAAAGCTACTTGGAGCAATTTTTTCAAAGCCATCACAGAGCCTTCCTATTGCAAGGGGTATTGGGAGTGGCTAGAAGATATATTGGGCCGACATGAAGAAATGTTGCGAAAGAAGAAGATTTATGATGCAATCTATGCTTCCTTATTTTCATATGATCGGCTTGCAAGTGTTATGCGGTATTTCTGCGAGTTTTGGAGTCCGTCTACCAATACCTTGCACACTTACGAGGGCTTAGAGGTCAATCTCTCTTTGGGATTTGAGACAGCTTGGTGGACTTCCCATCCGTGGCTTGATGTATGATGAAGTTGTCCCAAGTGCAGAAGAGATGACTGGCGTTGACAAGGACTCCATGTTGTACCTCCCAGCGAATTGTCGTTACCTCTTCTTTGCCTATCATCGTCTCCTAGCAGAGTCAAAGAAAGGTGAAGTGAGGGTTGATGCTTGGGTGAACTTTTGGTTTAGGGGAGAGATTTCTTATCACAAGTCAACCAAGAAGACTGCACGGAATAAGACTCAACGACCCGCCAAAAACAACAATCCCACCGGTGTCATTAATCCTGTCCAATTGCGAACAGCAGAGCAAGAGCAGGTCTTTACTATTTTGGGGGTTAAGGGGACACAAAAGGAACTTGTGTATTTGGCAGCCTTTCTGGCTTGTTGGTTGTGCAAGTTTGTTTTGCCAATCGGGAGCTGTGAAGTGATTAGACCTGGGGTCTTCAAGGTGGCCTCTATGATGGCTCGGGGCGAAAGATTCAGTCTTGCCATCCCGGTACTTGCCAGCATTTACAGAGGATTAAACGAGATTGCAAATTCACCTGAGCCTTGGAAGTGTGACAGTGTCTTTCCTGTCCACTATGTTTATGCATGGCTAGGAGAGTATTTCAAAACACATTTTGCTAGTGACCCAAAATCAGCTCCTCAAAAGCCGAGGATGGTAAGATATGCTGGTGAGAGGGTTGCTAAGTATCTTGATGAATCTGAAGCTCTCGACCTGTTTCAAAGGTGCGATATTTTGGCCATGGATCACTTCGCTCAACGAAACGGTGAACACACTGAACTGATTGATGATGGTGAACTTGGCGGTTGGCAAATCGAATATCTCATTAGTATTCGATCTGGGTTTTTGACTTTGCGAAGTGGTTCCACTCGAGTCATTGAACCTTATAGCCCTCATAGATTTAGCCCACAATTTGGTTATTTTCAGGACATACCAGGAAAGCTTAAAATCAACATTCGTTCTGGCAATTTGATGAGTATTGTGAGGCATTGGGAATCTCTTGTTCGTGAGAATACGCAGAGCAAGTTAAAATTGCCGAAGCGTGCTAATTGTCGGTCTATTCCTGTTACCGAGGCATACCAAGGATGGTGGGCGAAGGTGCATACAAATACCTTTTCTGGGAGTGCGAGTGGCTCAAAAAGCAAAAAGCGCCTTTGCTTCTCCCTAAGGATGATGCTCCAAAGGTCCGAGGTGCAAGCCTAACCCAAAAGTCTCGTGTAATTCATTTTTTTTTTTTTTTTTTTTTAAAATGCACAAAGAGCCATTTAATTAATTAATTTATTTATTTTTGCACGCTCTCATCATTATTCGATCTCAAATATTCTTGTTTTCCAGTGCCCGTCATCGCCCTCGACCCATAGAGATACTAGAAGAGGATGGGATCGAGGATCAATTGAGCAATCGAAAAGAAATAGTGATCGTTGTTGAAAGCATGTTGCAAGTGATAGGGCTAAGAATTTGCACCCCGTTGCTCCTTTTACTGCTCAAGTCAATGCAGGGACTTTCTTTGACGGTGTTCTTAGTTCTTCTCGATCTTTTCCCCGTGAGGTGGGTTGAGCATCCAACTTTTACATGTTTGTCTTGTTTTCGAACTCCTCCTATCTCCCCCTATTTATATGTTGTAATTTATTTTGAATCTGGAGTTGTTCACATTTTGAGGCTTTGAACAATGTGGAGGAACCTCAAGGTAGTAGCGATTCTATCCAAGGGCGCATGACTTTGATCCGCGGCTAGATCAAGTCAGCAAACAAATGTGAATGAAGTTGCATCTGCCGTTCCGCAATTGACTAATAGTAATAAGAGCCCTCATCCTTCGCTTTCTGTTGACAAAGGTGCCTCGCTTCCTCTTTTGGGAGGTCAATTGAAGATCTCTCCTAACGTTGACAAGGTTGTAGATATTGGGGTGTCAAAATTTGACACCTCCATTGCGATTGCGGATGTTCGTTGGCCAAGCGACCATCATCTTTGGCCGACAATATTTTTACTTTGCTCGATCGAGCCTCTTTTGAGAAACTTCCCTCACTACAAGCAAAATTTGAAGAGCTTTACAAGGAGTTTGCTTTACTTGGGGTAGACTACTCTCCTTTGCAGAAGCGTATTGAATCATATATGGGGAGTGCCGCCAAGTATATTTCTATACGGGCAGAGTATAGTAAATCTATGACTTCCGCGTCCCAATCAGAGCGCTTAACAAGCATCTCTCACCAAATTTCTCAAGAATTTGGTTTTATGGAAAAAGATGTGGAAAGTGTGCGTGTCATGCGACGTGGAGCGGAATAGTATTGATGCCAAATGTATTCAACTTAGAAGAGAGTTGGGTAATTTGGAGGCATGTTCAGTGCAGCTAGGGACATCAATTGAAGAGATTGAGGCGCAAGCATCGCAGAGGCAGGCCACTATTGATCATCTTGTGAAGGAACGGGTAGGCATAGAACAAGCTCAGTTGGTTACAGAGGGGGAGCTTCAAGTGGCGAGCAGATTGCAAAGCATGCTGGAGCAAGAACGCGAAGAAATCAAGCGAACCCCTTGGATTTAGAGATTTTCTTTGCTCTTTTTGTCGCTTTTAGTTGTTGTCTCCATTCATGGACTTATTTTATTTGCTTAATGAATGTTAATTTCATTTTTTTGTTGTTTTTTTTTTATAGCAAAACCATGTTAATAAAGTATAAGAACTTTATCATATGACAGCGCTTTTCTTATTGCTTTAGCCGTTCACAGTTTATCCTCTTGCGGGCCAGGAGTAGTGTAACTTTGGTTGAGTGTTTTTTTTTTTTTTGATGGATGGACTGAACTCAAGAAAAATTCTCAAGCTGCCTACGTACCCTTTAAAAGGGATCAAGTCAAAACGTAGTTCGATGGTAAGATTTTTTTTTTTTTTTTTTTTTTTTTTGGGCCATGCACAGTTTTAGCTCATGCGGGCCAGGAGGATCATGCAGTATAGGCTCATGCGATTAGGAGTTAGTAGTCTCATGGGTAGTAGCGTTTCAAGAACTTTCCATTGATTGGGCCAATTCTGAAACCTTTTTCATCAGCTATCTTGTATGCTCCATCAGTGTAGACTTCTACCACCACATACGGACCATCCCATTTTGAGATGAATTTGTTGCCGACTCGAGGTTTGGATGTAATGATAGGCCTTCGAAGTGCAAGCACCAAGTCTCCAAATTTGAAGGAGCGAGGCTTAACCTTTTTGTCGAAAGCTTTAGAGATCCGAGCCTGGTAACACTCCAATTGTTGTTGAGCTTCCAGCCTCTTCTCATCCAATGCTTCTAACTCAGCAAGGTGGAGTTTTGCATTTTCCTCATCAATTAAACCTTCTTGGATGGCTATCCTCAGTGATGGAATTTGTCGCTCTAATGGAAGAACAGCTTCAACACCATAGACAAGGGAATAAGGCGTTGCTTGAGTAGGAGTTCTATGCGTCGTTCGGTACGCCCAAAGAGCTTCTTCAATTCTTTCATGCCAATCTCGCTTGGACTTCGCTACCACTTTCTTCAAGAGGTTCCCCAGTGTTTTGTTAAATGCTTCTGCAAGCCCATTAGCTGGTGCATTATACATCGAGGAAGTTCGTTGCATGAAGTCAAACTTTTCGCAAAGCTTATCCATTAGCTTATTGACAAAGGGCGTTCCATTGTCAGTGATGATGTGATGCGGCACTCCATACCGATAAATGATATGTGACTTGATGAAGTCGACAACAGTTTCTTTTTTCACTTCCTTGATTGGGATAGCTTCAGCCCATTTTGAGAAGTAGTCAGTTGCAGCCAGAATGTGCAAATGGCCAGCGGAGGACTTGGTAAGCGGTCCAACAGCATCTAACCCCCATGCGTGAAACGGCCATGAGGCGATTGTAGGGTGCAAAGGTTCTGGTGGCTGGTGGAAAAAGTTTGCGTGGAATTGGCAAGCTTGACACCTCTTCGCATAATCCATGCAATCTTTGACCATAGTGGGCCAGTAGTATCCCATTCTTTTCACTCGAAAGTGAAGTTTTGGACCAGATTGATGAGCTCCACAAATTCCAGAATGGGATTCCTCCATTGCTTGTTTGGACTCCTCTTTTCCAAGACAGCGGAGAAAGACATCTTCGAATGAACGTCGATAGAGGGTATCATTGAAGAAGATGAAACGAGGAGCTCGTCGTCTTATTTCTGCCCTATGTCGGCGGTCACCTGGAAGCTTTCCATGTTGGAGGTAGTTGATCAAAGGCACCCTCCAATCTTCATCTTTGATCGGCAAGATTGTAATTGCATTCGCTTCTTCATGGCGGCAATCCAACAATTGGGGTAATACCCATCGCTCGCACACAGGGACCTTGATACTCTCTCCTTCCTGTAATGCTAGAGTTGTTGCGAGGTTAGCTAGTGCATCTGCCATGCGATTCTCCTCTCGTGGCACATGCTTGAGTGTTACTCCTTCAAAAGTTTTCAGCAAGTGACTTGCATATTGGAAATATGGGATCAAGTCGTCTTTCTTCACTTCATAGTCTCCACAAAGCTGATTTATTATTAGCTTGGAATCTCCAAAGACCTCGAAATCTTGAATCTTCATCTCAGCCGCAATTTGGAGACCAAGAATGAGAGCTTGATACTCAGCGACATTGTTTGAACATTTCTCGCTAAGTGTAAATGCATAAGGCAGAATTTGCCTTTGTGGAGAGAAATCTTTTGCATGGCGCGTTGGTAAGTGGCACCAGCATTTTTGAGACCAAAAGGCATTACTTTGTAACAGTAAATTCCTTTTGTCGTGCGGAAGGCCGTTGCTTCTTCATCTTCGGGAGCCATCCTTATTTGGTTATATCCCGAACATCCATCCATGAAAGACAATGCCTCATGGCCAGTGGTCGCGTCTATCATCAACTCCATGATAGGAAGAGGAAAATCATCCTTGGGACAAGCATCATTCAGATTTCGAAAATCGACGCATATCCGAATCTTTCCATTCTTCTTCACTACCGGAACCATGCTTGAGATCCACCTTGGGTATTTTACTTCGCGGATGAACCCAGCTTCAATTAGTTTGTTGACTTCTTCTTCGATTACCAAGACTCTCTCTGGTCGGATGTAACGAAAGGCTTGCTTTATAGGACGAACACCGTGTCGAATTCCCAAATGGTGAACTGCAATTCTTGGGCTTAGTCCTGGCATTTCTTTGTAAGTCCAAGCAAAGACGTCCCGATATTCCATCAATAGGTCAAAGTATGCTTTTTCCTCTTCCAAGCTTAGAAGTGCACTTACGAAGATGGGTCGAGGCTCGTCAGGGGTTCCAAGGTTGAGTTCTTTGAGATCGTCAATTGTTGGTTGCCCCCCATCTTCAAGCTGAGGAGGAGCCTCAGGAAAATCGTCGTCTTCGGAGTCTGAACTTGAGTGCTCCTCAACCTCGACATGGTAAGATGTAGTGCACTCCACTTCTTCTTTTTCTTCGACTTTTGCATGGCCCTTAGGTTGCCCGGTAAGTACGATGGTACGTCGTTTAACTTTGAGCGGACCTTCAACATTGACTTCAAGTGATGTTATCCGCTTCATACGAGACGGAATCAAGCTTCGAGCCTCTTCATCTCCTTTGGAAGAGTCTATCTCAATGCTTCTGCCTTTTCCTTTGATGTTTTCTCCCTTTGATGAAGTGCTTCTATTTCCAATCCGAGAAAAGATTGATTTCTTTGTTTGCAAAGTGCTCTCCTTGCGTGCCTTTTTAGTATCACCGAGCCTGTCAAAGACTGAATTTCGAGTCACGGAGGCTCAATGCGATCAAATACGGAGACTCGCGGAGAACTTTTTTGATCATCATCCTCGTCCACCTCTTCTATCGTGATATGCTGCACATTTGCATTCTTGCCCTTGCTCTTAGAAGATATGCGGATAGGCTGTGGAGGTGTGAACCCAAGACCAGTCTTTGGAGCGCTAACTTTGTGTCCTTGTCGCCTCAGTTCTTCCTGAGCTTTACTAAGGCCATGAACGTTTTCACCAATGATTTCAGGGTTCAATTCTCCAAGGGGCGCAGGATTGTTGAAGTCATAACCCGAGTTAGCCAAGAGCTTGTAAGCTTTTGGATCAAAACCCGATCCCTCTTTTTCGAAGAAAGCCATGCTGAAAAGAGCCTTGTGTAGACTTGACAAACCCTTTTAACGGAGGCTTGGAAGAGTTAGGTTGTCCCAAGGCTGGAAGAGGCATTGTTAGGTCTCCCTTTAGCACTTGAACATCTTCCGTGGTCAATGCTTGAGGACACTTTACTTTATCTTTAACAATGGTGATGACCTCTTCAAATGGTGATTGCCCTTCTTTCCGTCGAGATTTTGGGATGTACCTAAAGCGCTTTTCTGCAACCTGCACTCCAGAAGATGAAGATTCTTTTTGAGGTGGGTCCAATTTTGGTGGTTTTGCGGGGATGCTTGCATCCTCTTGCGGATGCAATGTTGTGATTTGCTTATCTATCTTCAACTTCCCTTGCCCCATGGAACGAATTTCGGTCGGGATGATTTGAGGAAGGACATTAGACTCCATGTAAAATTTTGCATCCGCGAAGTGAGAGTCAGCTTCTGTGAATGGCTTTTCATCTGCTGCCACGGTTTTTATCCCGTCTTGATAGAATTTGAAGCATTGATGGAGTGTGGATGGAACTACTCCATTTACATGGACCCAAGGTCTCCCAAGCAGTAGGTTGTATGAGGTCTTAGCATCGATGACATGAAATAGCGTACTCGCCGTGAGTTCATTGATGGTAAGGTTGAGGCGAATCATTCCAATTGCACGTTGTCCTCCTTGGTTGAAGCCTTGAATGACCAAACGACTATTGGCCAACTCATCGACCGGGATCCCTAACTTTTTCATGGTGAACTTTGGCATGATGTTTACCGCCGAGCCTCCATCAATGAGAATACGACCAATCTTTTGTTCCTTGATGTATCCTGATACAAACAATGGTCGATTATGCGGCTTCGAACCTAACTGCAAGTCTTCATCAGTAAAAGTGAGAGCTGCACAACAAGAAGCGCAAGTGGTGGAGTCTTCCTTGGCACCACCAACTTCATTGATAATGGCCTCGTACTCCACAGGGTTTGCTAAAACTTGGATAAGTGCGAGTCTGGCTGATTGAGGGAGTTGCGATGCTTCTCGAAGACTAAACCGTGGAGGTGCTTCTTTCAAAGTTGTAAGAAGGCTGACTTCTTTGTTTGTAACTGCCTTCTCTGCGTAGTTTTGTTCCTCATCCTCTGCAATCTCTTCATTTGTTGAAACCATGTAGACAGCTTCAACTTCGTCATCCTTGAAGTAGCCAGTTGGAAAAAAATCTCGCAGAGTGATTGGTGCCGCGAGGATTTTTGTTAAATGCATTCGTGGACTTTTAATGCATTCTTCTTAGCCTTCATCTTTCTTCCTCCTTTCCTCTTGGCATACTGGTGATGATTTTTCTTTCCGTGGCCTTTTCCAAAATGCGTCGGGTTGACCTTGGGCTTGTTCCTCCGTGACTTCCTTCGTGTCACGAGAATCCATCCATCATCAACTTCTGTGCTTGGACTTTTGTCTGCACAATAAAAAGCGGATACATCCTGGATTTGGACTTGAATGATCACAGGCTCAAGCGAACCAAATTGGATGGTTTTTCTGACTATGCCTGCTGTTGATGTTAGCTTCTCTTCCTTTGCTTTCTGATCAAAATTTGGGGAACTTTGTGATCCCACAATGATGGTGGTATGGTTGGATTCTGCAGCTTCGTCAAGGTCTAGAAGGATCTTGTTCTGGCTTGCCAGATCCACAAGCAGTTCCTTCAATACGAAGCATTTTTCAGTTGGGTGGCTCACGATCCTATGGTATTGACAATACTTTGGATCGTTCACGCGACCTATCTCCTCAGGACGTTTGCTCTCAGGAAGTTGAATGACCTTCTTTTCAAGTAAGTCTTCTAGCATACCGGGAACGTCAGAGTCGGGAAATGGGTACTTCTTTGCTTGCAATTCCTTTAGAGTTAGACGCTTGTCTTTCTCCACAGGGCGGAATTCCTTTTTAACATCTCTTTTCTTGTCTTTTGCCGTGATCTTAACCGGGGCAGTGGTCACCATCATGGAATCTTTCGTGGTGCCTTTAGAGAATTTGTCTCCTTTCTTCACGTCTCTCTTGTCACTCAACTTCTCCAAAATTGGGGGATTCTTTCCATCGTGGTTGGCAATGCTGATTTCCATGTCATGCGCACGTGTGGCCAACTCTTCGAAGGTCTTTGGTTTTATCCCTTGAAGAATGTAAAGAAGTCCCCAATGCATACCATTCATGCACATCTCGACAGCGGAGAGTTCAGAGAGTCGATCTTTGCAGTCCAGACTTATGGCTCACCAACGGTTGATGTAGTCGACTACAGGCTCATCTTTCCATTGCTTAGTATTGGTTAACTCCGTCATGCTTACAGTGCGGCGGGTGCTATAAAAGCGGTTCAGAAACTCGCGCTCCATCTGCTCCCAACTGTCAATCAACTCTGGCTCTAGGTCTGTGTACCATTCGAAAGCGTTTCCCTTGAGAGAACGAGCGAACCATTTTGAGAAGATCCCCTTCCGGCCCCCGGCATTGTTGCATGTTTTCGGCGAAGTGGGCAATGTGTTGCTTTGGGTTTCCTTTCCATCAAATTGTTGAAACTTGGGGGTTGGTAACCAAGCGGGCATTACGAAGTGGTCGATACGCTTTGTGTACGGTTTCGAATACATGTAGCTACTGTGTGATGGTCCACCATATAGTGCTCGGATTGTATTTGCTATCATGTCTTGGAGTTGTTGGACAGACAATGAAGCGATAGAGGCGGGTTGGGCAGTTTCTCCAATCCTTAGTCTTTGTAGAAGTTGCATGATTGAACTTAGCATCACCTCCCCGGATTTGACGAAGAGGCACGATTTGTGTCAACTTGCCGCTTGAGCTTTATGCCTTGATCGCTCATTATAAGTTTTCCATTTTGATCGCCAATTATGACTCCTTGCGGTGTGAAGCCTGGTGGATGTGAAGCATCTTGGCTAGTATCTCCCACATTTTGGGCTTCAAGTTTGTTCATAAGTGACGCAATCTGGAGATCTTTCTCTTCCACTGTCTTGGTGAGCTTTTCAATGGGCTGGCGCCATTGTTGCCAATCATTCCTCCTTTGCCGCGGCGCCCGGTTGTCATGGCTTGCATAGCTTCTGAGTAAGATGATTACGAACGACTTGGCGAATCCGAAAGTGCTTTGGTGAAGAAGGCGAGGATCCGTAATGCTGAACTGTGCTAGAGTTTGTATCGAAACCGCCCGGGATGGGCGGGGTGACAAACTCCCTAAGACGTAATTTTCACCATTGGAAGGCAGACTTTTGGGAGCCCTCTTCATCCTTTTTCTTTGTCGAAATGTGGGCGGCAGGTTGGTAGTTGCTCGACAAAGCACTTTTTGGCACAACCCCTTTACTTCTTTGGAAGCGGTTGTTGCCTTCACCTTACTGCGCGTCATCGGGCCAGTGGAGGAACTGTTGCTGTTTGTGGCAACAATGACATTCTTGGTGGCCTTGTTGTTGATCGAAGCAGTCTGAATCTTTTTCGGCGCCATTTGTGTAAAACTTGACTTTAGGAGAAAGAGATGAGAGGTAGAGTGGTCCCACTGGGCGTGCCAAATTTGTAACACACAAATTCGTGTCCTGCAATAAAGAACAAGAAAAAGATGCACAAAATACAATTTTATTGATTTTGAATTAAATGCGAGGGGTACAATCTCTAATAAATGCTCTTTCAACAAAGCTAAAGAACAAAATCCTCTGATTCGATCTCCGGAATTGATGGCTCTCCAACGGCTTGAATGCTTGTTGTTGAATCACGCAAACAATGACTTTCTTTGAATCTTGAGTTGAATGAACTCAAGAACAAAGCTTGAACAATGGTTTGAACTTGAAAGAACTCCAAAGAAATCCTTCGAAAAAGAGATTGATCTTTGAAAACTTTCAAGATTTTTTGGTTTGTTGTATGATTTTAGGTAGAAACTTGCAAAGAAATCGGCACGTAGTTTAAGTGCTTAATGATTCTTTGCAAGGTGTTGAATGTGGGATTTTTGGGGAAGAACTTTGAGAGAGAGAGAGACTTGTGAATGCTTTGATTCTTGAGAGTGTTTGAGAGCTCTTGTAGAATGCCAGCAAAAGGTCCCATTCTTCATCACAAGAGCCTCTATTTATAGGCTCAATGGGAGAGATCTTAATTTGGTATGATTTGTAATTAATTTTATTTAATTACAAATCAAGATAATTAATAATCAATCAGAATTATTTGATTATCAATCAGGATAATTTAACCTCAATCATGATAATTGAATATCAATTAAGGAGATTGGTTTTGCTTTCATTTCCTAAAAGAAATTTGACTTCTTTTATACTTTTAGGAAATAACATTAACCCAAAAAGATAAATAATATATTTATTAATTATTTAACTTTTTTTTTTGTTGGGTTATCTTGAATGGGCCTGCACATTTGGGCCAGCCCAATTCCTTGACTCATTTGGCAAATTAATTTAGCCCATTGTATTTCTTGGTCTTCCACAAATCTCAAAAAAGGACTAAGCCCATAAATTTGACGGGCCCACTATTCATTTGAAAATTTTGACCAATGTTTGACTTTTAATTAATCGAGATTATTTATTTATCTCAATTAATCGGACGGCGATTAGGCAATGCCGAAATTTTGGTGCCTACAACCATTTTTATTGTATCAAAGAAAAATACCAACCTTGCATCGAAAAAAACAATCATTGAAAAAAAAATACAGCCGCCATTAACAATATCTGAAACCCACAACCACCATACAACACAAAACAAAATATTACAGTAATCAAAATGAGATTGTGAGATCGATCGAGATTAAAAGGTTACTCGTTGGGTTTTTTCGTTGCTATCGAGATCGATCGATTCTGATTTGGTGGTGGTGCACCGTATGGCCTAATCGTGATGTAGCTCTATGCCGACACCACTCCATGCATCGCAGAGAACTTTCTGAGCACTGTCTAACCAAAACGTGATGGAGCTCTTTCCTTCCGATCCCCGGCCTTTGATCTTACCATCTCGATCCAGAGAGAAAGTGAGAGTAATTTTAGGGTTCTTCAAAAATACTAGAGAGAGAGAGAGAGAGAGAGAGAGAGAGAGAGAGAGAGAATGATCTGTATAATATGTTACCAAGCTATTGTGTAAGACAAGCTTTGATTTTTACAGAACTAATCTTAGTTCTGTTTTGATCATTCTGTGTAATATGCAGTAAAGGAATAAGGGAATAGGAAACCAAATCCCTTTAAAAATGGAAGTGTTAATCTGATAATTAAGTAATCCAATTGAAGTTGAAACCAAATCCCATAAAAATATGAATTGTAACCGACTGTAAGTGTAAGTAAGAAATATATAATTATTTTATGAACATGTATTGATAGTGAAACAATTAATAGGGGCACAATGGTCCAAATTCAAATTACGGGATGGAATCATAAATATTCAAATGTCATAGGGTGGCATCCTAAGGATAATATTCAAAGAGGATGCCTAATTAAATTTCTCTTTTAATAATAAAAATATCATTTAAGAATGTCTTAATTCACGTTGCCAAAAATTGAGACATTACAGATCCGAATAGGCATTGGCTTCGGCTTTGGGCCCATTAGCTATATCTACTGTTTTATAATGCAAAAAAGGATTTTATTAACCAAAGTGAAGCAATTAGCCACATCTTTTTACTCCCTATAGCATTAGAAGGTTTGGGCTTAGACATTTGCCTGGCCTTCAGGTTGTTAAGCCAGTAAAGCCCAAGCAGCTAGAAAGATGAGAGTTCACGGCCGAAAGGGACTTTGAGCGACCGCGTTCATTCCCAGTCATCTCGCTCGTACGATTTATGTAAAAAAGTGATACGAGTAGCGATACGTATAGTTTTTCTCCCGAGACGACACGAATCGTGCGATTCAAGTTCTTGTCAACTTACCTGCATTAGTTTAAAAAACGGTGAGCAAGTATGAGTTTTTTTTTTGTTTTTTTTTTTTTTTTTTGGGGGAGGTCAAGTTCTTTTTGTTCTATCTTTTAACATAGATAATTGGTCCAACATGATATAAGTCATGTAAAGGCATTAATCTCAAAATAGAACTACAAAAATTCACTCCAAAAAATTAGCTTTGTGATTAGTCATTCGGTAGGTAGTAACCTAATGCTAGATTAAGATCTAAATTGACAAAGGCCCATAAAACAAGTCTAAGCTTCAACAACAAGAGATGATCACATTCTTTGGTAGTCACTAGATACACATACAACAATTCTGAGAGCAACGTCAAAACCCCAATAACAATCAAGAGAATGCCACTCCTTTCAGAGTAGGTATCAAGAAACTCAGTACACTGATGAAACCAAAAAAAAAATTCAGAATTTTGAAATCAGTCCTTAATAGGAGTAAAAGTAGGTATGGAACTCAGGACACAGATGAAACCTAAATTTATTTCAAAATTTCGAAATCAGACCAAAATAAGAGTAAACAAACGAGTAGATCTAGGTTTTTGAAAAATCTAGGGTTTCACAGTAAATCACCACACACACACACAGAGACTTCGTTGTGCACGATGGAGATTCAAAAACCTAGATCAAGTCGCCATCGATTTGCTTCGCGCTATATACAAAAAATAGGGTTTTTTCAGATAAATCAAAATAGAGAGAAAGAGGGAGAGAGAAAATGAGAATGAGCGAGAGAGAGAGAGACCTAGAAATTCCTGTCGATCGAAGGCTAGGTCAAGCTTTGCTTCGTCTTCTTCGTCTGTCGCCATTTTCACCTTTCTCTGTCTTCTCTCTAGAGAATGAACGTAAAATAAGGGGAGTGGTGATCCGGTTATGTTTATGACTCGTATTGCAACCCGTGAACTCTTTTTACACAAATTTCGACCAGCAAGCTCTTTTCCCCCACAACCGTTGGATGATCCAACTGCTCAAATTGAAGGTCCGGATTTTCTTAAATTCCAGGCGTCGGGACTTGAAGAAGATTGATGTTTTGACAACTTAAAATAAGCAACAACAAAAAAACTTCAAATTGGAGCTTAAAGTAATCAAGCTCTTATTTATTTATTTATTTAAATATCAAATAGACTAGAAAAGCATTTTTTTTAAAGGCTAAAAACTTTATTAATCTCTGAAAAATATAAAGATTAAAAGGGAAGATGGAAAAAAGATACGACTAGTGGAAGTGAAGAGCCACTAGACGAGACCATCCACATTAGACCCCAAGATAGCAAGATGCCAACCTAATAGAAGAATCACAACAGGGCTAAAAGACATACCCAAAAGTAGCATAAAAGAGGAAATCAAAAACTAGATTACAAGGAATCCAAAATGCTTTGAACCCTGAAGAAGAAGTCATCCATAGAGAAATCCTTGCATCAATCTTTGGCCTTAACCCAAAGTGCCACTCTAATCTTTATAAGATCAAAGCTCTTGACCCAATTCAGAACAGAACCTTCAAAGATCAATGTGTTTCTAACATTCCGGATGGCCCATAATACTACTAGTGGTGTAACTTCCCAAATCATACTTCTTCTTTTGTTCATTTTCCAATCCTTCCACCACATTAGAAGGCCAACTATTGAAGGAGGAGCTACCCATTGAACTCCCCACAATAACAAAATTTTAGACCAAATCTGCCACACTGGTTGACAATGCAAAAAAAGATGATCAGCTGTTTCAATAAAATTGGAGCAGAATTTGCATATTGCTTCTTCCTCGTACAAAAAACCTATCCTCAAAAGGTATTCACTAGACTTGATTTTTCCAAGGTGTACAAGCCAGCTGAAACATTGAACCCTGTACGGTGCCACATTCCACCAAATTAAATCAAAAGCAGCAGTAGAATAAAGAGATTGATGGTTTGCCAAATTATAAAGAGATTGGATAGAGAACACTTTAGAAGAGTTGGCAACCCATATAAGTTTGTCTACTTAAATATCAGATCCCACAATTCCTGATCCATCCAATAAAGAAACTAATTCCATTAGAAGATCCTTCCCAATCATAAAGCCTCCTTCTGAAATTAAATACCCATTCATGAGAATCAAATCTTCTTGCCAAAACCTCACTAATGAGCTCATCTTTGTGACAGACCAATCTGAAAATAGGTGGAAATGCCTCCGCTAAACTTTGATTGCCCAACCAATTATCAAGCCAGAAGAGAGTTTGCTTGCCATCTCCAACCTTGATGATTGCATTACCTGAGAAAATTGAGTACATGTCTGGGTTCCTTTCCTTGGTTTGCATAATATCTCCAAATTGTAGAAACATTTCTAGTGATGTCTAATTTGGGTGACCAATTGCTTTCATTCATTTTGTATTTAGCCTTGATGAGCTTTCTCCAAAGGGCATCCTTCTCCATTCCATACCTCCACCACCATTTCATCAACAGAGTATCATTCATCTCTTTTGTATTTTTAATCCCAAGTCCTCCATTGCTCCTCCCTTGAGTGATCTTAGACCAAGCAACCAAATGAATTTTTCTAACAAGATCAGAACCTCCCCACAAGAATTTTGCTTGAATTGATTCAATACTTCTTGCCACCCCCTCTGGTATTTTAAACAGAGTCAAATAAAAAATGGGCAAGCTACACAATACAAATTTGATTAAAACAATTCTACCACCGAGTGATCGATATCTCCTTTTCCATGATGCTACTTTTGCCTTAAATCTGTCGATAACCGGTTTCCAGGTGGATTTCCTCTTTGGGCTTGCCTCTAAAGGTAAGCCCAAGTATTTGACAGGAAGGCTTTACACTTGACATCCAAGAGTTTGAGCTAGAATTTGCAGATCTCCCTTCAGCGACACCCACTCCACATAGGATCATTTTGTGAAAATTTATTCTAAGACCAGAAATTTCCTCAAAGTCACAAAGTATCTTTTTGACCACCTACACTTCTTCAAGATTGGCTTTACAAAAAAACCAAGTATCATCAACAAACTGGAGGTGAGTAATAACAGGACCATCATTACCAATTACCAATCCATTCAAAATACCTTGGTTTAGAGCCCTTTTAAACAACCAGTTTAGACCCTCAACAACAATTATGAAAAGAAAAGGAGAAATAGGGTCTCCTTGTCTTACCCCCTTTTGCATTTGAAACTCCGTAGTGGGATACCCATTGACCAAAACAGATACCCAAGCAGATTGTAAGCATTCCTTCATCCATTTGATCCAAAGTCTAGGAAAACCCATCAGACTCAACATTCTCATAATATACTTCAAATTTAGATTGTCAAAAGCTTTCACAAAGTCCAATTTGATAACAAGACCTTACTTTCTACTTTTTTCCAACCATCCACAATTTCATTAGCAATGAGTATACCATCTTGAATGTTTTTCCTTCCTGAAAAAGTAGATTGCACTTCCCCCACAACAATAGGAATGGTAAGCTTTAATCTAGCTGCTAGAACTTTTGAGAGAATTTTGTACATGCAACCTATGAGGCTTATAGGTCTATAATTTGAAAGACCTATAGGATTTTCAACCTTTGGAATTAGGGCAATAAAAGAGCAGTTAATACCTTTGGGGATCTTTCCATTTTTGTGAAACTCCTTCAGAAACTCCATGATCTCCTTTTTCATAAAATTTCAACTCTTCTTGATACTTAACATATTGAATCCATCTGGTCCTGGAGCTTCATTCCCATCAGATGACTTGATGATGCTCCAAACTTCTACCTCTGTGATTTCAGCAGTAAGAAAGGTGGCCATCTCAAAGTTTAGCGTAGCACCTTCTTTGACTCCAATGAATGGTCTTAACACCTTGGCTTCCATAAATTGGTTTTTGAAGTGGTTAAACACAGTCTCCTTGATTTGTTCAGGTTTTTCAATGAGAGCCCCATCCACAGATAGAGAACTAATCAGATTTCTTCTTTGTCTATTTGAGGCCATAATGTGAAAAAAAATTGTGTTTTTATAACCCAAAAGTTGCCAATTAACCCTGGATTTTTGGAGCCACATACGCTCCAAAGACCTGTTCAAGTTCCACACTTCTGCTTTAATGGATTTTCTAAGTACTTTGTCTTCTTCAGAAATGTTGCCCTCCTCTACTTGAATATCCAGATTATGAAGGTCTAGCTCCACCTGATCCAATTTATGTTGAGTGTTTCCAAAAGTCTCTTTGGCCCAAACTTTAAGTGCTTCATCCTTAAAGTTGCCCATTTGTCTATCTGATCAACATTCCATGCCTTTTCCATCACTTCCAAATATTCCTTGTTTTAAAAAATCCAAGCATTGAAAAACCTGAAAGGCTTAGGCCCCCATTCTCTATCATCTTCCATTAGTAATATTGGGCAATTGTCAAAAAGAGATCTTGGAAGACCCCATTGCTTTAGATTAAAGTGGTCAAGCCATTCAGAGTGAAATAGAAACTTGTCTAACCTGCTCCATTTCTCATCATCTTGGGAATTGGACCAAGTAAAAGATCTGCCAAGAAGTTGGAGATCTACAAACTCCATGTCTTCAATAAAGTTATTCAAATCTATCATTCCTCTATCTCTATTTGAAACACCTTGTCTTTCATCTAGATTCCTAATTTCATTTAAATCACCCCCTAGACACCAAGGTGAAGACCCGGAATTTCTATAAAATTCTTTATATCTTTTACTCATTTTTAAGTAATGTGAATGAGTGGGTTAATGTTTTAATTTGTGTTATAAATGATCAGGGTTCAAATTGGTAAAGGTGGTTTTAAAAGAAAAATGGTCTTGATACTGGTATGGATATTTCTTGATACCGGTATCCAGTGAATCAGAAAGTCTACATACCGGTATGGCGTTTTCTTGATACTGGTATCCAATTATGTTTTCTGTAGATTTTGAACCATCAAAAATTCTAGATACCAGTATGGGTTTTTTTTGATACCGGTATCCAGCTTCATTTTTTCGCAAATTTTGAGCCCGACATAGCCTTCTATAAATAGGGTCTTGGATCCATTTCTTCACTCCTATACCACGAAAACAAACCCTAAAATCACCCCTCTACCATCTCTCTTCATCTCTACCTCAAACCTTGTGATTTTAACCTCAATCCACTGCAAAACTTCAAAATCTACACATTGGATTTGTGATTCTCCCTTGGATTTTGGGACACATTGGATTTGTGATTCTCCCTTGGATTTTGGGATTTGAAAATTTTTCAACCTAGGGTTTCATCCTTCCACCATTTTCAAGCAAAACGTTGAGGTAGGGGACAAATTTCTGCTCTCTCTAGTTGTATATTGTTGATTTGTTATACATACTCTTGTCTTGCTCATCAATTTCATGTAAATCATGTTTTTCCCCATTAATGTGGGTTTTCCAAACTTAGGTTCTTTGATCTATGAATTTGCTTGTTGTTTGATGAAATTGGGAATAGGATTGACCTCCCTCCATGTTTAATTGTTGCCTAATATCTCTATTTTGACCCTATATTATCTCATTTGTGATTGGGTTGAAATTCCACACCTTAGAGGTGAAAATCTGCACAGTTACTGTTCATTTGCTGCTGCCCCAAAAATTTCCAGCAGCCACCCTTGTCTTTCGGGTGGTTTTCGGCCACCCTTTGATGTCCGTATGGTTCCTGACCGTTCACATCTTCTTATAATTGACCCTTGGCACTATGATAACTCTCAAATTCACTTTAAAACCTTTGAACTAAGATTTTGACACTTGATTTTATTGAACACTTCGTTATGCTCATTGGACATACCTTTTTTTTTAGTCGGTTAGCATTTTAGCGAAAATAGAGGCGTTTTGAAAGAAATGTGATGCATGTAAAGGTTATGAGAATAATGACTATGAATCCTAGGGCCACCTTCGGTGCATCCCTAGCCATGGGTGTTCGGAGCCCGCGAAATCCGGCAGAGGGATTTATTCCCTATGAGAAACAAATGGATATTTCTTATGAAATGTTGAAAATGAAGTGTTTTATAACCACCTTGGTGTTTTAATGAAAATTTGACACTTGGATTTGGACGCTTGGGTGTCTTGTGGTTACTTAGTACTTGTTTTCAACTTCCCGTGTCACCTATTGTATATCTCATTCAAATTACTTCATATCCCGGTGTGATTATCATCTTTGTACACCTAGCGTGAGTAGAATAGTTTTTCTACTGGGCTAGTGAGCTCAACCTATCATTTTTCAAGTGCTCAGCAAGGACCATGAGATGGATGCATGAAGTGTGGATGCATAACATTGGATTTCATCGAGCATGAAGTTATTTTATCATCTTTGTTTCATAGTTTTGAAAGATGGTTTTGTAACTTCTATTTATTAATATTTTGACTATTTGGTTAATGTAATAACTCTTAAACTTGATACTTATGCATTTGGGTTATGGGTACCCGTAGTTAGATTTCATTGACTACATATGGTATGAATCTACCTATTTTGACTTTGACTATCCAAAGGATAAATGTATGACTATTGACTTTTCCCACGTGGATATTATCTATACTGGATTGTTAAATTTGAGGGCGTGACATCACCTAGTTCAAACAAGCTGAATATTTCTTCACAAAATTCCAATCAACCCTCTACTTTCAATCCTCACCATCAGTCGAGATAGACTCCCCCATCTTTGTAAGCCTACCGTTAGAATCCTTCAAGTAATATTCTAATCCACAACCATTTCAAAGCCAAGACCGACGAATGCAAACACTATCCACAAAATGCTAACAAGACAGTGCCATCCGTTCTTGCAATGTCAAATCCATAACCCCCACCAGTACCCAAACAACGAATACACCAAACAATCGAACATTAAATGAAAACATTCATAGGCGATTTAGGTGATTAGGCAATTGTCACACCCTCGATTTTCAATATAAACAATAATCATCTTGATCGCTTAGTACTACAGATATTGTGACACCCCGTATTTTAATAAATGTCCATATTTTCATTTAGTTTATAAAATTGTTCTACTCTTATTACATAAAAATAGTTCTTGTATTATATTTGAAAAATATAATATATATTTAGGATTTTTTAAAAAGCAAGTTTAGTATCGGAATAAGCATCACAAAGCAGAGCGAGACAGTTGTCAACACAAGGAAGAATCCTTGGAGCCCAAGCAAGAGTTTCCAAAAATAGGCGATGTGCCTTTTAACTATTGGGTGAATTCCCTTAACATTAATGGGATGAGATTTTATTTGATTATATTTAGATTATATGAGATATTAAACTTGATACTCATTAATTAAAGGATATCACATGGATTTATTAGTATCAAATGTAGATAATTCTAGAGCCGTATGGAGATTGTTGGATAGTTGGCCCCAACTATAAATTGGCATTCTATACTTCCCATACACGCATACGTCCACCATTAGTAAAAGGAAAAAGGAAGAATAAAGAAAAGCACAAAAAGGGGATCGAGAGAAAATTTAGTCGATGGATAAATAGTTTCAATTTCAGGTAAAGTCCGTGGTATACAATATGCGCCTCAAATCTTCGGTGTATTTCTTTGTTCTCTTATTTTATACTCCATTTGCTAATGTTATGCTTTTGTTGGATTCGTAAAAAAATTGATATTGCTCTGTGGGATGACTAAACGCAATGAATATTTGGTACGTTGATTGAGTGGACGCACCAAGATCCTGATCCAGTAGCCGGGAATTATTCAAGAGGAGGCTTGGCTCAGAGGCAGCCGAAAATAATTGAAGAGGACACTTGGCTCAGAGGGGGTGAGGTCGTTCACAGGTCATGTACCAAAAAGGGTCAAGTGTGTGGTTTAGTTAGATGGATAGTTTAGATTGAATTAGTTAATCATTTTCCTCCTTGTTGAGCATTTGTATTATGTCATATAGTATACTTCCCGGCTTAATCTATTTTTCAGGATGACTTGGAAAGCAAGAAGGGGAACTGGGTCGGCTATTGAGAGTAACAAGATAGAATTCCTATTCAGAGAATTTGTAAAATAAATTAATTTGTATTATTATTTTACGAGGAAAGTCTATAAATTTATGTACAAAAGAAAGGTTTTTGTAATGACTATGTAGTTCATTTATTTTTATTGATGGCTCTAAAAATTAGGGTCGTTACAGATATTCACCATACATTCATCCAAAGTCAACTCACTGATTAAATTACAAAGACTCTTGAGCTACATCGGTCCCCATTTCCCTATAGAAAACATGTTTCAAAAATGTAAAAAATTGGAAGTTTCCAATGTATAACCCTAACTAACACGCACAAAACACACCAATTCCTTTCCCGAGGTGGCACAAAACAACCATATGATATCTAGATCGAACAAATGGCCAAACAAACCTTGGCCTCACAACTACAATAGACTTCATCGAACACCTAAACTATTAGTATGTACCACACTCAAAGACACCACCCAATTCAAACAAGGCTGAATATTTCTTCTCAAAATTCCAATTAGCCTTGTACTTTCAATCCTTACCTTCAACACCTTTGTATGCTTCCCATTAGAATCCTTCAAGTAATATTCTGATCCACCACCATTTCAAAGCCGAGATCGAAGAATGCAAACACTATCCATAAAATGCTGACTAGACAGTGCCATCCGATCTTGCAATGTCAAATCCATAACCCCCACCAGTACCCAAACAACAAATACACCAAACAATCGAACATTAATTGCAAACTTTCATAGGTGATTAGGCGATTGTCATGCCCTTGATTTTCAACATAAACAATAATCATTTCCGTCGCTTTGTATTACAGATATTGTGACACCCCGCATTTTAATAAATGTCCATATTTTCATTTATTTTATAAAATTGTTCTACTCTTATTACATAAAAATAGTTCTTGTATTATATTTGAAAAATATAATATATATTTAGATTTTTTTCATAAGCTAGTTTGGTATCGGAATAAGCATCACAGAGCATAGCGAGACATGTGTCAACGCTAGGAAGAATCCTTGGAGCCCAAGGGAGAGTTTTCAGAAATAGGCGAGGTGGCTTTTAATTATTGGGTGAATCCCCTTAACATTAATGGGATGAGATTTTATTAGATAATATAACATATTAAACTTGATACTCCTTAATTAAAGGATATCACATGGATTTATTAGTATTAAATGTAGATAATTCTAGAGCCATATGGAGATTCCTGGATAATTGACCACAACTATAAATTGGCTTTCTATACTTCCCATACTCACATACGTCCACCATTAGTAAAAGGAAAAAGGAAGAATAATGAAAGAAAAAGAAAAGGGATCAAGAAAAAATTTAGTCAGTGGATAAATAGTTTCGTTTTTAGGTAAACCGGGTGGTATATAATATGCTCCTCAAATCTTTGGTTTATTTCTTTGTTCTCTCATTTTATACTCCATTTGCTTTGTGATGATTATACGCTATGGAACTATTTGGTACATTGATTGAGTGGACTTACCAAGATCTTGACCCAATAGCCGGGAAAAATTCAAGAGGAGGTTTGGCTCAAAGGTTGCTGGGAAGAATTGAAGAGGAGGTTGGCTTAGAGGGGGTGAGGTCGTTCACCGGTCAAGTGCCAAAAAGGGTCAAGTATGTGGTTCAGTGATATGGATAGTTTTGATTGAATTAGTTAATCACTTCCCTCCTTGTTGAGCATTTGTATTGTGTCACATTGTATACTTCCCAGCTTTACCTATTTTTCAGCATGGCTTGGAAAGTGAGAAGGAGAAGGGGGTTGGCTATTGAGCGTGACTAACGCGACAAAATTCCTATTTAGAGAATTCATAAAAATAAATTAATTTGTACTATTATTTTACAAGAAAAGTCTATAAAATTATTTATAAGAAAAAGGTTTTTGTAACGACTACGTAGTTCATTTTTTTTTATGGCACTAAAAATTAGGGTCGGCACAAATATTCACCACACATTCATCCAAAGTCAACTCACTAATTTCATTACAAAGATTCTTGAGCTACATCGGTCCCCATTTCCCAATAGAAAACATGTTTCAAAAAAGTAAAAAATTGGAATACAACATTTGTTTCCAATGTATAACCCCAACTAACACAACATAAAACACACCAACTCCTTTCCCACGACAGCATGAAACAGCCATATGATACCCAAATCGGTGAAACAACAGAACAAACCTTGGCCTCACAACTACAATAGACTTCATCCAACACCAAAATTGCTTATATTTACCACACTCAACGACACCACCCAGTTTAAAAAAGACTGAATATTTCTTCACAAAATTCCAATCAGCCAGCCTGTACTTTCGACCCTCACCATCAACCAAGATAGATTCCCCCAACTTTGTAGGCCTACCATTAGAATCATACAGGTAATATTCTGTTCCACCACCATTTAAAACCCAAGACCGATGAATACAAACACTATCCACAAAATGCTGACAAGATTGTGCCATCCGATCTTGCAATGCCAAATCCATAACCACCTTCCAATACATAAACAACAAATACATCAAATAATCAAACATTAATGGCAAACATTCATAGGTGATTTAGGTGGTTAGACGATTGTCACGCCCTCGATTTTCAATATAAACAATAATCATTTCCGTCACTGAGTATTACAGATATTCACCATACATTCATCCAAAGCCAACACACTGATTTCATTACAAAGAGTCTTGAGCTACATCGGTCCCCATTTCCCAATAGAAAACATCTTTCAAAGAGGTAAAAGATTGGAATACTACATTTGTTTCCAAAATCATGGGGTTTGCTGATGATGGAGAACACTTTCATGCCATGCTTCAGTAATGCCATGCACCACTCGCAATCCTAACTTATGTTACTTGGTTGTACCTATAAGACTGAAACAAGAAAGCGGTGAGCAGTCACTTTCCCCAATAGGGATCCCCTTTATACACATTCATAGGCACATAGGTAAAATATGATAAACATGAAATATAAATATAAAGTGAGATTGACATTCACATATAAATCGTCAAAACGTACCATCTCATCATAGCAACATGGTAATGATTTTTCCACCCTTTACCACAAATCCCTACGACCCAAACCTCTGATAATTATCCATTGAACTTTTCTAAGATTTTCTTTAGAAAACTATAAGTGAGGAACAAGACATAGTGGAAGGAAAGATTAATCGGAACCCACGTCCTCAAGTAAACTTAAGGCACAATACCCCACTTAAACGATTAGCCGAAGTAACACATCATGCACCAATTAATTATTTCCATACGACAATGACCTTGGGTTATCAATTTTTGTACATAAACGTCACTTTTTTTACTGCTTGATCGTTTTCCATAAGTACATTCAACCGGGTCCAACAACCAACCCTCACAAAAAGATAAAAATAAAATAAAATTATTAACACACCGTGAGGTTCCCATCAACCACATCATTTTTTATTTCTTTTATTTCAAATTAACACTCAGTTAATTGCCATTTCATCTACACTAATTTACTCAATTATAGCTAATTATCCCTTTTCAAGTGTCGTGAAATATGTCTATCAATTCAAGCCAATCAATAGCATCCATACAACTATTGGTCATAATATAGAATTTACCACAACCCCAAGAACTCGACAAATACTAACAATTTACTCAAAAGTTGTACTCACAGTTCACACAAGAGTCTAGTGGAATGAATGCAAACATATCATCCAATCTCACCCGCTATGTAACCGACACGTACCCAACAACTTGCATTCGTCAAATTCACTCAATTCGTTGTGTCATCAATTCCTTCACCATTAATAGTCAGCCAACATTTCAACAACCAAGGCAAACACTTTAGTTTCTTCTACTCAGTGCATTAACCACCAGGTCGACAAATCAATTTCTCAGGAACGACCGATTAAGCCGTTCATTGTAAGCCAGATCAGATTGCCCAGACCACAGTTTTGAGAGATGACTATACAACCCCGAGTCGAAGACTGTCAATGTTAAGGTGTTGTCATCACAAATTAAGCATCAAGCACCATGTCAGCACAATTCCATAATCAAGCAATGTCAGTGCATGATCGTGTCGTTTTCGTATAAAAAATAATATATAAAACTGAACAATTACTACTACTCAAATGAATAGTAGTAAATATTTTGAGTATCGCTCGTCAGGGATTAAAAGGCTAAATTGCAAATGTTTCAATCAATTTCTAAATTAATTCCATAAGAAGAGGTTTTGGTTTGATTTCCTAAAATTATGAAAGCTAAATTAAAATTAAGAAATTAAAAAGTGTGGAGATTCGATAAGAGAAAAGTCTAGGGTTTCAAATCCACTTGATCCTTCATAACCTATATTTATTGCGATTGAGGATTTTTTTTATTTAGATTCACCAGATACCGTTAGGGTTCGCGAGCCCTTACAATATCTCCCAAAAATATTTGTGTATCATCAAGCAGCATAAATTATCTTCGCCTAGCACGAATCGTCTTACTAGTATGATCCATCTCTATGGCACAGACCGTCTAATAGCCCGACGCGTCTTACGATAGTATAATCTATCACAATCAATTACCACAAATTCAATTAAAACCGTTGTGTGAAGAGTATTTGAAACTGTCACGCCCCAAAATGGGAAATGACCGGCCGTGAACCACAAGGTCAACTTATGGAACATGCAGCCTAATAAAAATGCATAAATAAATAAACCAATGCTTATTAAGCGACCATTCTTTATTTTTAAATAAAATGAAATCAAATTGTCTCAACAAAGCATGGGCACCATCCCATGAACCAAACGATAAAAATCATCCCCAATAATAAAATAAATCCAATCTTTACCAAAAAGGTTTAACCAAAAAGGAAGCGAAATAAATTAATAACAAAGCTACAATGCATGCAATATCCTACAGAGGTCGACACAGTAGTTCCCCAAGACGCCGCCAGTGTCACGCCCTCAAATTTAACAAAACAAATGTAAATTAAATCCACGTGGAGAAGTCAAGGTCTCATCATTTCCATTAGAGAAGTCAAAGTCAAATATTACATTCTCACAAAAAATAGTCCATAAGTTCAACCAAATATAACCGAAACCCCAAAGTGTGAATATGGAATTTAAGAGTTATTACATTAATCAAAGAGTCAAAAGATAACCATATGGAAGTTACAAGACCATCTTTCCAAAAATAAAATACGAAGATGGGAAAATAACTTCATGCATAAATGTGCTCCAATGTCATGCAATCACACTCCAAGCATCCACCTCATGCTCCATGCCGTGTACCTGAAAATTGATAGGTTGAGCTCACTAGCCCAGTAGGAAAACTATTCTACCACCGCTAGGTGTATAAACATGATACATGCATAATAGATGAGTATAGGCATGGGCACAACCAATGTACAAGGTTAACAATGAACAGAAGACTATCAAATGACCACGAAGTAACTAATATGTATCCGAGTGTTCTAGACGTGTCATTGTGTTCCAAAACAATTACAAGTATCCAAGGAGTTACCAAAATCTTCATTTTCGCACATCAAAGCCAAATTTTCACCCAATGAGCCAAATTTATCAAAACCGGTATTTTATCTGAAAATTTTCATCCATTTTAGTAGGGAAGTATCTCTCTGCCGGATTTCATGGGCTCCGTGCACCCCTGCCGGATTTCGCGGGCTCCGTACACCCATGGTTAGGGACACCAAACGGGTGATCCCTAGAGTT
This sequence comes from Vaccinium macrocarpon, assembly GCA_022606695.1. Classification (NCBI taxonomy): domain Eukaryota; kingdom Viridiplantae; phylum Streptophyta; class Magnoliopsida; order Ericales; family Ericaceae; genus Vaccinium; species Vaccinium macrocarpon. The sequence continues at coordinate 21,729,303 of CM040179.1, forward strand.
CATTTTATCCAACAATTTCATATTAAAAATCTTTGTCTTTCATAAAATCCCAAAAATCCCATTTCTTTCAAAGGTTCACCATTTTCGCCAAAATGTGTCAACCGGCACGTGTCCGATACGTCAAACATAAATTTTGTTAATTCATATGTCGAAGGGTCAATTTTATGAGTTTGATGTGGATTCGGTGTTCAAAATGATAGTATAGTTCAAAGATACGATGAAACGGATGATCAGGGACCAAACGGGCATCAAAGGGTAGCCTAAAACCACCCCAAAACAGGGGATGCTCTCTGGAAAACAGGGGCAGCAGCCCTAAAACAGGGGCAGTGCACAGATTTTCACCCTATTGGTGTGGAATTTCAACCCAAACTTAAATGTAAGGTTCAAGGCCAAAAATTGAAAATATAGAGTGACTAATGGACATCAAAGGAGTGATAAACAACCAACAATTGCATCAATCAAGGGCTCAATCCATAGATCACAAAATTATGCTCAAACAAACCAACCATGGAAGAAATTCAAGAAATAGATGGAATTTGAGAGCAAGGAGCAAGTATATGCTATACATCATCTAAATACAACTAGAGGGAGAAGAATTTGTCTTCCTACCTCAAGGATTTTGCTTGAAATGAGTGGGTAGATGAAAACCCTAGCCTCCAATTGCTCCAACCCGAAATGTGTGCTTTCGGTGCGAAATCAATGCAACCCAAGCTTCAAAACGCGTAGAGGAGGTGATTTTAGGTAGGGTTTATGAAGGGGACTTGAGGTTTTGTGGATTTGTGAGGCTTGGAGCTTGCAAAAATGGAGGAAAGGGGAGAGAGAGAGGGTCAGCAGACAGAGGGAGAGAGAAAGGGCTGGTTTTTTTGAAAAAAAAATGCAAGCATAATGTGTTATATTCTTTCACCCCATTACACTTTCACCCCATTACTTCCAAATGTATTTTAAAAAGACCCAAATGCATTTAAATGCTCTCTCTTTGACCCCTAAAGTCAAAATTTAATTCCTCACATTTACCCAATATTATTCCGGAAAAATTATGTAAAAATACGGGTCCTTACAGCCAGAGTCCTTATCTATCGATTTGATTTTCATGAAAATGGTGTTGGATTAAATCCGTCAGCTGACAAGCTCAATGAATGACAAGCATGTATATTAAATAAGGTTCTAAAACAGGGATTAAATTAAATCACATATCATCATAATTTGGCACACACGATGTAATAATAATAATAATAATAATAATAATAATAATAATAATAATAATAATAATAATAATAATAATAATAATAATAATAATAATAATAATAATAATAATAATAATAATAATAATAATAATAATAATAATAATAAATCTTAATGGTGATCACAAATGATATCCAATAACAATGGGGAACCACAACCAAATAGTACTATGGCCAACAGAACAATAATCTCAAAATTGGATCCAATATCGAACTTAAAGTCACCAGAGGCGTTGGCACCGTGCTACTCTTCCCTAAGTCGATCTGGCGAAAAGACAGCCGTTGAGCAAAAGGGTCACCAGCCTAACCCGGGTCTCTTCCCTAATGGCTAGGGTCACCTAAATAAAGGAATAATTTCCCTGGACTTCCAAAAATAAAAGTTCCCAACAACATCCATAAAGTTCTCACCAAAAAGAAAACATTTTATCGCGTGCCAATTTAGAGAACCAAATATAAATATTTTTCAATTAACAATTCCAAATTTTTCAACAAATAATTCAAGGGACATGGGAAAGTTTGAAAGTACGTAACATACTTAATCACTCACTTGAATTCAAAAATATTGCAACTCGAGAATGCAAAAAGAGAGAATAACATGTACAAGAAATAAAGAATTCGAAGTAACTAACTAATTAAATATCAACTACATGTATAAATTAAGATTTCCGTATGCTATTAAAACCCAAGGACAACCAAAACCTCAGTCATTATTAACCAATAGAACTTCAAAGTGTGAAATCCCATTTGCCAATTTCCATGTAATGTATTTCCTACTCCTACGTGTACCCATCAGTTCCCAATTCCTAATCTCTAATCACCATAATTTTTGTCCTCGCATGCCCATGTATACATCCTACAGACCATTTCTTTTACTGTTATTCGTAATAAAATCATTTTTTTCACCACTCTTCAATTCAAGCAAATCCCCACTCCCACCAATTAATTCATTGAGCAACCACAAGCCACACACAATCTGACAGGATTCACCAAAGCACTCAAGCTTCATATTCTCTCTCTCAACCGAACCATGAAAAGCAAACTCAATAAATTATATACCCAACCTGGATCCTCTTAATTAATTGGTACAACTAAGAGGTAAGGAAATAGATGAAATTAAAATAAACATACTGATCGAAGACTGAGAACTGAAGATCGGAATCACCTCAAAGTTCGATGCCTTATGACTGCTGCTGTTTTATCCCGATGCTTCCTTAGTATTCTCTCCAAACTTATAACCCTAGCCCGTAAGAATATAACTCCTCAGAAGAGTAACTTAATAAAACTCCCCACTAACCCATAATATCCCTGAATTTTAGGTAACTAATTATTTTAAAGTATCCAAAATTACTGACACATCTATAATAAAAATGGCACGATAAACACAATCTTCTAAAATTAGGCTTATATCCTAAAACTATAATAATGCCAATTACACCCAAACCAAGCGCAAAAATAATTAAATAGAACTCTATCATAAAAGATAAATATTTAAATGACCAATTACAATTATGAAAATAAAATTTAGGGCCATTACAGAAACCGCGCATGACAGATACACAATTACATGGGAAAAATAAAACCAATTTCTAAACATGAAGTCATCTAATTCACACAACTGAATCCAACTAATTAAGTCCAACAAAAGTAATAAAATCTACTTTACTCAGAGTACAAGCTTCATCCACACCCCAGAGAAGAGTTTAGCCGGACATGGTCATGGGTGCAGCCTCCCCTTCCTTCCTCTGATCCGTGGTATCCCCAAATTCTATATATGCGCACCAGTGCCTTTATAGGCTCCCCGCCAACAAACACCTATTTTTCTCTTTCAATATGACTTGCCGTGCATTGCCTTTGGAAACCCAAATCTCATTGGTCCAACTTTAATCAAACCGTCTAATATTTTGCTTATGGACCCACCAGTACATATGTAACTTGTATGTTTCCTACCAATTGTAAATCCACGTGGACAGTATAAAGGAAATAAATATAGCCCAATCTTGTAATTATTTGGCCACATGCTAGCTTTGCTTCGAGGAGAACATAAAATTGTGATCTTTATATCAAACCCTCCAAATATCTGAAAAAACACACAAACAATGCATTATACTCCAAGTAACAAAATAAATGGACTTAACAAGGATACTTTAGGGGGTGCCAATGTGAACATTTACGCGCCTGCAATGCACTTCCACAGATGCCCTCAAGCAACACGAGTCCCTAGAGGAGCCTCACCAAGCAGTTCAACATTCAAACCTCCCCCAGCTAGTGTAGGGATGATCATGAAAAGTGAATGACTCTGCCCTTTCCAAACAAAGGTTAACCTAATATAGTGTTCTACCCCCAAATACCGGGGGACCAACAGCTTCAAGCTCAGTGTCAAAAAAAGCTACAACCGTGCATATTCCTATCAATAACCCCAAGCTCAGTGCAAGTTTCTATTGACATGCTCCATGTGTACTTCTATCAACAGCCCCAAGCTCAGTGCAAGTTTCAATCAAGCCACTTCATCAATAGCTTCGTGCTTATTTCCAGCAAGCTCGGTGTCCAGCAAGCCACACTTCGTGCAAATTCATATCAGCAACTTCATGCATGTCTCCGTCAGTGGCTCCGTGTTTATTTCTAATGAGCCCAGCATCTACCAGCGATGCTGGACTTCCAAAATCAGTGGCATGCATCAAGCCTATTTACCAAACAATGTGTTCCGCTTTTATCTACCCAACAGCTCCATAACAGCCTTGTGAACAACTACATATTCAACTTTTGCGGCCTTGCGCATATTCAGTAGCAAAATTTCGTGCCTATCTCTCAGTGACGCTCAACATTCAAAACCCAAAAACATCATGTTGCACTCGCACACACCCCAGGGTTTTGTGTAACACCCCATATAGACCACTGGCCTAGTACCCTGATTTGATCCACAATCCACACCACATGACCCAAAATGCTTAAGCCCAAGGTACTAGTAGTACCCCACATGGTTTGTTATATACCCAAGACTAATTATGTAAACAACCAATGTGGGACTAAACACCATCTACCCCTAAACCTGGGGTATTACATTTTGCATACACTCACTTTTAGGGGTTTCATTAGTTGCATATCATCAATATACTACTATTTGCAAGTGTTTATGTCTAGTGTTTTCTTGTGCAATTTATTAATCTCTTCAGCCACGCATCTTGAAAAGTCCACGCGCCACTATCCAATGTCTTAACAAAGCACAATGTCATATGAACGAGCTTGCATTTGTATACGCATCTAAACGCTCTCCCATCTGAACAGGCCTACATTTGTACACTATAAGAAAAATGACTATTCCCGACATTAGACAATTGCCGGAAAAAGTCCCGAAATCGCCGGGAAAAGTATTACCGGTGGTAAAAATACAAAAAACTGCCCACCGTCGGGAAAAGATAAACGGCGGTAATCTACCACTGGTAATGGTTATTTTCGGAAAAAAAATTGTCCCGCCAAGTTTCGAACCTGCGACCCTTTGTCTGGAAACCCAACACCTAACCACCCAACCACCCAAACTTTTCGATTATACTTAGGAAATAAAAATATTTATATTAAAATTTACATTTTTACCGGCGGTTTTTTGGATTACCGCTGGTAATAAAACCGCGGGAAAAATTATTTTTTGCGGCGGGTTGTGATTACCGCTAGTAATAGCACCCTTTAACGGTAGTTTTGTTACCGCCGGTAAAAGCAATATTTGGCGTAGTGACGTATACACATCTGAATGCCTTCGCATCCGAACAAGCTTGCGTTTGTATAAGCATCTAAATGCTCTCACAGCTTTTTAAGTAAATAAGCTAAATTAGTTAATTATAAGTGCTAGCAAACGAGGCCAACGGAAGGACGGTGGATAGGAGATGGGTATGTTAGAAGGGGAGATTAGTAAATGAGGGAGATAAGCTTACCTTGGTACTTCCTTGTCATAAGAGAGATTAATTGGATTGACTATGATCTTAATTAATAAGGAATTCTTGCATAAGTTAAAGTATGATAATTGTGGTTTTCAGAGCTTATCAAGACCAGTGGGAAAAGGGAGCTCACATCTAATGTTTTTCTTTCTTTTCAAGAGTATGCTAAAATCGCTGTCGTTTTCTTTGCTCTTCTGGGTTTGTCCAATGTTTTTTGGCCTTTTGTTTGGTTGGCTCCTTGCTTACCTTGTTTTTTCCTTTCTGGGTTTGTTGTGGGGTTGCGTCTAGTGAAGTCATTTCATCTAGTCGGGTTGTTTCCCCCTCATTCCCTTTTAATCTTTGTATTTCTTCGAAGTTTAATAAAGTTCTTTGCCGTTCAAATAATAATAATAATTGTGGTTTTTTTTTATGTGATTCAAGATAAAAGAACAATGTAACCTCGAATCTTATTTTTTTACTTTTACGTCTTTCTACTCTTTGTGACTTAATATAAAGTGGGCAACCCAAACCTTAAGGCTGGGTTGGGGGACATAGTTTTATTTGAATCAGAGAGAGAGAGAGAAAGAAGGACGAAGAAATAAAAGAACCAAGAAACCCTTCTTTTTCTAGTGGAAGTGTGAGCGGAAAATTAGAAAATCAAAAGCAGATGCTTGTAATTTAAGGGAGGACGGGGTATTGGGGGGTGGGGGGTTACAAGTGTAATTTGATCAATCTAGGTAAATTATGAACAGGGTCAGACCTATCCATATTTAAGAGTAGGCGGCTAGATAATTTACTTCGGGTACCAGAATAAGTCTCAAACCTTGAATCAATGGTAGGCCCAAGATGTGAAATCCGGGCCAAAAGACATTCGGGCACCAATGCCCCCATCCAAACAGGCCCTTAGAGCAAGCCCAACAAACTCCCTAAAACACAATTTTAGGTATTTTGTTGATCCAAAACATACTTAAGCCCTACAACAGCCTCAATAAAAGGCTCCCTAAAGTACATAGATGACTAGTACCTCAACAAATACCTCCCTTTTTGTTGAGCCACTATTCACTAACCAAACTTTTTTAATTATTTATTCGCTTCTCTCTCTCTCTCTCTCTCTCTCTGCTCTAAAAGAAACTATATTTTAATAATAGAGAGGTAATATAGTGTTGTTAGTGTGTTAATAGTGATATGAATACGTAAAATGATAAATGTGCACTATGCACCAATCTTTTTACAAAGGATATTGTTTTCATTGTTGGGGTTCTTGGGGATGCTCTTACTAGTCAACGCGTGTAACAATAACCATAAACATACATAATGGAGAATTTAATACTCTTCACTATTCTTATAGGAAATATGTTGTAACAAGAACTTCGTATGACGCACACAAGATGAAAAGAGAAAACCCAACAATTTATTCTTGCTAATTTCAAGCTTATTAGTATTAGTACATAATAGAATCATGGGTTCCGTAACAACAATGAAAGGCCCATTATATATTTGTTCGTCGAGTTAGTTAGTTGTTGCTCCAAAACTGTGCTTGAAGATAGTCAACCACTTTCTGGTCCACTTGGAATGCTTTGGTGAGAACATCAGTTGAAATTTTGGGATTCGATCCAAACACAGCATTTGCAATAGTAATAACCCCAGGATTCTGACTGCTTAGGCCAGAAATCGCAACTGCGTTAGTCTTTCCTGTGTTCAATTGGAAATGAATGAGACCCTCCGGGAACACAAAAGCATCTCCAGGATACAAGACCTTGGTGAAAAGTTGGTTGTCGGGATTGGATGTGACAAAGCCAACATAGAGGGAACCTTCCAACACAACGAGGATTTCTGTGGCACGAGGGTGGGTGTGTGGTGGATTAAGCCCGAAAGGGCCAAAGTCGATGCGAGCTAAAGAGATGCCGAGAGTGTTGAGGCCTGGTATCTGCATCACATTAACAGGAGTCACTGTTGAACCAACTTGGTTTGATGTGTTTCGAGGAGTTAGGAGCCCAGAAAAGAAGAAGTCTTCAGGTGTAGCCATCTTTGGGTCCTTGCAGAATTTTCCATTCACGAACACTGCAAACACATTTTCAAAAGTTAGAATAATTTTCACTGAACTCTAGCTAAGATTATGGAACGGAGGAAGTAATATTCTTAGCATGAGCAATGCATGGTGAAGACATTTGGTATGTGACCCACCATGTCATGTAGTGGAGTACATTGTACTATGCAATGGTGACATACTGAATAGTATCTAAATATGGTCACCATGTAGTGGAGTACATTGTACTATGCAATGGTGACATACCGAATAGTATCTAAATATGGTCACCATAACGTTGCTCTTCTCAATCTAAAGCATGTGAGAGCAGATAAACAAAGGAATGGGAGAGGGACAGAGTACACATACCAGCAGAGGTGGAGTCACTAACCGCAACACAGAAGTCTTGTAGAGGGCTGGGGTCAGATGCATAGACTAGTGAGTAGGAAGCTAAGCCCAACATAGCTATGGCTACAAAAAACCAAATCCTGCTCGACATTGTCGGTCGACTTGATTACGGAGAAAACAATTAATTCACGAAAAGGCTCAACTCACTCTTTGTTTTTGTAGTAAATTTGCTGGTTTCAGAGGCTGAGATGATTGAGCTGTGATTAGAAGTTGTGAATTTATAGGCACGGCAGTCTTGAACTAGTCAATAGGAATTGTTCATAAACGAACCTACTGCTATTATTTACCGTGTTTGAAACATGAACTTTTAATTAATAAAAAATTTTAATTGTAACCACTTCTCATTCATTTTTCCACATTCATCGTAAAAATCAACCGCATGCAGTCAGTCTTCTTGAGGAAATGGTCATTCATATCGTTCTTGCTTCTTATTTTCTTTTTCTTTTTCCATATAGGGACACCACTGCATGCACCTACGAAGACTTTATCCTACGAAGATGGCTTCTAGCTAGTATGTTTGCTTCTTATTTTCTTTTTCTTTTTCTTTTTCCATATAGGGACACCACTGCATGCACCTACGAAGATTTTATCCTACGAAGATGGCTTCTAGTATGTTATTGGCGATGAGTTCTGGAAATATACTATCTTTGTTTAGAAAGATTTTCAGTGTCTCAAACCAAAATGATCAATTTAAAATTAAGATTTCAGATCCGACGCTTTTTAAAATACCCCTATTACTTTTTCTTTCGATGCGTTTACGTATTACCCGCATTACTTTTACTGGGGTTTGTAAGGTCTTTCGCGACGTTTTTGAAACGCAGTATAGGCATTTTTGGTAGTGCATTTTTCCTTTCTTTTTTTTATGGTCAGCTACGATCGGTAGTTTTAGTTGAAGTAAGAGAGGTTCGAACCGATCAGTCAAATACATAAATGAGAGTACATGGTACTTACCACTAGGCTACCGCTCCACTTGTTTGGTAGTAAATTGTTATGATGCTATCATTCCCAGGATCCTTTTAATCTTCGTAAATATTTTCAGAGATAAATAAACTTATTTTTTAAGTTTCAAAAAAACAAAACAAAGCGGACCTTGTTAGTTGCGGTAGCTAAATTTGGTTGGTGAATTTGATTAGTTTATTAACTAATGTTGAGCATATTGGATGGTTCTAATGATGAAAATGTAGGATAGCTCAGATGACGATCATCTCTATGGAGTAGTTATTTCACGTGCACCTAATCTATGGATTTGAATTCACAAATTGACTTGGTATGATAATGTAGTTTCTGGATGTATTGACAGAGTCTTTTCACTTAATTGGCTTTTTTCGATAACCTTGGAACCAAATTGGTTTTGTGGAGTAGTTGACCTAGTAAGCTAATGACAATCGAAAGAACCGAGACCAAGTCTTGGCCGCCATATATATAAATTTTTTGAATAGCAAAAAGATTTTATTAATTTTTAAAAATAAATTACGAAAATTAAAAGGATCCTAAACACGAGGTATCAGAATAGAGAAAGAGCCGACCTACGATAAAGGCATCTCTCACTCTGATAGGCACCTGCCGCGAGGAATCAAAGGGGAAAAAAGAAAACAACCAGAGGCTGGACTTTGTCTCATTTAGCATTTTGAAATTTGTAAGACTATTTTGGAAAACTAAATTTTGTACTTTAGTTGTAAGTGGATTTTGTTTTCTTTAAGTAACGTGACTTTTTAATAATAAAAATATCATTTAAGAATTTCTTAATTTACGTTGCCAAAAATTGAGACATTACAGATCCGGTTCGGCATTGGCTTGGGCTTTGGGCCCATTAGCCACATCTACTGTTTTTTAATGAAAAAGAGGATTTTATTAACCAAAGTAAAGGAATTAGCCACATCTTTTTACTCCCTATAGCATTACAAGGTTTAGACATTTGCCTAGACTTCAGGTTGTTAAGCCAGTAGAGCCCAAGCTGCTAGAAAGATGAGAGTTCACGGCCAAAAAGGACTTTGAGCAACCACGTTCCCAATCATCTCGCAAACCAGACCTGTGTTTGGATGACTAGAATCTTGAGTAGAAATAGGAATAGGAAACCAGGAATCAAATTCCCGGGAATTTTCTTGAGTAGGAAAATGAGAATATGATTACTAGGATTCGAATTCCTAGGAATTCGTTACCTGGAGGAATCGTTTATCGGTATTTGGATTAATTCAGTAATCTTACGCAGGAAACAATTATTTTGGAAATTTATTCAAGTCAACGTTTCCTTTTCTTAATAATGAGCCAGGAATCTGAGATTCTTATGGGGTAAGGGAGGGATCAGATTCCCACTCAGTCTAGGAATGTGATTCCTAGTTGAATATGTCATCAGGAATCACATTCATATTCTTGTCTCTGCCAAACGTTGGAATTAGAAAAGTCTGACATCACATTGTTGCTCCTGTCTATTCTATACATTGGAGTCATGGGTAGAAGGCATCACATTCTCATTTCCCCTTGAGATTACTTTCATCCAAACATAGCCTTCAGAGGAGGCAACTATCCTTTGCGCTTGCATATCAAAATAGCCTTTTATATTATTGGCTTAAAATAATTATAATAAATCAAAAAATTGTTTGTTGTAGCTTTTTATAAGTTGTTAAAAACAAAATTAACTTGTTTGGTTGAATAAGCTTTTAAATAGCTTTTTGTAAACGAAATGTCTAAGTTGCCCTGAAAGCTTGAGTAAAACAACTTATTCACTTTAAGATTTTTTTTTCCCCACTAATGTTTTAACAACTTAAAATAAGCAACACAAAAATATAAATAAATAAAAAAAACACTAATATATATATCAAATAGACTAGAAAAACTGAATAAGTGATTATTCATAATTATTGATAAACATCCTTAATTAGCTTCTTTTAAGCAAATAAGCCAAATAAGTTAGGTTATAAATGCTAGGAAATGGGACTAAAGTACCACGCGACAATGCCAAATTAATTTGAATGACTCCTTTCCCTTCACCTCGAAAACTGGAAGGTGGGGCGAGGAGAAGGCATGTTCACCCTACCAGACTATCCTTTGCCCTTGCATATCAAAGCACGACAAAAGAAACATCCTTTCTTTTCAATAGCCAAAACATTATTATCCATAAAAAAAAAAATGCAATATACAATATATAACCCCAACTATTTAACACAGGACAAAACACACCAATTCCTTTCCCGAGGCTGCACGAAACACCTAGATGATATCCAAATCGAAGAAACGGTAAAACAAACCTTGGCCTCGCAACTACAATAGACTTCATCCAACACCTAAATTGCTTATATTTACCCTACTCAAATAAAGACACCACCCAGTTCAAACAAAGTTGAATATTTCTTCACAAATTTCCAATCAGCCCTGTATTTTCGATCCTTACCATCAACCGAGATAGATTCCCCCAACTTTGTATGCCTACCGTTAGAATCCTTCAAGTAGTATTCTGATCCACCACCATTTAAAACCCGAGACCGACGATTGTAAACACTATCCAATGAATGTTGACAAGACAGTGCCATCCTATCTTGCAATGTCAAACCCATAAACCCCCACTAGTACCCAAACAACAAATACACCAAACAATTGAACATTAATTGCAAACATTCATAGGTGATTTAGGTTATTAGGCAATTGTCACACCCTCGATTTTAACCATAAGCAATAATCATTTCCGTTGCTTAATATTACAGATATTGTGACACCCTGTATTTTAGTAAATGTCCATATTTTTCATTTAGCTTATAAAATTGTTCTACTCTTATTACATAGAAATAGTTCTTGTATTATATTTGAAAAAAATAATATATATTTAGGTTTTTTTCATAAGCTAGTTTGGTATCGGAATAAGCATCGCAGAGCAGAGTGAGACATGTGTCAACGCTAGGAAGAATACTTGGAGCCCAAGCGAGAGTTTCCAGAAATAGGCGAGGTGGCTTTTAATTGTTGGGTGAATCCCCTTAACATTAATGGGATGAGATTTTATTAGATTATATAAGATATTAAACTTGATACTCATTAATTAAAGGATATCACATGGATTTATTAGTATTAAATGTAGATAATTCTAGAGCCATATGGAGATTGTTGGATAGTTGACCACAACTATAAATTGGCTTTCTATACTTCCCATACACACATACGTCCACCATTAGTAAAAGGAAAAAGGAAGAATAATGAAAGAAAAAGAAAGGGGATCGAGAGAAAATTTAGTCGATGGATAAATAGTTTCGATTTCAGGTAAACCGGATGGTATATAATATGCTCCTCAAATCTCTGGTGTATTTCTTTGTTGCCTCATTTTATACTCCATTTCCTAACATTAAGGTTTTTATGGATTCGTAACAAAATTGATATTGCTTTATGTGATGATTACATGCTATGGAACTATTTGGTACGTTGATCGAGTGGGCGTACCAAGATCTTGACCCAATACCCGAGAATAATTCATGAGGAGGCTTGGCTCAGAGGCTGCCAGGAATAATTGAAGAGGAGGCTTGGCTCAAAGGGGGTGAGGTCGTTCACCGGTCATGTACCAAAAGGATCAAGTATGTGGTTCAGTGATATGGATAGTTTTGATTGAATTCAATAATCATTTCCCTCCTTGTTGAGCATTTATATTATGTCATATTGTATACTTCCCAACTTAATCTATTTTCAAGATGGCTTGGAAAGCGAGAAGGGGAATGGGGTTGGCTTTGAGAGTAACGGGACAGAATTCCTATTAAGAGAATTTGTAAAATAAATTAACTTGTACTTTTATTTTATGAGAAAAGTCTATAAATTTAGAGAATTTGTAAAATAAATTAATTTGTACTTTTATTTTACGAAAAAAGTCTATAAATTTATGTATAAAAGAAAGGTTTTTGTAACGACTATGTAGTTCATTTTTTTTCATGGCTCTAAAAATTAGGGTCAACACAGATATTCACCATACATTCATCCAAAGTCAACTCCCTAATTTCATTACCAAGAGTCTTGAGCTACATCGGTCCCCATTTCCCAATAGAAAACATGTTTCAAAAAAGTTAAAAATTGGAATACAACATTGGTTTCCAATGTATAACCCCAACTAACACAGCATAAAACACACCAATTGCTTTCCCGAGGCTACATGAAATAACCATATGATACCCGGATCGATGAAATAGTAGAACAAACCTTTGCCTCACAACTACAATAGACTTCATCCAACACCTAAATTGCTTATATTTACCCCACTCAAAGACACCACCCAATTCAAACAAGGTTGAATATTTCTTCACAAAATCCCAATCAGTCGGTATGTACTTTCGATCCTCACCATCAATCGACATAGATTCCCCCACCTTTGTAAGCCTACCATTAGAATCCTTCAAGTAATATTCTGATCCATGACCACTTAAAACCCGAGACCGATGAATGCAAACACTATCCACAAAATACTGACAAGACTGTGCCATCCGATCTTGCAATGTCAAATGCATAACCCCCTGCCAATACCTAAACAACAAATACATCAAACAATCAAACATTAATGGCAAACATTCATAGGTGATTTAGGTGATTAGACGATTGTCACGCCCTCGATTTTTAATATAAACAATAATCATTTCCGTCACTGAGTATTACAGATATTCACCATACATTCATCCAAAGCCAAATCACTGATTTCATTACAAAGAGTCTTGAGCTACATCGGTCCCCATTTCCCAATAGAAAACATCTTTCAAAGAAGTAAAAGATTGAAATACTACATTTGTTTCCAAAATCATGGGGTTTGCTGATGATGAAGAACACTTTCATGCCATGCTTCAGTAATGTCATGCACCACTCGCAATCCTAACTTATGTTACTTGGTTGTACCTAAAAGACTGAAACAGGAAAGCGGTGAGCAGTCAAATTGCCCAGTAGGGATCCCCTTTATACACATTCATAGGCACATAGGTGAAATATGATAAACATGAAATATAAATATAAAGTGAGATTGACATTCACATATAAATCGTCAAAACGTACCATCTCATCATAGCAACATGGTAATGATTTTTCAACACATTACCACACATATCCCTACGACTCAAACCTCTGATAATTATCCATTGAACTTTTCTAAGATTTTCTTTAGAATATTATAAGTGAGGAACAAGACATAGTGGAAGGAAAGAATAATCGGAACCCATGTCCTCAAGTAAACTTAAGGCACAATACCCCACTTAAATGATTAGCCAAAGTAACACATCGTGCACCAATTAATTATTTTCATACGACAATGACCTTGGGTTATCAATTCCTGTACATAAACATCACTTTTTTTCTGCCTGATCATTCTCCATGTATTTCCTTGAGTACATTCAACTGAGTCCGACAACCCTCACAAAAAGATTAAAATACAATAACATTATTAACACACCGTGGGGTTCCCATCAACCACACCATTCTTTATTTCTTTTATTTCAAACTCTCCGTTAATTGCCATTTCATTTACACTCATTTACTCCATTATAGCTAATTATCTCTTTTTCAAGTCTCGTGAAATATGTATGTCAATTGAAGCTGTGAAATATGTATGTCAATTGAAGCTGTGAAATATGTTTGTCAATTCAAGCCAATCAATAGCATGCATACAACTATTGGTCATAATATAGAATTTACCACAAGTCCATAGACTCGACAAATACTCACAATTTACTCAAAAGTTGTACTCACAGTTCACACAAGAGTCTAGTGGAATTAATGCAAACATATATGTCTCAAGATTTCATCACTTTCATCCAATCGCACCCGCTACATACCCTACACGTACCTAACAACTCGCATGTGTCAAATTCACTCAATTCGTTGTGTCATCAATTCCTTCACCGTTAATAGTCGGCCAACATTTCAACAGCCAAGGCAGACACTTTAGTTTCATCTACTCAATGCATCAACCGCTAGGCCGACAAATCAATTTCTCAGGAACGACCAATTAAGACGTTCATTGTCCGCCAGATCAGATTGCCCAGAGCACATTTTGAGAGATGATTATACAACCCCGAGTTGAAGACCGTCAATGTTAAGGTGTCATCATCACAAATTCAGCATCAAGCACTGTGTCAGCACAATTCCATAATCAAGCAATGTTGGTGCAATTCCACAACTGCACTTATGCAACACGAGTCCCTAGAGAAGCCTCACCCAGCAATTCAACATTCAAACCTCCCTCGGCTAGTGTCGGGATGATCATGAAAATCGAATGACTCTGCCTTTTCCAAACAAGGGTTAACCTACCATGTTGTGTTCTACCCCAAAATACCGTGGGACCAAAATATCAAAACAACACATCATCAACAGCTTCAAGCTCAGTGTCAAACAAAATTACAGCTGTGCATATTCCTATCAACGGCCCAAAGCTTAGTGCAAGTTTCTATTGACATGCTCCATGTGTACTTTTATCAATAGCCCCAAGCTCAGTGCAAGTTTCAATCAAGCCACTTCATCAATAGCTTCGTGCTTATTTCCAGCAAGCCACACTTCGTGCAAATTCATATCAGCAACTTCATGCATGTCTCTGTCAGTGGCTTTGTGTTTATTTCCAATGGGCCCAACATCTGTCAGCGATGTTGGACGTCCAAAATCAGTGGCACGCCTCAGGCATATTTATCAAACAATGTGTTCCACTTTTATCTTCCCAGCAGCTTCTTAATAGCCTCGTGAACAGCTTCACATTCAACTTTCGCGCTTTTGCGCATATTCAGTAGCAAAGTTGCATGCGTATCTCTCAATGACATTCAACATTCAAAACTCAAAAACATCATGTTGCACTCGCACACACCCCAAGGTTTTGGATACACTCACTTCTAAGGGTTTCATTAATTGCATATCATCAATATACTACTATTTGCAAGTGTTTATGTCTAGTGTTTTCTTGTGCAAGTTATTAATCTATTCGGCCACGCATCTTGAAAAGTCCACGCGCCACTATCCAATGTCTCAACAAAGAACAGTGTTATATGAACAAGCTTGCATTTGTATACGTGTCTGAATGTTCTCACATTTGAACAGGCCTGCATTTGTATATGCATCTGAATGCCTTCACATCCGAAAAATCTTGCGTTTGTATAAGCATCTGAATGTTCTCACAGTTTTTCAAGTAAATAAGCTAAATTAGTTAAATTATAAGTGCTAGCAAACAAGGCCAACGGAAGGATAGTGGATAAGAGATGGGTATGTTGGAAGGGGAAATTAGTAAATGAGGGAGATAAGCTTACCTTCATACTACCTTGTCATAAGAGAGATTAATTGGATTGACTATGATCTTAATTAATAAGGAATTCTTGCATTAGTTAAAGTATGATAATTGTGGTTTTCAAAGCTTATCAAGACCAGTGGGATAAGGGAGCTCACATGTGATGTTTTTATTTTTTTTCAAGAGTATGCTAAAATCATTGTCATTTTTCTTTGCTCTTCTGGGTTTGTCCAGTGTTTTTTGCCCCTTTGTTCGATTGGCTCCTTGCTTACCTTGTTTTTTCCTTTCTGGGTTTGTTGTGAGGTTGCATCTAGTGAAGTCATTCATCTAGTCGGGTTGTTTCCCCCTCATCCCCTTTTAATCTTTGTATTTCTTCAAAGTTTAATAAAGTTCTTTGCCGTTCAAAAAATAATAATAATTGTGGTATTTTTTCCACGTGATTCAAGATAAAAGAACAATGTAACCTCAAATCTTTTTTTTTTTACATTTATGTCTTTTTTTTGTGACTTAATATAAAGTGGGCAACCAAATTAGCAGTCAGGTTTGGGCAACCCAAATCATTAAGGTTGGGCCGGGGGAGAGAGTTTTAATTGAATCTGATGGATGGAGAGAGAGAGAGAGAGAGAGAGAGAGAGAGAGAGAGAGAGAGAGAGATTAGAAGGAAGAAGAAATAAAAGAACCAAGAAACCCTCATTTTTCTAGCGGAAGTGTGAGCGCAAAATCTGAAAATCAAAAGTGGATGCGTGTAACTTAAGAGAGGATCAGGTATTGGGGGGTGGGGGTTTACAAGTGTAATTTGATCAATCTAGGTAAATTATGAATAGGGTCGGACCTTTCCATATTTAAGAGGGGCAGATGGATAATTTACAATGGGTACAAGAATAAGTCCCAAACCTTGAATCAATGGTAAGCCCAAGATGTGAACTCCGGGCCCAAAGACATTCGGGCACCAATGCCCCCATCCAACCAGACCCTTAGAGCAAGCCCAATAGACTCCCACACTTCAACTCTACAACAACCTCAACAAAAGGCTCCCTAAAGTACATGGATGAATAGTACCTCAACAAATACCTCCCTTTTTGTTGAGCCACTATTCACTAACCAAACTTTTTTAATTATTTATTCTCTCTCTCTCTCTCTCTAAAAGAAACTATATTTTAATCATAGAGAGGTAAGATAGTATTGTTAGTGTTTTAATAGTGATATGAATACGTAAAATGATAAATGTGCATTGTACACCAATCTTTTTAGAGAGGATATTGTTTTCATTATTGGGGTTCTTAGGGATGCTCTTAGTGGTCAACACGTGTAACATTAACCATAAACATACATAATGGAGAATTGAATACTCTTCCTTATTCTTATAGGAAATATGTTGTAACAAGAACTTTGTAAGACGCACACAAGATGAAAATAGAAAACCCAACAATTTATTCCTGCTAATTTCAAGCTTATTAGTAGTAGTAGATAATAGAATCATGGGTTCCGTAACAACAATGAAAGGCCCATTATATATTTGTTCGTCTAGTTAGTTAGTTGGTGCTCCAGAACTGGGCTTGAAGATAGTCAACCACTTTCTTGTCCACTTGGAATGCTTTGGTGAGAACATCAGTTGAAATTTTGGGATTCGATCCAAACACAGCATTTGCAATAGTAATAACCCCAGGATTCTGACTGCTTAGGCCAGAAATCGCAACTGCGTTAGTCTTTCCTGTGTTCAATTGGAAATGAATGAGACCCTCCGGGAACACGAAAGCATCTCCAGGATACAAGACCTTGGTGAAAAGTTGGTTGTCGGGATTAGACGTGACAAAGCCAACGTAGAGGGAACCTTCCAACACAACGAGGATTTCTGTGGCACGAGGGTGGGTGTGTGGTGGATTAAGCCCAAAAGGGCCGAAGTCGATGCGAGCTAAAGAGATGCCGAGAGTGTTGAGGCCTGGTATCTGCATCACATTAACAGGAGTTACTGTTGAACCGACTTGGTTTGATGTGTTTCGAGGAGTTAGGAGCCCAGAAAAGAAGAAGTCTTCAGGTGTAGCCATCTTTGGGTTCTTGCAGAATTTTCCATTCACAAACACTGCACACACATTTTCAAAAGTTAGAATAATTTTTGCCAAACTCTATCTAAGATTATGGAACAGAGGAAATAATAGTCTTAGTATGAGCAATGCAGGACCGGCCCTAAGGTGAAGCTGGAGGTGCAGCGGCTTTAGGCCCATAATTTAAGCAAATAAATAGGGGTCCATTCTCAATAGAAATTTTTGTTATAATATATATCTAAATTATCAGTCCAGAAACACAAAGTGTGATCTTGTTGGTGCGCATTTACTATATGTAATGTGTCTCAGGTTCAATTCACTGCAGTGCCGTTGTTTTGTGGGTATTTTTTTTTCCTTTTGTTTCCTTCCTAGGATTAGTATACAAGACATAAATTAATAAATCTTTTTTAGTTGTAGATGTTACTAAAGTCCAAGGTTTAAATATTTTGCAAACCAAATTTTGATAAGTTTCTTTTAAAATTTTCTTTAATTTATCTTAATTTTATGTTTAACTTTTAATATCAAATTCACAAATAAATCACTTTTGACAATAATAAATAAACCAAAATAATTTATTTTGAATCAACAAATTTCAATAGAAAATACTTAAAACTAATACTAATTCTTTGGAGTATTGTTAAAAATAGTATTCTTACAATTATAGAAAATAATATGATTACTTAGGGGGAAATACATTCTACGAGCGGTACTTCGAACAAAAATTCCTCTGATGATAAAAAAAAAACAATTTTATATTCATTAAATTACGAAACTAAAATACCACATTTAATTGATCTTTTTAACTTTTATAGCCACATATATTGAATTTTTCTTGATAAAAAAACCTAGGGCTCTATTTCTTAAATTCGCTTCAAGCCTCTCAAAAGTCAGGGCCGGCCCTGGAGCAATGAATGGTGACGATATTTGGTATGTGACCCACCATGTTATGTAGTGGAGCACATTGTACTATGCAATGGTGACATAGGGAATAGTATCTAAATATGGTCACCATAACATTGCTCTTCTCAATCTAAAGCATGTGAGAGCGTAGAAACAAAGGAATGGGAGAGGGACAGAGTACACATACCAGCAGAGGCGGAGTCACTAACAGCAACACAGAAGTCTTGTAGAGGGCTGGGGTCGGATGCATGGACTAGTGAGTAGGAAGCTAAGCACAACATAGCTATGGCTACCAAAAAACAAATCCTGCTCGACATTGTCGGTCAAATTGATTACGGAGAAAACAATTAATTCACGAAAAGGCTCAACTCTTTGTTTTTGTAGTAAATTTGCTGGTTTCAGAGGCTGAGATGATTGAGCTGTGATTAGAAGTTGTGAATTTATAGGCACAGCAGTCTTGAACTAGTCAATTGCTATTATTTACCGTGTTTGAAACATGAACTTTTAATTAATAAAAAATGTTAATTCTAACCACTTCTCATTCGTTTTTCCACATTCATCTTGAGGAAATGGTCATTCATATCGTTCTTGATTCTTTTTTTATTTTTTCTTTTTTTTTTCCCACATAGGTACGAAGATTTTAAACTACGAAGATGGCTTCTAGTATGTTTGTTATCGGCTTCTAGTATTTTATCCTACGAAGATGGCTTCTTATCTTCGATCGTTTAGAAAGATTTTCAATGTGTCAAACTAAAATTATTAATTTAACATTAAGATTTCAGATCCGATGCTTTCTAAAATACCACTATTACTTTCGCTTTCGCAGCGTTTACATAATACCCCTGTTACTTTTACGGAGGTTGGTAAAGTCTTTTGTGATGTTTTCGAGATGTAGTATAGGCATTTTTGGTAGTGAATTTCCTCCTTCTCCTTCTTCTTCTTCTTTTTTATTTTTTATTTTGCTCAGTGACATTGTGACAATCGGTAGTTTTAGTTGAAGTAAGTGAGGTTTGAACCGATCAGTTAAATACATTAATGAAAGTACATGGTGTTTACCACTGGGCTACCGCTCCACTTGTTTGGTAGTAAATTGTTATGATGATATCATGTCTTGGGATCCATTTAATATTCGTAAATATTTTCAGAGATAAATAAAACTTATTTTTTATGTTTCAAACTATAAAATAAAGTAGACCTAGTTATTTGCGGAAGCTAAATTTTGTTGGTGAATTTGATGAGTTTATTAATTAATGTTGAGCATATAGGATGGTTCTAATGATGATAATGTAGGATAGCTCTGATGATGATCATCTCTATGGAGTACGTATTTATTTCACGTGCACCTAATCTGTGGATTTGAATTGAAAAACTTCACAAATTGACTTGGTAAGTTGATGTAGTTTCTCGATGTATTGACAAAGTCTTTTCACATAATTGGCTTTTTTGGTTTTCGTGGAGTAAATTTATAACAGGTGTACCTAGTAAATTTAGAACAGGTGTACCTAAATTTAGAAAAAGGTGTACTTTATCATAACACAAATAACTTAAAAGTGGTTTTAATACGGAGTTTGTGTCCATTTGTGCTTCATTTCTTTATAAGTTATTTGTATTCGAATGAGGCACTTAAAGATATCCGATCTGATTGATTTTTGGTACAGTAGTACTACTCGACGAACTCTACGTCGTAAACTTCTCCGATCGTCGGAATGAGGCCAAATAAGTAGCCTATTAACATAGCTGCACAAAGACAACACATTGCTATGCATCCCATGCACACCCCCAAGGTCCCAAGTTTTGGCTTCTATATATTTTTTTTAACGGGAAAAAAGATTTTATTAATCTTTAAAAACAAATTATAAAGATTAAAAGGATCCTAGACACAATACATCAAAACAAAGAAAAAGCCAACCCACGAAAAAGGCACCTCCTAGTAGAGCCCAAGCGACTGGAAAGATGAGAGTTCATGGCCAAAAGGGACTATCATCAGCGACCGCATTCCCAGTCATCTTGCAAAGTGTGAGGAGGAGGCAACTATCCTTTGCGCTTGCATATCAAAATAGCATTTTTTATTATTGGCTTAAAATAATTATAATGAATCATAAAATTTTTGTTATAGCTTTTTATAAGTTGTTAAAAACAAAATTAACTTGTTTGCTTGAATAAGCTTTTAAATAGCTTTTTGTAAACTAAATGTCTAAGTTGCCCTAAAAGCTTGAGTAAAACAACTTATTCACTTTAAGATTTTTTTTTTTTCCCCATGAATGCTTTATCAACTTAAAATAAGCAAAAAAAAAAAAAAACTTCAATGTGTTCAAAAGGTGTTTTCAAGGATCCACGCGAGAAATCTTCAAAAGAAAATACCCAAAAGGGCTTGATCCAAACAGTTTTTCGTAAAAGATGTATATTTGTAGTTTTGCAAAAAACTGTTTGGATCAAGCACTTCCCGGTATTTTTTTTTTTTTTAAGATTTCTCGCGTAAACCCTTGAAAACACCTTCTGAACACATTGGACGGCTAGGATCGTCAAAAAATTGCTCGGATCATGGAAGTCCGGAAGTCTGGATCCCGGACTAGAAGGGGACTCTCTCTCTCTCTCTCTCTCTCTCTCTCTCTCTCTCTCTCTCTCTCTCTCTCTCTCTCTATATATATATATATATATATATATATATATATATATATACCCTTCTCCTCAAGGATCCTGGAAATAGGATGAAATCTGGACCTCATTTAACAGCCACTGGATCTCATCCAACGACTTAGATCAGGAGTCACTTAAGTTAGAATCTCGCGGGTAATGGTAACCGGGTAGTACCCACTTAGCGGGTCAAAACCTTAATTCGGGTTAAAACAAAACCATTTTTTCTCCCCTTTTTTCCCATTTTACAGATCGTAGAGAGATAAAGAGAGAGAAGAGAAATGGCGAAGAAGAAACCCTACCAGATTTCGATTGAATCGACGCACTACCTCCACACCAATACATACCTCTCTCTCTCTCACACACACTCTCTCACTCTGTGTGTGTGTGTGTGTGTGATTCGATTCGACTAAGAAACCCTATTTTTTTCTAAATTTTTTTGTATCTTTCGACCCAGACCCCGATTGAATAGGGTAGGTCTCTCTCTTTCTCTCTCTCTCTCTCTCTCTCGATGTGTTTTGATTTTGAAAGAGAAACGCTGTTTTTTTATTAAAAAAAATTCTATGAAATTTTGATTTATCTCTGTAAAACCCTCGTTTATGTTTGCTTAACATTGGTTTTTTCCGTGATGGTGAGTTATGCCTCTTAAAGAGTATTGTGCCATATACTCTACAAATCATGCTCTAAAGGTTTCATGAGATTTTTCTATTGAGTTCTCTGCTACAATAATTACAGTGTTGAGTTTTCTAAAAATAGTGCTTAAACTTCCTCTAGATGCAAACCTTATGAGAGCAAATAGGAGGCTATTTTATCCAAACATTTACTTGTTCCGGGTGTTACAAATATGATTGTAACACAAGGTGGTCATTGTTTGTTTATATCATCACACTTTGTCTACTTGACAAAATTCCATGGTTGTTCCTTCTGTATCTTGGTTTCTAGATTGAAAATGTAAGCTAATACTCTAATATCTGTGCTTCTCATTGGTTTGGCTGCGTTTCAGAATCCTACTGCTGGTTCACTCTGTCTTCGATCAGGCATTGATGAAGAAAAGATTTTGAATGGTGGTAAAGAAGATGCGATTGATCAGGGAAAGTGTAAGATGATCAGCTTCTGCTTTGTTTAAATGACATTACATACTGAGCACAACTAGATTTTAAATATAAAAAAAAATTAATGAGAGATGAATGTACTTGTTTTGAGATGATGTAATGACTTAAACCATTTTTTTCTTATTTCCGGGAGGTGTGGATTAGAAATTTTTCGTGTATATATATATATATGGAATTGACTTTCAATCTTTGGGAATTTCATTATATAAACACATTCCTTATTCCTTTTATTTGACATCTCTTCACGTTTGCAAAAAGAAAATAAAATACAAGTTTTGAGTGCTCGAGTTTTTATTGTTTTGTATGAGTTGTCAATCAAATCAACTCATACATAGCATTTTTGACAATCTAATTAAACGTTCTAGCATCTTGCATTTGTCCGAACGTTTTTTATTGTCCTTTTCATTCCACATATCATTCATCATTCATCTGGTGCTCCGTTGGTACCTTGTTGCTATTGGTTAGATTGACGATGAGTCTATTCGGAACCAGTTGATTCCAGAGATTGAACTTGAGGCTTGTGGCAAGCTATTGAATCAAAAAGAAGCTCTGGGAGCATCATGAGTTGGTGAGAATAAGTAACGCTTAAGGGTGAGGCTTGAGGTAATCTGTTTCACACTGTAACTCTCTTTTTGATTAATAGAAAATAGTAGACTAGGCCGTGGTTTTGTCTTAGGGTTATTTGGACCCTAAGGTTTTCCACGTATATCACGTGTCTTGCCTCCTGATTTATTTTCTGTTGTCTTATTGTTTGGTTAAATTGTCTAATCTCCTTTAAAAAAAATATCTAATATGTTATGAAACCAAGCAAATAATAGAGCTGGAAAGTAAACAAAAATGCTGGACACAAAATATGTAGAAAAATTAGTCTTCTGGACTACTCAAATATTATTCAGAGTGGTACTCTCCTTTTCTTTCTCTCTTCTTGTGTATCTCGTTGTGGACGGCCCACGGAGATGGTTCGGTTTTGTGCTTGAAAAGATTGTGATTGTTAGAGTCACCACCCGGATTTGAGGTCCGAACCTGAGAAACCAATAAAAATGACTCATTTGCCCATTGGAAAAGATTTTATTGATCGTGGCGGAACCAAAGATTTCTCGGATTCGGGGGTTTGGTTACGAGAGGGGAAGGGTTTTACGGCACCCCTCTCGCCCGGTCCGTGAACCGGTCTCTACTCGACATTTTGTGGAATTTTAAAAATGTTTGAAATTTAATTCATCCATGAAAATAAAGAATCGGGGATGGGGATCACATAACAATAATATATACACAAAAGATATGGATCTACAGTGGATGCTCGTGCACATGATATACATGAGAAAGGATGATAACAATAAGGAAAACTTACAATAAATATTTACAGAGGGAGATAATAACTTAAACTGTACAACAACACAAGAAGTTATGAACATGAGACTTAACAAATTGATTTGCAATCTGGATCCCAGAATAGGGGTTGAGTGCTCAAGGGTGATGGCTTGAGAGCTCAAGCTTCCAAACTGGTTTGAGTACTCAAGGCTCATGAATTGAGCGCTCAAACCAGTTTCTAACTTCTGTGAGTTTGACCCTTTTTCAAAGTGACATAAACATAATTTAACTACTTAATGATGATCACAATAAAAATCACAAAAGTTAGCAGAACAGAGACTGTTCAGAACTTGGCTTGAGCGCTCAAGGCCAGAGGCTTGAGCGCTCAACCCCTGCTGTAACTGTAGATTTTGAAAGTGTTTTGATTATGTATTTTGGACCTTGTAAGCCCAATACAAGTATAGAAAGCTTGTTTGAGCCTACTGGTCTTCCTCAGAATAACCAAAACAGTGAGATTTTCACATATTTAACTACCTTTTGACTTGATTGAAAGCTTGAACTTGATTTTGGGCTTGGGGGTGGATGATCATGGATGTTTGGCTAGTATTCTGGATGGGTGAAACACTGTGTGAGGTTGATTGATGAACAAAGGCCCAATTTGGAGCTTGAAAGATGGTTTTTGTAAGTTGTTTGGATGGTGAGTGAGTGGTTTTTGTAGAGAGAGAGAGAGAGAGGAAGTTTTCTGGGGAAATTGGGAGCTGAAGTATGAGAATTGGTAACCCAGAAACCAGGGGTGGTGAGTGGGAAGGAAGAAAGAGAGAGAGGAAGTGGGTTTGTATTTGGAAGTGGGTTAGGAGTAGTTTTAGGTGTAGTTTTAGGGCAATGTAGGATGTATTGTACGTGTATAAGACGTATACAGGTGGTTAGACGCTCCTCCCATCATGATTAGATGCTCTGCAGATTCCTGACTGGGATCAGAGTTGAGCGCTTAAAGCCGTAGACTTGAGCGCTCAAGGTGGAATTTTTGGGTTTGAGCGCTCAAGGTCCAGGGCTTAAGTGCTCAAGGTTACTGGTGGCAGATTGATGGTTTTGCTTGGTTTGGTGATGCTTGGGTTGTTTTGATTGTTTGGGTAATGTTTGGTTGATTTTAATCAAGTTCAAGCCATTCTCACAAGTTTCGGGTAGTCATGATTGGTCTGTTTCATCATCGGGAATGCTCGAGCACATCCCGGGTTCAAAATCGGGGTGTCTACACTCGTCTCCCTGATGGACGATACACATATATAGCCAAAAGGCTTCAATCTTACAACCAAAATATTTAAGGCCATCTTGGTTTGTGTGATGGTCATCCATATATCAGATAACATTTATAACACTCCCCCGTGGATGACCAAAAAAAACATTAAAAAAATGTGTCTCATTAAAACCTTACCAAGGAAAAACCCAATGGGAAAAACCTTAGGTGAAGGAAAAAGAGTACACAGTGAAAAACTATCTACAGATTGCCTCATTAAAACCTTGCTAAGGAAAAACCCAGTAGGACAAAACCTTAGATGAACGAAAAAGAGTACAATTGTCTATCTTTTAACACCAATTACTCCCCCTCAACTTTGCATGATATGTCTTTGAGTCGGCGCATCCCAATACAGTTAACCAGCTTCTTGAATGTTGCAGTTGGTAATGCCTTGGTGAATAAATCTGCCAAATTATCGCTAGAACATATTTGTTGAACATCAATATCATCGTTTTTTCTGGAGATCATGGGTGTAGAAGAATTTTGGTGAAATATGCTTAGTTCTGTCTCCTTTGATATAACCAGCTTTAATTTGTGTGATACATGCGGCATTGTCTTCATGTAATATGGTTGGGCTATCTTTGATCAAGGATAATCTACACTTTTCCCGAATGTGTTGTATCATAGATCTCAACCAAACACATTCACGGCTTGTTTCGTGAATTGCAATAATTTCAGAATGATTAGAAGAAGTAGCAGTCGACGTTTGCTTCACAGAACGCCATGAAATAGCAATACCACCACAAGTAAACACATATCTTGTTTGTAACCGAGCTTTGTGTGGATCAGATAAATAACCAGCATCTACGTATCCGATTAATTGTGACTTTGATCCATTTGAATAGAACAAACCCAAATCAACCGTTCCTTGGAGATAACGAAATATGTGTTTAATTCCTTTCCAATGCCTTTGAGTTGGTGCTGAACTATATCGAGACAATAAATTGACTAAAAATGCAATATCTGGTCGTGTACAATTTGCTAGGTACATAAGTGCACCAATGGCACTCATATATGGTACTTCCGGACCAAGAATTTTCTCTCCCTCTTCTTGGGGACGAAATGGATCTTTGTTCACATCAAGTGATCGAACAACCATAGGAGTACTCAATGGATGTCCCTTATCCATGTAGAATTGCTTAAGAACCTTTTCCGTATATGTCGACTGGTGTACTAGGACCCCAGTTGGCAAATGCACGATTTGCAGGCTGAGACAAAACCTCGTTTTGCCAAGATCTTTTATCTCAAACTCTTTCTTTAAATATTCGGCGGTTGTTATGAGCTCTTCTGGAGTTCCCACGAGATTTAAATCATCGACATAAACCTCAATAATTGCAAAATCAGAGTTTGATTTCTTAGTATAAATACATGGACAAATAGGATCATTTTCATATCCTTCCTTTAACAAATAGTCGCTAAGGCGTTTGTACCACATTCGACCAGATTGTTTCAACCCATATAAAGATTTTTGTAGCTTAAGCGAATAAACAATTCGGGGTTTTGAACAGCATGCTTCAGGCATAGTATATCCTCCGGGGACCTTCATGTATATGTCAGCATCTAGTGATCCATACGAGTATGCTGTCACAACGTCCATCAGACGCATGTCCAGACATTTTGTAACTACCAAGCTTATCAAAAATCTGAATGTGATAGCATCCATTACGGGAGAGTATGTCTCTTCATAATCAATTCCAGGTCTTTGCGAGAAACCTTGTGCAACAAGTCGTGCTTTATATCGCACAACTTCATTGTTCTCATTGCGCTTTCGCACAAACACCCATTTGTATCCCACCGGTTGTATTCCTCCAAGGGTTTTGAACTACAGGTCCAAATACTTCTCGTTTTGCGAGGGAGTTCAATTCTGCTTGAATTGCTCCTTTCCACATTGGCCAATCATTTCTGTGTCGACATTCTTCGACAGTTTTTGGTTCACTTTCATCATCACTTCTAGTAATGTCAAGAGCAACCTTAAATAAAAACACGTTGTTGACAACGGTTTTATTTCTGTCCAATATTTCTCCCGTACTAATATAATGTATTGTGATCTCATTATTCTTAGGTACTTGTTCCATTTTAGGAAATAACTCTTCGAGAGATTCAGAAGTAGGAGAAAATGTTGATAAATTCATTCTTTCATTTGCAGATTTAGCCTCTTCATGAGTTTTTACATTTATTAGCTTGATCCCCTCAAGAGTATCAGCTATTTCTGGGACTTCAATTTGTTTGCCTTGGATTTTCCTCTTCTGGGGAAGTTTATCTTTGGCACCAATAGGTCTCCCACGCTTCTGGCTTGCCTTAGATTCACTAGCTATTTTACTAGTAATTTGTCATGTGGGAATTTCGATTCGTGCTGGGATTATTAGCGCTGGTATATGAGACTTGGTTACTTTATTTGCATCTGTAAATGCATCCAGTAACTGATTTGCAATTCTTTGCAAATGAATGATCCTTTGAACTTCCAGTTCACATTGATTAGTACGAGGATCAAGATGAGATAATGCCGAAACATTCCAAGTAATTTCACGTCGAGCTTCTGGCTTTGACTTATCTCCACCTAATGGTGGGAAAACTGATTCATCAAAATGACAATCTTCAAAACGTGTCTTAAACAGATCGCCTGTTAAGGGTTCGAGGTATCTAATGATGGATGGAGAATCAAAACCAACATAAATCCCAAGCCTACATTGTGGACCCATTTTAGTACGTTGGGGTGGTGAAATAGGCACATACACAGCACAACCAAAAACTCTTAAGTGAGAGATATTCGGTTGTTGACCAAGAGCAAGCTATGTGGGTGAATATTTATGATATGCAGTTGGCCTAACATGAATCAGAGATGTAGCATGTAAAATATCATGTCCCCAAGCAGAAACTGGAAATTTTGTTTTCATAAGCAATGGTCAAGCAATAAACTGAAGTCTTTTAATAACAGATTCAGCCAAACCATTCTGGGTATGAGTGTGTGCAACAGGATGCTCAACAACAATACCAATTGACATGCAGTAATCATTAAATGTCTGAGATGTGAACTCTCCAGCATTGTCAAGACAAATTGTTTTGATTTGATGGTCTGAGAATTGTGCTCTTAATCTAATGATCTGAGCTAGGAATCTAGCAAATGCAACATTTCGTGTAGACAATAAACAAGTATGTGACCATCTAGTTGAGGCATCAACTAGAATCATGAAATATCGAAATGGTCCACATGGTGGGTGTATCGGCCCACAAATATCTCCTTGTATTCTTTGTAAAAATGATGGTCATTCAGCAATCACTTTGGAGATTGATGGTCTAGTTATCAGTTTCCCATGTGAACAGGCATTACATGGATAATTCTTGGGTAATAGAATCTTCTGGTTCTTTAACGGATGCCCTTGTGAATTTTCAACAATACGACACATCATTATTGAACCTGGATGCCCAAGGCGATCATGCCATAGCATAAAAAATTTTGGGTTGGAGCACTTCTGGTGCATCACAGTATATGATTCAATTGTTGTGGAATTTTGTGTTGGGCCCACTTGGGTTGGACCCAAAATGGGCCAAGGATCAAGACCCATCGCCTATGGCCATGGTGTACGTCATTTTTCAGGCTTTCGTCACTATTTAGGGCTCCGAATGGCCAAATTTTGCCGTTTAAGGAAAGATTTGATTTTCCAATTACTTGGGCAAGGAAAATCTGAATTAAGCGTGCTTTTGGGAAACATTATAGAATTTTCTATAGTTTTTATTTTGCTATTATTTTTTAATTTTTCAGCTTTGGTAATATTTTGTTAATTATTGATTTGGCTTCTTTTCCGAGCAAATCAATTAAGGTTTCCGTTTTTCCTATTTAATAAGTTATAAGCCTTATGGGGCACAGTAGTTTTTGAGTATTATTGAATGAAAAATAGTCTAGAGAGCGTTTTCTCTAAACTATCTCATTTGTGTTTGATTGTTGCACGTCTTATCTATAGTTCATAAGGTGTCCTGCATTAGTTGGTATCAAAGCATTGAGTTCCAATCCTGACTATGGCCAAATGACGTGTTGGACGTCAAGAGGGACGAGGTGATCGTACCGCTAGTTTGGAATACATCTATGAAAGAGATGAACCGCTGTGTTTGGTTAAGAGTTTTGAGAAGAATAGTTGGAGAAATATTTTTGAGATGGTGTTTGGATGAGTTTTTGGAAAAAGTAATAATTAGAGAGATGTGTAATAATTGGAGAGAGAGAGAGAGAGAGAGAGAAATGAGAATAATGATTGGATAAAGAGGTATGAGTAGAAAGAGAAATATAATTAATGATTAGAGAGACGAGAGATGGAGAAAGAATCTTTTTGAAAAAAAATTTAGAAATGTGAATTGAACAAAGTGGACGTAGTGCATGAGGCGCGAAAGAAGGCACGATTCCAACAACTACAACAAAACTTGTCGGTTGCAATAGCCACCCTAACCGACAAAGTTGCTGCCTTAATTGTTGGGGGGAATCCACCTCACCATCATCCATATAATCTACAGCCTTATGAGGAGGATGAAAGTACAGAGGGTGAAGAGACTGAAAACCCTTTTGTTGCGAGGGCATTCGGCGTCGGCAAGTTTGGCGGCGGTGGCTACCAACAACAAAGAGGCAGAGGCCAGGAGAGCATGGTTGACAACCGTGATTTCCATCCACGGGAGTCTGGTTTGAAGACCGACATGCCTGCGTTCCAGGGGGTTTGATGCTAGAGGAGTTCCTTGACTGAGTTGTGTCTATAAATGAAGTCTTGGAGTTCAAACAGGTTCCAAAGGATAAACGGGTGTCACTGGTGGCTACCAGATTTAGGGGTAGGGCTACACCATGGCGGCAGTAACTAAAGCTGACTCGGTTGCTATAGGGAAAAGAAAATATTAGTTCATAAGGAAAATTAAAGAAAAATATGTGTGTGGCTTTTCTTCCCCACAACTATTCGCATCTGATGATATCAACGATATTGCAAAATCTTCGTCAGAATTCACGTTCTATGGAAGATTACACCACAGAGTTCCATCAATTGACAGCCCAGAATGATCTTACAGAAACGGAGGAGCAGTTGGTATCGAGGTATGTAGGAAGATTGCGTGAACAGTTTCAGTTTACGTTAAACACGTTTGAGCTATTCTCTGTCATAGACGCCTACCAAAAAGGCGTTACAATTGGAGAAGTAGGCTAGTCACAGGCTTCTTCGACTCCGTGGAGTGCTACTGCTCGACCACGTTCGACAACAGATTCGCAAAGCCAATTGCTAGCCTACCCCCCACTAATCTACAAGTAATTAGGGGAACTGGGTTTGGTTCAAAGTGATTTAAATGTGGTGATCCTGGTTATCATGCCTTTGAGTGTAAAAAGGGCGACCGACTAGGAAAAGATTTTGTTTGTGGATGCTACCATGGTTTTGAACGAACAATGCCAGTCATACGAGCAAGAAGCAGAATATGATGATGAGGTTATGGAAGAAAGATCTAGGAATAGTAGTCCTTTATTAGTTGTTCGACATCTATACTATGCTCCGAGTGAAGCAAAAAGTGATTTGCTGCTCTGTGGTGATTTGTTTCAGTCTACTTGTACCATTGAGGGCAATGTGTGTCGATTTGTGATTAACTCAAGAAGTTGCAAGAATGTGGTGGCAGAGGAGGCAGCCCAGAAGCTTAGGCTAAAAATAGAGGCTCATCTCAGTCCTTACAAGCTTTCATGGTTAAAGAAAGGTAATGAAGTTAAAGTTTCTAATAGATGTTTAGTTACTTTCTCTATCGATTCCAAGTACAGGGGATGAAATCGATGTGATGTTGTGACAATGGATGCTTGCCACCTTCTATTGGGGCAACCATGGCAGTATGATCATAAGGTGGTTCATGACATGGGCGCTAACACGTATGCATCATCATTCGGTGGCGCAAAAATTGTTTTGTTGCCTTCTGAGGAGCTTGTACCCAAACTGCAAACTGGGGAGGGTACCACCCTTCTAGCGAGGATACAATTTGAAGAGGAGTTGTCAACAAGCAAGGTGGTATCTGTGCTAGTGTCGAAAGAAGGTTCTACGGCTTTGGTAGAAGAAGAAATTCAAGCATAGAGGAATTTCAGGATGTGTTTCCGGCAGACTTATCGGATGGGTTGCCACTTCGGCGAGATATTCAACATCAGATCGATTAGATGCTCAATTCGAGTTTGCACAATCAGCCTCATTATCGTGTGAGTCCGAAAGAACATGAAGAGTTACGGTGACAAATGGAGGAGTTCTTATTTAAGGGCTTTATCCGTGAAAGCCTTAGCCCTTGTGTAGTACCATCCCTATTAACTCCAAAAAGGATGGATCGTGGAGGATGTGCATTGACAGCAGGGCCATTAATAAGGTCACAGTGAAGTATCGCTTTCCAATTCCAATGTTGGATGATTTGCTAGACTAGTTGGGAAGTACGAGGGTTTTTTTGAAGCTGGACTTGAAGAGTGGGTACCATCAGCTTCAAATTAGGGTAGGGGGTGAGTGGAAAACTGCGTTCAAAATTCGGGAGGGTATTTATGAGTGGATAGTGATGCCGTTCATCTTGTCCAATGCGTCAAGCACCTTCACGAGGATGATGAACTAGGCCTTTTGCCCATTTTGATGATATTCTAATTTATAGTGTCACTCCTAATCAACACTTGCAGCACTTAAGGGAAGTTCTCACTGTCTTACATGCGGAAAAATTATTTGGAACAATTAAAAAGTGTGTATTCTTAACCGATACAGTGCTTTTTCTTGGGTATGTTGTATCAAGGGAAGGGATTTCAGTGGATGAGTCTAAGGTTGAGGTTATCCCTAGCTGGCCAGAACCACGGACTTTATTCGATATTCACAGTTTCCATGGGCTTGCAACGTTCTACCACCATTTTATTCTGCACTTTAGCACTATTATGGCTCCTATAATAGATTGTATGAAGGGTGACAAGTTTATGTGGAGTGATGCAACAACTATTGCGTTCTAATTGATCAAGCAGAAGTTAACTTCAGCTCCTGTTTTGATCTAGCCCAGACTTTTCGCAACCTTTTGAGTTATATTGTGGTGCGTCTAAAGTTTGAATTGGGGCTATCTTTAGCCAAATTCCGAACCAATCACTAATTTTAGTGAGAAGCTAAATTACAGCACTTATGATGTGGAGTTCTATGCCTTGGTCCAAGAATTGAAACACTGATATCATTATCTTATTCATAGTGATTTCATTCTATATTCTGATAACGAGGTATTGAAGCACCTTAACACTCAATATAAGTTGTCTAGTCGGCATGCCAAATGAGCAGCATATATTCAACAGTTCTCTTTCTCTATCAAGCACAAGTTTGACACTTTAAATCGAGTAATTGTTGCCCTCACCAGTTCACTAAGGTAACAAGTTTTGATGCTTTTCGTGAATTATTAGCAACGGATCCATATTTTTCTACTGTAATTGAGGACATCGTAGGGAGAGCCCAATCAGAATTTTACATGCAAAATGGGTTATTATTCAAAGGAAATTTATTGTGTGTTCTGGAGTCCAGCCTGCAGTTGAAAATCATTAAGGAGTTGCATGATGAGGGGTATGTGGGCCGGGATATGACTTTTGCATTGGAGTTTGCTTCTTATTTTTTGCAAACCTTGTGGCGTTGAGGTTTATAAGTTCGTTGCAGGGTGTGATATTTGCCAAATTTCCAAGGGTACAGTCACTAATGTTGGGTTATACATGCCATTGACAATTCCTTCCCAGCCATGGACCGATGTCAGCATGGACTTTGTATTGCAACTACCGCGTACACAACGTGATCATGATTCTGTTTTCGTGGTGGTCGACCAATTTTTGAAGATGGCACACTTTATCGCTTGCAAGAAAACTACAAATGTTGTTAAGGTGGCACAACTATATTTTTTGGAGGATTATCGCTTACATAGGCTACCCATGTCTATCATTTTTGATCGGGATACTAGATTTTTAAGTCATTTTTGGCATTGTTTGCGGAGGCTGGCTAACACTCAATTGGATTTTAGTATGGCTTATCATCCCAGACTGATGGCCAGACTAAGGTGGTGAACCGTTCTTTGGGCAATTTACTATGCAGTTTGGTAGAGGATCATCTTAAGACTTGGGATCAAAAGCTATGTCAAATAGAGTTTGCTTTCAACCATTCTGTCAATCGTAGCATAGGACTCTCCCCTTTTCAAGTTGTCTATGGGTTCAATCTGCGCACACCAATCAACTTAGCTCATGTTCCAAGCTTGAAGCACTCTAATGGCAAGGCTGAAGATTTCATGAAGAATTTATAACAGGTACACGCAGAGACTAAGTTGCATTTGCAGAGTAGTACGGCCAGGTAAAGGCAGCAATAGACAAGAAGCGACGACTAGTGGAGGTTGAGGTTGGTGATTTCGTTTATGTGGTTCTCACGAAAGACTGTTATACATCTCACGAGTATAACAAACTTGTTGCTCATAAAGTTGGCCCTGTTAAGATTATTAAGCAGATCAATCCAAACGCCTAACATTTTAAGCTTCAAAGCCATGTTCGTACTGCCGATGTGTTTAATGCCAAACATCTAATTTCATTCCGCGGTGATAGTTTGTCGGATGATGATACAAATTCAAGGGCAAATTTCTTTTTAGAAGGGAAGGATGATGCAGTAGCCATGTACCTTAGGCATTTTTAGCCTAGGGTGGCAAAATTATAATTATGCTACTGTGGAATTTTGCGTTGGGCCCATTTGTCAAACCCAA
This sequence comes from Vaccinium macrocarpon, assembly GCA_022606695.1. Taxonomy (NCBI): domain Eukaryota; kingdom Viridiplantae; phylum Streptophyta; class Magnoliopsida; order Ericales; family Ericaceae; genus Vaccinium; species Vaccinium macrocarpon. Next base: position 21,763,103 of record CM040179.1, read on the forward strand.
AATGCCTCAACAATCAAGACACATCACCTATGGCTATGGCATACGTCATTTTTCGGGCTTTCGTCGCTATTTAAGACTCTGAATGGCCAAATTTGCCGTTTAAGGAAAGATTTGACTTGCTAATTACTTGGGTAAGGAAAATCTGAATTAAGCTGCACTTTTGGGTAACATTTTAGAATTTTCTCTAGTTTTTATTTTGCTATTATTTTTGAATTTTTATTTTTGGTATTTTTTCGTTAATTATTGATTTGCTTCATTTCCGAGGCGAATAGGGTTTTTGTTTTTCCTATATAAAGTTGTAAGCCTTATGGGCACAGCAGTTTTTTAGTGTTATTGAATGAAAAAGAGTCTAGAGAGCATTTTCTCTAAACTATCTCATTTGTGTTCTATTGTTGCACGTCTTTTCTGTAATTCATAAGGCGCTCTGCATCAACAACAGATATGAAATGATTGGAGTGAAATTAGCAATGTATGATATAGGAGGCTAAAAAAGGTGTTGAGCGATTACAAAGTACCCACATGTCCAAAAATAATCCCAATATGTCCAAAACCACCTAAGTGTCCATCATTTTTCTCTTAACCATTGCCAATTGTGTTGTGTGACCAAAAATCGTGTCTAAGTATAAACACCATGGTAGTCATAAAACACTTCATTTTCAACATTTCATAAAAGTAACCATTTACTTTTTTTTTAATAGGGAATTAATCCCTCTGCCAGATTTTGTGGGCTTCATGCACCCTTGCCAGATTTCATGGGCTCTATGCACCCTTTCATAAAACCATTTTCATTCATTCAAAGCATATCATTTACCAAAACATTTTCATGTATCACATTTTGCTCAAAATGCCACCCGACTCAAAATGGTGCATGTCTGATACGTATAACGAAGTCTTCAATAAAATCATGTGTCAAAATCTTGGTTTAAAGGTTTCAAAGTGAATTTGAGGGTTATCAGGATGCTAAAAGTTTATTATATGAAGATATGAACGATCGGGGGACAAATGGGCATACACTAGAAAAAGTGTATCAATACACCTGCTCACTGAAACTCTAGGCAACTTGGGTATTGATACACCTAAAATGGTGTATCAATACACTTGTCTACTACCCCTAAATGTTTTGTTCTCTTATTCTTTTGATCTTCAACAAGTCCCACTGTGATTACTTTTAGAAAAACGTGTCTTAAACTCTATTGACGAATCATAATCCCGTTTTGTTAATTGTTTTTAATGCTTTTGAGACATGATTGTTTAAACTACTTGTGGGATGCATTACGATACATGGAACCGTTTGAAAGAGAACAAAGGGTGTGAGTTATATGATGACACGTTTGTGATTTGAGATGAACAAATAATTAAGATTATGAATACTCGAAAGAAAGTACACAGGGTCTCTCGATGCCCAAAGTGACTTTTATGAATATGTGAAAGAAATTACACGAGGTCTTTCGATGCCTAGAATGATACTAGGACCATCTAACGGATAAATCACTAGGGGAGATACGTTGGACAAAAGGGAAGTGCACAGGGGGTCTCGAATGCCCAAAACTAATCTGGAACCACTTCTACGTGAGTCGCCAGAAATTTCTTGAAAATATTATGACTATAAATAGATTGCATGACAAGTTGGAAGAGTTTGACACGAATGAGAAGAATGGGTACGTATCGGGTATGTCTAGTTTGTAGTAAGGAAACCTTGGCACTCGAGGGTGTGTAGTTCACTTCAATTGATACTTATATGTTGTGTACTTGTTTATTGGTTATCCGTCCCTACATACCTTCTTGCATATTCATTTTATTTGCAATTAGTTTTGGTAGAAGTTTCTCTACTAGGCTAGTATAGCTCATCTTAACAATTTCAGGTAGCGCGCACGAAGCATGAGTCGGTTTGCATGGAATGCATGGATGTGGATAGAAGACATGTCAGAAAGTTATTTGATCATATTTTATATTAGGGCCGGATCCGCAGACACATATTTTACACTCCTCCTTTGACACCACATCTCAGCTGAGATTAAAACATAAAAACACCTACCCACCCCTCCCTCCCTCTCCCTCATGACGTGCTCTCCGCTCTCCCTGTGGCTACAATCCCAGCAACCCCCCTCTCAAACCCAGGCTGAAAGTCTCTCCCAGAAGAGTACGATCGAATAAATCAAAGAACAACAACCAAGGTCTCTCTCTTTCTCTCCCCGTCTGGTTTCGATTTTCCAACATTTGGAGCCAATAAAGCATTCTCTGATCACTTTCCACCAGAACATTCACTTCTCCATAACAAACTTTCTCGTTCCTCCAAAACTTTTTCCTGTTTCTTTCCAAGTCATGCTTCTTTGACTTCTAATAATCGGAAAAAAAAAATCATCTAATAATCTGCTTCATCTACACTCTTGTGATCTCGGAAAATTTTCTTTCTAAAAATCGGGGAAAAGAATGTTTTTTTTTCTTGAAAAGAGTTCCATTATATTGAGCTGGACTATTGATCAACAAAGACTTTCTTTTGGGTTTGGTCTAAATTCTACTGTATTATTGTACATTATTTTGGTACTTTGACTAGAAGCACTTTTTCCTGATTTTACAGTAATTCCTTCATGTGACTTGAACTTTTTTCTGATTACTTAGATTAGGTCTACGTCATCCGATTTACTAATTAGCATATTTATACATAATTTATGATTTTCAGCGTGGGTTTGAAAGAGGGGGTTGCTGGGATTGTAGCTTGTGGGGAAAGGAGAGAGCACGTGAGGGAGAGAGAGGGAGGGGTGGGTATTTTTATGTTTTGATCTCTGCCCTTAGTTTCAAGGGGATCTCAGTTCTTAGTTTCAAAGGCCAAGAAGGAATGTCAAAAGAGGAGTGTAAAATGAGTGTTCATGGATCCAACCCCTTTTATAGTATATTTTTTAAGAGATGAACTTGTAATTTTTTTTTATTTCATCCTTTTTAACTATGGGAAGTTTGTAATCAAAATACTTTGAACTTATGTTTCTAGTATGGGGTATTGGTAATCGGATTAGACAAGTAATGTGTAATGAACTTGGTGCTATGTGAGGAGACTTTTGGAACGATTATATATGACGTGATGGAGTTATATTATTGAGAAATACTTATTTATTTGATTTGAAAAAGATGAGGGCGTGACACCCCATGCATCGATCTATCCCGATTTTATCCTCATTAAAACATCTTTATATACTTTCACTTTCAAAACCATCAAAGACCCCTTGCAAGGGAAGGAAATGAAATAACTTCCTTTCTTGCATTTTTTAAGTGTTCTGTTAGTAAGAAAGTTGTTGGACCTATATTTTCATCTTTCCCATTAGGACTATTTTTCTGTGAAAACTCATCCTGCAAATACAAGATTTTGTAGGAATTTTGTTTTTCACTCCCTCTGTCCATGTTTGTTGGTCCATTTTTGACATTTGTGTCATGTTCTAAATTGTCTATCTCTTCCAATTTAAAGTGGGTTTCACACTTTTAAAAATTTAACATAATAGAACTCATTGAGATCTATCAAATAAGATCCAGATTTCATATTTTTAGAGATTTGTACTGAAACATTGGGGTATGAAATAACGAAAGTAGACAAACAAACATGGATGCATGCAGTACTTGTTTCATGTAAAATAAAATATTGCATTTTTAACTTTCCCATAAATTTCTTTTGTTCAATGAAAACATGTAAGAAAAAATATACTTTTCTTTTTCTTTACTTCACTCCTCCATAATTTTCTAAAAATATTTGAAAAACCATTTTGAGATTTATAATGGCTATTAAGTGACCGAAGAATGACTAGATGCCAAGTTGAAAGGTTTAGATAATTGTAGGTGATGGTTCCTGTTTAGTCAAATGTTATGAGCGGGAGAGGTATGGATAGTCAACAAGTAAAGACACAGTGAGAAAGAGAATGTGGTGGTTTAGAGGAAGGGTGAAGAACAAAGCAAGTGTGCACAGAAAAAACTAAGGCAGTGGATTGCTATCAGTCTAATCCGTGATACCCTTGGTGACCTAGGAGATGGGGCAAGAATTCACTAAAGAGAATGTTCTCCTCCCACTCAGTGATTACCCTTTTCTCTCTCTAGGATGGCATATGCTCTACCAAAATCTCACCAATATTTGGGCATTGAAAGGGAATGTCCCATATTTATAAGCACCTTGGACCAATGATCAGGTGCCAAGCTGTCACCCTATAATATGATGACATGCGTCATTTCCATACAACCTGACTGTATGGGAGATGTCATCAGCATGCAGCTAGCCCACGGGATGACAAGCCATTCCCCCGCTGTTTACATATAAAATTAACCAATCTAATGATTAATTGACACGTAATCAAAAGTGCCAAATGTTGGCAATCACTCGTCAATGAAGACACATTGGATTAATAAGATAAAATGCACCGAATACGATGTCGTATTGCTTCTCAATTTAGAAAGGTGGTTATTGGCAGTTACAAGCCATTACTAAAATAAAAATTGGCCTCGAAGCCATGATATCAACTGCTAAACACACAAGCTCCACGTGTAAACTTGAGAAACAAGGCGATTGGCAGTTAGAACACATGGAATACTTCTGCGAAGCAGTCATCTCCCTAAACACGTTTGTGCAGATTTAAAGCTTCTGGGAGAAGGGAGAATTCAAATTCAGACGTGGAGGAAGAATAACTGCCAACTATCAGAGTGGAAGTTGGAGTTCGAAGCAAGCTAGATTCAAATCCATGGAGCGGGAAGTTCAAACTACAAGCAATGTCTATAAATAGAAGAAATTGAAGAGTAAAAACCCCGGACAAATCTTCAACAAACAGCTATCAAAAAACTGATGCTTGGTTTGTTCATTGGCAAAGTAGTTTAGGATTTCGAACTCAGTTTGAAGTAGTTTAGGATCTCGAACACAGTTCGAAGTAGATTAGGAAGTAGATTAGGAATTAGACTAGGATTTATCTCGATTGTTCTTGTAACAATCACCCCTATCTCGGTTGTTCTTGCAACAATCACCTATTCGAAGTTCTGTTACTCTATATTGAAGTTGGAGACAATTTCGAAGTAAGTTTATCTTTGATTTATTAATCGAAGTGTCTTGTTTCTTTATTGTTCTTTGATTTCCTAAGTTTATTGGTTTGCATTTCTTCACTTATTAAGAAAAACCCTCTTAATTGAGGTAATTGAACCAACAAAACACAATCGCCTGATTAGGTTTGGTTTTCCAAAGTTAATCTGAGAGAGGAGATTGAAACTCTCTCTGGCACGCTTGCACACAATTATTTTCCATTGCAAAGAAGTAAAAAGAACCAAACACCCGCGCAGCGATCCTTCTGTCCTTTATAGCCACCAAGCCACTAGATCTCTCTTATTCTCGTTAGGGCAAGGTCGTGACCTATTCGATTGCGCCTATACCGCAGCCAAGCCTTAGGGCGGCCCCTGAGGTCCTGCTTTTAGACCGCAGCAGATATGATTACTTGGGCCAAGTTGGACTACATCCTCATGTTCTTGCCCATGTTTTGAGCCACACTAGTCATCTAGGCCATGGGCTGTTCCCCTGTTCGGATGGCCCATGGTTGTCCAATCACCACCCTTGTCGGGCCTAGGGTGCCCACCACTAAGGCACCTTGCGCAAGAGGGTCCTGCGCCAGTGGCCCCCCTATGTGGAGACTTGTGCCTGCACTAGTGGCTCCCCACACGAAGTGTGCCACCTGGGTGACACATGTCATTATCCCAATGGTGGGTCAATGTTGACCCTGATCAACAGGGGGTCTCGTGCTGACCTCCCCTACAATAGTTTAAGTCAATATAGGTTTTTTTGTAGTTTACGAGGTAATTTGAAAAAATACGGTTGTTCAAGGAAACAAGATGTTATTGCAGCCTGGTTTTAATGGCTAATCAGACAGGCCTTATAGAGACTTGTAATTTTAAATGTTTCTCCGAAAAATAAAGTTGAGAAAATGTGAGGAATTGATTAAAATGTTGAACGTAAGTTTGATGTGTGAAAATTGAAAAGTGAGGACTGTTAAGTAGCACATTGCCAATATAAGGGGTGTGTGGTATAATTATTTGAATTTTGAGTATAAAAGGAAAAGAGGAGAGAGAAAGCAATTATCTTCCCCCTCCGCTCTCTCTCTCTCTCTCTCTCTCTCTCTCTCTCTCTCTCTCTCTCAACTTTTTTATTTCAAATCCTCCACAAACCTCCACTCAAACCAAGCATAGATCCGTCATCTACACTCGTTTGGGAGCTTAGGTCTCTTTGCATTCAATCCACGAGATCAAGATTCAGTTGGAGTTGCTAGGAGAAGTTAGGATTTTGCATTTTTCCCTTCGTTGAAGCTTGAATCTTGAGGTAGGGATTTCTTTCCTCCACTATTTCCAAGTGTTTTGGGTTGGATTGTAGCATATAACTCTTGCATTGTCATTTTTTTTTACCCTAGAAAACCACACTTTTTCTTGAGTTTGATCTTTAATCCCTCTTGATTTGTGAAATTAGTTGTTGAATCCTTCGAATTATTGATGTCTCTACCATTGCTCATGCAAATTAGTTGATTGATATCTAGAAAATCTGAGTTTGGACCTCAATTTTGAATTTTGGGTTGAAATTCCACACTTATGAAAATTTGTGTGAACCATGATTTGCTGGAATTTTCGTCTGGACAGTTTTGACATATTTGCCCCTCTGTTCTGCTTTTGTCCCAGTCTCTCCTTTGTTGCCTCGTTTCACGTTGAACACTTGAAATCACACTTGTACTTCCCTCGTCACACAAATGGTTTTGAAAACAAACATTAAGTTGTTAACTTGGGTAATCTTGAATACACATTGGGCACATGTCACAAAACTATGTTGAAAATGCTAGTCGACACGTGGTGTTCATTAGGGAAGCAAAGTTGACAAGTTAAAAAGGGACACTTGTATGTTGTGGATAACGAAAGTAAATAGAAATCGAATTGAGATTGTGATTTCTAGAGCCACCATGCGGTGCGTCTCTTGGCAGGGGTACACGAGACCCACGAAACTCGGTGAGGGTACTCGAGGCTCATGAAACTCGGTTTAGGAATTGTATTTCCCTTGATGATTGGATACGGAAATTGCGAAAGAAAAAGGAAAAGGAAGCTTAATAGGAATAACAAATAGCGTTAGTGTGCATGGGTATGGATGTCACAGAAAGCATCAAAAGCATATTTCTCTTTCTCATTGAATAAAATGATGTTTTGTGGACACTTTGACACTTTTAAAATTTCTTGATCTTTACTTAATGCTCATGACTTGTCTCTCTCAATTGTTAGTTTTGTACCTTGATACTTGAACATGCTCATGTCATCCATTTGCATTTTGCCATAGTAGATGAGATTTTTCTACTAGGCTAGTAAGTTCACTCTATCATTTTCAGTTACTCAACAAGAAGCATGATGTGGAGTGCTTGGATATGTGCATGGCTTTTGTGAGCTTATTGGCATGAAGTTATCATATCATCTTAGGAAAAGCTAAAAGATGATCTCACTACAAGAAAAATGGGCATTCCCGGCGGGACTATTAATGCTGGAAAAAGCTACTTTTTCCGGCGGTTTAACAAATGCCGGTAAAAAATAGCATTATTGGCAGTTTTGTAAACTACCGCTGGCAAAAGTGGCATTCTCGTTGGTTTTCCAGAAAATGCCGGTAAAAAAGAAATTCAAAAAATAATTACGGTATAGTATAATTTTTTTTTTGTCCTAGCAACACAAAACGTGTGCTAGCTCAGTTGGTCATGCGTGCGCGAGAGCAACTTAAGGTCTCGAGTTTAAGACCTGGGCCAAGCATTTCCAACAAATAATGCGTGTCATGTGGGAGTCATGGTGCTATGTTGCCTGCCATGCGGGTGCCACGTGGGCACCACATGTAATTTTTTTTATTTTTAATATACAAGATTTAGCATTGCCGATGGTTTTAAAATTGCCACTAATGTATGGACTTTTACCAGCGGTTTTGAATATTTTTCTGGTGGTTTTAGTATTCCCGACGGCCGTACAGACGGTTTTGTGACTTCATAATTTGTTTATACTTTTTGACATTTGGGAGTAATGTAATAACTTTCAAATACTCAATTACTTATGCATTTGGGTACGGATAGCCGTTTGACTTGAAGTTATGTATGGTTTTATCTCGTAAGAACACTTTGAATTTTAATTAAGGAATATGTTTACCTTTATTGGGAAAAATACTATTTATTTGTATTCTAAATTTGATGGCGTAACAGGCCTCATTTAATTCTTGGACTAAGGACGCTTAATTCTGCATTATCCTTCCTTCGTTTGGTTCACGTTTTGCGCCTACGATTAATAATACCAGGCCCATTTTAATTAATCCATTATTTGAAATGTTTCATTTTCATTTTGAGCAATATCAAAACCATTAAAAACACATCGTGCGATTGGGATGCCGACATCCAACGACTCAGATGCCCCGCCAACCGCACCCCAAATTCTGGACGATTAGAGCCGGGGAACGCGTCCTGCCTGTAGGTGTCCTCTATCTTCCACTCTCTCGCTTGTTCTCAACTTCTATTCCATGGCTGCTTTCTTCTGAAAACTAGGACTCTCTCTCTCTCTCTCCTCAAATTCCCTACTACATCGGTATGTGGAGACGGAACTCGTTGAGTTTCTCCTCTAAACTCCTCACCTCCTCAAACCCCAACTCCGGATCCACCTTCCTTTCCTCAGCTACCTCCTCTGCTAACTATGCCTTCCAGAGATCGCTGTCTCACTCAACTTTGCCTACTGACGATCTCAAACTAGGGTTTCCAAAACTCGATCCAATTCAGTCATCCCGATTCGCCTCTTCCGCTGCAGCAATCGATGTGGCGACGAGGGCGAGGGATGTGGTGGACGTGGCTCGGCATTACGGGCGGTGTTATTGGGAGCTATCGAAGGCTCGGCTGAGGTTAGGATCTTTAAGACGCGTTAGATTAGTTTGTGAACTTTGAATATATTTGAGAATTTTATTTTTTGCATTGGATTTTGACTTTTCATTTACTGGATGAAGACTGGTCTTTTATTTATCGTTAGAAGGAAGCCCAAGAAACTAGAAACGACAAAAGTAGCTGATGGGCTTAAGAACCATGATATGAGGTTGAATTTTGTAGAAGGATTAGCGGTGTGGATGTCTGATGATGTTGTGTAGCTTTGTCAGGACTTTCAAATAATGGGCCGGAAGAAGATAGAAATGAAGTGAGAAGGAAAAGGAAAAGAGGAAAGTGAAGGTAACCTAACATAAGAGCTGAAGTTTTTTGGGAAAATATAAGAGCTGAAGTTGACAAAGTGAATAAAGGAGTTTTCAACTGTGGAAGGCAGCGTTAGCAAAATAGATTAAGAGAAAAATGGCGCACTTAGGCATCTAGAAGCATGAAATGAAGTTGGGTTTTTCTTCCCACCTTAACTTTCTTGTACATTTGATAGTTGTGGTGATGGAAGGCTTTCAAGATGCGTTTAAGAAAGAATGCCGCATGAGGAGAACCACCTAATGTTTGAGAAAGAAGAATAACAAGTAGTATGTGAATTGTTTCCTGTCGCCAAATATGTAATTCTGGGAGTGTTTTGAGTTAGAGCAACTATTTGTCAAATTATCTTTTAGAAAGAGTTAACCCTGAGCGCAAATAAAGTGAATGGGGGAGACGTGTCCTATTGTTGGTATTGTGTAATAACTCTTGAGGGTGATGTGTTATTGTGTTCGTGACTTCGTGTCAAGTAAAGGTGATGTAACCCAGAAATTTAAGCACATACTGAAAAAAGAAACTTCTATTTTTATTTACCATCATGACACACTCAGAATACATGAAAAATGCATATGTTTGTATCCACCGGGGGAAGAGACCTAGAAGGCTAGAACTTCTAGGCATCAATAAATCCACCCAGAGAATTAAAGTGGGCAATGAAGGGGAGAAGAGAAATGCAGATGCAGGCCTTAAGATTTGCACAATGTTTTAACATCTTGGACTTCTCTCAATCGGGAGACATTAGTCATATTAATAAATATTTAAAACCTAAAATATAAAATTGTAAAGTAGCCCTGTTGCTTAACAAAAATCGGTCAGCATCCGTCTATCTTGCAGACCATATTGCATGAATTGAAAGTAGCAACTTTATATTTGACGAAGGTTTGCTGTTGCTGGCAGTTTTCCAGTTTGCCACTTCTTAAATTGCAAATTAAGTAGTATCAACAAATCTAACGAATGTCTGGTTCATTGCCTTTATTAGCCAAGGAATTTCTCACTTTCATCTGTAATTTTACCAAAATACTACATTGCTCTGCTGAGGCGGTATCCACTTTATTATTAGCCTAAAAAATTTGGCAGAGGCTTTGGAGGATGAGCTTGGACATTTAGTTTTAAAATTATTCTCTAACTTAATAGACCGTCTATAGTTTTCTTCTTGCTCTAGATGATATCATCTATGAGCAACATCCAGGCATACAAGCAAGAAATAGGACAAGCATGGTAATGTTGTTATCGGTTGAGTTGTTAGCTTCTCAAAACTAAAACATTATCTTCATAAGAGCCCAAACAAGTAGATGCATCTAGATTCGTCAAGAGAATGTGACCTGGATATCGAATAGAACAACGTGTCAAAGAGTAGAGATTATTCATAGGTTTAAAAACTGAAATTTCTTGTTTCTTGCGTATAATGGGGTGGCATTTTTTTTCTCACTAACAACCTGCGCCACTATCTAATTGCTATAAAAGTGTACTATAACATCTGCACCAAGTGATGCACTATATATATGTTGACAGAGCCTGAGAAGTGGAATAACATCTAGTGCTTCCAGCTTTTCGTCACTTCTATAAAGTTGGTGTTGACGCAATCTCAATATTATCCCGTAGTTATTTTATTGGCTCTGCTGGCACCAATTTTGACTGCGATCATTATAGAGTTGATTTCTGTAAATGCACTTCAATATCTGTCCATCTTGCTCTGTGTCATTGACAGAGCCTGAGAAGTGGAATAACATCTAGTGCTTCCAGCTTTTCGTCACTTCTATGAAGTTGCTGTTGACGTAATCTCAATATTATCCCGTTGTTATTTTAATGGCTCTGCTGGCATTAATTTTGACTGTGATCATTATAGACTATAGAGTTGATTTCTGTCAATGCACTTCAAAATCTGTCCATCTCGCTCTGTGTCGTATGCCTCCTTCACTGCTTTGGAGTCTTTGCTGGGATGTATGGAATTGTTTTTGACCTTCTGCATCTTACCTCGTGTTATACATTCTCTCCAGCATGCTCGTGGTTGCTACTTCTGGGGCTGGATATGTTCTTGGGAGTGGCAGTGCAATTGATTATGCGGGGCTTTGTTGCACCTGTGCTGGCACGATGATGGTTGCAGCATCTGCTAACTCCTTAAATCAGGTTTGCCATGGATCAATCAGATTAATGTTCCTTTGATTTGTTTTACTGTTGAAGTTCTACATCATTTGATATTTTTTTGTCCTTTTTTATTTTAGAATTTATTTATTTATTTCATCTTGCTTTCCCTTTCCCTCAAGTTTATACAGCTAAAGATGCTAATTTCTAGGAAGCCATGTCTTGCATTTCTGTAATTTTTGGTCTTCACATCTTGTTCCGAGTATGTGCTTTCTTTTTCTCAAGTTGGGGCTGGGAAAGTATATTCAATCAAGTCACAATTGCCAAAAGGCCCAAAACCGGATCTTCATTGGAGCCAAGATTTCGAAAGGGAAATATGATAGATAGCCTTGGAAATTCTGGCAATTTACTTTGTGAAAATTCTGATTATACTGCTCTTTTAGATGGACTTCTATTCTCATTTACTTTCCTGTACACACGTCATTTGGATTTGTAACAGATAAAGGAATGACTCTTTAAATACCAAAAACACTAGCTTTTCCCAAGGTACCATCTTCATAACTAATTTCAAATTGTGAATCATATTTCCAATGTTAAGTCAAAATTCAACGCATTAAATTGCAAATGAAATTAGCAATTATAGGTTTCTATTTAGATGATGCTATGTAGACATAAATAGATCCATCCAATGTACAAATTTTGGTGAGATTCGCCTCATCATATGGGTAAGGTGCTTGACAGATTAACCAATCATTCTTTTGATTCCTTCTTTTCATAGTTATTCTGAAGTTGCATGGAGAGAGAAACCTTTGTCTATAAGTGAAATCGGTAATATAATAAGATGAAGAATTTGAATTTGTTGTCCTCTCAATGTCATAAAATCATCTTGGCAAGCATACAGCTTCAGTATTCAGTATGAAGGAAATGGAATGGGAAATCTTGTCTTATTCTGCTTGACAAAATCTGTGTCACCATATTAAACGGACAGTGGACTCCTGTGCTGGACTGTCTATTACAAAAAGAAATGTGTGCATCTCTTGTTTCATTTTAGGTGTTGACCAGCAACGACTCAACGTCTATTTTTTTCTATGATTTTTTCTTTCTTTCAATGAGAAAGGAAGAAAAGGAAGAAAAGCATTTCATAGCTGTAATATTTAGCTTCAACCTGGGTGTTAAAGAATGAAATGTGTTCTATTCATTTTCTTGATCTGGCAGACTTTGAATTGTTTTTCCTTGTCCTTCTGTGTTAGGTATTTGAGATAAATAATGATGCCAAGATGAACAGAACAAAGAATAGACCACTGCCTTCAGCACGTATTACCGTACCTCATGCGGTCAGCTGGGCATCTTCCGTTGGTGCAGCTGGCACGGCTTTGTTGGCATGCCAGGTGGCTGAATAACTTCACTACCTTTATTCTTCTGCTTTGACAAATTCTCGAGTTACTTTCTTAGTGTTTAATTTTCAATGTTGGCATTTACACAAAGAGGGACTAATGTTGAAACTCCAACGGCAAGGTTTTTGCAGGCTAATATGTTGGCGGCTGGGCTTGCAGCTTCTAATCTGTTTCTGTATGCATTTGTATACACTCCTCTAAAGCAGATACATCCAGTAAATACGTGGGTTGGAGCTGTTGTTGGTGCTATTCCTCCCCTTCTCGGGTAACTTCCTATTCCTGTACCCTTGGCTGCGTTATTTTGACTGTTTTGCATGTTTTCCCAATCACTTTTGCAATGGCTTTTGACCATGGTGGATTTTGTCAAATTTCCTATCGATGTCAATGTCAGATAATAGTGCTTTTGGTTTTATATAGATCTTGCATCCTGTTAACAAGTTATGTCTTGTTTGTATGCAAAGAGACCCTTTGCAATGCTTGAATTAATCGTTTGGGATGTTTCAACCTTGACTAATGAATTTGTATATGTGCCGTCATCCATGCTCATGTTACCTCAGCAATTGTGTCTGACAATTGAGATTTTGGAGGTGAAATGGCACGCAAATGAATGTTATTATGTTGGAATCGAGAGTTCTGTTTTATGTCGTCCAAAGAATTGTGAAGCTCGTGCAATGTGCTCCATGTCTTGAATTGATGACAATGCTGAATGTGCAGCTACATCCTCGTTTGGATGGGGTTTGAATAGTATTTTCTGTTACTCTTAGGTTGAGAAACCGCGATAAAATGATTTTCAGATATAGTAGAAGCTCTTAGAGATTGATCGAGGGGACTGCTGTTAGTATAATATCTCTTCCAAGATCTTGAAGCTTTTGTAGCTGTAGTAGCTCTGACGTCTTTTCTGTTAGAGATTTTTTCCTCTCTTTTGATAGTGGTGGTTTTGTTCTTTTGCTCTGTTGTGGAGTGACAAAGTGTATGTCGGTTTTGGGCATGTCTAGTCATTCTTAGTTGCCTGCGGTGGGCGCCAACGTATGACAGAAGCTGATTATTTGAAAGCAGAAAGTCAAAAGGCATTGAAGTAGATCTCCTGAAAATTAAATTTTTTCCAGTTTTTGAAGTTTGCTTCTGGTCCGTAAGCTAGAAGCAAAACCTCGAGATAGAAAAAGTCGCAAGTTGCAGCTTAAGCTGCAGAAAACACCCCCAATGTAGTTGTAAGCTTTGCTTTGGTTGTACCAAAAATGTTAAAAAACTGGCTATGTTTGGGGAAGAAATCCTTTAATGACAAAAAAAAAAGCTTGAAAAAAATGGCCATGTTATTCAGCAATGGATTGTTTTCAATTGTGGTACATGTTTGTGTTAACTTTCAGTTATTCCAGTAAATACCATCAGGAAAAAAGGTTTCCACCCAGAAATTGAGAGGAATTATAGTCATAGAACAAGATAGACTAAAGATACTGAGCCAGAGTGCTAACTATGGAGATTATTGATAGCTGTATCTTCTCGAAATAATGCTAGAAGGTACCTTCCTCCTTGAACTCAGGAAGGTTATCTTGAATCTTCTAGTAAATTATGCTAAGGTAGCTTTGTCAAGTGCATTGGAATTTGTCCTTTGGACCATTTGAGCACTAGCTAAGAAGAATGGATATGCCTCCCAGCCTTAAGTATCCATTTTGGACACTTTTTGGATGCGAACAGTGTTTGTCCAATTTTTGTTTTTGTACCTTGTTGTTGGGCATGCTGGGGACAAGCTAGGACATGTTGGGGACATGATTCGGACACGTTAGGAGTCACAAGATTATTTCAAAATGTTAGGGCCAAGTCAAACCTACAATGGATGCATCCTTCTTGTATACTTCTTTAGTTAATCGTCTGACATTTTTACCCTGATACTATAATAGGAGTATGTGTTTCCATCCATGAAGCTAATGTTTTCAATGTAGTTGAATGGATTTTTATTCAACGTGTCCCTACTGTCACTATCCCAATTCCCATCTTTTGAAAAAATGACTTGTCCTTGTATCCCATGTCCGCATCCGTATGTGTGCTATAATTAATCACAATGCATACACACATCTGCCACATCTATAGCCATTGGCTATGGATGTATTTATCTTATGTTTGGTTTTACTAGTATTTTCTTGGCATTGATTAAAAAAAATCGACAGCCACTTGCTTCGTGTTCAATGTGACATGCTAATGCCCGTTTTCTGTTTCCTTTAGGTGGGTTGCAGCTTCTGGCCAGGTTTCACTCAATGGAATGGTTCTACCTGCTGCTCTCTATTTTTGGCAAATACCTCATTTTATGGCCCTTGCATATTTGTGTCGCAGTGATTATGCTGCCGGAGGGTAATATAACGTGGCTGTATCTGAATTTCATAATAATCCCTCCGTCCTGCAAAGATTGTCCTGTTTTTCATTTTGGGATGTCCCATAAAGATTGTCAATTTTGACATAATTCCAAAAAAGTAGTACAACATTCCCATTTTTACCCCGCCTTTTCTCTTACCTTAAATTAGTTAGGATTTCAAGAAACATCCCATGAAAGGGAACAATAGGAAAATTAACAGAAGTATCATGTAATACTTTGTCCCCTTATCGTTGTTACTTGTCATGGTTTTCAAAGGCATGGTCCAATTTTTTTTGACCGTTGCACGTGTCACTTCATCCTTCAATGGGAGTGTTGCGAAGTTGTTTGCATGAATAATCTTCATGCATCTTACATATTTGTACTCTTTGTGTCTTGCACTTAATGCAGTACAGCAGTAGTGCTATTGATGTCATGCATCAAAATATTTCATTAAATGGTGTGATAAATTTTGTTAGCCAAATATGTATTTTCCACAGCTGGTATAGGAACATTCTGGCCCTGTTCGTTTCCTAGTTTAGTTTTAGTTTTAGTTTTGATGACATCATCATTTCCCTCATTTCTCTCTCTATCTCTCTCCACTCATTACACCTGATGACTTCATCAAAACTAAACTATCTAACCAAACACAGCCTCTATATGCGGGTCATGCCAATGGAAGATGTATAGAAATTCACTTGGTTTCTTCATTTGTTCCCCCCCAATTCTTCTTTCTTTTGCTTTGTTTTCAGGTTTAGGATGTTCTCTCTTGCTGATGCTTCTGGTGGAAGAACTGCATTGGTGGCTTTGAGGAATTGCCTATATCTGATTCCATTGGGATACTTAGCCTATGATTGTGAGTCAGTATTATTTTATGTCATTTTGACAGCCCTTTCTGAGTTTTAAGAATGTTTGGATTAGTGATGGAATTGCGTATACAAAGTTTGCTAAGCGTTTGAAGGATGGAATTTTGCCAAAGAACTAAAACGCTGCCGCACCCTGTTATACTTGACACATTTTAAAAAAAATTGGAGTAGTGATGCAATTGATCAGTACCTCTAAGCTCTGTAACTAATCCCAAAGAAAAGGGTTATTGTCCATGGTCTCATTTTGCCCTGTCATTCTTGTAACTTGTGGGCTGTGTGTTGTTAACTCTCAACATTCAGACCAGAAGAATCGTTTTGTTTCCGAGGGAGTTCTTTAATGCCTTTTGTTTGCCATGTCAAGTTGTCTGTCTCAGTAATAAGAGAAGTCACTCCCTTTCCTATAGTACAGTGGTACACTACAGGGTTGTAATGTGGCATCCGAGCCGTTCTTCTTGGCTTTCAATGGTCTAGATTTCATCTTGGCAATGGCCATCTCAGATCTACAGGGGCCAAGATGAAATCAGGACCATTGATGGACGGCTCGAATGCCGCACTATAGGGTCCCCAGTTCTGAGAAATTTTACTAGGCCCGGTTGTTTCACTAGGTTTGCGGTTTAAGATCCCAATTGTGGCCAATTATTATGTTTCTGCTAATAAAACAAGACTTGAAAAGCAAGGGAGAATTCAGATACTTCTTTCCCATTTCAGTCGCCGACTAGGTTTGCTCCTTTTCTACTTCCAAATCTATAGTTTCATTTCCTAAACTTTGTACAAAACTATGTTGTTTGAGGCCATAACATGATCTTATTCAACAATGGTCAACTTCTCTGTCTCATTTCCCCTTTTAGAGCCCATTTATTTAACTGAGCTAATATTGAAGGGATATATAATCCCATCGGAAAGTGATCATGGGACCAGTAGTGATGGGTATAACTATACCACACCTCCCTAGGTGTCATGTATTCCTTGTTTTGATTTTTGTTGGATCTTATCTTGACTGAAAAATTTTATAACAAAAGTTACCTTGGTTTCATAATCCAATCCGGTGCTCAAGTCTAGCGAAAACAAACAGGTTTGTAGGTATATTTCTGTTCCTTCTCTTTTCTATTTTCGATTGGACGATGCTGTGTGTGCGGGGGCCTGCCCATGTATTAGTGTTTATGCATTTGGTGTCACTAGTTTGATTGATATTCCAAATAGGCTGCAGTGGCAATTGAATGATTTCGTTTTGAACACAGAGAGACAATTACTACATTTGTTACACGGCACAAATCTAAACATGAAATTGTACGCAGGGGGTATAACTTCTGGATGGTTTTGTCTTGAGTCGACTCTCCTCGCTCTTGCAATCACTGGAACAGCACTCTCATTTTACCTAAACCGCACGACAAAGAACGCAAGAAGAATGTTCCATGCCAGTCTTCTTTATCTTCCAGTATTTATGTCTGGGCTTTTGTTACACCGAATTCCTGATAACCTACAGTTAGTGGGAGAAGAGGACGGGATTGATGTAAATTTGTCTTCCTCAGAAACTCTAGCACAAGAAATTGAAATCAATGGTCAAAAAAAGGTGAAGTACGCAGGTGTTGGTGCTCAAGCCAGGCCGCCTGTAGCATTTGCTTCGGTTGCACCGTTTCCTTTCTTGCCGGCTCCTATTTATCCTACCTCCTAATGAATGGTTCTCAGATTTTCCATCTCCAATAAGTGAAGGCGATTTTGTTTTTGTATGTATGCAAATATTGTTTCCTGCGTTTACCTTTTTATTTTGCCCCTTGAATGGGGTTAAATGAGTTGTATTGTTTGTTCATTTTGTTGGCTTTTCGGGTGTACGGAACCGAGTTCAGTTGATTTATAGTGTGAAGAAACCGCTTTTACGTTGCCTTTCCCTAGTAATCTTTGGACAGAAAAAAATCTTTGGACAGCTCTTTTGTTTTTTGGGGGGTGTTATGTATTTTTGTATTAAGTAATGTCAATCTTGAAATTGTCTTTGTTTTTTACAGATCCATTGAGAAACTGGGGCAAGTGGGGAAATTCTATTCACCCCCTTTTTTTTTCAGTATCCACACAATAGAACCTTAAGAAATCGCATGGGGCTCGTCTTGGACCCACTTTAATTTCCACGTATCAAGTGTTACAAATTGTATGATTTGATTTACGTGTCACTTTGATGTACTCTTTTTTTTTAGGTGGTGCATACTTTTTCTATACAAAATTTGCCCCGAGAAAAAGGTTGTTACATTTCTAATGTAGTTTAATTTATATCCCCGTAATGTCTTTTACAGTTTTCCACAGTTCAACTACTCGATCCCAAGAACTCCGAGAATTGTAATGGATCCAAGTGAGAGAAAAACATGCAAACTGGTAGGTATATCCTTTTTTTTTCTTTCTTAAGGAGTAAATTTTATATCCACGTAATGTCTTTTACAGTTTTCCACAGTTCAACTACTCGATCCCAATATGTTTCATTCAATCCTAGAGCATCAGTATTGCTGTTGATAATATGTGGTCAATTCAATCCCTGTTTCGTAAGAATGTGTGTTGCTATTTCATATGAGATAATCTTATTTACGGATCCTCCGTAAATAGGGGGTTTGCGCCGAGCAAATCCCAACCGTCCATCCCGAGATCTAACGGCTCAGAATCCGTGCACAGTTTTTTTTTACACCTGCAGTGCATTTAAGGAGGAGAGAGTGTGTGCACGGTTCCGAGCCGTTGAATCTCGGGATGAACGGCAGGAATTTGCTCGGCGCAAACCCCCTATTTACGGAGGATCCGTAAATAAGATTATCTCATTTCATATTAGTGGGTTTGCATCTATCATAATTTACGGTTGGTTTGAACTTTGAATCTTCTGTATCTCTGCAGACATTTGTGGTGGGTGAGCGGAAAAAAAAAACTAATCGAAATCTCTACTCGTAATTTTCTTTGCCAAAGATAATTTAACTTGGTTCGATTATTCTTTAGTCTAAAAGCTATTAGATTCATTCACAGCATCACTGATATATGATAATTTGTGGTATTTTCTTTTTGAATAATAGATGTTATCTTTTAGAATGGGAAAAGTGAAAAAGAATAGGAATATTTCAATTAATCAAATTGGGAATTTTTTTTGATAAAACAAAAGGCATATTCTTTGTTTTTTGTTTCCTCTTTTTTCATTGGCGCATTGTTCATTTGGCGATACTTTTTTTTTTTTTTTTGGGTAATCAAATTTTGCACATATTCTATCAAATTTGCACTTCGCGTGTGGTCTAACTCTAGTTGTTTATAACACCGGGCTGGACCTAATTTAGGCCTCCTTTGGTTAATAATTAAGATTATGGATTATTGGATTATTCATTTTGTATTTATTCAAAAAAAAATTGCATTTGTTAATTTTACATCAAAATTTTGTAGTTTCTGAATTCCTCTCGACGAGACAAATCTAACAAGTACAAAATTATGGGCAAAACTCAAATTTTTTTGAATAAAGCTGAAATACTTGGATAGCCAATAATCCAAGTATTTCGGCTTTTTTCAAAAAAATATTTGATTTGACCATAATTTTGTACTTGGTAGATTCGTTTCGTCGAGAGGAATCCAGAAATCACAAAATCTTGACGCAAAACTAACAAATGCAAATTTTTTTCAATAAAGACAAAATGAATAATCCATAATCCGGATTATTAGGCAAATGAGGCCTTAAAATTAAACCTATCTAATAAGCCTAAATTGACAAAAGATCAACAAACCGTACGTGGTAACTAAAAATTTTGCCATTTCTTGGATATCTTCACGAATTAACATTAAATAGTATTGCCATAATAAAGACATGGAAAGAAATGCACTAAGGGCATCCACAGTGAGCTCTTAAAATGCTTCCTAAGTGAGACTCCTAACATTTACCTAGCCATGTGCTCAAGTATCACCTTCAATGAGCTTCCTATAAAAACTTCCAAGGCGGCTCCTAAGTTTGACTCCTAGCACAATAGTTAAATTTAGGTAGCCTTTTAGCTAACTCCAAGTGAGACGAAAGTCTTTAAATTTTTTTTTAACATGAAATCTTTGAAAAAGTTGTCATTGGAAAAAGTTGCTCCTAATTGTTTTTCACAAAATCAAGAATGCTATTGCTAGCCCATTGAGTGCACACATCCTTTCTAAATTTAATAAGCTTTAGGAGTGACAAGCAATCCCCGATTATGCTCAATTATTTCCGCTTAGCGTTTTTTTTTTTCCCATTTGTTTTTGGTTTCGGTAGAAGGCCCAACACCCACAATACTTGTAAGCAACACCGATTGACCTTGTTCGTTTTGGGGTTTTTTAGTTATTATTCAATTATCATTCGCATTTCTCTATAACTACTCCTTCTGTATCAATTTGATAGTCCACTATAAAATTACGTGAAATTTTTAAACTAAAAAATAATGTATTTACAAAAATAATAATCAATATGTATCTTATTTAATGGATCTCATCGAGAACTATAATGCAGTGCAAAAAAATCAAAAATTATTTTGATAAATACATTATTTTTTAGCTTAAAAATTATATGTAATTTCCTAGTGGACTATCAAATTGAGATGGAGGGAGTATTACTTCTATTTTTAACTATTATTGGCATTTCTCTCTCTACCTCTCTCCAATCATTACCCATATTTTTAATTATTACCTTCATTTCTCTTTCCAATCGTTACACATATTTTCAATTATTATCTTTATTTCTCTCTCCAATCATTACCCAAAAATCAAACTAATCAAGATCATACTTGGTCTGTTTTGGCTAAAAAAACAAAACTAGTTTATTTGTTTTGTTTTTATTTATATATAATTTGTAATTGTTAGTTTTGCGTTGATTTTTTGTAGTTTATTGGTTCGTCACAACAAAAGGAAACTTCAAAGTTATGATCAAAATCTTTAAAAAGTTACCAAAGACAAAAAAAAATAATCCAATTTTTTGTCTTTATTAACAAAAATTTAAGTTTTGTTAATAATTTTAAATTTTTTAGATTCCACTCGTTGAGATGAACCAATAAACTACAAAAAAAAAATCAATACAAATATTAACAAATGCAAAAATATTTTGAATAAAGACAAAAATATAAACCAGTTTGGTTTTTTTTTAAGCCAAAGTAGAATCTCGAGTTTAGCAATACGTGGTGATTTTCTAAGCTTGAGGGGCTAATTTATTTATTTAATCGACTGAGGAGATATATATATATAATCCCATTGGGTGTATTATTTCTATGTAATTGACCACACTTGTCGAGTTATGTTTCCATTGGATGGTTAATCAGAGAAATGGCTATAATGCACACCCATTAAAGGTGTGTACTATATGCACATATTGTATTGTATAGTTCAGATTGTGCCACCTCTTTGATAATCATAACATTTTTTTAGTGTTTCATAACTTTTCAACAATATGATTCGTAACTTTTTCAATGATTCACAATATTTTGGTTTGTTTCGTAACTTTTATAGGAGTGTCTAACGGTCGAATACAAAAGGGGTAAAAAGGTTCAGCGCTGTGCACGATGAGAGGGAAGAACCAGAGGTGTCACCCTCACGAAAGTAGCAAAAGCGAATGTGAGTCGGACCCACTTGGTCCCGCCGAACGAGATCTGTCATCGACATACGACGGCTCGGTATGGATCGGCATGAATATCAGATGGAAGTCAAGCTCAAATCACCGAGCAGACCACCTCAATATTGGTGCCCTCAGATGGGACTTTGATGACTCCCTCGAGAGCTATTGCCGGACGGACGAGTTCGTAACATGATCTCGGCGGCTCAGGAGATCTTATCCCCAAGCACCATACGAGCCAAGTCAATTGACAACGGTATAGGAGAGCTCGACAGCTGTCAGGAGCTCGATAGATGCGTGCCTGGCAGCCTAGGCAAATCATTAATGAGAGCAGTCAACCACCTTACATGTAGGCCATTAATGGTGGCTGCCAACTACTCTGCATGCAACACCTGTAGGACCACGTGATTGACCAGGGAGTATTCCCAAGCTAGTTGACCCTCAGTTCCATCAGAGATGACGTTGGCCGAAGCATTGCCTCTGCAAAAGATATTCTTACCACACCAGACGTCATTCTCGATATGGATGGTATGCGTGAGGTCCACCAGGCGAGTGGTAGACACGCCCCTCCTCGCCTATAAGTAAGGCCCTCACCTACCTCACTCAAGATCCCTCTCTCCACATTCAATACACTCTTAACTCATTTTTTCACTTTAAGTTGGACCATACTTGTCCCTCTGTTGCTTATTTAGGCATCGAACTGCCTTCCCAAACAACCACCGTCCGGGCTTGGTACTAACGTGGTTGTTTAAGTGTGCAAGTTCTCTTCTCCGGCGTGCACTTAGGACTCTAGCAAGGTCCACTCATCTCTCCTCTTTGTACCAAACCAGAAAGCTCCAAGAGGTCATTCTAGTGTAGAGCTTCCCACAATTGGCAATTCTGCTGGAGAACAAAGTTACCTCTCCCAGCCTCTTTTTACACCTTACAGTGGTGGTCCTTCACTCTACATAAACCTTTTTTCTTAACGATCTTCCAAATCTTACCAAAAATGACTAATCTCCCCCTAGGCCTTAACACCTTCGACACCGACGGCAACTACGTCCATGACACCGACCGCCAGAGGTACCACCAGGTTAGAAGCGACCTGGGACTTTCCCTCGCTCCGACAGTTAACAGAAATGGTACGGTCACCGTGGTGTCAAATGTTGCCAGCACCAGCAATGCGGAGCACAACATCCTATTCTACATGAATGGGAATGTTGTCTCACTTGACAACCTCACAACTCCTACCACTCGAACTAAAATCTTACCACCTCTTCCTCCTCCTCTCATAATGGAGGTCTAGATGACCAAAATGAGGAATGAAATCGAGGCTTTAAAGCATGCAAAGAATGGGCATGCCCCCTCGCAGTCAGTTGGCCAAACAAGGACAAAGCGGCCCTAGCCAACGGCTAGAACAGTTGAGAGCGGGAGGGCTCCAATGAAATACCCTCGTCGTCCAGCCAAGACATGCTCCCTCTTAGGATCAGCAGACCCAAAGTGAGCACACCCGCCAAACCAAGTATCTCGAAGACAGCGCCACAGCCTCAAACATGCGAACTCTAAACATCTGTAGGGACGCAGAATACACTCGGGAGGTCGATGGGCAACTCAACAAAGGGAAGGGCCCAGCAAGAGTCTCGGCTACTCGCTAAGAGCATAGTGGTGGTAACTGATTGGGGAAATGGAGAGACAACCGCAACCAAAACCGATCAGTTGATCAAGGAGGTGCTCGCCACCCTAGCCGATCAGTGGATCGGTCGGGTGTTTGGAATGGTTTTCCGGAAGACAATCGAGAAGGTGGAGCCTGAGGAGACTGAACAACTATCCTAGTGGCCACTTTGGTGGGAAGAGTCGGTAATGATGGGAACCAAGGGCTTAACCCGGGGGAACGATACGAGCTCCAGAACGATGGAGGGAGCATAGTGCCCGTAAACACGCAAATGGGAGAGACTAAGGTCTATCATGCCGAGCAAGATGCGAGGCACCCCCGATCAATGAACGATGCATAGGGGGCCCAAGAGCCTCAAACCAAAAGGCGTTCATCTGAACAAAGCAACATGCAAGTTGATGATCACGAGCTTCGACATCGGACGAACGTCCCACCGAAAAGGACTTGTAGAGATTACCGAACGGTTGACCTCAACTGCCTAGGCCACAACCAATCAGACTCTCGGCTGGAAAAAAGCCAAACAATCCGCCTTTGTGGCCGAGGTCACCAGAGCGATTCCCCCGCCAGGCTTCAGGATCCCCAAATTCACAAAATATGAGCCCACCACCAACGTCATTACCCATGTACAACATTATCGGCTAGTTTTCGAGCTCTGCGGATACAGCGATGCCATCATGTGCAAAACCTTTTACATGAGCATTGGGAGCACGACCCTATTATGGTACAACCAGCTCGCTTCGGGGTCAACAACTGACTTTGATAAGCTTGAGCGCCCATTCACATCTCAGTTTGCGATGAGCAACATACAACCGAAGACGCTCGACGTGTTGGTAAACATGAAGAGGGGGGCGGACGAGACCCTTAAGGAATACATCACCTGGTATTGGGAGGTGTACAACTTTGTTGAGGACTGTGACCAAAAGATAGCAGCCACCTTATTCAAGAATGGGCTTGAAGACTCGTCAGACCTCTTCAAAGAGCTCATGCTGCGACTCCCGAGGGATATGGTCGAACTCATGCGCACGGTGGATAGATTCTAAGACCTCGAGGAGGTGCAGGTAAGCAAGGCCTCCAAAGGGGTCAGTAGCAAAAGTTCACCCAATGAGCGGAAGAAGCAAGTGAACAACATAAAGAAAGGAGGAAATAATGAGCAAGGTGGTAGAGGCGGTAACAGAGGTTACCGAGACAACAACAACAACAACAGAAACAACAATAATAGGAGAGGATCGGAAAGACCCCCCAGAAATGACAATGACTACGTAGCCAAGACCACTGTCTTCACGATGCTGATCTATAAACTACTCACCGAGATCGACAGAAAGAGGTGGTTTTTCTGGCTAGAAGACAAGATGGGATCCAACCCGACCCTGAGGGGAAATGCACCTACCACAATGAAGTAGGGCACTACACCACCGATTGCCGACCGTTCAAAGCTCACCTAGAATGGTTGGTAGCCGAGGACCACATGGAGGAGTGGATCGACCGCACCTGGACTTCTCCCGTGATAAGGGGGCCAGCCCCGTAGCAACAACTTCTTTCGCCCCTACGCAACCGCAGGGGGCATAGGGGGTGTGGAGTCGTCATGATGATCCACGGCCCGATAAGCAAAGACTAAGCTGAGACGATGCACAAGGAGCTAACAAAAATCAAAGAAGGGATGTAAGTGCTCTCAGTGGGGCAGCCCCCGAAACGTAAATACCAAGAGCTAGAAGATCCCTTTACGATCTTGTTCATCGAGCAAGATCTAGAGGGGCTACAGTTGCCCCACGAAGATGCCCTCATTGTCGAAGTTGAGATTGATCGCACGGATGTCTGCCAAATACTGGTCGACTAGGGGAGCTCCGCGAACATCCTATATTATTCGGTGTTCAAGGCTATCGGGCGGACGCGTGACGAGCTGACCCCTTCCAACGTCCCCCTAGTCGGCTTCGCAGGATATCCCATGTCACCTCTTGGGAGTATTATACTCCTAGTATGGGCTCGCTTGGTCCTTTCAGAGGTGGAGTTCACGGTTGTGGACTCCCCGAGCCCATACAATGCCATACTAGGGAGAGGATGGCTGCATGGGATGAAGGCAATTGCATCGACCATCCACAAATGCGTACAGTTCATCGGCACATCCGGACGGCAGGTGTAAGGACCCATGATTTTTAATCATTTTTCAAAAATAATGTTGGGGAAATGTGATAAATATTTTAAAATGCAATACGGGGTCAATATGAGGTGCATATATGTTTTGGGGTGTCTTTATAACACATTAGGAACATGAAGGGCTTAAGTGCAAGTGTATGGGGGATATATATACCATATAGGTCTGATTTTTGGGACAAAAATCCACCCCTCTCTCTCTCTAAAGGGCAGCAGCCCCCTTTCTCTTCTTCCTCCTCATATTTTCTTCAAATCCCACCACAAATTCACCTCCCACACTTCTCTAACTCAAGATTCAACCTCATATGCATCATCTACGCGTGTTTTGGAGCCTGGAGTACCTTCTTTTTGCACCGAGAGGGTCAAATTCGGGATTGCTCAAATTGGGGATCTAGGAGTTCGTTTTTGGGTTGGCTTGGAGCAAATCCTTGAGGTAGGGAACAATCTTCTACCTACTCTAAGTGTATATTGGTTGAATGATTGCATTAATTGTGTTCTTGTTCACAAATTTGCTGTTAAACTTGATTATCACCATGGGAGTTGAGCTTGGATTGATTGAGTTTGGGTTTGGGTTTTGCATATTTGGTTGATGAACCCATGAATTGGTTGTTGATATATCCCTCTTCTATGGTCATTTGTTGTTTGAAACCCCATTTTTGCCTTGGATTGAAGCCCCATTCATTTGGAACAAGTTGCAAAATTTTCGCTCGGAACCAGTTTGGATCGATCCAAACACTTTTGGATCGATCCATAACAATCTGATGGTAATTTGAACCTCTCTGGATCAATCCAAATTTGTTCGGATCGATCCAAAACCTTTTGTTTGCTTTCGGACCATTTTGGATCGATCCAAATTTGTTCGGATCGATCCAAAACCTTCTGTTGACTCTCGGACCATTTTGGATCGATCCAAAAACGTTTGGATCGATCCGATTTCTTCATTCGACAGATTTTTTTTCCAACTTCGCTGGTGCGCCCGGGCCGTCGAACTCCGATGGAGGTGATTCTTGAACCGTTGGAAAGCTCTACGAGTCTACTTTCAAACTCAATTGGTTTCATATCCATATCCTTTGTATTTTGAGAGAAATGCCCTTTTTACTATCAGCGTGTCGTATTCTTCGGAGGTATATAACTCCATTTGTATGTTCCACCGCTCGGGCCCTCCTTGGCCATTTCAAAACTTCTCGAATTGACCTCTAAGGTTCGGTAACCGATCATGGTGCATTATATGCATTGTCGTGGTTGTCTTGGTTTCTCATGCACATTGGACACGTGTTAATTTGACCATCACCGACACATTTAGAGTTTTTGAACAAAGATGATGTGTGAATGTTTTGGACATGTTTGAGGGACACGAGTTTGTTGAAATGGACTTGATAACTAGAAAATTGTTTGTGTTCACTTGGACCACCATTGGGTGGGTCCTAAGACAAGGGTTCCACGAGGCCCGTAAGACTCGGACAAGGGTTCCACGAGGCCCATAAGACTCGGACAAGGGTTCCACGAGGCCCGTAAGACTCGGACATGGGTTCCACGAGGCCCATAAGACTCGAAAAGGGAAATTTACTATTCTTAAGCCCTGAAATGGCCGAACTATTGAGAGTCAAATGCAAGGAAAATTGAATGTGGATCATTGACTTCGTTTGTGATAATTTAAGGGTTGATCTATGGATTAGTGGGACACTTGGGTTTGATTTGATCTTTGGGACACATATTGGATATTCTCTCATCAATTTGATCAATGTTTGTTTATTTTAGCTTATCCACTCATGTGCATCCCATCTCCACGTGCATGTTTCATTCTATATACCCTTAGCGTTGGTAGAAATGTTTCCTACGAGCTAGTGAGCTCACCCTATTTTTCCCAGGTACACAGCATGGAGCATGATATCGGATGCGTGGACTGTGATGCATGCCATGAAGATTTTAAGAGCATGAAGTCATTTTCTCATCTTTATGCTAAGTACATTTTTGAAAGATAATCTTGTAATTTTAATTTCTCTAAGATTTTTGACTATTTCAACTCATGTAATAACTTTAAACCCCTTGTTATTTTGTATGGGTACGGGTACCCTTGACTAAAAGCTCATTGTACTTCGACTTTGACTTTCTATGGAAAATTGTTTGACTTTAATCGATCCTACATGGATTTTATTTGTATTTTGGCTTATTAAAATTGAGGGCGTGACAGCAGGAAACGATTAGAGGCAATCAGATGGCCTCAAAGAAGTGTTTCATGAATGCCCTCCGGGTGAGAGATAGGAAGGAGAGTAGGATGCCAAAGCAGGTACAGTCGATCGAGATGCCAGAATCCACCCCTGTCTTTGAAGACGTCGATTCCAAGGCCAAGGAGAAAGCGGTTGAAGATTTGATCAAAGTACCAATCAATGAGGACGGTAGTAGATATTTAACGGGCCTAGCTGAGTCGAGCATTGCCGTGTTCAAGTGTTTGTTAAGATTTTTAACGAGCTCAAGCTCGAGCCAAGCATCAGTAATTTCTTAATGAACCGAGTTCGAATGAGAATTTAATATTATATTGAATTTTTCTTGAAAATTTTGTATTATTTTCAAGTCCTCATGTTGTGGACCGGATACAAAATTTTAGACAGAGGGAGTACTATTTTAATATTTCTGTAACATTTTATTATATTTATGATATCATGGTTCGATAGTAGTTCAACCTCAAACAAAAATGCTATGCGTAAGAAAGTTTACACTGAATCATTTATAGAATGTGAGTGTTTTTTTAAAAAAAATGTGTTCCCAATTGCGCATAGCATTACTCGATTTTAAAACATTGCACGCGACACTCCTTTTTCAAAATGAGGAAGTGATATAAGCAAATGTCATTACTAAAAACACCCATGGAACAAAAACAAAACAAAAAAAGAAACCAGGAACTATAAGTAGCATTCGTCAAGAAGAACATAAAAAAATAGAAACCAATTGTATCTTCCCACGAATCACTGCAGTTACTGATAATACCCAATCCAGCAAAAGAAAAAAAAAAAGAAAGGAAACCACCTTTTTGCCGTTAAAAAACAAAAACCAATTCTATGTTGCCACACCCATCTGCTAATACCAACGATTCCCAATGTAGCAAAACAAAAAAAATTACAAAAGTCAGTTCAGTTATGTGTCTTCCCCAAACATAATACCCAGTGTAGCAAAACTCCCCAAACATAAAACCCAATGTAGCAAAACAAAACAAATAAGAAATCAATTCTGTCATCCCCAAACATGAACATATAGAGCCGTCTAACCCATAAGGCCCGCCTTATCTTTTCTTTTTCCTATAGTTCCGAGTCTAGAAATCCAGGCCATACTTAAGAAACTGTACACTACTGATTCGTACGTTCTTGTATCTTTTCCTAGCTGCAAAGCCAACCATCGAAAAAGAGACCAGCCAATTCCCATGGATTAATTAATGATATAAGTTAAGCTTATGCTAGATTTCTTTTCTCCAAGAAACAGTACTACCATTCAGTCCTGCCAATTCCCATGGACTAAGTTTTTGCTTTGTGCTTGCTTAGGGCAGTCTTTCTAATATTGACACTGATTACTTTTGAATGGAAGAAACACTACTCGAATTAAATAGCTTGCCTTGCTTGTTTGGTCCTTCGGTTGGTTAGTTCATACCTGATAAGTGCCGAAATGTATACATTTAGGCTGCCTAATATATATTTGTTATGTCCTTTATTATTATTATTTAATGTCTTTTATTGTGTTTTTGTTATTTTAAGTTCCGGGGACAGGTTACCACATTTGGCCTTAAATCAAGAGAATTGCATGTCACGTGAGCGAGTAGCACTGGATCATTTTTCTAACACACCATCCGAATCACCATTCCCTGACCAAAACTTTGCCAATATGGGAATAAACAATTCATTTGTTTATGTTGGTGGACAACGCATTGATTATTCAAATCAATGCCATGAAAGGAAAGCTGGGAATTGGAAAATGGAGATTTAATTGCGGAGTCCGGATGATATCTTGTTTCGCCCTACGATTCACATGTCAAGTGCATAAAATTACGTGCACCGTATCATTTTATTCTGGGCATTAAAATAAGGAGATTGATTGTTCTTGCACTCCAATCAGACTCCGTTTTGAACATCAGTCGAGAGCATCTTGTGTGTGCACCACACCAAATCATCTTTCTCTCCATGTCAGTCGTATATTTACTCTACTGGCATTTAGTTACTCAAAGCATGGGGAGAATTGCATTGCCTTTAACAGAAGGATGGCATGTCGGTATTGAAGGGTGATGACTTTTACATGAATTCTCCCCATTTGTTTATGGAGGGGAGCTATTTTTTGCTTAAAAGGAGAGGGGGAATGAACAGAGAAAAAAAACCATTTTTTGGGAGACATATTTTTCATATAAGGAGGAAATTTTCAGACAGAGACCAAAGAGGAGGCTCTTTGGAATCAAGCACAAAAGTTTCATGCAGTCACAGAAGCTTACAGCTATGAGCAGTCCAATCACCATACTCGGCTAAACCCCTCATCTAGGGGGGAAGATGATACTCCGTACCAAGTAACATTTTTTGTGTGTAGGCTCATGTTTATTTATTCAAATCGATTGTGTAACTAAGAACCCTTTTCATTACGATCGAATGAATTGATTTCTATGCTTTCAATCAATTTAGTATTTGTACGCATGCTTTACAAATACGAGTTATGCAATGGCTTTCTGTGTTTGTGCTTGAGTGACTGAGATGGGTTATGCTCGTAAGACGGATCGTGCCACTGGACAACCCGTGAAAGAGACAAGTTGTGCTAGCGAGACGGTCCGTGCTATGGGATAGTCCATGCCTGTTAACAACACAATTATTTTCTTGACAATTATGATTCGAATAATAAACTTAGCCTACACATAACCTTGTTACGTGGTTGGGGTGGATTCGGAACCCTAGATATTTTTCTCCGCCAGTTTCACTTAATTCAATGATTGCTTTTCTTCAGTTTAATTATTATTTGAGAATTAAAATCAACCAATCAATCTTCTCTGAATTAAATTAGGAGTCAATCGAAATTAACGTAATTTAGCCATTCTGTCTCCGTGGATCGATACTCGAACTTAACCGCTATTGTCTGGAATAGTAGTTAATTCCTTATTTTTATAAATGTATTTTTGACTCGGTACGACACAATCAATACCCCCAGCAGGTATTCTTAAAGCTAAATGCATACAATAGAACAAGAACTCGGATTAAGTCACTTTGCATGGTAGAGTCACTTCGAAGCAAATCTGTGTGGGTGCCTAATAAAACATGATACAATGAATGCAGATTTTTGAAGCAAAGCACACGAGGATTGTGTGCGACAATCCCATCCACTGCTGCTCTGCCAAATGTTGGGGAAGGAAATCGGCCCTCAACCTCTTGTATGGCTCCCAAATAATCTACAAGTAATCAGGCAAGTAATTAGGGAATCATGCTTTAGTAATGGGTGTGGGTGTAATGGGTGTGGGTGCTACATAAAATACAGTCAAAGTGTCATACACATAACTCACTTGATCAGGCTCGAGATTCCTCAAGGTCTCAACATATTGCTCCACGTCTTTGCCCTGATGATTATTTTTCAAGAAAGGGTGAAGCAACAATGACCAACCCCGCACTAATGGAAAGTCCATGGGACGCCTTTGAAGAAATTTTTTCATGTCGCTCTCAACAAATTCCAACTTACCACTCATTTAAAAATAAATAAATAAATAAATAAAAGCGGGGACATGCTCTATTGCGAAAAGCTGCAAGAAAAATAACAAGGAATTTAGAAAACCCACAATCAAAGATGTAAGAAGAATATAAATTTAAAAACTAAAAAAAAAGAAAGAAATTTGCTTACGATCAAAGAGTACGTGGGTCCAGCCAAACAATCAGATTTTTGATCCAAACAATGATGGAGGTGTGCCAACAAGGCAGCCCCCATGCATACTTGTTAAAGTCTGTCACGTCTTTCAACAGTGGCAAATGACAAATTGAAGCAAACGTCCCAGTTTTGTCGGTAACAATGATCGACCCGATAATGTACAAGACATAAGCCCTAACATAGTACATAAACTCTTCATGATTGTTCAATGCTGATTCCAGGATGTACATGAAATTATCCCTAAGCCAATTCAACTTTACACATCCAGTTCTTCCCCACTTACTATTTTTTTTTCAAGTAAGTGATACATGTTTGCTCATAATCCCCATCAAAGCCAATGACCGTCTTACCGTCTACCGGCAAATCAATCATATATAGAACATGCTCCAAGCCAAATAAGAGTCGTTGTCCACCAAACTCAAAAAGTCGATCTTCTCTGTTGTAGCAACTTACGACAACATTCAGAAGGCGATTATTGTGCGTAAATGAATGTGGGTGGTAGTAGAGTAGTGCAAGTTCATAAAAAAAATTGAAATAAGTTAATGGAAAAAAAATTGAACTAAGTTAATGAAACAAAGGAAAAATAATCAATAATGAAAATTTAGGAAAATTCGGCCTTATCCATCTGTTGCCTTAAATTAAATTGGATCCCAGCTGCAAAGCCAAAAGAGGAATTAATACTTCAAGGCATTATAAATAGCACAAATACAGAAACGATATAAGTTAGCTTATACACACTGCATTTTTTAAAGAATAGCCAATTCTCATGCATAAGTAATTCAAGAACACAACATTAATATAGCCAATTCCCATGCAGTTGAAACATTAATCTAAGCAATTATGCAAACGTTAATATAATTTAATCACATCAATGGGACTGTGATCCAATCATCCCCGTAATAGATCCGGTCACCAAAGCTCAGCTCTACTTCCACGTCGTCCAGGACTTGATATTCCTCCCGAAATTCTACAAGAAGGTGGAGCTTCTCGGGATCAAACTTCTTGGCATATGTGCAAGTGTCTGGGCCAGTCCTAGGCAGTGGGACTTCCTCCCAATCATCCCCGAATGAGAGACCGGGGCTCTCGGAAGAGCTGTGTTGCCCTGTGGCCTCTGCATCATCTCATTCCCTGTCCTCGAGAGGATTGGCCTCGGGATTGTGCTCCACGGTGGTACCGCTCGGGTCACTACTCCTTCTTTGTTCCCCTCTTTGGTCTCTAGGTCAATGACTATAGGAGGAACCACCTCAGGCGTGATGATTTCTATCTTGGGCGATTTGGCAGCCCTCGATGAATGTGGATGCTCAGCTTCCCAAGACGAAGTGGCCTGGGAGTCCTGGTCGATCCTATCTCCTCCTCCGTGCATCCTATACCACTCCTCGGGAGAGATCGCCTGAAGAGGAAGGATTGTTAAGGGACGTGCGGCTCAGTACTGCCGTCCAAATTGCCTCAAGATCTCTTAGGCTTCATCCTTGGCGAAGTCAGAATCGCTGTCAGATACAACGAAGAAGTCATTGCTCATCCAACCGAGAACTACTAAAATAGTGCACGGAAAGACCCATCGATCAGCAATATGCATAAGGGCACACAGATGAATGCAATTCCTATCTCTCGGCTGGATCTAAAGGTGTGGTGTGCGCGCTCATTAGTAGATCACGACCCCTCAGAAGAAGGATCGAGACTGCTCAGAAGAACATGTTGAATCTCCTTCAAGCCCAGAAAATGGTGGTTGTGCACTGTGACATCCTGACTTTTTCATTAAAAGAAAATTATAACTAAATAAATTCTTTCATTTTCTGGTTTCAAACTTCTTTCTAATAAATAAAATACAAGTATTATGTACTATATTTACTTTTGGTGTTCTTAAAAATCAAATAACTTATATTTTGTTTTTATAAATATAGTTGAGTAAAATTGAACATGGTTACACGAGCATATATATAATGGGCCGTTTAATTTTTAGTAGATGGCCGACTATTTTTTTTGGTATGGGTTAAACTTCTATTTGAAATTCTAAGTTGGGCCTAACTTTGGGATTTTCTAGCAATATAGCTATTTTGATAAAAATAGAGGACTGAGATGTTATTTATTTTATATTGAGAGCACTAGGGTTTATATGTTAAATATTGAACGTAAATATCTTAGGCCGCTTCTTTTAGAAGCAATCGTGAGAGAGGGAGACGGTGTATCATTTATTTGTGATTCAGACTAAAAGAGTATTGGAGCGTTGCATTTTCAGATTAGTCAAACCGATCCAGGTGAGTAGTTATGCATGTGATCCCTTCGTTTGGATTCCTCTTGAGCCTATCGATTCTTGACAGATTATTTTATTTGTTGTGATGAATAAATGTTATCTTTTTTTATTGAACATTTATTGATGATTGACGTACCCTTTGGCATACAAGGTTAATTGAAAATATTTGCAGTTGATTGGTCGATATTAATTTCCTTATTAGTCGTTCGTTGATTCCATAATATCTTCAAAAATTGGGACCATGTATATATTTGTGAAAGTACAAGGGAAAGTCCCAGGCGCCATCCTGCGGTGACTTTGGCCACTAGGGAAAAGACTTTTGAAATACCCTGTGACTCTAGTGCTCAACGGATAGGGAAAAGACTTGTGAAATACCATGTGACCCTATTCCGGATCGGCTTAGGGAAAAGACTCAGGTGCCATCCTAAGGTGACTCTAAGTACGGTGTTGGATCCAACGGGCTAAGCCCAGAGAAAATATTTGGCGTTTGGCAATGGTTATTGTTATTATGGTTCCCACATAATTTGGTTAAAACTCCTATTTATTATTGTTCGTTGTTCTGGTATTTTTGGTCTGGCTGATAGGTAAGAATGCATATTTTTGTGAATCGATTATTGTTCTTGTTATTCGTTAATCAGAAATTCATCTCATTGATACCACTTGTTGAGTCATTGACCTTTATTATTTGAAACCATTTCTTTGGAGCTCTCACTATCGTTCTTTGATATGTATGCCACTTTGTACCCTTAACCCATAGCATGTTTAACTATTCACTGAGCTGTGAGCTGACGGATTTATTCCACATTGTTTCAGGTTAGTTTGGGGAGCATCATAGTGGACTCTGAGACAGTGTCGGGACCCACCGTTTGGACCTCTAAGGCATTCGCATTATCATTTTCTTTTAGTTTTGTTAACAGCTTCCGCACTTTTGTTTCTTTAAAAATTTTGTTAATAAATTTGGAGTATGAAAAATTTGAGATATTGTTCACTAGCTACAAAAATGTTGGTTTTGGTTTCCAATTTAATTTTATAATTCAGGATTTAGTTTGATTTATTTGGGTTGTGAAAAATTATTATTATTATTATTATTATTATTATTATTATTATTATTATTATTATTATTATTATTATTATTATTATTATTATTATTATTATTATAGGCTTCATGTTCCAAGAATTATTTCTTGGTTCACGGCCGGTCATGCTCCCGGATTTGGGGTGTCAGGGTGTGACAAAGGTATTGTAATACGCCAGATTTGGGAGTAGATGGTGTTTAGTCCCACATTGGTTGTTTACATGAGTGGTCTTGAGTGTATAACAAACCATGTGGGCTACTACCAGTACCTTGGGCTTAAGCATTTTGGGGCTTGTGGTGTGGCTTGTGGATCAAATCAAGGTACTAATTAGTGGTCTACATGGGGCGTTACACACCGTCGACGAAAAACTCAAATGAAAACAAAGCCCAAATCGGAATAACCCAACAAAATCACCCCCAAAGCATGGAGAGGCCTGGAAGTGAGATATGGGCTGAAAACGGCACGATTCAACGGTGTGAACTTGAGTTTTTGGGCAAAGAGTGGAATGCAAAGAGTAGCAGTGTCCTCTCTCTCTCCTCTCTTTGTATTTATAGGGGTAGGAGGGGTAAGGTTATGTCGTTGTCATCAATACGGGCAATGATGACAACGGCTCGAGAGATGAAGCGTCAGCATGACCGAGCCAACAAAAGCATGACACCTGTCCCAGGTTTAAATCGCTTGGGTGCGAATCCCATACGACAACTCTCGAGCAAATAAAGAGCGGACACATGGAAGCAGACGTCATGCCACGTCATGGATTATCTGACACCGGATAAAGCTGAACCGTCACATCAAGGGACGATCTCTGAAATGACATCACATCACACGTCCCTTCAAATTCAAACACGATGCGACGTTCCGAGCATAGCTTACACCTTTCATGGCTTTGGTGCCATCCCTTGGTAGCTGGCAACAACGGCTCAGTGAGCCCTCGCTTGGGATAGATGGGCTCCCCGACCACTCGGATAAGTCAACTCCCCCAATAGCCAAGCGATGATTGAGAAAGTTGAGGGGCTATTGTAGCGGTTGGATACAAGAGAGCTAAAAGGGCTCAGCACTGTGCACGAGAAAAGGAAAGAACCAGGGGTGTCACCCTTACAAAAGTAGCAAAAGTGAATGTGAGTCGAACCCACTTGGTCCCACCGAACAGAATCTGTCCTTGGCATACGACGCCTCAGTATGGATCTGCATGAATATCAGATGGAAGTCGAGCTCAAACCACTGAGCAGATCGCCTCAATATTGGTGCCCTCAGATGGGACTTTGATGACTCCCTTGAAAGCCCGAACAGACGAGTCTGTAACATGATCTCAAGAGCTTGGGAGATCTTATCCCCGAGCGCCATAAAAGTCGAGTCAATTAACCTCGGTATCGGAGAGCTCGACAGTTGTCAGCAGCTCGGTAGAGGCGTGCCTGACAACCTGGGCAGATCATTAATGAGAGCAGTCAACTACCTTGCATGTAAGCCATTAATGGTGACAGCCAACTACCCTGCATGCAATGCCTGTAGGACGACGTGATTGACCATGGAGTATTCCCAAGCCAGTTGACCCCTTAAGTCCATTAGAGATGATGTTGGCTGAAGCATTGCCTCTGCAAAAGACATTCTTACCACACGGGATGTCGTTCTCAGTCTAAACTACACGCGTGAGATCCACGAGGGGCGTGGTAGACACGCCCCTCGTTGCCTATAAATAAGGCCCTCACCTATCCCACTCAGGATCCCTCTCTCCACATTCAATACCCTCTTAACTCATTTTTTCTATCTAAGTTGGAGCATACTTCTCCCTCTATTTCTTAACCATCAGAGTGTCTTCCCGGACAACCACCGTCCAGGCTTGGCACAAACGTGGTTATTTAAGTGTGCAGGTTCTCTTCTCCGGCATCCACTTAGGACTCCAACGAAGTCTAGTCGTCTCTCCTCTCTCTGTACTAAACCAGAAAGCTCCAAGAGGTCATTTCGGTGAAGAGCCTCCCACAGATTGCGTATGATACCATACCCAAATAAAGAGCGTGTATTGTAGCTTTCAGTTTGTTTTCAATTTGCAACCCAGTCATGGCTAAACCATTTTAGGTACATCAACTTAGGTTTCATATAAATGATTTTTGCTATTTAATCTGTCTAAATTATTTAATTTAAGAGTTTCCATGAAGAATCAACCCATTCAAGTTTTGATAAATTTGATTTTTGGTCTTTCCACGTTCAGGAACCAAAAATTGAATAAATGGATAAAGCCCTGGTAATTTAGCCAATTTTTAATTAAATTAAACAATTCGAATCATTTGTGTGGATGTGGATCCCCAATATAGATCAGGATCTCAATCCCAATCCCATACAATCATGTATATTTGGTGTACACAATATAATACCCAATCACGAATAATAGAAACACAGTTACCCGGATGCAATGCTGAACACAATTCTTTAAATACACATAGGTTCCACATACATTTATTACAGCCCACCTGTATGTAAGACTTGTGTTCGGAGTTGTGTTCATAACTTCGGTATTATTGTGATTATTGGGGCAGTGCTTTTTTTTTTTTTTTTGAAAGGAATTGTGGCAGTGTTCGGTTTATAATTTTGGAGCAGTTTTTGGGACAATTTTGATTTTAATGACGTCATTATTTCCCTCGTTTGTCTCTCCAGCTCTCAACTTATCTCTCCACTTGTTACGTCCACCGATGTCTTCAATGATACATCCATGATTTTATTCGATTTTAACTTCTCCATACACATTTCCTTGTTCCCGAGCAAGGGAGGGAGGGAGAGAGATAAAGAGAGATGGCGGTGAGACAGAAAGCAGTGGCAACGTTGATGCGAGCCCTGAGGAAGGAGACTTCAAAGCCACATAACCAGCAGCGGTTGCCATCACTGAGGCGCGCTTTCTCTCTCTACGATCAGGTTAACCTCATCGACAACGTCCCCGAAGACCAACTGCGTTTTCAAGGGTATCGACTCCTCCTATTTAGATTGCCTTATGCCTTGAAATTGTCGCCTTGTATAGATAGATTTGGGCCCCTAAATGCAACACTTTATATTGTATCGGTTGCTATCTCTTCATAGTCGCCCGCGCGTGTACTTTAATTCAGAGTGAAAATTAAAAAAATAATACACGGAAACACTTAATTTTTTGATTTGAAATACCATGATTTTAGCTGAACTCATTTGCTAAAATGGAAAACTAAGCCTTATATGTATATGTATATGTATGTATATCTGGTCTGCGCAATGTATGTGAATCGTCAAGTGATGCGAATTTGTTACGTAGGTATACTGATGAGGGGTTCACAGTGAACGGAGTTAGCTATGAAGGTGGTGTGCTTT
The DNA here is from genome assembly GCA_022606695.1 of Vaccinium macrocarpon. Taxonomy (NCBI): domain Eukaryota; kingdom Viridiplantae; phylum Streptophyta; class Magnoliopsida; order Ericales; family Ericaceae; genus Vaccinium; species Vaccinium macrocarpon. Next base: position 21,800,906 of record CM040179.1, read on the forward strand.
GTGTAGGGAACTTGATAACATCTTGGAGTCCCAAGAAGTTCTCAGATATCACTGTGGATAGGTATGCATCTTGAATTTTTTTTTTTTCCTCTTTCTATTTGTTGTCTTGTAGGTGCTTCAATTCCTAGACTAGTTCTAATTTCTAAATCAAGTGGAAGTGTTCTTTTGAAATGTGTGATAGCTTGAACAGGAATCTTTAGGTACAAGGAATGGGAAGTTGAGTGTTGTGCCACGTTAGCTGGAATATTACAAATACGATGTGTATGCCTGCGATAGTTGTGTATACAGATTTTTTATCATAGGTTGAGATTCTGTTGTAGATTCTAGATTTTGGATTTTAGTATGACAAAATAAAGATGTGTGCGACAATTGTGGAATTATGATTAAACTGCAGTAAAAGCTGGTACAATTTACTGCAGAAAGTCGAAAATCAGCTTTTAGACCCTTATCCAGCTTCTGTGAATCTGTTGATAATAATTGGACAAACACTCACAAAACCATTTTAAATGCTAAAATCTCAAAATCTACTCCTAAAATTTTTAGTAAACATGCACAATATGAGTACAGTGGTATAGATCATGTTTGTAGACCACAAGAATTTATAGTCTCTTCGAAAGGAAAGATCAACTTTTTTAATTTAGACTACAAATTTGTTGTAGGTATATTTTGGGCCATGGTTTTAGCATTTGTTGCTATCGGAACTCTTATCTAAATGATAATTAATTACAATTTACATGTTTAACTTCAGCTATTAGAAGGAAAGGCCCACAGGTGCTCTTGTTGACCCTGTAACTGGTGAGTAGATAAAGAATGCTCTGAATGATCTGTGCTATATAAGGGAGATAAAGCCCCTAGACCAGATGGTTATATGATTCTTCTTTCTTCCTAAAGAGCTGGAATGTGATAGATGGGGATTTTATCCAAGCTATCAAATATTTTAGGCTTAGGAGTGTGCATGGGTTGAGTTGGGTGGGTTTTGCTCTCCACCTGCCACCCGATTTGTTCCATTTGGTTTTGCATTTGTTCCTTGTTTGCATTCTACTTCTCCCATTCATAATCTGTTTCGATTTATAAGTATTTTCATTTCCACATCCAAGAGTAGGTTGCACATGAGTGAGGGTGTTAAATACCTTAATATACAGAGTTGTACCCATTTCCTAACAGCTTAAGCTTTTGGGACAACTGTGCCAAACAAATTGTTGTGTGAAGCATGGAGATCCTCCAAAGAGTGTTCAAGAGCTAGCTCTTTTTTTTTCTTTTGTCTTTGTCTGTCATTTCTGTCTATTGAGGGCTGTGTTGCAGGTTTTGGTTTGTTGCATCTGTTGTGGTCATCTGCTGTCAGGTGGGGACATTATGTGTGGTGTGTGTTGGTGCCAAGGGTTCTGGTGTCTTGAACTTTTGCTGTTATGTTTTGCCATAAATCAGTGGACTATCTACCCCATAAAAAAGTTCTATTTATGAAGTATCCCAAATATTGGATTCTCAAGTGTTTAAGTAGCTGATGCATCTACTGAGTTGTTCAAACATCTCTATATGCAAAAATCTGTTTGCGAATCAAGATGGGTTTCTTTCTATTACATCTCCAAGAAAAAGCAAAAAAAAATCTGTTTGATAGAATGTTAAAAGTTTAAGTTTTGTGGTCTCATCTTGGGTTTTTCCTAGATCTTACTTATCCTCATTTGTATTTTGTGATGCAGCTTATCTATGTTCCAAATTGTGCGGCCCATACCAGGTGAGGTTCAAATACTACTTTTTCACTGATGAATGTGATGATGTGGAACTGGAAAAAGAAGGCTAATTACTCCCAGATCTTGTGATTTACATTTTAGTAATGTTTAAATAGGTGTGGATTATGTGACCTGGGTTTCCACTTGAACTTCTTGAATTTTATCCTTCTTTCAAGCTATGCAAGTTGGCATGTAGGTTCAATTTTATAAAATGCTGGGTTGTTTTGGCTGTTTTGTTGTTACTCAAGTGGCACCCATTGCTTCAGAACAACTAATAAACTTGCTTCTTAAATCGAGCATCATTGACTCTGATCTTCTCTATAAAATGAGGGACTATTGCTAATTCATCATTTATTTGCGAAACAGGCAGTCTAGGTTGATATCTTGTAGTGGTACTGGTATCGATCTATGTTCTATACTACTTCCGAGTTACCACTAGACCGATGACACCAATGATTGAATTGTGTTATTATTTGTAAAACTGAAATGGAAAACAACACCCCAGCCCTAATTGGTCCAATAAGTTGATCGGTTCGGTAATGCAATACTAGTTGAATTTTCTTGAAGTGACAACCAGTAATTGGCTTTTGTGGCTTTCCAGATTAGATGAGTGTGAGTGAGGTACCATGGTCTCTACGCCTTTGACAGACTACTTCAAAGTCTACTTCTAGCTTAGCTCCGAAGACACATGGGACTAAGAATAACTCTCTTAACTTACAATATAGAGGACGTATCAATCATTCATAGGTTTAGTAAGAAGTAAGAACTACTAAATAACCTCTCTAAGCAAGTGAGTGAGCTAGTAAGCAAGCCAAAGCTCCCCGACAATTCTTTTCAAGTCTTCACCGCAATCAGATTTAAGAGAGGGAGAGGCCAATAAGAAGCATAAAGAAGGTGGCCAAAAAAGAGTAAGAAGCTAAGCTGAAGATAGGCGGACTTTCTTTTGTTGGGACATAGGACATTTTCAGCATGAGCAGAGATCATTTTCTGAGGTGGACCATGATACTTAAACAAGAAAGGTAGTTGGCTGGTTAGTTCTCAGATTAGTAATAGAAAGCTTTGTTTGAGAAAGAAAGGGTTACAGCAGGAAAGGAAATGATTTCTATCTAAATAGTATGAAAGGAGCACTTTGTTACATGGACTTGACTGCTGTTTGTGTCCTTGTGTCCACTTGTCAAACTTATGTCCTCCGTTTTTCCAAGGGTACAGACTTAAGTGTTTAAATAGTAAGGTTGGCAGTTGATTCCTCGTATAACATGCTATTATGTCATATCAAATTATGGGTGTTATGGGCACTTCACCCATTCTGAAGCAGCCCTCCAAAAGTGAACACGTAAGGTTTTCTACAACTATGACTTTGGTTTAAGTGTTTAACGTAGCAAATGTGCTTGTTGAGTGGATACAAATTCAACTAATATGGGACATTTGTTGCATAAAAATATATTGATGCACGTAGCCAATCTGCTCATGTTATACCGCAGAGACAGATTACAAACAGCTCAAGCTAGACCACAAAAATTGATCCAGAAAACAAGATCGATCAGAAATCATTTTAGCTATTGTTCCCCTTGCTGCCTATCAGCTGGAAAATTATATTAATCCTCAGTTAGATGAGTCCAAAGGATACTAACAACTAGAGTCTCTGAAATACTTTCTGTGGCCTGAACTTTTTCTATTGATGTAATCATAAGGTGAACCATGGGGAAGAAGTTCATGTGGGAAGATTTTATGTTCTACTGTGAGAATTAGAATTGGTTTCTCGCTCTTAATTTTTGATATCTTGGTATTTGGTTATGACATTTATTGTCTTACTTGTTCCATTACGGTGATATCATGTTCCTTACATGATTTGCAGAAATTTTTATCCTTGGATGTGGGAGAAATATTCAGCTAGTAAATCCAGAACTCCGGCGCTTCATTCGATCTACTGGCATGAAACTTGAAGCTCTTGACTCGGTAATTTTACATGTAGTTTCCAATTTCTGAGGAGTATGAAATATCACTTAAGAAATATGTCAAGGTTATAAAATCTCCTGACCTTTGATTGGTAACAAACGAAGTTCTATAATATGAGGTAGTTGAATTTTTAATACTTTGCATTTACCTTGCTGACGCCTTATCATCATGGGCTATTAGATAACTATACATATATGTCTTCTTTGTACTTCATTCAAAAAGGAAGATACGCTGTTGGTTATCAAAGTTCGTAATTTAGCAGATTCTCCTTGTGAAACTACCTATGTTTGGCTTCAGAAAGAAGCGCTTAACTCTTCTACAAAAAATTGTTTGAGTTAAAAATCTGACAAAAGAAGGGGATTGCAGTTATTTGAATCTTAACCTCCTACCTTTTTCTTCTCATTCACTTTGCATTGAGCTCACATCACTCTCCTATGCATGCTCACATCACTCTCCTATGCATCTCAAGTTAATCTTTTCTTTTTCAATTATTATTTTTCCCATCTCTGACTAGTCAGTCTGCTTTAACACCGAAAATATCAGGACCAAGACTTGTGGCCCATGGTTTGGCAGCTTGTTTCATTGCTACATCACTGCAAAGGACTATAGAAAAGGTTACACTGCTGTGTAATATGAGGTCATATAGGAAAGGACTATCGAAAAAAAAATATAAAACAGAGGACAATGAAATCTCTTTTCTTGTGGGGCAGGAGGCTTGAATGGTGTAAACTGGTACACATTAATGAACGGAAATCCTTATTTGCTTCTTGTCCATGATAGAAGGTGTACAGGTTAGTGCTGGACCTGCTGGTGGTCTGGTATGTACAAAGCATAGTTTAGGTGATACACGCCCTAAAAACATAGGGGAAACGGAATTGGCTAGACAAATTATAACTCAAATGGGAAGCCTAATGGGAACCCTAACGATAAACTATTGATAAGGTAAACCTTTTCTTCAAACTCTATGGGACACTTGTGGGTCATTACTTATTGTAGAAAGTATATAAGAAACCAATAATAAGAATGTTTTTTAGTCTGTCCATCTTAATTCTTAACAACTATATTTTCTTATTTTGAGTCTTTCATGAGCTACTATCTAACGGTGAACGATGAGCTAATTATACTTCACAAAAGAGACGCTAAAATTCGTAAAAATGCTTACATAGGTGATAGGTGTTTCCTTTCTTTCTCTGAAATTTCTAGTCTGTTTCAAGCAGACTTTGGATATGTTAAGTAAAATTTATGGTGGCAGTATCTGGAACATTTCCTTCATACCTGTATTTGAAGGATGTTTATACGTTCAAAGAAGTTTCATGGTATTTATGGTATAAAGGACTGTTTGATCGTTTTTCATATACCACGTATTGATATCTTCATTATCACTTGACCGGGAAAAACTTTGGTGCAATCAAACTCAGATTCCCTGTTTTGGTTAGAGGACAATTTACTCTTGATGGAATTTTGACTAAGATGCTTTAAATCCAGTCGGAACGGATGATTTTTTGTGTGGGTTCAAGCAGTCTCGATGTATGTCAGTATCTGTCTCCACATCATAAGCTGTTATGATTTTGCAGCCTGGGAGACATATAACATTGAAGTCAGTTTTTTTTATGAATTCATCAAGGGCTTGGTAAATATGGTGTAACTAAAGAAACTTTTAACCTTCTAAGCCTCATTTGGGTCTGGGAGGGGTAACCTTTAGCATTATTGTATGCAATGTCGGTCTGGTTATTAATGGCGACTAAAGTTGATTTACTTTATCTCTTTGTTTTCCTCCATAAGCCGCTCTGTAAAGTCCGTTCCCCTGACTACCAAACGCAGCCTTACCTGCTGTAAATTTCATATGATAATCTGTTTGACTTTTAATCTCTTTCATTGCAGAGAAATGCTTCTTCAACATACAACATACTAAATGAGGAAGGTAGGATTGTAGCAGCTGCACTTCTCCCATATGGAGTAACTTCGTGAAGCCACGACTGTACATGTAAATGCTTCTTGGATCTCTGGTTTTGTTTTTTCCTAGAGGATAGATCTAATTTGATCGCCGAACTTATTGTTTCACCTCTTTCGCGCACAGATAATATTGCTCCCGTTTGGATTATCTTTCTTTCCTGCAAATTGTGTGTTTAGGATGGTGTATGTTTCAGATGTGCTGTCTCTATTGTGTCGCCACATTTATGCCGAACATCATGTAAACATTTGAAGAGAGTGCCTGGATGCACTGTGGTGTTATTTGTTGGTTGAAAATTATGTATACGCAAAAGGTTTTGCTTTGGTATCTGGATTGGTGATCAAATTTCCTGTAGATGGTGGTTGTCTTTGCTTCCTTTAGAAAATGCCTACCTTATGACGGCCATTTCGATTAAGATCTGTGCTTGAATGACACAGCACCATCATTTTTTCAGCATTAAAAAGACACAGAAAGAAAGTGGATCCTCTCATGTCGCCTCTCCTTTGTGACGCAGAATGGACTCTCTCCAGAGTACGATGAAGCTGGATGATCCAAGTCATTCATTTTGTATGTGTCGAATTGTTCATAGTCCACGTAAAAAACATCATGCTGTATACAGTATCTATCTTACTTATTATAATTGTCATTAGAGAAATAGTAGGACCTGTGTCTTTTTTTCTTTTTTTTTTGGATGAAAGTAGGACCTGTGTCTTTTTTTCTTTTTCTTTTTTGATGAAAGTAGGACCTGTGTCTGACTGTCTATTTTTCTTATGACCCATGCAACTTTTTTTTTCCCTGGTAAATCATCTTGAAATTAAAGAGGTTAAGCGAATGTACAACCTACAAGGGGCATACCCCAGGAAGGACAAAACAAAAAGAAAGAGAAAAAAGTGCGTACTTCCTGGCACAACCCTCCGGGGTGGGAAAATAGGTGGTCCTAGCACATGTGACTTATGACCCATGCGACTTGAACAAGCTCGTATCAGAATCCTGTCAACTTGAATTGTTGCATAGTTGATTAAAACGTCAAGACCTGCAATTTGTTTTAGTTGGTTGAATGAGATGAATGATTAGATGAGGAGTTAGGTTTTATTTTTACATTAGATGGAATCCGCGGGCGTATAGTGAGCAATTCTAACCCGTTGACCGTTTGATCTCTGTAATCGATGGTTCCAATTCGCCTAAGCTCCCTTGATGATGATTAGCGTCGCTGTCAATGGACATCAACAGTCCAATCTGTTTTAGCCGGTTGAACACACAGTTCACCTATTTTGAACTTCTAGAGCAAATGTTTGGTGCTAAGAGTTGAGCCGGTTAACCAGGGATGTATTTGGGTTCAGGTTTAGACCTCAATAAGGTTGGGCGTCGTGTCGTGTTATGTCCTATTCGTGTCTTGTCGAATCCGGTTTGTGTCAAAATGACCTGCTTAACTAATTGTGTAAAAAAAATGAACCATAACCTGACCTGCTTTACAACATAAGTTGACACGATTAACTTGGAAACGACCTGTTTAGCAAAATTTGACCCGAACATGACATGAATTGACATGATTACTTTATGTCATTCTTGGGTTATGCGGGTTAATTCTCAGGTTATGTTGGTTAATTCCTGTCATTCTCAAGTTACTGTGTCGACACGAATAGACGAACAAGTTAAATCGTGTCATTCTCAGGTTATGCGGGTTAAACCCAAACCCGACCTGTTTACTAATCGTGTTCTCAAGTTGTATCATATATGTGTTTCGCGTCAAAAATACTTAACACTAACCCGATAACTTCATGTCGTGTTTGGATCATTTCATAAATGCGAATTGATATTTTCAGTTTTAGATACACAAGGGACAGAGAAGAGGCTGAGATTGTAAGGAAGAAAATTCTGGTGCTATCTGCCATGTATTTTGTTCTTTATTTGCTTCACTTTCCGCAGAGTTTTTTAATAGCCTGAATTCTTAGACAATGTCTTCCGCTATTTAGAGTTTTAATTGATATATGTGAAAAGAATGACTTGTTTCGAAATTCGTGTCTTTGTTGGCTTTAGCCTGTTTAGAAAACTTACCTTAATATTCTTGGCACTTTGCAACTCATTCTTTTGTTTATTTATGTCTCTGTAGTAGTTGGACATATGGGCATATTGGTGGTACGAAAAAATTGGGACAAGGGGTGTAGACATCAATCGGAAATTCTTCATCTTGATCTGAACTGTTAGGTTTATAGAGTAGGTTGAGTACATTATTCAGAAAAAAAAAAAGTTAATTTGATCAAAGATCATTAATTTATTAGTTAGATAACATCAATTATATGAAAGTGGAGGGTTTGTATGGTTCAAATAATGTAACAAATTTATCTTGATCATCTAGATAACAATGTCTAATCATTTGATTAATTTAATTTTTGGTACCAATTGGGACAAGGGATGTAGGTATCAATCGGAAATTCTTCATCTTGAACTGTTAACTTATGGCCAAAGACAAAAATAATAATTCACTACAGTTGAAAAAATTTACCCAACAACTAGTATTTTTGTCTATTGTCGTATAGAATTTTTTTTCAACTTTGGTCTACACTTCTATACTTTTTAAATTTATCTCGTCAAGATGAATGAATAATCCCAAAAATTAAAACAAATAATTATAATTTTTTTTAAAAAATATAATACAAAGTACAAGATTAAATTTTTTACATAGTATTGCACACTTAAGAATTGGCAATCTTAAGATAGTGCAACCAATTTGCACACCCTCCTTCTAGTTCAATCCAACTAGATCTACAGCTTGTAAACTTTTGTCCGAACACAGCCTTTTGCAAACCTCACCGAACTTGACAAAACGTAGTAAACCATGCGGGGCCCCCTCTCCTCACCCCATCCAAAACCGGGACAAGGTTCACTTGGATCTGGGGTGGCTATTGAGCAACCCCGTGCACAATAGATATTATGTACGTTCAGGCCATCTATTGCTTAGATGGATTATTCAAATTTTATCTTGCAAGTACGATAATGAATGGTTCGAATGCAAATGTGTTAAGGTGAAATACAGACCGTTCATCCAAGAAATGGACAACTCGAATTTGCACAACATCTAATGTGCACGGGGGTTGCACAGCCCTGCTAGTGGTTCTTTTACTTCTTTATAACAAAATAATCAAGTGCAAGCGTGCCAGAGAGAGTTTCAATCTCCTCCCTCAAATTAACTTTGGAAAAAAACCAAATATAATTAGGCGAATGTGTTTTAATGGTTCAATTACCTCAATTAAGATGATTTTTCTTTCAAAAATGAAGAAATGCAAACCAATCTACTTAGGAAATTAAAGAACAAACAAAGAAACAAGCTACTTCGATTACTAAATCAAAGGTAAACTTACTTCGAAATTACCTTCAACTTCAAATACAAGATACTGAGAATTTCGAACAGATGATTGTTACAAAAACAACCGAAATGAATCTTAATTACTTCCTAATCTACTTCCTACACTACTTTGAACTGGGTTCGAAATCCTAAAACTACTTGTCAATGAACAAACCAAGCATCATTTGTTTGATAGTTGTTTGTTGAAGATTTGTCCAGGGAGTTATCACTTTTCAATTTCTTCTATTTATAGACGCTGCTTGCAGTTTAAACTTCCCACTCAATGAATTTGAACTTGATTTGCTTCGAACTCTATCTTTGCACTTTGAATTAGCAGTTTCTTCCCTCCATTCCGACTAATTTGACTCTCTTTAATCCTCTTCTAAAACCTTTAGTTTGAATCTGCACGATTGCTCAAACTAACTCAAATGATTACACGGTAAGGAAGAATGATCTTTCGAGATGTTCTCCACGTGTTATAACTACTAATTGCATTGTTACACAACTTTATACGCGGAGTTCATGCTTTTAGCAGTTACAATTGTGGCTTCAAAGTTTGAGAAATAACTCGTAACTGCCAATAACTACCTTTTAAAATTCCGAAACAATACGACATCGTATTTACTCAACTCTATTTTATTGATCCAATGCATTTTCATTGACAGATTTTTGCCAACGTTTGACATACTTAATTACGTGTCAATTAATTATTGAATTTATTAATTTTATATGTAAACAAGCACCAAGTTCGGTTCAGTCCTCCCCTGAATGCCCATTCTGGATTTACGGACATTGTTCATTTTACTCAACTTGTCATGTACTTTAATCACATATAAAATCATCTTCTATTTTGTACCAATCAATTAGCACATTGGAATTGGACCAATTTGTTAGGAGATAAATATATTTGACTACGGCATTGATAGGAATCTGATAAACATGACCTCTAACTTGGTTAAAGCACTCGAAGGTCTTCATAAAATGAACTATAAGTCACTTTTACGCCCTCTTGCTCACATTCTTTTCACACTTTATTGTGTAGAACCTACATCAAGATTTTATACAAATGATTGGAGCTAGTTAATTTGTTTAGAATATTTTTATAAAGGCTCCTAAAAAAAATTAGCTGAGTTAGATATATGTTAAATGGTTGATAAATTTATTAAAGTTTTGGTCCATTTGATTCAGAACCTGAAATTAAATAAATCAAAAGAGCTTCTACTGGTGTCCACCTAAGCTAATTTTTTTAAAAAACCATTAAAAAAATATTCGAAACAAATTAAAACACTTTAATCATTCGTATGAGACCCTGAGCGGGTTGTGATATGTGAGCGAGTAAAATGAACTGTTATTGTTTTGTGGTAGAGATAGGCTCGCACAAGGCCAAACTGGACACAACTGGACACATGGGGCACTGGACTGGACTTCTGTACTCCAAAACCCTAATCTAATCCTTCTCTCCCCTTCACACTCTCGCTCTCTATCTCTCTGCAAATTTTGGCAAAACAAAGGAACCGCCTCTCTCTCCTCGTCCCATCCAAACCCTAAGGCAACACACACACACTCTCTCTCTCTCTCTCTAGATGCGACCGAGCCTCGCTGCAGATTTTGGATAAAACAATTACATTTATACATACATAATCAATTTGGAAGCATGGCAGACGTGATGTTGATGGAGCAAACAAGGGAGACAGCCTCTCGGCTTGGAATCGACTTTTCTCAAGTTGATTTCGACTCCATACACCTCCCTCCTGATGAAGATTTCGGCATCAAAAGGTGAAAAATCACCCTATTCATACATCTACACATATATAATTGAATGATGAACCGCAATTACGCATCCATAGATATTTATGATTAGTTTGTTCTGCTTTTGTGGTGGTGACAGTGACGATGACGATCTCAACGACGGCGACCCTCTTGAATTTGATAAGGGCTTCGGTAACATGGTCGTCATCGATAACCTACCGGTTGTCCCGACCGAGAAATTTGAGAAGCTCGAAGGAGTTGTAAGGAAACTCTGCAATCAGTTGGGAGTGATAAAGGAAGATGGACTTTGGATGCCCATTGATCCTTCCACCAAGAAATCCCTTGGTTATTGCTTTATTGAATTTAACACTCCTCAGGTAGCTTGATACTTTCACCTGCGGCTTTATGTATCAACAATGGTTATATTATACATACTAGAAGCTGGGCACACACTCCGTGTGTAAATACATGGGGTGTGGGAACGGGTAGTTGGTCTCTATCAATTTATTACTTTGCCTTGAGGCCCGTGACAGTTAATTCAGGTTGTAATGAAAGTAAACCTGAAGTATATTTTGAATTTGGTTATGTAGCAACGGTGGCATTGGATATGTACCAACAGTGGCACGCTTGCACAAAAAATTACTTCTTAATAGAGGAGTGAGTTTCCTTTAGTATTGATTGACTTGTGATTTTGAACCACCAGGTGGTGGTTCAAGTGGTTGGAACAGTGGACATAAGGTTGCTTCTCTGCAAGTTAAATTGGAGCCCTCTCTCATAGATTAGTGAAGTTTCTCATAAATAGATAATCGAGAACTGGTTGATGTAAAGAACCACAGATGGCTGTATGTTTAACAATTAACAGTATGTTTAGGCTCGTCAAGAGGTAGGCCCTTTTGGATGTGGTGTTCAAATTGGCCTTATTTTCTCTTTGCTCTTCGCTTTGGATTTACGTCCCTCCCCCATATTAATAAACTAGGACAAAAAAATGATCAGGGGGGAAAATTACATCCAAGTCATTGATTGATTTTCTTGAAAGTTTGCCTTTTCCAAGCGTGGCGCTGATACAATGCTATAGTAGTAGTTTCGATATTTTATGTACCAATTCTTGACTACACATTGTTGTAGCATGTTTTTTCTTGTTTTATCTCATGATGGGAAGGTGTCCACTTTCGTCTGTTTTATGAAAGCTGGTTAGTGGCACTGCTCTGACATAACTTTCATACAATCCTAGTATGAGAGCATTGTGCTCTTTTTTCTGAACATATGTTTGTTAACATCATATATGAGGTTATTTTGTTATTGACAATTTTTTTTTTCATTAGCATTAGTATTTTTTGCCTTGGTCTAATAAGTCATAATGTCTTTTGGACTTGATTGACTTGTGATTTTTTCCTTCTTTCATTTCCCACAATGTCTTGATCTTATTCATGCTGCGTTTAGAACTTGAGGAAAGAGATGAAGGCAAAATAAAATATTCCTTCCTCTCCTTTTCTAAAGAAAGGGAGAAGAATGTGACAAAAAACAACTTTTAAGCAATGCTCATTGTTTTCTCACCCTCTCTTATTGAGTTTTGTGTCTGGGAGAAATAGTCTAATAGTTTTGACATTTTGCTGTACTAATTACTAAGTGAAGATTCTTATTAATAGATAATGGTGAACTGCTTGATATTATGTACCACAGGTGACTTTTCGTCATAACAATGCGCTCCCGTAGGCCCATCTAGGGGTAGGCTTTTTGGACATGATGGTCGATAGGCCTGACTCCTCAATTGCTCTCACCTGTCAATTTGCCCTAACCCCTTCTGAATAAACTAGCTCAAAGAACATATCAAATACAATCTCGTAAAAGGCATTGGGTGTATTTCTCTGAACAATTGCTTTAAGTCTTTTAACTAGGGAGGCTTTAATAGGATGTTACACTCAACCGTATTAAAATTTGATCCACTGATTCTTGAATACCCACTGTGTAGAATGTTCATTTGGTATTATCACATGATGGGAAGGAGTTCCACCTTGGTATACTTTAGTAAATCAGGTTATCGACTGCTCTAAAATAGTTTCCATACAAGAGTAGTACTAAACCTGCTAGTCACTTGTATCATCATATATCTTGTATGAGAGCATTGTGGTTTTTTCATATGGTATTTGACTCTCATACAAGAGTGGTAGTCACTTGTGTAGTCATATGGCTTTTAATCTCCCATGGTTGCTTTTTTAACAAAACATATGTTTGCTATCATATTGGATAATAGGAAATTATTTTATCATAGCGGCATTAAGGTTGTTTTCAGTATGGTAACAGTACCAAGTCTTTTTGGCCTTCATTTCTCATCACTGTAATGTGTAGTCTCATAATTACGTTTCTGCCATTATTTCATTTCCATATACATTTTATTTGTTCACCTAAGTATTAGGTGCTGTTTAGGTTGTCAATGGTTGGTGCATTTGAACCATAGTTGCGGTAATAGTCAGGCATGTTAGCGTTAGTGGTGTAGGCAAAGTGCTGGCCAGATGGGGACACATGTTGAGCAGTGGCTTATCTGATGAAATATAGGTCTTGAATATTACTGCACCAATTGGTCAGACTTGGCCCTCTAGATTTGGGAAACAAGCGGAAAAAAATTGTGGGCTTATTGTATAACTGTACATTGCGTTTTAACTCACTCTCTCTCTCTCTCTCTCTCTCTCTCTGACTTGGCACTCTAGATTTGGGAAACAAGCTGAAAAAAATTGGGGGCTTATAGTATAACTGTACATTGCGTTTTAACTCTCTCTCTCTCTCTCTCTCTCTCTCTCTCTCTCTCTCTCTCTCTCTCTCTCTCTCTCTCGCGTGCTCGGACGTGTTTTTTTGGGGAGGGGTAGTGGACAACGAATATAATTTGGAGTAACTTCTTTGGTATATTGAGCGTTACTGCATTGGGTGAATAATTTGCCTTTAGTTGTTTCTGCTTTTAATTTAAATGCATTTTCTTTATTTTAGGACATGGGCTGAACTTTATTTTATTATTTTGCAGTTATTTTTCTCTGATACACTGATACTCGATTAAATACTTGTCATGTGGTTTAATTTACTTTGGTTTCGTTGGTAGGAAGCTGAACTTGTTAAGGAGAAGCTACATAGCTACAGGTTGGACAAATCACATATATTTGCTGTGAACATGTTTGATGACATTGAGAAGTTCATGAAGGTTCCAAATGAATGGGCCCCTCCTGAAACCAAGCCATATGTTCCTGGAGTAAGCATATTAATTTGTTCACTTTAGGCTCCTTTTTTCCATGTTCTTTATCTTTCCTCCTCCTATTATTGACCTCCATATTTATATTCAAATGATTGGCTATATGAGTTACCTACTAGGATGTTGAGTTTGTGAATTTTTGTAGCTTTGATAAATCTTAGCTGCTATAGAAGTTGGTGCAATGGATTCTACATACATATAACTTAGTCCTTAGTTGATTAATTTTCACCTTTCAATTAAATCTGATTTCTTTTCTATTAATTTTACTATTCCGGTAATTAGCTTCATCAAATTTGGATACAAAGGTAGTCTTTGTAACTATGCGTGTGGACGAGAGAATAAGGGAGACAGACATGGAGCAGATATAACAGTGTCGATATATGGACTCTGCGGCTTGTACATTTATACGTATAGATATATTGCTCCAGATCAGTCTTAGTGGAATCTCCTAGACAGTCTCCTAGATCTGTTTGTTATTTTTCATTTTTAAATTTGAGTTATGTGGTCCATGGGAATATGTTTCTTTTCCACTTTTTAAGAAAAACCAATATTTCTGTCTCATGTTCTAAAAATTTCTGCAAGTTTCTTCAGTGGTTGTGATTTTTTATTTGGCTACCTGATTGGGTTTATGGGCATAGTTTTTCCTTAATTGGAGGCTTTTGAAATTGACATATTCTCTCTTGAGTGCAACTTTGCTACATTTCTTTATCTTGATGAATTGCAAAATAGTGTAAATTGCAGACATTTCCACTTCTATATAAGTTGTACAGATCTGTTCTGTTTTGAGAATTTGTGTTCGAGCTGCTGTCATTTCTCTTTTTTCTGGACACGTCTTTGTGTTACTAAATGCAAATGTTTTTTGGCGGTGTGCTGGTTGCAAGTGCTGTATACCTACCATATGTTGTTCTCTTGATGTGCCTTGTGGGAAGTGGGATCCCATATGGTAATTGTCCAATGTGGTCAGGGGAGTGCCAGGGAACCAAGAGTATTTGCATACTTCTGAAAGTAGGAATAGGAGAACGGATGGAACACGTTGTCACTAGTGAGGACCCACAATTTTCTCTTAAACTTGCCTACACTAGTGTTTGCCTCTTTTTATGTGTGTACTATCCTGCAGTATGTATTTCGAGTTTTCTGTTTCTAACTCTTCTTTGTGTGCTTGTATGTCTTTACAGGAAAATCTGCTGCACTGGCTTACTGATGAGAAGGCCAGAGATCAGTTTGTTATTCGTTCTGGTTCAGACACTGAAGTTTTGTGGAATGATGCGAGACATTTGAAGCCTGAGCCTGTCTATAAACGCCAAGTGAGTTGCTATAATACTTACTTGTCTTCTTGTTGTGGACTACATTAAATCTCAATGATCCACTGTTTCTCTTGGAAAAACAGTTCATCCCACACTTAATTGGGAAGAGGAATTGGTTGGCTACCGTACCCATTGTTTACCTTATTGCAACTAATAAGTTAGCTGTTTTTCCTTCTCATGTGATTCTTATAGTTTGGTTATCAAAAGTGATATCATGCATATTTTCTTGGCAGTTTTGGACGGAAAGTTTTGTGCAATGGTCTCCTCTAGGAACTTACTTGGCCACAGTTCATAGACAGGGTGCTGCTGTTTGGGGCGGTGCTAGCTTCAACCGGCTTATGCGTTATTCTCATTCCCAGGTTATTTTTCGTGATTGTTTTAGTATTCTATACTCTATAAGACTTGCCTGTTTCCTATGTAAGACCGTCAAGAACATGTGACACGACACCAACACTCTTGACATGCTAGTTTTTAAAAATTGAAGGGTACGACATGTTAGGGATACGTTTTAAATAATTTTTATGTATTTAGTTATATGAAAAAAAGGTTCTGATTATAAATATGTAACACTATATATACCTTAAATCTTATTTATCATCACATCATGACAAAAGTATTCCAACAAAAAGCATTTCATTATCTATTTGTCTTCATAATCAATAGTCACAAAAAAAGGGAAGACTTTTTTAAGCTTTAACAGGAGTCTTAGCTATTTCGTTTCACACCCCCACTTTGTCTTGTGAGTGTCCGGAGCATTTTTTAGAGTGTCACCGGAGTGTCCACACCAAAAACGTTGAGAAAAAATAGGACCCTTCGGATTTGAATGTTGGACACGTGTCAGTGTCTGAAACTGGTATGTGGACTCATACAAAGTGTTCGTGCTAAACTGCTGCTACATAGCCTGTTTCTATTGGTAACTTTTGGATTGACGCATTGCTTGTGTTATTGACTGTAGGTAAAGTTAATAGATTTCTCTCCTGGTGAGAGATTTTTGGTGACTTACAGCAGCCTTGAACCAAGCAATCCTCGTGATACTCATGTGAGATTTCTAATCTAGTGCTACATTTTTATTTTTGTTTTTTCATATAAATTATTTCCTTACCTGTAAGGTATTCTTGTGAAATTTTGTAATCCTGAACTACTATATTTGTTATAAATTTTACAAGTAAATTGTTTCCTTCATGCACCCCTAATATGAATTCATATCATAGAGGGTGTTTTTAAACATATTTGATGTGAGAACCGGAAAAGTGATGAGAGATTTCAAGGGAAATGCGGATGAGTTTGCAGTTGGAGGTACTGGTGGTGTAACCGGGGTATCTTGGCCTGTTTTCAGGTGCATTCAGTATATCTTTGATTTGTATGGATTCTTTGTGGCTGTTGTTATACATACTTGTCTCATTTATGAGTGTCACTGTCATTTGCAGATGGGGCGGCGGAAAAGATGACAAGTATTTTGCCCGAATTGGTAAAAATGTGATCTCAGTCTATGAAACAGACACCTTTAGTCTTATTGATAAGAAATCCATAAAGGTTGAAAACGTTATGGACATTAGTTGGTCACCGACTGATCCCATTCTTGCTCTCTTCGTCCCTGAACTTGGCGGAGGAAACCAACCTGCAAGGGTGAGTCCAACTACTTCAGTTCCACATTCACAGTTTTTTTACTTTCTTTGAAAAGTGGAAGTAAAGTTATTTGCATGCTTTTTTCTCAGGTGAGTCTTATTCAAATCCCTGGCAAAGAGGAGTTGAGGCAGAAGAATCTTTTCAGTGTTAGTGATTGCAAAATGTATTGGCAAAGCAGTGGGGAGTACCTTGCTGTGAAGGTTGACCGGTATACAAAAACAAAGAAGAGCACGTACACTGGCTTTGAGCTTTTCCGCATCAAGGAACGTGACATACCCATTGAGGTTTTGGAGCTAGAGAACAAAAATGACAAGATTATTGCATTTGCTTGGGAACCAAAGGGGCACAGATTCGCTGTTATCCATGGCGATAGCCCTAAGCCTGACATTAGTTTCTACTCCATGCGTAGCACGCATAATGCTGGCCGGTTTTCAAAGCTGACTACTCTCAAGGGAAAGCAGGCTAATGCTCTTTACTGGTCACCAGCTGGACGTTTCATATTACTTGCAGGTTTGAAGGGTTTCAATGGACAGTTGGAGTTCTACAATGTTGATGAGCTTGAAACCATGGCAACAACTGAACATTTCATGGCTACAGATATCGAATGGGATCCTACTGGAAGGTATTTTCTTGGAAGGATTTGGGTAGGATTAAGTTGGATGTGATCAAATTCAATTGACAAGTTAGCATTGCTTTTGGCTTGGTCAAGAATTTTCTTATGATTTGGAGTGAACTAAAGCTTATCAGTTTCCTTCCCTCGTATTTGCTTTGCTTTCTCTTGAATGAACATAGGATCCTCGTGTTATTTTATGACATATGTTGCTTTATTTTCTGAAGTAAATTCATCTACTTGTCTTTATAAGTTGATGCGCTTGTGATTTCAGGTATGTTGCAACTTCAGTGACTTCGGTTCACGAGATGGAAAATGGTTTCAACATCTGGTCTTTTAATGGCAAACTTCTATATCGCATACTAAAGGATCACTTCTTCCAAGTAAGATTCAATGCATTCCGTAGAAGTTTAATGATCTTATTGCGTAATGTGTATCGTTTGTGTTTGCAGAGAGAGTAATTATTAATACATGACTGCTTTGGATTTGCTTAGGAAATTGCTTACCTGATTTACTGAAATGGCTTTGCTAAGAGCTGACTCTATATAATAGATCATGCAGCTAGCAGCCAACCTCCATGTTGTGCTGGCTTTATTTGAATTACTTTATTCTCTCACGTTTATCTTTTAACAGAGGAAACATTCTATCATGTCATGGCTTCAGTTAACTGCAACATGTGCTGCTGCTTGTACTGACATTAATGGAGAAAATTGATTGGTGTGAATCAAATGGTCCTGGCTGTCATCATGACAATGTCAATTCACATATAATGGATCTCATTAAATAATGGATGAGTAACATAATTAAATTGAATCATCACTAGTGGACTGTATATAGCTTCTACGGGTGGAGATATCTAGGGTTTTAAGTTCCTATTCTTGTATGAATTCTGATGATCTAACTCCTAATGTGATAGCATTGAAATCTTTAACTGATCTTGCATCATTACCTTTTATAGTAACTTTGTCAATTTGGAATGATGCTTAGCATGAATTAAAACTATGTTTTTTGTAACGAAAACGAAACAATCACTGGTGTGGTCACAAAAATTTGGGGACTTTTTTTTTTGCTGGTAGAGGTGTGGCTGGAGATCTTGGGGGAGACGGGAGACAGGAAAACAACAGAATACATCTTTTTTCTTCTGAATGTTTTAAGTAGTATTTCCTGCTGTTGAGGTAAATGAAAGAGTTGTCACTTGTCGGGAATCCCTCACACTTAAAAAGGAAAAAAGAAAAGAAAAGAGAGAGCATAGCCAGCGGAACAGTCTTCGTTTAAACATGCTTTTGTTTCCGGAAGATTTTCGTAAAACTAATGGAAGATGTTACCAACTTACCAAGCACATAAATTGAAGATCTTGTACTTGTAGAATTTCTGAACGTCTCTCTGGGCTGTGCAAATTATGATTTCTTCAGCCATCATGTAATCAACAAGGATTGAAATTTCATTTTGGTGTGTGGTTTTGGAAAGCATAGACTTCCACCAGTTACTCTGAAAGATTACAGTGGATACTAAAGAAATTCGAAATACAGGATAGGTTTAGAAGCACGAGCCAAAACTTATCTAAATTCAAAAAAAGGCTACTAATAAATAACTGTACTCATATAAATTTACGGATTGATTACCTACTTTGTGAAAGATGAACAAGTGTAAAATAGAAAAAGTGTTAATATGAAACGAAAATCGTCCAGTATTGCTAAATAAATCTCAAATGCATGTTGTTCCGACTTTTATTCTGGTATTTTTCATTGGTTTCTTTAACGTGTTTAACTATACTGTGTCTTTTATTAGAAAATTGGAATTTGCTTCTTCAACTAGTGTTTCAAACAGAAAATATGTTTTCTAGGTAGTCAAATAGGACATGGCTTGACCATGCTATGGTTTTTGTGTTAATCATCACAGTTCCTCTGGCGCCCAAGGCCACCATCCTTCTTGAGCCCTGAGAAAGAGGAGGAGATTGCCAAGAACCTGAAGAAGTACAGCAAGAAGTACGAAGCAGAGGACCAAGACGTGTCACTGTTGTTGAGCGAGCAGGACCGGGAGAAGCGGAAGATGTTGAAGGAAGAATGGGAGAACTGGGTTAACCAGTGGAAGCGATTGCACGAAGAAGAGAAATCAGAGAGGCAGTGGCTTAGGGACGGAGAAGCCAGTGACGAAGAAGAGGAATATGAGGCAAAGGAAGTCGAGGTTGAAGAGTTTATTGATGTTTCAGAAGAGGTTCTCGACTTTGGGCAGGAGTGAATTTGGTTATTTTGAGCTGATAGACATACCTTCTCTAACTTGTTAGCAGAGCAGCATTCTGTGTCCGGCTTACGTTTTAGTTTTAACTATGAATTCTCTTTGAAGAATTTTGTTCAATTGCCGAGATCATAAATATGTGGGTCTTTGTTGTCTGGTGTGTTTTCACGATTTACTGGAGCAACTTTTTATGTTTTTGGATTCAGTTTCAGTGATATAGTTCGTAGTGATTTATGGCTTTGTTTCTTCGCCCAATTATGGAGAGATACTCGACACCTTATTTTGTTGGGATGAATTGCAGCTTTCTTTTTTATTCCGGAAGTTGGATATTATCCAGACGGATGAATTCTGGCAACCGCTCTACTCAAATTTCAATTATTTCTATAGTTTTTATTATGATTATTTTCCTAAATTTTATTACCAATGAATTTTACATTATGAAGGAGTGCCGAACACAAAATTGGATTCTGTCATTTACGTAAAGGTGCAAAACCAGCGCTATATTGTATACATTTATATTTTTTTGATGGCATCTTTGCAGTTTACATTGCCATAATTGATAGTATCATCTTGGAGTCTAGGAAACTAGACTGTTGATCGGGGTAGGGCAACGAAGTTAGGTCGATTCGTTGAATAAAGTGTGTGCATGCCTTTCTCAAACGAAAACTATGCGTTATCGAAAAAGGAAAAACAATAGTAATTCTTTTTGAATAAAGAGGGTCTCGCTGAACGAGGCTAATTTTTTAGTTGTCTTTGTAGTTCTTCCACGCATTTGCATGAGGTGAGGTGGCCCCAAGGACAAATAGTTATCGAGAAGAATTAATCCTTCAACCTTGGACAGATGAGCCCGCTGAAGCAAGCTGAATAACTACTGTGACATATCTCGTGATTAAGAAACAATAATTTCAACCATGAGAGAATTAATAACACTATTCTCCTCCTAACAAGGAGTAATGTCCACTACGATTCTTTGACATTATCATAATCATGGTATTGCAACTCGAAGGCGCAAAACCACCGTTTGTCAAGTGGAAAAGGAAGGGGTTAAGAGTTTGAGAGGAATAAGCAAATTTCGACCCACCCCTATCGTGTGTTTGGTTCTCATTTTGCATTTGGATTGTGTTATCCCACCCAGATTGCTACTCCGTAAAACTCTACAGGGGTCTTATTTTATCCATCCACTATTATCCATCTATTTGAACTATCAAACAAACTCCTTAGCTTATCACAGCTTTTCAACTAATCTTCCCTCATAAAATATCTAGCTTTTTTTTTCCCCTATTTACCTAAAACCTTATCCGCCCAAAAAACGAGCCACGTATAAGACCCTGTGACCTCTTGGCTAAATCCTTTTTCTTTTTTTTTTGAGCAAAGAGTAGGCTTCTTGGCAGTTAGGTTACCCTGTGCATAGAATAATTATTCAATTAGTGGGCCCATCAAATATTTGTACATAATTGATTGATTCGTTCAATTTTCAATCAGAATTAAAGGCCCTATAATCGAAAGAATCTTCAAGAAAAGTTATACGATTGTGCACTCATTAGCCTCTTGATCTGAATCATAGGTCTTGTGGACTTGTTGAGAAGAGCATTCCATAAACAAATTATCTTGATCAGATATCGATCGGTATCAAAACACTAAAAATATGAATTATTTTGATACCTATCGACGTCCGATCAAGATAATTCTTTTGCTGAAAGCTCTTCTCAACGAGCCTTACAACACCTACGGTTCAGATCAAGGGGTTACAAACGCACAATCGTGTAACTTTTCTTCAAGACTCTTTTGGATTATAAGGTTTTAAATTCTGAAAGAAAATTGAACGGATTAGATCAAATTACGTACAAATAACCGATGAGCTTGATTTTCTCCAAGACCACCCGACTATTTATTTTAAAATTATTGAACAGTTTGGATCATTTGTATGGAACCCCGAAGTGAGACCCACAAGACCACATTTAACAGAGCACTTGGCTTGCCCACTGAATGACCACATTTAACAGAGCACTTGGCGTTGTGCATTGAATTCCACCCACACCACCCCCCCCTGATGTTCACCCCTTTTAGTATGGGTAAACAAAATTGGCTCCAACGTGATAGTAGATGAGATGGTTAGAGTGAGATAAAGATAATGGTTTACCCAAAAAGAAAAAGAAAAAGATAATCATTGTGTTCAGTTAGCTGTTTCGAGCTAAAACTTTTTGAAATGCACTTTTACAAAATTTTCTTGTGCACTAATAGGAGTTTGCCATGGCCCCCCTACAAATCCAACTTTTGCCACAACAGTGGGTTGTGTTGTGGGCTCCACTACCCACTCAAGAAGTTTGTTGACTTGATGATCACAAATTCACACCCCGCTGAATAGCAACAATGGGTAACTCTTGTTTGCTCTGAATTTTCCACAAAGCTTTAGAGAGACAAAACACTGCCATAGACTCTTGCAAAAATTTTAAAAAAAAGGGGAAACTTGGGGCGGTAGCCATGGTCGCCAGCTGCCCCAACCACCCACTTCCTCTCCTTGATCGCTTCTTCCTTCTTCATTTGTCTCTCTCCCTCTCTGTGTGAAAAGATTACTGCAAAAAAAAAAAAAAAAGGGAAACCTTGGGGCGGTAGCCATGGCTGCCGGCTGCCCCCGCCATCCTCTTCCTTTCCATTTCTCCCTCTCGTCACTTCTTCCTTCAGCCAAGACACGTCCGTCTCAATTTTTTTTCTTCTGGAAACTAAAATAACATGTGTTGGGAATAATTAATCAACCAAATTTTTGGAGTGCGGTGGAAGAACTAAAATAACATGTAATCTCCAGCCTCGACTCTCCCTCTTCCTCCTCCACCGCCGTAGCCGATGCCACCACCTCCTCCTTCCAGCTGGAGCTCCGCCGATGTAAATCGTATGCCGCTAGGAAATGCGGAGCCTCTTCTTCAACCGCACTGGAGCCAAGGCGGAAGTCTTGTGATGATAGAACTCATAAGATGTTGGTTTTTGGCTCAATTTCCTTGTTCGAAGCATCTATGGATTGGACCAAGGCTTCTCTAGTCCAGACCAAGCAATTCTGCACAATTTGGGAAGTTTCTGCACGCATGGTTCGGACCAAGGTTTTGGTGGTCCGGACGGGGAATTTGGTGGTCCGGACTACCGAGTCAGAATGGTCCAGAAATGTCTCAACATCCCATGGTTCGGACGAGGATTTGGTGGTCCGGACCATGGCGACGGGAAATAAGATTATGGAAGGTTTTTTTAGGGTTTTTTGGGGGCTTAAAAGCCCAATATGGTTATTTCTTGTTGGACACTCATTTGTTTAGTATAAATACTTGTATTATGCCCCTTTTATTGGTGTGAAAGCAAATATTAGGGGATTGGGTTAGGGTTTTGAGAGAGTTGCCTTTGTTTTGGCTTTTGGTGAGTTTGGGTAGAAGATTTTTTGCAGAATTCTTCTTTGTAGCTCTTTTGAGCATTCGTTTTGTTAGTGAAGCCATTGATTAACTGCCTGTGGACTAGGCTTACATCCCAAAGTAAGGGCGAACCATGTATATCTGTCTGTCTCTCTCTTTTCTCTTTTGTTTTCTCTCTCCTTCTCTCACGTTTGGTTTGGTTAATTGGGTTTACTTCTCAATTAGTTATTTGTTCTTCGAATCAATATTCAATATCATCAATTGTATGAGGTGTGGATGAGTCTTGGGTGGCTTTCCGCACAACAAACTAGTATCAGAGCATAGGTTTCGACCTAGGCTTCGTTTTGTTTCGCTTGGTTCCGCTTGGTTATTTGGATTTTCGGTTGGTGGTTATTGAATATTTTCGAAGATGTCTGAGGATTCCAGTAAAAGTTTGAAGGATGGTAAAGATCCGAAGGATGATGTTTCATCCTCCAAATTTGCTTCAAGTTTTCAGCCAAGGGCTTCGCGGCCAATTATTTCTAGTGCCAAGTTTGATGGCAAAAGTAATTTCGGCATGTGGCAATGTGAAGTTATGGATGTCTTGATCCATCATGAGTTGGATTTTGCCTTGGGAGACAAGCCTGATAATTGTGATGAACAGGAATGGGATCAGATCAACCGTCAGACATGCGGTTTTATCAGGTTGTGTCTCGCAAAAGATCAGAAGTACATTGTTATGCGGGAGACGAAAGCAAAGGATCTTTGGAAAAAGCTCAAGGATAAGTTCATGACCAAGAGCGTGGAGAATCGGCTCTACCTAAAGAAGAAGCTTTTCCGTTTCCAATACCGTGCAGGTAATTCTTTAAGTGAGCACTTGAATGCTTTTAGTAAAATACTTGCTGATCTTCGGAATTTGGATGCCTCTATCCTTGATGAGGATAAGGCTTTGCTTTTGTCAAATTCTCTTCCTTCTATGTATGATCACTTATCCACTACTTTGTTATATGGTAAGGAAGAAATTTGGTATGAGGATGTGTGTAATGCTTTCACTAATAATGAGTATCGTATGAGAGATAAGCAGACCCATCAGGACACATTTGATCAGGCTTTGGTTGTGGGGAAAAATACTCGACCCCAATCGAGTAAAGTTCCCCGTTTTGCGAAACCAATGGGTGTCGCAATAGATGAGTGTGGCTACTATCACAACAAAGGTCATTGGAAGAGGGATTGTCCAATTTTGAAAAATAGGGACACCAATTCCAATTATGCCTCTGATAGAGATGATGATTTGGGTATTTCTTTGGTGTCTCACATGCTTGTTAGCCACTCGATGGAGTCACAGTGGATTTTAGATTCTGGTTGTAGCCATCATACGTGTCCCAATATGGATTGGTTTTCTAACTTGAAGCCGTTTGAGGGCGGTGATGTTCTTGTAGGTAATGGCCATACTTGCAAGACTTTGGGGATAGACACAATCAGGTTGGTTATGCATGATGGACTTGTTTAGACTTTGGAAAACGTTCGGTATGTTCCAGATGTGAAATTTAACCTCATCTCTTTGGGTACTTTAGAGTCTGATGGTTTGGTGATCATTTTGAAGAATGGGACTCTAAAAGTTTGTATGGGCAATTTGGTTGTGATGGAGGGCGTGAGGCGCATGAAATTGTATTTTCTTGAGCGGAGTACAGTTTTAGGTAGAGCAGTCACGGGCGCTACTGTTATTGGGGAATCTATTTCGGATACTACCGCTTTGGTGCATGAATGCTCAAAAAAAGATTTGGGGAAGCAATTGGGGGTTGGTTTTGATGAGCATTGTGTTTTGGGGAGGCAACTTGAAGTCAAGTTCGGCATGGCAGTCAACCACTTCTTTGGGAAGCTTGACTTTGTTTGGGGGTCTGCTTTTGTTTTGGTTGTTTCTCTTGGAGGTACGTATCAATTTGGTTTGTTAGTCTCTTATTCTCACTGCTATTGGATCTATCCTTTGGATTTTGCTTATGGGCATTTGCTATTGGTGGAGATAGATCATTTGAAGACTGACTTGGGTTTCAACATGGAGTTGGGACATTGGTTTTGGATTTTGAGTACTGCAGATTTGGAGACTTTAGTCTATGGAGTTGAGTTTGAAGATGCGAACTCAATCCACCTCACACTTGTTTAACCACCCTTCGGGGTGTACGCGTCTTAGGACACGGTTTGGAGCAGCTTGAAGATGGTTTGGTTGGTTTTCATCTTGGGCTAACTCTTAGTTTCGTTTGGTTCGTTTGGTTCTTTTTGTCTTGGTTTTGTTTGGCTATCAGGACTTGGAGTTTGAAGTTTTCGCGGCTTGTCTTTTGGTTCTGAAGGTTGCTCGAAGCTTCAGAAATTTGTTGGGTTCGTTCCGATGCTTGCTTTTGGTTTGGATCATCTGTAGTTTGGTAAATCTGTTTGGTTTTAGATTTGTTGAGGATTTGGTTGCTTCCTTTGAGTTTTGCATTGCCCTCTTTTGACTCTCTTTTGGGTTCGAGCTTGATGAGAGTTTGGTTCGTGGCAGTTCGATTTGAATTTGGTTTTGGCTTTGCCTGGTGCTTGGTTTTGGATATCTCGCTAAGGTGGAGATTTGTTGGTTTTTGGCTCGATTTCCTTGTTCGGAGCATCTATGGATTGGACCAAGGCTTCTCTAGTCCAGACCAAGCAATTCTGCACAATTTGGGAAGTTTCTGCACGCATGGTTCGGACCAAGGTTTTGGTGGTCCGGACGGGGAATTTGGTGGTCCGGACTACCGAGTCAGAATGGTCCAGAAACGTCTCAACATCCCAAGGTCCGGATGAGGATTTGGTGGTCCGGACCATGGCGACGGGAAATAAGATTATGGAAGGTTTTTTTAGGGTTTTTGGGGGGCTTAAAAGCCCAATATGGTTATTTCTTGTTGGGCACTCATTTTTTTAGTATAAATACTTGTATTATGCCTCTTTTATTGGTGTGAGAGCAAATATTAGGGTATTGGGTTAGGGTTTTGAGAGAGTTGTGTAGACACCCCGATTTTGAACCTGGGATGCACTTGAGTATTCCCAATGATGAAATGGACCAATCATGGCTACCCGAAACTTGTGAAGATGGCTTGAATCTGATCAAAATCAACCAAACATCACCAAATAACCTAAACCAACTCAAGAATTGTTGAACCAAGTTAAACCGTAGTGATGCGCCTGCAAGAGCCTTGGCCAAGCCTTAGGCTTTGGCCAATCTATAGGAGCAGCCTTGGCCAAGCGAGCCCACGGCTTTGAGCTCTCAACTCTGAACCAGTCAGGAATCTGCAGAGTATCTCATCATGAGATTTCATGCAGAGTGGAGCGTCTAACCACCTCTATACGTATTTTACATGTATAATACCCTCCACTCACTCTATATAAACCCTCCACTATCTCCTTATGAGGGGTTCACCATTTTCTGCTCTACAGCTTCTAATTCACTCAGTAAT
Source organism: Vaccinium macrocarpon (assembly GCA_022606695.1). Lineage (NCBI taxonomy): Eukaryota > Viridiplantae > Streptophyta > Magnoliopsida > Ericales > Ericaceae > Vaccinium > Vaccinium macrocarpon. The sequence goes on from CM040179.1 coordinate 21,827,471, forward strand.
CGTCCTCCCTCTCTCTCTCTACAAACCCACTCTCCTCCCACGTAAAAATCATCTCGTAAAACCATCTGTAAACACCAAATTCATCCAGTGTTCAACAATCAACCTCATACTCTACACAATTCAGTCCATAAACTGACCAATTTCTCAACAATCTTTCATTTCCAAACCTACAATCCAGTTCAAGCTTTCAATCAAGTATAAAAGATAGTTAAACAAGTGATTGTTGCTGTTTTGGTTCATCTGAGGGTGACCAGTGTGTTCAATCAAGTTCTTTATACTTGAATTGAACTCACAAAGGTCTAAAAGTTATTCAAAAATATTGTCAAAATCTGCAGGTGATATTGGGCTTGAGCGCTCAAGTCTATAGCCTTGAGCAAGCCAAACTCAATGCATGTCTTTTTTCTGTTTTGTCAATTTTTGAGTCTTCTGTTGGCCTTGATTGTCTTTTAATAGTTATCTGAGCTCTTTTGGTTCTCAAAAAGTTCATGTTTTTACTTTAAAACCATTTGCATGAGCTAAAATTAGCTATTTTATGACAATCAAGTTCCAAAGTCTTTGAAAATCTTGTGTATGGGCATAAAACAGTGTCTTTGGTACCTCATGCACCTTCATACTATGCACTTATGGTCCTGAGAATCATCCAGAATCCTTTTTATTAATGAAAACCAAAAAATCACTTAGAGCCTTGAGTGCTCAAAGCCACTCACCTTGAGCGCTCAAGCTGTTCTTGAGCAGATAGTTGGTTCTTGGATATTTTGATGATGGATCATGGTTTATTCCATTTTGGGTGTGTGTGTGGCTTCATTGTTGTGATTACAGTCTGGATTCCTTCTTTTCAAAGTATTTTCTTTGCTAAAATTTTGTGATTTTCTTCTTTTATCATTATTTATGAGATCAATCATTTTATTATCATCGATTTTCCATGAAAAACACTGTTAATGTTTGATCTTACAAATAATGACTAAAGAAGTGATGGAAAAGCTAAAAATCACGAAGCTAGAAATGGACTTGGAGCCAAGCCATGATCTTTGGCCTTTCAAGCCGATTCTCGAGAGGTTAAGTGCTTTCGTGGCATCACCATTGGAGCTTTCAACCCCTATGTTGGAATCCAGATTGTAAACCAGTTTATTAAGCTTCAAGCCAGTGATTCTTTGAATTATTTGCCCAGTTTTTGTTGTTGTTCATCTTTGTAAATATCTGTTGTAATAATTCTTTATTGTTATCATCCCCATGTAAATCACGCGCACAAGCATCCACATTAAATTTGCATATTTGTATTTTCTTATTGTTAATGTGATTCCCATCCCCAATTCCCCATTTTTGTGATTAAATTGAATTTCAAAACATTTTCAAAATCCCATGAAATATTGAGTAGAGACCGGTTCATGGACCGGGCGAGAGGGGTGACGTAAAACCCTTCCCTCTCAGAAACCAAACCCCCGAATCCGAGAAATTTACGGTTTCAGAAAGTGATCAATAAAATCTTTTCAATTGGCAAACGAGTCATATTTTTATCGGTTTCTCGGATTCGGACTTCAAATCTGGGTGGCGACTCTAACAAATCACAATCTTTTTCGTGCGCGACGCAACACAATCTCCGTGGGCCGTCCACAAGCTGGGGACTTTGGTTAATATATATTTTATTTAATTACACTTGTGCAATTTTTATTACAATTGTGTAATTTTATTGAAATATGTGTTAATCAAAAGTGGGTTTAATTCGAAAAATATTTTGTGGGATTTTGAAAATGTTTGAAGTTTGATTCTTGCATTGCACTTGCATGGTTCTTAGCTATTTGGCGTGTTTTGGCAATCCCACGGCTTGCGGTGTGGAATCCCAAAATGCCCGGACCCTCGGCATCGTGATAAATCACATCGTCACTATCGTTTTTAACGGTAGGAGGCGGTTTTGATTTTGAGTCTGGGGTACCCTCAGTGACCAAAACCAGCCTTTTGCATATAGATAATCATAGAACCCCACGTCTAGCAACCCACCCGTGCGTTAAGTTTACGTGTTCCACCATGTTAATGTGCTACGTGTTACCGCTTTCCTTGCCATGCCATGTTGCATTCATGCATTTGCATTGTATATAGCCGTCGCAAGTGTCGAAATTCTGTATAGATGTCCCATTTGGTTTTCATGCTTTTGCGGTTAGTAGAAGGTTGCTTCCACCCGATGATGAGTCGTGCATTTCATAGGCGCGTTGTTCTTACAAGTTAGCCCTTAGGACGGCCGGACGTGGGAAAATCTGAATCATCAAATTCCTAAACACTGATCTAAACGGGTTTAAGGGACCTTGGCCCGAGAAGGATCAATCGCCCTTAGGCATCTGATCTTAGATCATTGTCGAATTCGTGTGGACCAGGATTTCCCAAATCCAGCCATCCGATATCAAGGACTTATCACTTAAAAGAAAACTTGAGGATCGGGGCAATCTTTCGAAATCAGGTTCTCGGTAGTTAGTAGAAGGTTGTTTCCGCTCGATGATGAGTCGTGCATTCCATATGCGCGTTATTCTTGTGAGTTAGCCCTTAGGACGGCCGGACGTGGGAAAATCTGGATCATCAAATTCCTAAACACTGATCTAAACAGGTTTAAGGGACCTTGGCCCGAGAAAGATCAATTGACCTTAGGCATCTGATCTTAGATCATTGTCGGAATTCGTGTGGACCGGGATTTCCCAAATCCAGCCATCCGATATCAAGGACTTATCACTTAAAAGAAAACTTGAGGATTGGGGCAATCTTCCGAAGCTGTTTAATTCAGTCTAGGAGACTTAAAATCTATGGAGTTTGAGATACCTCCGGTGTTGGTCGTGCCCGAACGGCCACCCGTGATTCAAACTAGCCTTGAGATCATTTGTATCTGGATTGCAACATCCAAATTGCTTTGTCTCGGATGACCAAGAAAAGTGCTACGGGGTCATAATTTAGGCTTTAGGTTGAAACACCGTATCTATCGAGTAATGGTTTACCCGGGGTGTTGGATAATCATCTGTGCAATTATCTTAATTGAGATTTGGATCCGGTAGACTAACCCTAAGCTATACATGAAGTCTAGGAGACTTAAAATCCACTGAGTTTGAGATACCTCCGGTGTTGGTCGTGCCCGAACGGCCGCCCGTGTTTCGGACTAGCCTTGGAACCAATTGTATTTGGATGACGATACCTCATTGCTTTGTCTCGGATGGTCAAGAAAAGTTTAAGGTTACAGTCCCAACATTTTAGGCTTTAGGTTGGTAAAACTGTACCTACCGAGTAATGACCTACCCGTGGTATTGTTACATCTTCTGTGCAATGATTCCAAGTGAGATCTGGAATCGGTAGTTTAATTCCTAAGATAGGAATAGGGCTAACCCCGTGCATCGAGTCATGGCGAGACGATAGTGAGCATGTTTTTAAATCATTCATTTCAGTACATAGTAAGCACATTGAGTGCACATCTGAGTCCGGCTCTTGCTTTATGCTTAGCTTTTGAATCATTGGGCCTGCAAAGAAGAAGAAGACCTTACCTGTTTGGACTCGACCTCCCGGACAGAGACTATCTAGATCCTTATCACCAAAGGCTGAGACCAGTATGGCAGCCGAACAGGAACGGGATCCCCCAAATGAGTTTGAGCAATTAAGAAAGGAGATGCATGATGAGAGGGTTCGGAATGACACTCGGATTGCCCAACTCATGGCAATTATGGTGAATATCCAAAGCCAACTTCCCCCACCTCAGCATCGTCACCCCGAGGATGAACCTCGAGATCAGGAAATTCCCAATAATGAACAGCCAGAACAACCCTCTGAAAACCCTCAGTTGGCTGAAATGCTAGCTAAGCTACTCAAACTAGAAGAGTCTGTGGCCAAGAGTGAGAAGCAAGCCATTACCGGATTTGACATGGACAAATTGTGCATCTTCCCAGGCGCTAAACTCCCTAAGAAGTTCAAACATGTGGATTTTGAAAAATTTGATGGGACTGGGGATCCGAGAGGACATATTCAGGCATATGTAAGCTCTCTTTCGCTACAAGAAGTTGATGAGCTTGCTATGGCACAAATGTTCTATGAAACTCTCACAGGGCCTGCACTTCAGTGGCTTTTATCTCTTGACATTTCAAAGAGACAAACTTGGGAGGAAATGGTGGCTGCCTTCATTAAGCAGTATGAATACAATGTTCAGCTTAAAGTCACTACTCGTGAACTTGAAAGCATCAAAATGAAGGAAAAGGAATCATTTGCAGAATTCGTAAAGAGGTGGAAAGCAAACGCCGCGCAAATGACTGATTGTCCTAGTGACAAGGATCAGATGCGTATCATTACCAAGAATCTTCAGCCAGATTTGGCTCAGTACATGGTAATGGCTCAAGCACATGATTTCGCAACCTACTTTGAGACAGGTTTGTCAATTGAAGAAGCTTTGCAAAGTGGGGTGTTGAAGAAAGGAGACTCGATCCCCAGGCCTAAGCGCAATTACATTGGGAACACCTCATCTCTGTATGCAAACCCCAGTTACACAGCCGGTTCCTCATCCAATACCATGAATCATCAATCCCATAAAACGGAACCAATAAATGTTATCATGTCCCAATCAGCTCAACCAAGCCAACTTCCACAGAACCAAAGAACTCGGCGTATCTTCACTCCTCTCCCCTTACCCTTACCGATCTTTGAACGTCTTGTACAACAGGGGAAAATCAAGCCTCTTCAACCAACCCCACCTCCACAAAATCCTCCACCAACCTACAACCCTAATACCTTCTGTATCTTCCACCAAACACCCGGCCATCCCTCTTGAAAGGTGTTAACGACAAGGTCATGAGATTCAAGATCTCATTGACAGTAAACAGATCCGCGATCCCACTGAAAAGCCCAATGTTGTCACTAACCCTTTGCCAGCTCACAAAAGAAATGTCAATATAGGCCAGATCACCCTCAGCTCCACTCAAAAAGCCCAAAATTATACTTCCTTTAATCCAAGCCAGTTCATTATACCAGAAACAGATCCTAAACCCATTGTGCCTATACCAGATGAATGTGAAGCATGTTTTCTTGATATACATTTGGATCCCACAATATGGCAAGAATGGGGTGATTTGATCATGGCTATGGAGGCCCGAGAGTACGAACAGATGATAGCCAATAATGTGATAAATGGAGAAGCTTGGCCTCAAAATGAACAGTTTAATGATGAACCCCCACTTGGTGCCTTAATTAATCTGTTTTGGGATCCAATGTTTGAAGATCCACTTGATGGAGTTGCACTCCCTAATCTGTTTGAACCTTTGCCTGTGGTACAAGATCAACAACTTATGGAAGAAGGACAGGGACAGAATTGGCAAGAAGAGAATGTGGTACCAAGTGGTGCACAGGAGGATGAATGGGATCCTGCACCTAATGAATGGCAGCTCATGGATCCTAATGATCCCTTGGATGGATCCACACTCCCTTTGTTCTTCGATGAAACATATTTCCCCCAGCCACGTTGTGGGAAGGTCGCATACGATTTCTCCCTAATGAGTGAACATGCCATAAATCGAATGACAGAGGGGATAGAATTCACACCTTATGATTACATAGTTGATGAAGATCTTCCAGTACCTCAGGTGCAAATTCCAGAAAACTGCAATATCATGGTGTTGAACGGAGACCTACCCGATGTTTGGGGACAGCCGATGAAAGAGATTGGCATGACTAATGTGTGGGCCAATCAGAATGAAGACGCAATACTTGCACCACTTTGGGTTGGAAACAACGAAGTTTGGGCAGTTAATGAGGCTGCAATGGAAAATGGGGATGTATGGAGCGAAGCAACTGTAGAAGGGATTACCAAAGGCATGGAAGAGGCCAGCATCTCAAAAGGAAAGAGAAAGGCAGAAGCGGATCTTGTTGATTTCTACACAGATTACACTGATTTGTGGGGAGATGACATAGACTCTGTTCTTCATTTGCTTCGAAGCGGCCGATTTTATCAACCACCCCAAATGTACACCGGAAATACCTCTAACCCACCTCCACAAAACAACCCAGCTCCACAAAACAACTCAGCTACACCAAATAATCCAAACAACCCTAAAGACCCAATTACCAATCCTACCGATTTCCAAAACCTTTTCAACCCTTCAACCAACCAATCCCATGCTACATCCACAACCAACAGTCGTTTGCCTCGTCCAAAACCCCCACCAAAGAAATAGAAGAAAATCCTATCCGAAACTTGACTTGAGAAAACCCAATACTGCATTAACCATTTGGGGGCTACTCATGAGCTCCAACGGAGCATTGTCGAAACTCGCTCAAGCATTGTCTTTCATGGAGATTGCTCCCGATATTACTCCAGAAGCCATGATGGCTGCCATTGTTACCAAACCAACCATCACTACCAAACCTGTCAAACATGTTGTGACTTTTACCGAAGCTGATTTGCCACTTGAAGGAACTAATCATAACAAGCCTTTACACGTCACCATGAAGTGCATGGGGAAGTGGATCCCAGTCGTGTTGATAGATAACGGGTCTGCACTCAATGTTTGTCCCTCGAGCGACTTTTATGCTTGGGGCTCAAACCTAAGGATTTCACGCTGTCCGATCTCACTGTTCGAGCCTATGATAATACCCGCCGTAATGTGCTTAGAACTGTTGAAATGGAGATTGCAGCGGAAGGATTTAAATCGACAGTTGAGTTTCATGTGCTTGAAATCCCAGCTTCGTTCAACTTGCTGTTGGGGCGTCCTTGGATGCATCGACCATACATCATGGCTGTTCCATCAACTTTGCATCAAAAGGTTACGCCAATGGAAAATGGGGACTGCATTACTCTTTATGGAGACACGGGCATTCGTCCTCATGCTGAAGATAATGCTCCCTTGCTAGAAATAATGCACGATGAGAATGATGTCCAAATCGGTGGATTTGTTTTCGATACATCCGGTGGTGTGTTCACACTTCGTGTTGATGAGGACTTTTCAATCAGCACCACCGTCCTCGAGATGATGAGGAGGATGTCATATCCGCCGTGTCTTCGGTTTTAGGACGAACTCACCGGGGGTAGCTCGGTTTCGAATTCCCCTTTCACAGGCCGTTTTGGGTTAGGATATGAACCTACACTGAAAGAAATGCAAAAGGGAAAAACCAATAAGGCAGAAAGCAGTGCTAATCATCAGATTCGCTTTGTCAAGGCAGGGTCAAAAACACCTTATCACGGCCAGTCAGAGCCATTTGTAAATGAAATAAGTGGAGAAGTGTACCCTGGATTTGAAATCTTTGCTAATGATGCTTGGGATAGCTTAAGATGAACAATTTAAAAAAGGTCGAGAAATTGGTGAAAGACCTTAAAAGCGGATTGGACGTAAACTTTGGATGGTGGGATCTTAATGTCAATGTTTGATGAGGTCGATCCTAGCGGGTAAGGATAAAGAAGAGCCAGAAGATGATGATGCTTGGGCGGGGAGGCCCTCGAAGATCCCAAAGATGCCGATAGTGGATGCAAATCGGAGAATACAAGAATTGCACTTTCTACCTCATTTGTAAAATTTACTAATGCATTCACTAAGTTAGAGTCCGAAGTCAATCGGGGGTTTGGATTTGACCGTGAGTCGGAGTTTGTGCCTCATGGCCCTCCACGTCGTCATTTCTGTTTTGAATTTGAGTCTGATGCCATGTACTGCGCCCCGAAGGGCTTTGTTAATGAAATAAGTTCCGAGTTTGCTTACTTTGCTGTCTCCGAAATAAATTGCATTGATCCAAATGATGACTAAAAAGTAATACTAAGAAGAAATTCCCAAAGAACTCAAAGCGCTAATTGAAAAAGAAAACGAAAAAAGACACGCTTCGGCCAATAAAAGAAGAAGTTATTTCAATAAAATTGAGAGATGAGGAAAATCCTCGCATGGTTCAAATCAGCTCCGGGCTATCTTCAGAAGAACAAGAATTACTCACTGATTTGCTCAAAGAATTCGAAGATGTTTTCGCTTGGTCCCATGCAGATATGCGGGAATCGATCCCGAAAAATTGTGCAAAGAATTCCCCCGTATCCCGATGCAAAACCCGGTGAAACAAAAAATTGAGAAAAATCAAACCCATTGGGTGGAAAAGGTCAAGGAGGAGGTTACCAAGCAATTCAATCTTTGGCTTTCTCGATGGTAAGCGAATATCCGCAGATGGGGTGGCGAACATCGTGCCCATACCTAAGAAGGGACGGAAGAATCGAGGGGTGTGTGTAGATTTGAGAGATTTGAACAAAGCCGGTCGAAGGATGACTTTCCTTTGCCACATATTGATGTATTGGTGGATATCTGGCGGGGCACGCGCTTCTATCATTTATGGGCCGGGTTCTCGGGGTATAACCGCATTCCGATGATGTACAGGAAGATCGAGAGAAAACAACCTTCACTTTGAATGAGGGGCGTTACATTGCTATCGTCATGCCATTTGGGTTGAAGGATCTTTGGGTCAACTTACCAACGAGCAGCTACGACCCTGTTGCATGACATGATGCACAAGGAAGTTGAAGTGTATGTGGATGATATGATTGTGAAAGCAAAAGAAAGAGAAAAACATCTCCCGACGTTGTGCAAATTCTTTGAAAGAATCCGTAAATACCGAATGCGTCTCAATCCGCAGAAGTGCACATTTGGAGTCACTGCTTTGGAAAAATGTTGGGGTTCATGATCACCACAAGAGGAATCGAGGTGGATCCATCAAAAATCAAAGCCATTCTTGACATGGAGCCACCGGACGAGAAAAAAGGAGGTGCGGAGCTTTCTCGGAAAAATCCAGTTCATCAGTAGGTTCATCGCAAAGTTAACATCGACTTGCGAGCCGATGTTTCATCTGCTCAAGAAAGGAGTACCATTCAAATGGGATAGCAAGTGTCAAAAGGCTTTTGGCGATTCTGCGATATCTCAAAAAATCCCCGGTATTAATGCCACCAACACCGAAAGCCTCGATCTTGTATTTATCAAGAACACGATCCGCTATGGGTTGCATGTTGGCACAAGAAGGTGAAAGCGGGTGTTGAGAAGGCAAAAATATATTATTTAAGCAAAGAAGATGGTGAGTGAAGAAAGATATCGCCTTTGGAGAAAACTGTTGGGCTCTTGTGTGGGCCTCCAAAAGTTAAGGCATTACATGTTAGCATATTCGGTAGTGTTGATTTCTCGAATGGACCCTCTCAAATATCTGTTCGAAAAACCAGCACTCACCGGGAAGCTAGCGCGATGGTTACATTTGTTAGCTGAATTCGAACTCAAATGTGTAACACGAAAATCAGTAAAAGGTAGGGCCGTAGCAGAATTCTTGGCAGATCATCCGATTGAAGGGCCCGAAGATACGGAATTCCAGTTTCCCAATGAACATGTCATGGCAATATCAGAAGATGTTTGGAAGTTGTACTTTGATGGGCCGCTGAATCAAAGAGGGTTTGGAATCGGCACTTTGTTGGTTTCCCTGAAAGGACCACACATTCCCCTCTTTTTCAAGTTAAATTTGAAGTTACCAATAATCGGCGAGTATGATGCGTGTATTGTTGGAATGGAAGCCCATCTCGAAATTGGAGTAAAAAGTTGGAAGTGGTCGGTGATTAATTTGGTGGTCTCTCAAGCCAATGGCGATTGGAAGTCTTGCGGAAGAAAAGTTAAAGCCATACCACAAAGATCTCAATGACCTAATCCATCAATTTGAGCAAGTAACCTTCACTCACATACCAAGGATGAAAAATCGGCCATTTGGCCTTTTCGCCACTTTGGCATCCATGGTAGAATTGCCAATAGGGGTGAGGATGAGACCAATCATGATTGAGCAAAGGGATAGACCTGCTTATGAGTATGTGATGAATGTTGGAGAGATAAATGATGGTGCGCCTACGGTACCATGATATCACGGAATCGGTTGAGAAGGGAGAGTTTCCGGAAGGGACAACCAAGAAGGATTGGATAGCATTACAAAGGTTAGCGACCAAGACATCATCTGCGGTGGAAGATTATATAAAAGGTCATATTGTGGCATGCACAAGTTATGCATCCATGGTAATGACATCAAAAGGGTAATGGAGGAAATTCATGAAGGAATCTGTGGTCCCCACATGAGCGGATTAATGATGGCAAAGAAGATTTTGAGGCAAGGGTATTTTTGGTTAACCATGGAAACAGAGTTGCGTTGAAGACGTTGAAGATGTCATAAGTGCCAAGTTCACGCCAACCTCATGCATGTTCCGCCGTCTGAACTTCATACGATGGCAACACCTTGGCCTTTCTCAGTATGGGGAATAGATGTGATTGGGAAGATCACGCCACCAGCATCGAATGGTCACAAGTTTATATTGGTGGCAATCGATTATTTCACAAAATGGGTAGAGTCAACCTCTTATGCTACATTGACTGCAGTGCAAGTGGCGCATTTTATCAAGCAAAACATCATTTATCGATATGGGGTCCCCAATGCTTTTGTGTCAGACAATGGTGTGCATTTCAAGGGAAGGGTGACAGAGGTGCTCGAAGAGTTCAATATACAAGTGCATAAATCAGCGGTGTGCGGGGCCTCAAACGATCCGGCGGGCGATGGAGGCGGCAAACAAATCAATCAAGAATATCCTGGAGAAAACTATCGAGTTGTCTAGGGATTGGCACGAAAAACTGCCCTTAGCATTGTGGGGATACCATACTTCTATCCGAACTCCAACAGGGGCAACACCCTATTCATTAGTTTATGGGATGGAAGCAGTACTTCCCATTGAGCTCGAGGTAACATCTCTAAGGGTGATGATAGAGAATGAGATTGATGAAGCTGACTGGTTGAGCCACAGGTTCGCAGAACTAATGTTGTTTGATGAAAGACGTTTGCGGGCATTATATCACATCCAGGGATATCAGAGAAGAATTGCTCGTGCATTCAACAAAAAAATGAAATCCAGGGATCTGATTGAAGGTGATATGGTGGTGAAAGAGATTCGGGCACCGATATTTGATCCACGGGGAAAATTCAGGCCGAAATGGGCAGGACCATATATCATCAAGACTATCCTCGATGGTGGGGCAGCAGTGATTATTGATTTGGACGGCAACGAGTTCAGCAATCTTGTCAATCTAGATCAACTCAAGCGATATTACCCCTGAGAGATGCTTGTTGGGCGGAAAATCGTGAGGGCGAGCCGACCCAAGCAAAATTCAGAGCAAGCCTGCTAGATTGAAAACCCACATTGGGCAGTCTAGGCAAAATTTAAGACAAAATATTCAAAAAGAGCTCATTTGGATGAAAACACGAAAAGCGATTGCGAGCAAAATTTAGAGCGCAAAAGGAGAGTGTCAATACCCGAGTGAACCTTTGCCTGAACTACACCATGAACTGATTCCTTAAGAAAGGATACGTAGGCAACCCTATCCTAGGGTTCGGTCTAAATTTCATGAGTTGGTCCATATTTTCGCAAATTCTTAAGAGGATAGCATGAGGAATCGAATGAACCAAGAGGGGGAAACCCTTCATCGTTCAATTTTATTCAAATCATCTCTTCGATTACAAGTGCTGAGCTACGCAAAAAAAAAAAAAAAACACAAAAAACACAAAAACAACATGACACAAATACAACACAACCGAACGCCGAAACATCACTTATGGATCAACCATTTATTCCGGAAATAGCCTAGCAAGTAGAAAGGAAGTTGGTGCTATTCTGCGGCGTCGTGCCTTCATCTGCTCCCTCATCCAATTTCTGTAATGTCCATTCAAGTGAATAGATGGGTAGGGATCAGGAGCCCAAACAACTCTGTGCCCCCAAGAAGTACGATAACGCTCAAGGACGGAATGCTTGAATGTGGGAAGGTTGAAGGTGGCAGGCACCATGTACTCCACTTCTTGGCGAATGCAATATTGGCGGAGAATGCGCTGCGAGAAATAATATGCATACCCTTGCAATCCTACCAAGATTACCCATGTGTCTCCCATGTGATTGGCTGTCATGTCTGGCAAAGGCAGCCAGTGGCATCTCCAGGTAATGTGATCCTCCTCCAATGATCTGAAGAAATCAGTCCAATCATCTTCATCAGCCTCATCATGCATAAATGGCCTATCCGCCCAAGTCCGAGGATCGTAAATCCAATCACCTGCCGGCTCCTTCAAAAGCCCAACCTTGTCACACAGCCACATCTGCAATCCCAAAAATTCAAACCAAAGTCAAAACCAAGCCAACAACCAAAGCTACGCAAAAAAAAAAAAGCAGCCAAACCTGAAGTAAAAGCGGGCTCCCAGAAAACATGTCCGCATTCCCAGCCTTAACCGCATCCAAACCCATAATCGTCTCAGCCAAAACCAAAGGAACCACATCCCTCCGTTGTTCGATCTGAGCAGCAACACCGACAATGGCGGAACTGGGATGGCCGTCGTGTGGGACCAACAAGTACAATGCAAGGAGACACATGCAAAGTGCAAACATGCGCCGGTTTTGGACGGTAAAATCCAAAAGATCACCAGTAGGGTCATGAATCGCAAAAAGTCCGGAGGGCGTCGAGGGTCTCATTGCGAATCAAGAAACGGGCAGCGCCATTCCCGAGACCAAGCTTCCTACTGAGAATATTGGCATAATTCACGCGGATAGGTGGAATGACGGGATCTGCAAAAGCATTACCACCAAGGTACGCCTGAAATTCTTCAACGGTCGGGCAAAGTTCTTGCATGCCAAATCGGAACACATGGAGCTCTGAGTCCCAACAACGAACGGCGGCACGTAAGATGTCTTGGCGGAGAGGAAAAGTGTGAAGGTGGCGGAGTGCATTGAGCCCGAGACCTCAAAAGTTAAACCAATCGATGTTTTCAAGACTGGCAACCCAAGTGTTGATAACGGAAGGGTCAAGGGCAGCCATGAGGAAGTGATGAAAAGTTGGATGAAGGAGATGTGTGAGGAAGAAAGAAAGTTGATATGGAAATGGTGTGTAGGAAAATGCTTGATTATGCTTGGTATTTATAGGGGGCTTGAGGAGAACACTACAAATTTGCCATGCAACATTGGAAATCAAATATTGTATTTTCAAGGTGGTCAAAAGCATATTCCCAAAATGTTTTGTTGTAAAATTTGAAAATGCATTGGAAATGCATAGCATTTGTGGGAAAAGGGTGAAAAAGCCTTGGGAAGGTGATGTTCAAAGTTTGGGAAATGTTAAAACAGGGCAACCAGGCGTTTGGGGTAGAGGGAAACATGCAAAAGGGTCCAAAAATGCATTGGGAAACAACACTAGAAGTCTGCCCAGCACAGACTTTGAGCGCTCAAGTCCATGGAGTTGAGCGCTCAAACCACCTTGAGCGCTCAAGGTAGTGAGCTTGAGCGCTCAAACCACATTGAGCGCTCAAGGCCTGCAGAAACAGCAGCAGATGAAAAATGGCATGTGTGAGGTCCAAAACCTATTCTAAGCCTTTCTACCCTATACCAACACCCAAACCAAGCCTCAACAAGCATTTGTGACTTCACAGAACGTTCCGTTGACCGAATTATCAAGCCGATACGTGTTTGGACACGGAATACGGAGTTTCAAAGTTCAAAAGTGGCCATTGGATGTTCGAAACCATTTCGGAGCCTTGTAAGCCACATCCGATCACCAAGACACGTGTCAAAGAGTATTTGTGGTGTGACGGGATGGTTCTCGGGTCAGTTTTTCAGGAATACATGGGGTTGGGACCCTGATGGCCCGCTCAAGCCATGGAATGGCGGCCGTCACCATGTCAAGAATGAATCCATGGCACCTCTTGCCAGATTGAGACTATCGCAGGGGTATTTCCGTCATTTATGACTCGGTCAAGGCAATGGCATAGCAGTTCATCATGTTTAAACAGGCTTACAGAGTATTTTATTTTCAAATAAGCCTTATGAACATTAAATTCCGTTCTAAGGTCATTTTATATGGGTGATTATCAATTGTACATTATACATGGATTTTGTCGAGTCATGTAGAACGTAAATATGTCTTTCGGTCGTTGTTTGGTTCTTTTACTTCTTTGCAATGGAAAATAATTGTGTGCGAGCGTGCCAGAGAGAGTTTGAATCTCCTCCCTCAGATTAACTTTGGAAAAAACCAAATCTAATCAGGCGATTGTGTTTTATTGGTTCAATTACCTCAATTAAGAGGATTTTTTCAACAAGTGAAGAAATGTAAACCAACAAACTTAGGAAATCGAAGAACAAAAAAGAAACAAGTCACTTCGATTAATGAATCAAAGATAAACTTACTTCGAAATTGTCTCCAGCTTCAAATACAAGAAACTTCGAACGGTTGATTGCTACAGGAACAATCGGGATAGGGGTGATTGTTACAGGAACAATCGAAATTAATCCTAACTACTTCCTAATCTACTTCGAACTGTGTTCGAGATCCTAAACTAAATCGAACTGAGTTCGAAGTCCTAAACTACTTTGCCAATGAACAAACCAAGCATCAGTTTTTTGATAGCTGTTTGTTGAAGATTTGTCCGGGGGCTTTTTACTCTTTGATTTCTTCTATTTATAGATGTTGCTTGCAATTCGAACTTCCCGCTCAATGAATTTGAACATCAGCTTGCTTCGAACTCTAACTTCCACTCCTCGAGTTGGCAGTTGCTCCTTCCTCCACGTCTGAATTTGAATTCTTCTAAATCTTCCTCTAAAAGCTTTGATTTTGAATGCATGCAGATTGTTTAAACAAACTCAAATGATTAAGCGTTAAGATGAATAAGCGCCTTTCTATAAGTATTCCGCGTGTTATAAGCGCCAATTTGCCTTGTTTCCCAAGTTCACACATGGAACTTATATATTTATGATTAATCCCATAGCTTTGAGATCAATTCTTTCCAATAACGATGGTTCAGAAGCGCTAATAACCGTTTTTATATTTGAACACGATCGACATCATTATTCACTCAAATATGTTCTTTTAATCGGGTGTTCAGATCGACGGCAGTAATTGCCAATGTTTGGCACTCTTGATTACGTGTCAATTAATAATTGGATTGGTTAATTTTAGATGTAAACATACCCCCCACATTAACATCTTTGTTCAAAGGATTTGAATAAGTGTTAATGTGCCCTTTGCCGCTTCGAATTCCCGTAAGCTTCCGAAGCAAAAGTTATTGGCAGTTCTAATCACACTCCACGATGCAGTTAACAATAAATCTCTTTGTTCTCATGAGAGATTCATGGATAGTGGGCAGTTAAAACCCACGTTCTCCATTTTGCTAGAATTTGAATCGTTTAAACTAACAACTCTGTTTATAAAAGGACTTAATCACTGGAAAAAATCAATCACCAATTTCCTTTGTAAACCGATCTTCATCTTAATTTAACCATGGCTGATATTTCTAGCACTCAAAATGCCTTCGAAAATCTGGTTCTAAATGATTCAACTTCTACTGATACTAGAAACATTGTGACGCCAATTGTTGGTGAGATTCGAAGGGATCGATCTTATATAGTGGCTCGAGTAGAAACTTCTGAGCCCATTGACCCATGGAATCCTCCATCTCCTCCTACTCATAAACCCTTTCTATGGGGTTTACCATCTGAGATAGTGGTGGTAAGAATGGATGATCCTGCTGGCTATAAAGGCTGGAGCCATTATCGTTCATTGGCTATGAGCAAATACTTATCCCCTTTCATCAGACGAGATCCCAACATAATCTTTGCTTGGATGACCCCTCATAGCCACTTGTTTAACCCCTGGCTTCTTTAAAGTTCATGAAGATGAAAGGTCAGGCTTTGCTGGGTATGGAGAGCTTAAGCAAAGGGCTAGTACTCAATTCATATACTGGTTGCATGAGGTTCGAAGGCTTCATTTCGAAGGAAACTTCATTGATCCTGCCAATCTTTCCCTTCGAGACCTTCCCGAGAATACGGATTGGTTCGAAGAGCTAAAGAATATCAAGTTCGATCCTACTCCTTATCATGCTAACCTTTCTTATTCTTTTTATCCCCATTCTGATTCCCTCAAAGCCAAAGAACTATTGGCTGCTTTTGCGTTTTTGGATGTAAGTATTCTTGAAGAGGATGTTCCTTTTAAGAACTTTTTATGGGCTTGTGAAACTCTTCAATTTAACATCCAAATTAGCCCTTTCCTTCACTCTTTTCTGAGTCAGCTTCCTCTGCTTCGAATGTGGATGAAGAACAACGCTGCTTCATTTGGATTTAATCAAGACCTTAGTGATTACGAAGTGCTTCATGATCAGATCTCCAAACTTCATAAAAAGGTGGAGAACCTTAAAGGGCGTTCCTTCGACATGCCTACTAACGTTTCAAAAAGGCTTCGAAGGAGGTTTAAAAGTCACGTGAAAAGAAATACTCTCAAATTGGCCAAGTTCGAAGTCAAAGCCAAGACTCTGGTTTTGAAAATCAGGCCATTGATTGAGAAGAAGCTCAAATTTGATGAAGAAAACAGAGTTAGAATGATGGAAAAGGAATTTTTTAGCTTCACTTGGGCGCGATTCCATGCCTTAGTGACTTGGAGCTTTCCTCATTATTTCCAAGTCATTCCTACTCCAACGATTGCTTAAACTTCGGTAGATGCTTAGTCCCCTCTGTGTAATAGGATTTTATAGCATGTACTTTCTTTTTATCTGAAGTTTTATGAAATATCAGTTCTTTCTATAGTTTGCTATACACTCTTAAATGCTTTTCAAAGCACCTAATTATGCTTTAAACCAGTTCGAACTTTTAAGCAAAAATTGATAAAATACATTTCATGAGAATAAACCAATAGAATGGTTCAAAGCATGAAATGATTTAAAAATCTAAAAATAATTATCAACCAAACGTTGGAACTAAACGTGGGCCGAAAAATAATCATAGGCCCAATAACTTTAAAACGGATACTTGGCCCAAATTTTGCACCACTTTTCGAACGCATACAAAATCTAGGGCTTGGAACGCTTTCATTACGCGTTCAAACTTTCAAACACTTTGCTCTCCCTCTCTTTCTCTCTCACCCCTGCATCCATGGCTTCTGAAAGTGAGTTATCGAAAGGTACTCCCTCCTTCGTGCTTAGGAGTTTGGTTACCAAAGAAATTCTGAAATCTAGGTCGGGTTCTGGTCACTACAAAATCCGTACTTACGTTGAACATCTAGCTGCGAGCAACCTCCAAATTCTTGGACCAGCATTTTTTGATCTCCCCTTGGCATTCACAGCATGTTATCCTTTTCTCGAAGGGAGTGACCTTGTGAAAGACAGGCCCTTGGATTTCTCCAATTGGGCCAAGAAGAATTTCATCTGTTGGCCGAACTATGATAAAGAATGGGAAGAATGGTCCATCCGAATGGTTAAAGCTAAAGGTAGAGAGTTAGAAACTGCTAGGTTGTTACACGTGATATCTTTGCTTCGAAATGGTATCTTGCAAAACCCTTCACTCATACATGCTGCTTTAGCTTTTTGGGATCCATCATACAATTGTTTCAGGTTCAATTGTGGTATGATGGCTCCCACAGTTCTAGATATATCTTTCCTCATTGGACTTCCTCCATACGGTATTTACTTCGATATTGCCTCACACACAGAAGTTCCATTTCTGAGTGAAATCGAGTATGCTGGAAAAAATGCTTCTTACAGCAAATTCCTAGATACTGAAAGGAAATACTCAGATGAGGTTTCTAACAAAGAGTTGTTTGCATATATTTGGTATACCTTATGCAAAATGGTCTTCTGTCATGGAGGTAAGAAGATGGTACTTGAGTTAAGCACCTCGGCCTATGCTTTCTTTCACAAGGGGAAACCATTGATTTGGCTTCTTATTTCTTAGGCTATGTTTACAAAATAGGGTCTGATAATCATGCCAAGCCACTTTATCAAAATTTAGGAGGTCCCCTCTGGTTCCTACAATTATGGCTGTTAGCTTACTTTCCAGACCACAAGGTTGCAAAGAGATACCCGCTTACTATATATGGGGATAAGTTCATCATATTAGATTCGACTCCCCTTACCTTAGTAGGTTATCTTCAGTATTTTTATCAACCGAAGGAAGACAAAAGCGGATGAACTCTTGCCTTTTCACAAGGCGGGATGTTGGGCCAAAGTGGTTATCTGGTGATGACACAACGGTGCTTACGCTTATCATGAAGCATGGGCAAGTATTCTTCTACCAGGGAAATTATCATAGGTGCCTATGTGGGTGGTTGTAGACAAGCCCATCTTTGAGATCTACCGCCTCGCTTTCGGTTGTTGGACAATTTGGCATGGTACAAGCTATCCCATGCCCTTACCCCGTGAACTCAACATTACTCTTCGCAAGAAACAAGATTGATAAAACCATATTGCATTATTAATGCCGAATTTATGGAATCAAGAAGGAAGTTTCACCATATTGTTTTGCAATATTTTCTGAGCCCCTCATCCAAAATTCTCTAGGTGGTGGCACAATGCTACAGAGTTATATCTCAAGACTACACCTGTCAAAGCTTTTGCCAGAGAAATTGGTATAGAGATTGAAAATGTAACTCTTTCTGATTTGATATCAGATGATGGTTTTGGGGTAGACCCAGTAAGCACATCTCAATCAACTCAAGAAGAAGAAGAAACACCAGAAGTACAGTCCTCTGCCTCAGTACCTTTTGCTTTGGATGTCAAACCCCTCAGGGCTGTGCCATATATGGTGACTAGATCGCAACAACAAAGTACTGCTCACATTCCTCCTTCTCCATCAGGTAATCTTTTGATGACTTGTGTAACTACCCTAACTTCGAAGTCTTTTCTGCTTCTTACCTTATGATCCAATTTACAGAGTCTATCTTGAAGAAGAAGACTAGGAAAGAATCTACTCCATCTCCTGTTCCTCCAATTTCGAAGCCAGGTAGATCTTTAACCGTCAAATACTTATACTGACATTCGAATTTCTTCTTGCTAGGTGTCTTACCCCCTTTTGTTCTTTGAACAGGAAAAAGAAAGAGAAACATTTCAGAGCAAGAAGTTACTCCTAAAAGAGCAAAACTTGTCGAAACTCATGAAGTTTCAAAGAAGAGAAAAAATGTTTTGGCTGAGGAACCAGAGGAAGAAGAGAGAGAAGATGTCACGATAAGTCAGATCCTAAAAGGTAAATTTTATAAAATCACCTTCATTATTCTTCTTCTATCCTCAAAGTCATGTGTTCTTATCTTTGAGCAATATCTTTTAGAGAAAACAGCCACAACCAAGCCTGTTAAAGCTTCAAAGACTTTTTCAAAGTCAGCTCAAAACATTCCTGTCGAAGCTCAAAAATCAACTGGTCCTTCTACTACTGAAGCCACTGAAGCTTCCAAGCCTTCTTCAGTTATCACAAGGAAAACTGCTCTTGATGTTGTTAGGACATCTGCTGAAATGGCACACGCTTTAGTGCATGATATGTCCCTTCCTGCCATCAGAATTGTAGCAAGAGCTTTGGCCTCGGAAGGCATTCAAAGCGAGCCTATTGAAATACCCACAGAGACAAGCTCTATTGCAAGGGACACTACTGAGCAAGCTGAGGCTATAGTTGAGCAAACTGTTCCTGATCAGCTTCTAGAAACTAATATGCCTACTGAACAAACTCCACCAGGACCATCTCATCCAGTTGAAGTAATTTGGTTCATTATGTTTATGCCTGCATTAATCATACCTTACTTCGAAGACTTAAGCCTAATCATGCTTATCCATTTCTCTCAGCAGGAAATTGGTGCTTCTACTAGCACATCTGTTGGTGACAATTCTTCACTGGAGCAGTTCAAACCAAGAGTGAGTGATTTCTGCCAAAGAATCACCAATCCCAAGGCTCCAATTTCTTCTCCTGAATCTCCCATCAACCAACTCAAAGTTCAATACAGTTCATCCCCTTCTGAATTGGTAAAACCAACTTTCTCTCCAGATGAGGTTCAAGAATTGAAGGAGATCTTCCAGCAGCTTTCAAAGTTGGACTTTGAAAACCTGGCTGAGGGAGATTTAAAGGCGCATTTGGATATCTGGCTGTCCAAGGCTGCACTGATAGTCTTGAAACACCTTCTCAAGAGCTTCACAAACAACTTTTGAATAAGGCTGCTGAGTTTCAAGTGAAGGCTCAACAACTTTGTGAGGTTCAAGAGAGGCATCTCCTGAGAGAGAGCTTGACAGCAGCCTTATCTAATGCAGATGATGAAGCTCGAAGTGTGGTTTCTTCTTATGATCAAGATGTTAAGAAACTTCATTATCTGAAAGAAGAAGAAGGTCGACTAGAAGAAGCTTTACTTCAAGTTAGAAGAGAAATTGACCAGACCCCTTTTAATATCTGAGTCTTCTATGAACCAAGCTTCTTCAGCGGTTGCAATCATCAAAGACCTTAAGTCTCAACTGCAACAAACCTCTGATCAAAAGGAATTTTATGACTTCGTTTGTACCAGAGGTGCTCATGTATGGAGTGACCTAAAAGATACAATTGCACAGTTTCTAAGTAATGAATGAAATGTTTATTTTCCTCTGAATTTCATTACTTTATGACTGCTTGGAATGTTGATCTCATTATTTAGCATTAAAGCTTCGAACCATTTTATCTGCTTGTTCTTTAGAATTGATCTTGGAAGCGGCACAAAACAAAACAAAAGACAAAGCGATTTTTATTTCATCTTCTACTAAAGGACTCCCCAAATGGTTGGGAAATAGGCCTTCAGATATCTTCCATTGATCTTTCTTCTATGAACATAACCATTTAAGTCTTTCAAATGATATGCCCCTCTTTTAAGGACTCTATGAATTTGAAAAGGCCCTTCCCAATTTGGGGCCCACTTTCCAAGTCCTTGCTTTCTTTCTTTGATAGGTAACACCACTTTCCATACTAAATCACCTATATCAAAGCTTTCAATGACCCACTTTCTTGTTGTAACTTTTAGCTTCTCTTGACTTTTGTAGCAGTATTTGATTTAGAGCCTTAATTCTTTCTTCATCCATCCCTTCTAGCTCCATATGCATTGCTTGATGGTATGCCCCAATATTTAGGTTATTTTGAGAAGCAACTCTGTGATCTCACTACAATTTCCATTGGTAAAAACAAACATCATGCCCATAAGTTAGAGCAAAATGAGTAGTACACTGCTTGGTTTTCTTCTAGTGGTTCGATATGCCCATAGTACATTTAAGAGTAAACTTGGCCATTCTTCTGGGTTTCTATCAACCATTCTTTGAATGCCTCTTTTGATAATCTTATTGGTTGATTCTGCCTGACCATTTGACTGAGCATAGTAAGGAGTAGAGTTGATCAAAGAAACCCCATGAGAAGCTGCAAAAGCTTTTCTTTGCTTTCTCGCCTTGAAGATGGAACCATTATCCACTATTATGATTTCTGGAGATCCAAATCTGTATACAATATTCTTAATGAATCCAATTACTTGTTCTTGAGATACATTCTCAAAAGCTTGAGCCTCCACCCATTTAGTAAAGTAATCAGTGGCAACTAAAATGAACTTATCACCACTTCTAGAAGCAGGGTACATCATGCCAATCATATCCATGGCCCATCCTCTAAATGGCCAAGGCTTAACTACATCTTGTAATTGATGCTTGGTGAGTAAGCTGAGAGGTCCTGTCTTTTGACAAGCTTGGCATCCCTTTGCATAATCAATACAATCTTTAAGGATGGTAGGCCAATAATATTCATACCTTGAATTAACCATCTCATCTTGACTCTCGCTTGATGAGGCTCCACAAATACCTTCATGGACTTACGCCATGACTTTAAAGGCATCAACCTTGCTTAGACATTTAAGCAACAAACCATCTGCTCCTCTCTTGAGCGACTCTCCATTGTACATAATGTAATTAATGGATCTCAACCTTGTTGCTCTATACATTTTAGCATCGGGCTTTGTTAGATAATCAATCAATGATTGTCTCCAATCCTTTGAACTAGGAGGAGTGGTGATTTCACATACTTCAAATCCGGTATATCTATCTTTTGAGCATTGTTAAGGATTTCCTTAGAGTTAGCCGACAAAACTCTTTGTTGTCATCGGTGATAAATTTAAATCCCGATGCTCTTTTGTACTTACTTTGCATCCGCTTCTTCATTAAAGAATCTTGGTACATAGGTGAAAGTAATCATATGAAGCCGCTTAACTAACAACTTCACATATTGATGATAAGGTTTTAAACCAACACTATGACAACCAAAATCTCCTTTCACTGGTTTATCACCAAGCGAGAGTCTCCAAACACTTCAACTATGTCAATCTTTTAAAGTAAGCAAACTCTAGCCCCATAACTAAGGCTTCATACTACGCTTGGTTGTTGGTGCATTCCCCTTCATTTATTTGAAATCCAAATTTGGTTTTGAACCTTGAGGGGACTCCAAAACAACTCAATTCAACCATTTGAAATGTTTTGAACCATCGAACCACATCTTCCATGGTTTAATTATTCTGACATCAACATCTGTTATCTCGAGTCTCAATTCCATTTGGATGATCACTAAAAATTAGCGAGCTTGCCCCTTTAAGCTGATTTTTGAGGAACATATTCTAGATTGAATTCAATTAAAGATACAATCCATTTCCCAATTCCCGCCACTAAGCACGAGGTTGAGACAACATATACTTCATAACATCCATGCAGGAAATTACATAAGTTACTCTAGGCATCATATAGTACCCGAAGTTTCTTGAAGCAAAAACAAAGTTAAACATAACTTTTTCTCTACTTGAGAATACCTACTTTCACAATCATTAAGAAACCTACTTAGATAATAGATAGCTTGCTCCTTTCCTTCTTCATTATCTTGAGCCAATAGAACTCCAATTGAGTCATGGTTTCTTTGCCAAATACAATTTAACAGGCTCTCCCTTTTTGGGTGGAACAAGAACTGGTGGATTGATCAAGTACTCCTTGATGGTCTTGAAAGCATCATCATGCTCCTTAGCCCATTCGAAGTCCTCTCCTTCCTTCAATTTCAATAAGGAAGAAAAGACTTTAGTTTTCCCTGCAGTGTTAGATATAAACCTTCGAAAAAAATTCAACTGACCAAGAAACCTTTGAAGCTCCTTCTTATTCGAAGGAGGTTTTGCTTCAATAATAGCTTTAGCTTTATTGTTATCAACTTGAATACCTTTGCTGTGAACTAGATATCCTAAAAAGTTACCTGCTGTCACTCCAAAAGCACATTTAGCAGGATTCAACTTTAGTTGATAATGCTTCATTTTTGAAAAGGTAGTTTTCAAATGTTCTACATGATCATCAATAGATTTTGATTTGACAATAATGTCGTCTATGTAGCATTCTAGAAAACCCCCAATTATCTCATGGAAGATAGTGTTCATAGCTCTTTGATAAGTAGCCCCAGCATTTTTGAGCCCAAAAGGCATTTTGACCCATTCGAAGGTCCCAAGGTGGCACGGGGGGCTCTAAATCTTGTTTTTATGAACATCTTCTTCGGCTATGCAAATTTGATTATACCCTGAATGTCCATCCACAATAGACAAAATTTTATGACCTGCAGAACTATCCACAAGCATATCTACTATAGGCATTGGGTATTCATCTTTAGGGGTTGCAGTATTCAAGTTTCTGAAATCAATGCAAACCCTAATTTTCCCATTCTTCTTAATAACAGGAACAATATTTGATAGCCATTCTATTATCTTCTTTGTTTCTAATAAAACCGGCATTTAGAAGATTCTCAATTTCCTTTTTAACCAATGATATGGTTTTAGGGAGACATTTTCTTAGAAGTTTGTTTGAAAGGTTTGCAATTAGTTTTGATAGGCAATCTATGCTCAACTAAATCCCTACTCAAACCTGTTAATTCCTTGTAACTCCAAGCAAAGCACTCTTTGTTCTCCTTAAGCACTGAGATCAACTTGGACTTTGAAGCAGCATCAAGCTCCTTGTTGATTTGTACAACGTTTGGAACAATTCCTTCTCCCAATTCCACTTCTTCTAGAGGGTCTTGAGAGTCGACATAGCCTATGAAAGTTTCTTCAAACTTAATTGGCTTCAACCCCCAGTCAGATTTTTCAGCCAATAGTTCTTCCCAATCATTTGTTTCTTGTAATTTCTGCTCTATTTCTAGAGCCATAAATTTGACTAAGGCCAATGAATTGGCCTCTTCGACCTCTGTCTTGGATTCACATCCAAGCAGCCTCATGTGGTGGATTGTCTGATTCATAATCAACTGCTTGTTTAAGCTTGGATTTTAACTCTGCCAATTCTCCCATTTCCAATTTACTGGATGGAAGGGTGGCAGATTGTGCTATCTCACTCAGAGGAATGATTTCAGGCTTATACATTTCAGCCTTTGCACAATTTCTTTGAAATCTTGAAGGGATGTGGATGCGCTTTTAACTTCTTGATTCCCACCTCTTTCCCTTTTTCATACTTCACAATCATCAAGGCTTGATGCATCGAAGATGGAATCTGACCATTAACATGAATCCGGTCTCTACCAAGTAAAGCATTATACTTACTTGTAAAAGTATCCACCACAAAGTTAAGGTCGTATCAGTTTCCACTTGGCCAACTTTCAGGCGGATAGAAACGATTCCTTTAGGGTTTTTACTTTCACCAGTAAACCCAGCAATGGATGTACTTGTTGGGATCAATCGAACATTTTCCTTTCCCAACTTCTTTAAGGTCCTATAAGGCAAGATATTCACTGCTGCACCATTGTCAACTAACACTCTGTTTAACAAAATCCCATCAAACAAAGCCGATATGTATAGTGGCTTCAAATAGTGTCTCATATCATTCGAAGGTGATTTGAAAGGATAAGAAAGATCGGCGCAATTCAAATCAACAACCAAAGGATACTTCGAATCAATCTGTCTCTGGAACAAACGCTCTTTTCTCAGGGGCGCGTTTACGGCTCCTCCTTAGCATTAACCATGATCATAAGCTCTTCTTCTTCTTCTTCCTTTTGAATTTTAGATACTAAAGCTCCCCAGTCATCATTCCAACCATTATCATATGTAAGATTATACTCCTCTTCACTTGACACATCAATGATTTCCATAGAGTAATCGTTGGTTATAACGCCCTTGAACTGGTGAACAATCCGGGTCCAAAAGGTCCAAAATCGAATGACGGAGAAACCATGTTAATTTGAACTTCAGGCAAAGTTCCAAACTGAATGGTCCTTTTTTCCTGCACTGGTAATTCTGATCCATCCTCTATTGTGTCCATTTTTTCAGGAAACTCCACTGCAGAAGTTTCCATGGGGGACAATGTTTCAATAGGAGATGAATTCATTCCTCCCCCTTCTTCCTGTTCCACTACCATGGCTTCTAATAAGCCAGACTGATAGCTTGCCAAGGAATTTGGGGAATATTTGGGTACATTTGAGGTACTTCACTGTCCATCCTTGCAGCCAGACTTTCCAGTGCTTCTCTTTCTGATTGAGTAACCCCTTTTTGAAGAGATTCTTCAGAATCTTCTCTTCGGAGTCTGTTAAACCTTGGGTTAAACTTGTCACCCCCATTATGATTTTCTTTAGAAGCATATTCCTCCATTTGGAAGCTAGTATACTTCCCTTGCAATTTCCTCTTCTGAGTTCGAGTCAGCATAGGAATCATTTGAGGTGACTTGGTCTTTGGATCTCTAATCACAACCCATTGACCAGTAGGTGTATTTGGAGGTTTAACCATCTTGTTTCCCAACTTAGGAGGGGTTTTATATTCCTGGAAGAGTTCTGGTTTAACCTTCTTCAGAAACCAATCGGGAACTCCTTTTACCAAGGTGAAATGTTACCCTTCTTCTTCAGTTTCTCGGCCTATTAAGGCCTTTCCAATGTTAACCTTTTTCAAAGGAGGATACTCTCTCTTCGAAGCTGATGGAATTGGACTAGAAGATACATTTCTCTTCGAAACTGACCAAGGCTTCTCATTCTTTCCTTGTTTTGGGCTTATCCAAGGTTTTCTTTCATTATTACGATCCAAAGCCTTTCTTTCCATCCTCTTTGGAAAGAACTCAACCCCCTGTCGATCTAAATCTTTGAAGATCAAGTAATTAGCCCTGCACTCCATGCATAAGCATTCCAAGAAGGATGCTTCAAGCATGGGAAGATGAGATTGCTTAAAGCCTTTTTGAGAAGAACTTCCTGTTTCATACTTCTGCCCATATATCTTTCTAGCCTCACTTCGAAGTTGGCCAAACTTTGGCTTTCCTCTTTCACATTGCATAGAGTTCATCTCAACATGAACTGCTTTGTTACTCGCCATACCTCTGATGACCTTTGTTTTGGCCAAAATTTTTTGGCACATTGGTATTAGCAATTACCTCTTCAATTCGAGGAAATGGATCTGTATCTATTCCCATAGTCTTTTCTGGAAACATGACCCTTCCTTTCCTGATTTGTTCTTGAACCCTGTCACGGAAAACATTACAATTCTTAGTTGAATGAGTCCAAGAAGCATGCCATTTACAATAGTTCTTTCCTTTTGTTTCTTCCAAAGTTGGATGTTTAACATTTTCAGGAAGTTTGATAAACTTTTTCTTCAAAAGGTAATCAAAAATTTCATCTGCTTTAGAAACATCAAATGAATACACTTTACTAAATGCTTTCTTGTTAGTTCTTGGTGCTATAGAAGAATCCTTTCGAACTAAACATTCACACACACAAGGGGCATGTTCAACAATTTCAGCAGCATCAATTTCATAAGTGGGCTCCTTATAATAGGTTAAATAAGATGAATTATTCCTATCGACATCTTCTTCTAACAAAGATTCATATCTAGAAGTTTTGTAAGTCAGGTCAACCAAATCTCTGAACTCTATAGAATCGAACTTCTTCCTAAGTTCTCTACTTAGCCCATCTTGTGCTATTCTCAAAAATTCAACTTCTGAAAAGGATCCTCAAAAGACCTATGCTGCTTGAAACCTCCTTCTTGCTGTGTAAAAGGTTCATACAAGTGGTTCGAATGCACTCTACCCATCTCTGGTATCCCTGCATACTTAGGAATTCCAATTTATGGGTTAGGCCTTTTTGCACTAGTTCTATCCTTCTCATTAAAATGATTTCCAGGAGTATAAACATACTCATCAAACCCATAATCCATGTTTCTGAAACCTTTCTCCTCATTTAAACCATCAAAATTTGGTTCGAACGGGACATTAGTGTTTTGTTTGAACACTCTCTTAGGTTTAGGAATTTGGTAATCATAAGCTTTTGCAGGTTCATACCAAGATTCTGGTATGTCATCTAAAATTATAGGCTCTTTTCCAAGCCTTGATTTAGGTCTACTTGTGCTAGCCTCTTCTTTATCCTTCTCAAATGAAGGCAAAGGCTCATGCTTAAGTCCTGATTGCTCTTCTAATTTTTGTAATACAAGCTTCTGGGTTTGGATCATTTTATTTTGGTTTTTTATGTTTATATTTTAGTTGTATTTTCCGCTACACATGCACACACTGTGCTCCATTCCTTAGGCCTTCGCTCATCACCGGTGCCCTCGTATCTTCTGGAGATAGCCTAGTTTTCGTATTTTCCGGAACAGTACATTGTGTTCTTTCCTTAGGCCTTTCTTTGGTTTACCCACGTCGCCTGCACCTTTTATTTACGTATGGCGTAACATAGTTATACTTTTGTTAAATTTCTTGGAGGGTTCCAACCTAAAACTATTTGGCAATAGGTGAAGTAACCTCAAGAATTTATTAATCAAGCTTGGGTGGCTTGATGACCAATGTGGGATAATTTAACACTCTCCCTCATGTGCAGCCTGGTTCACATGGTGGTATGAATTGAGAAGACTAGGAGATTTGACTCGGGCAAAGGAGACTTAACCACGTGAAATGAGACCACCCAAGACCTAACTCTGATACCATGTAAAATTTCGGAAAAAGCAATATGGAGAGAATAATACTTTCTTGTATATTGATTTACGAAGATACATACCCCAATATATACAGAAAAGGGAAGCTATACTAGGTAAGAAGCTAAACTAGGAAAGAATAAGTTTACAATTTTCCTATACTACAATCACGGATCTTCAATCAATCAATCAACCGAATCTTCTCTTCTCAAACATATTTTCCTTTAACACTCCCCCTCAAGTTGGAGAATGAATATCACGAAGTCATAACTTGCCACTTAAATATTGAGATTGTTCCTTTTCCAAAGGTTTGGTAAAGATATCTGCAAGTTGAGATTTTGACTGAACATAGGATGGTAGTAGACACCCTAATTTTGACCCAGAAAACATCTCAAGCATCCCCAAGGATGAAAATGCCCGATAAAAGCACGCGGAGCTTGATTGTGAACTTGAAAGCCCCTCCTAAACCTCTTCAAAATAAACCCAAGCTCAAACCACCTTCTAGTACATTCAAAACCCTCTTTTTTGATATATAATATGTCCCAATCCATTTTGAAATGACGGAGATATGCACGTTTTACCTAAACAACTTATTTTCCTGACCTTCTGAGGGTAAAATAGTCATATATTTTGATGTACAAATCATCTTGGGTTCAAACCACATGGGTTAGAAATTAGACTTGAAAAGATTTCCAATGCTTC
The DNA here is from genome assembly GCA_022606695.1 of Vaccinium macrocarpon. Taxonomy (NCBI): domain Eukaryota; kingdom Viridiplantae; phylum Streptophyta; class Magnoliopsida; order Ericales; family Ericaceae; genus Vaccinium; species Vaccinium macrocarpon. The sequence continues at coordinate 21,855,865 of CM040179.1, forward strand.
AAACCATGCGCAAAACGGAGTTTGGTAGCACCCGAAATGGCCCCGCGAAGTTTGGAATTTTGTGCAGTCTCCTAGTCCAGGCGCCTAGATTCTCCAATTCCAGGCACCTAGACTTAATCCAGGCGCCTAGATTCCCCAAATCCAAGCACCCAGAATTACTTCCAGTGGGAAATTTGCAGCTGGTTTTTGATTAAACTATGGGCTCCCCCTACATTGTCCCATGTTTTCTTCATTCCAAACTCCCTCCAGCAGACTCTGCCTCCACATTTTTAAGTTCAAAATCTATTTTCCCTCTAAAATCTACCCCAAACTCTCTCATTCTCACCTTATAAATAGACCTCATCTCCTCCATTTCAAGGAGGATCATTTCTCCTCTTCTCCCTTACTGTTATTCTGCCAAATTTACTCCAGAAATTCCAGCTTCAACCATCTCCTCTCAATTCCTTTCACTTTCAACTTCAAAACCCACTCTCTTACCACATTAACCCAACATCCATTCACTTCCATCTATCAAACTCCACCAAAGCATTCATAATCTGCCCCTAATAACTCTGTAAACTCAAGTCCACTAGCAATACATCCCTAAAACCCACTCCAAAAACCATCCAAGTACTTCAATCAAGCCGAAAAGGTAGATTTTTCTACCAATATGCTCAAATAGGCTCTGAGGGGGACTTAACCAGGTTCTTGCTAGTCCTCTATACTAGTGGAGAACTTGGGAGAGGTTCAAAACACTTAAGAAGAGGATTTTGTTTTGTGCATCAGTATCCAGTCCAGGCGCCTGGATTAGCTCTTTCTAGGAGCCTGCATTAAGTCCAGACGTCTGGATTCTCTCAAAACAGGCGCTTGGATTCCCTTCTCCATTGTCATATTTTTTTTTGTTTTTCTTGCATTTTAATCACCCATGAAGTCATTTAGCATCATTTTGAACAAGTATGAATGAGTATAGAATATTGCACCTGTGGTTTATTGTGGAAAATGGGGTTTAAAGTTTGTTGTCTGGTAGGCCATCCAAGCGCCTGGATTGTGCAATTCCAGGCGCCTATATTCAATCCAGGTGCCTGTCTAGGCACCTATATTCAGTCCAAGGCACCTATATTCAGTCCAGGCGCCTGGATCTGCCTAATCCAAGTGTTCGGTATGCAATCCAGGTGTGCATGGCGTAGTGTTTGAATGTGCATCTTGAGATCTTTCTGTGTTAATTAGTCGTATTTTCTTGCATTTCATTGAAAGAAATCTCATTTTCATGCATTTATGACATTCACATAAGCATCCATACTCATTTCATTAATCTTGTTAATATATCTTTGTGATCTCACATGAATATGTGTTCAAAGTCTATTCAAACGATGTTTTCAAAATCCCTTAAACATTTAGTAAAGACCGGTAGTTACACCGGGCGAGAGGGGTGTTTTAAATTTCTTCCCCTCTCGTAACCTAGCTCCCGGACCCGAGAAATCTCATTTTGTGAGACCAGTAAAGCATTTTCTACTTCAAGGGCAAAAAAGTCATTTTTCAAAAGATTTCTCAGGTACGGTCCTCAAACTCGAGTGGCGACTCCAGTCAATCAATCAAACCGTTTTCCAAAACCACAATCGATTTCGTGAGCATTCCCGCGGCATGTTCACAATGGTGCAATTACTCCGGCTTGCAATTTTCCCGAACAAATGTGGCAATCAATTTCCATATGTTTTGTATGTTCATGAAAAATAGGATTTTTGGCAATGTAGAGAGCTACCTAGTTGTCACAAAATAAAGACGCCAGCTAAATTTGTAGAACTTTGAGATCCTGCAGAATATGTCGTATCCATGTAATTTCCAAACATGTCACAACCATAGCTCGATATTTGGCTTCAGCAGAGGAATGAATCACATTGGTTTGCTTATTTGATTTTCAAGATATTAAGAAATTTCCAAGAAATACACAGAATCCTGAAATGGAATGTCGAGTTGTCTCACAACCAGCCCAATCTGAATCATAGTAAGCCTTTAATGTGGGATCATTGAAAGAAGGAAAAATAATCCTTGACCAGGATTCCCTTTAATGAAATGTAAAACTCTTGAGGCAGCTTCCCAATGTGGTTTTCAAGTATTCTGCATAAATTGACTTATGATTTGCACAGAATGTACCAAGTCTAGCCTTGTTACTGTTAGATAAATCAATTTTCCAACTAATCTTCTATATTTGGAAGGATCATGAAATGGATCACTTGTTGTTGGGTTCAATTTCAAATATGCCTCCATGGGGAAAGAATTAGGACGGGATCCTAATAATCCCACGTCGTTCAGAATATACAATGCATACTTTTGTTGGGAAATAAAGATTTCCTTTTGGGACAGGGAGACTTTAATGCCAAGAAAATATTTAAGATTGCCAAGATATTTGATATGAAATTGTTGGAAAAGAAAGTCTCTAAGAGACTTGATTGCCTATGCATTATTGCCAATGACAATAATGTCATCCAGATAAATAAGTACTGCAGTAAATGTGCTGCCTTCAGACTTGGTAAATAGGGAATAGCCAGCTTTTGATTGGATGAAACTTGCCTTTTGAATAACACAAGAAAATTTGGCGAACTTGTTATGGGAAGCTTGTTTTAAACCATATAATGATTTATTGAGCCAACATACCAAATTATCCCCCTGTTGGTGAAGACCAAAGGGAACATAAATATAGACAACCTCATCAAGATCACCTTGCAAAAAGCTATTATGAATGCCCATGTTGTAACGCCTCATGTAGACCACTGGCCCAGTACACTAATTTGATCCACTAGCCACACCACATGACCCAAAATGCTTAAGCCCAAGGTACTAGTAGTAGCCCACATGATTTATTATATATCCAAAATAACTCATCTAAACAACCAATGTGGAATTAAACACCATTTACCCCCAAACCTGGTGTATTACAATCTTCCCCCCTTAAAGATGCAACGTCCTTGTTGCATAGTCCCAACAACCTCCCCTGGTGTTTGTGGTGCAGAGCGCATCCTACCCACCACTTGGACCAGGGCAGGGCTCTGATACCATTTGTAACGCCTCATGTAGACCACTGGCCCAATACCCTAATTTGATCCACTAGCCACGCCACATGACCCAAAATGATTAAGCCTAAGGTACTAGTAGTAGCCCACATGATTTGTTATATATCCAAGATAACTCATCTAAACAACCAATGTGGAATTAAACACCATCTCCCCCCAAACCTGGGGTATTACACATGTGATGGATGATCCAATTGCGGGATGCAACCACCACCAAGAGAAAATGCACAATAGTAAGTTTGGCAGTGGAAGAGAAAGTCTCCAAATAATCAACTCCTTCAACTTGAGTATAGCCCTTAGCAATGAGGCGGACCTTGTAATGTTCAATAGAACCATCAGAGTTGTATTTGATCTTATAGACCCATTTGCAACCAATGGGTTGTGACCGGCAGGGAAGGAAACAAGAGACCAAGTATTATTGCGAGCAAGGGCATCAAGTTCAGTGTGCATAGCATCCTTCCATTTCGGGTCAAGAATTGCCTTATCATAGTTAGTGGGCTCACGGAGACTAGAAATAGAGGCAACAAAAGAATAATGGTGGAGAAATACGTGAATAAGATAAAGAATTAAAGAGAGGGTGCCTTGTAACTCGGGTCGGACATGACGTTGGAGACGATGATGGTGGGGAGGCAATGTGGTCAAAGTTCATTTGATAGTCGGCATGCCACGTAGGTGAAGCACGAGGTCAGGTTGAGTGACGAGGAGCAATGAGTGATGGTGAAGTAGGAGTGGAAGTGTGTAAGGAGGCAGGTGATGGGTTTGGTAGAGTGATAGGAGTAGGAAGGTCCGAAGAAGCAGGAGGGTTAGTAAGGAGGGTTAGTAGGGGTGGGTGGAGTTGGGATATCTTGGGCAAGATGGTCAATAGTATGGGGTAAAGATGGGGTGTAGCTAAGATCGGGTGAAAACCCAAGGATAAAATTAGGAGAATAAGTCTTTTTTTAGGGAAAAATATGCTCATAAAAATGGGCATCCCTGCTAACAAATTTTTTTTGTGAATCTAAGTCTAACAATTTATGATCCTTTTGTCTTGTAGGATAGCCCAAAAAAACACAACACTTAGCTCGAGGAGCAAATTTAAAAACAAGTTTGACAACAGTAGCGTAACATAAACACCCAAAAACACGAAGATGGTCATAAGTTGGTGGACGACCATATAAGCGCTCGCAAGGTGAAACGTGAGAAAGCAACTGATTAGGCAATCGATTGATTAAATAAACAACTGTGGACACACATTCACCCCAAAAATGAATGGGCAAATCAGACTGAAAAAGGAGAGCATGAGCAACTTGTAATACATGACGATGCTTCCACTCGACAACTCCATTTTGTTGTGGAGTGGAAACGCAAGAACTCTTAAATTTAACACGTTTAGTTGTAAAAAAAATGAATGGAGAGAAAGAAACTCACTACCATTGTCACTGCAAAAGAATTTAATTTGTGAGTTAAATTGGTTGTGAACAAAAAAAATGATTTGAGGAATGTAGAAACATCGGATTTATGGGACATAAGAAATAACCATGTGCGACGATTAAAGTCATCCACAATAGTTAAAAAATAACGAGCACCAAAATGTGTTGGATATTTATGTGGACCCCAAATATCACAATGGATTAATTGAAATGGTAATCACGTCTGTTTGGTCTAAGGACAAACATTACAAAAATTGTCAAAAGGGGTATAAATAGACTTACTATTAGACTTTGAAATAAGACATAGACAGGTAGGAGATGGATGGCCAAGACGATGGTTCCAGGTAGCATCGGGATTGGAAGTATGGCAAACAATTGGTGAGGTGTGAACTGGTGACATGTAATAAAGGCCGCCACTTTGCTTACCGCAACCAATCATCTTCCCCATAGCCAAGTCCAGCAAAACACAAATTCAGGAACAAAATCATACAACAATTGGAGCATTTGGTAACTTTACTGGCAGACAAAAGGTTTAATTGAAAAGAAGGAACATGAAAAACATCTTTTAAAACAATGTCTTTGTTGGAGAGGAGTGTGCCAATAGAGTTGATGGGTACGGTTGAACCAGTGGGTAATTTAACAAATGGTGCATGAGGTGGATGAGAATGAACAAATAAAGAAGAATCAGAAGCAATATGGTCTGTGACACCACTATCTAAAACCCAACAATTCGAGGAAACAAAATTAATAGAGGGATGCTCAGAAAAATCTGCGATATTTGCATAAACATCATTGTTACCCTTGGATAAGTGTGACACATTTGCCATGGTAGTGGTCAATTGTCACGCCCTCAATTTTTCACATAAATACACAAACATTTTCTTAAGAAATTTGTAAATTTAAAAGAAAAAGGTTACATCGACACCCAATACCCCATCGGATTTTACATAAAAATATTACATTGTTTTACCAAAAAAAAAAAAAGTTACAATGTTTCAAATCATCCTTCATGCCATGATTTGACTATGCCATGCACGCCAAGTACTCCATCTCGCACTTCAAATGAAACCTGAAACAGCAAAGGGGTGAGCATTCACTTCGCCCAGTAGGTGTCCCCTTTGGGTTCCAGACTCAGAAAAACATACAAACAAAATCACATATATCGAACAAGAGCATAAAGCAAAATCAATATTTACAAGTAGGTTTTTGCACTTACCATCTGAAGTAAAAGCACTTCTCGTATCACCCAATGACATTTCCACAATCCAAACTCCCAATAACCAATTATTGGATATCCCTCGGGCCACACAACAAACCATAATTTTTCTTCTCATTAAATGCTCATATATTTCCCTCACATTCTAATTGATAGAACCCAACCACTTTCACACGATGTAATTCACTTTTACCGTTCGTCTATCATTTTTCATTTACACACGCGGCTAAGGGTTCTCTTACCATGATTACCCATTATAATCAACCACTCACACCAACCAATGTCGCACATACAACTACTAGTTGTAACATACCATTCACCGAGTCCCAATACATTTCACACATACATCCACACACACACACACACACACACACACACACACACATATATATATATATATCCACCCATTATACGCTAGTCTAAGTATTTCCGCGAGTCCACACTCCCACCTTACCCACACGCTTATCAACATATTCCACAATCACCAACGTATCTCACTAATACTCACATACGTCCCAATGTGTCCCCTGCGTGCCAATGCATACTATAAGTTCACGTAAGTACCACTATACTACACCGTGTCAATGATTTACCCACGTGCCCACTCAGCACATCAATAATCAATCTATCGCATCTCATATACATGTGTACGTGTGTACGTATGCCTGACACCATACCGATGGTCAATTACTTCCCACGTGTCCTAGCATGCTCCTCACGCGCCCATGTATCCCACGTGTCCAAGGCACTTTAGGTTCACCTTGTTCATTGATTCATCACTTGGATTCTATAAATTTCAAAATCTCTCTCTCTCTCTCATTTATTTGGATTTCATAGGGTTCTTCGCATGACTCACCGAGCATGGCTTGCGTGTCTAACGTGACACTCATGACGTTGATCTCCTAACCCTTCCGTCTAACCACATGTACATTTATTCCATAATTAACGATAGTTAACACGTGTTTCATACCTTAGGTTATTACTAGGATGTACTCCAAACAATGCCGAAAAGTGCAGATTTTTGCCCTAAGGCATGGAATTTCAACCCAAAGTCTATTGTAAGTGTCCAAACACAAATGTGATGTATCTAAGCAACAAAAAGGTATGGAGGGAGGATTAAACCTCAACAAATTTAAGGATTCAACAACCAACAACATAGATCAAGAATCAATGAAGCCCAAAACCCATTTCTATGGTGATTTCTCAAAATTTTCAGAAATTTATGATTAACACAAGGGGTATAGCAACAAAATCAACATCATATCACATATCAATCAAGTAAAAACCCCTACCTCAAGATTTTGCTTGAAAAGGGTGGAAGGATGAAACCCTAGGTGGAGAAAACCCCCAAATCCCGAAAATGACCTCTACCGAAGCTCCACTACGCGTTCAAGAAACAAGATCAAGTCAAAAACGAGTTACAAGGGTGAGGTTTCACTCACAATCAAAGAGAGAGAGAGAGGGAAAAACGTGGGTGAAGCAAAAACAAGACCCAAATCAAGAGTTCTTACCTCCTTAAGTACAAAAACCCGAAATTGAAGTGAGATCCACGAACCCAATGTGTAGATGTTGAAGATTTGTGGTGGAATGAGGTTAAAACCACAAGATTTGAGGTGGGGGTGAAGAGAGAAGGTAGAGAGATGAAGTTAGGGTTTGTTTCGTGGTTTTAGAGTGGAGAAATGAGCCAAGGACCCATTTTATAGAAGTCTGTGTCGGGCTCAAAATTAGCGGAAAAAGAGGCTTGGATACGGTATCAAGAAAAATCCATACCGGTATCTAGGATTTCTGATGGCTCAAAATGAAGCTGGATACCGGTATCAAGAAAAACCCATACTGGTATCTAGAGTTTCTGATGGCAAAAAATGAAGCTGGATACCAGTATCAAGAAAAACCCATACCGGTATCTAGAGTTGAAAATTTCTAAATTTTTACCAACTTCACCAAATCGAACCCCGATCATTTCTAACACATTTTTAACACCTCCAAATATCCACACAACATTGCAACACGTATTCATACCATTTACTAGACCCTCGGTACACCGAGATATACATACCCATATAATACTTAGAACGAAACACATTTTAAAACATTAACCCACTCATTCACATTACTTAAAATGAGTAAAAGATATAAAGAATTTCATGAAAATTCTGGGTCTTTACATCAATTGCTGATACAGCTCGGTGGAAAGTCCTGAGAGAGATTGAGTAAAACCGTCGGCAGATGCGGCGTGTGTAGCACTAGGATTGGATCGGGCACCATGCTGCTAATTTTGTTGTTCATGACGGTTGCCTTTTGGTTTAAAATTGGGATCATGACATGGGTGCCGGGTGGAAACCCATGCAATTTATTACAGGTTTCAATTGCATGTATGTCCTTTTTACAATATCTACAAAATAATCCTTCGTTATTGGAATTGGAAGGAAAAGAAGATGGGTTACCAGAGAACTTATTCGAATTGGAGCCTTTAGGAACTCGCACAGCCGCTGCAACTAAGAAATTTTTAGTGAGAGAATTGTTTCCAATACATCTCTATTTTTCATCCTAGGTCACCATGTTGTAGGTTTCCCGAATGTCCGGTACCGGTTTTAGAAGTAGTATTTGACCACGAATAGGATTGTAAGTATCGTTGAGTCCCATGAGAAACTGCATGAGATGATCCTCAGTATGATGTGCAATCTTCTTACTTCCTTCGCCGCATTGGCAACAAGCGCACGTGGATAAAGGGTGGTAAGAATCCAACTCATCCCAAAAACCTCGCAACTTTGTGTTGTAACTTGCAACCAACATGGTTACCTGAACATGTGAACCAATGGAACGTTATGATTTGGAATATTCAAGGTAGATTACCTTGAGCGAAACGGGCTTGAAAATTTTCCCAAACATGTTGGGCAGTGGGAGCAAAGAGCGCACTTGGAACAAGATCTGATGAAACTGAGTGAGAGAACCATGAAATCAAGATATGGTTGGCTCTTTCCCATAAGTCGAACTCATCTGGATTTTCAGACTTGGAAGGCTTTTGAATTTCCCATTTACAAACGCTAGGTTGTTCTTAATGGAAAGAGCAATTTCAACCGATCTGCTCCATGTGGCCCAATTTTTTCCATCCAATAATTGTGAGCAAAGTTTGGTGGAGGCATTATCAGAATGTTGGAAATAATAACAGCTTGACGGGTCAAGCCCTTCTTTGAGTTTGGAATTAGAAGAAGCATTGGCTTTGTTTGGTTGATAATTTTGAAAACAATATTTTGAGAAATAATTTTGAGAGAGTGTTAGGATTGTGAAAAAGTAATAATTATAGACATGTTTAATAATTAGAGAGAGATAGAGAGAGAAATGAGAATAATGATTGGATAGAGGGGTATGAGGTGAGAGAGAAATATGATTAATGATTGGAGAAATGAGAGACAAGGAAAAAAAAATTTGGAATTTTTTTTGGGAATTATGAAGTGAACACAGTGATTGTCATCTCCCATGGTAGATTGATAGAGAACATGGAAGGCTTCAGAAAAATTAAAACTTGTATCCAGTTTTGATTCAAAGAAAAAGAAGGAAAAGAATGCTAGGTATAGAACCCTAGCTCTGATACCATGTTAAATTTCTTGGAAGGTTCCAACCTAAAACCAATTGGCAATAGGTGGAGTAACCTCAAGAATTTATTAACCAGGCTTGAGTGGCTTAGATGAGCAATGTGGGATAATTTAACAACTTTTCTTACTTTTAATGAAGTTTTCACGCTTCCACCCCCCCCAGTTTTTGTATTTTCCAGAATAGTATATCGTGTTCTTTTCCTTGGGCCTTTTTTTTGGTTTACCCATGTCGCCTGCACCTTTTATTTGCGTATGGTGTAACATAGTTATACTTTTCTTACTTCTAATGGCGTAACATAGTTATACTTTTCTTACTTTTAATGAAGTTATACTTTTCTTGGCCAATTCCGGCACTTTCTCCGGACATCATGGAATCAGTTCTAAAAAAGAAAGTTATTAATCAAATCCTTAGTGAAGGCACAACTAACTTCTAGCATGTATGAAAAATACAAGCAGAGAGAGGCTTCCAAGCTAAGTACTCCACCAGCTACAACAGCTGCTGCTACGAAGGAAATCAATGCATAGCAAATGATATAAAACTTCACCGCATTTTTGGATAAAATGATCAGAAATAACTACACTAGAGTAGATGCCCGAAGATTCATACTAGCTAATCCATGGTAAGAATCCAAAAAATGCAGAAGAGATGAAAGTAAAAAGAAGTTTTGAATGCAATCGAAATAAAACATGGTCTAGCCTTGGCTTCAATATAATTACCTTTCAAATAACATCCGAAATGAATGTAAGGGTTGCAAGACAATAATATAATAAGTTTAGATCTGCAGATTTAAAGGTGATCAAGAATCCTCAACCTTCAAAATTCCTCACAATATAGTTCAAACACAAAACAAAATTAACAAAATAGGTTCATGATAAAGTTCAAACTCCAAACCAAATAACAAAATAGGAATTACTCCAAACAAACATTAACAAAATAGCTTCATGATGAAATTTGTAGTACTTCATTATTAAGCTGGAACCTGCATAAACTCTCTCTCTCTCTCACTCTCTCTCATAAGCCATCGGTTCGGATTGAAAGATCAGATTGGTGCTGATAAACGGAGTTGTCGCATGCTGCAGAACGTAACGAGAGAGAGAAACGATATTAGAACCAAAAGACAGCTATCAATACTTATTTTAGTTTTCAACAGAATAGATTTTTCAAACAACCAATTTACATGAAAATAAAATGGGGCAGGTATAGTTTTCTCTTACGAAAGCAAACAATGGAAAAGATCGTTTAAAAGAAGAAAGTAATCAACAGTCAACCCATGGCATTAGGATCAAAAAGAGAAGGGAAAACTGTATCAAAGACCTATAATTATTATAGATTTGCCAATTAAACTACAATGAAATTCCCAAACATATAGAAGAAACCATATAACAAAAAATGTTGAATTGCAATAGTGACCACAATTTCTACAGTATATCATTATCAAGTTGTACCAACCAAAAGATGAAAATAAATAAATAAATATAAAAAAACCGGCACAAGGTGATGAAGTAACAAAATGCTGCTCTAATACACATTGCAAGAAAAAACACAAAAGAGAACAGCAATTCCAACCTGCATCACTCAAATAATGGTGCAGAACAATCAAGCAAATGTTTTATATAATTGAAAGCTAATTAAAGACACAAGATATTACTATTAACAGGTCATTTCTCACTTTATCGTCCCTCTTAAATCCACTATCTTGCTTTTATTAGATCTTTGAAAATTTTACACCCTAACAGCATATAAACATATTGAAATATATTCAAAGACTCTTATATAGCGTGGGACTCTTATATAAGTTTTTCTGTAAATAAGTTGGTCGCTTTTGCATTTCTGATTTCCTGGAACCTAAACTTATTAGGCTTCCAATAAGATAAACTATGACAACAAATTAGAAAGAGAAAGACTATGATGGCCTACTGCGAATAATTCACGAAAGCGACAATACTGCAATGACTTTGATTCGATTGCTTCCAAAGAATGTTCAGCCAGGAATGCAAGCATGTACCTGGGAGGAACTCAAAAGAAGGGATTTCGTTCCTTGCATCTGGTTTGGTCTTGCCAAGGTCAAGCACCTCACACATGTCACACAGGATACTATACGCAACTGGTAAAAGGAACTGAAACAGAAAAGCTATTTCATAATGTAGGACACAAATTGACGGGGAACAATAGAGGGGTCACTTCATGGGCTATTTGTGTTTGATCTTGGTGGATGTTTATCTTCTAAGCTTTCTATTCTAGGTCAAAACATTTCCCGACCTCTTTTGCTCTCCACCATTACCCAGACAGATGTGCAATGATGGACGTCTATCTCTTCCCAATTGTCTTTGAGTTGAGCAATACTTTTAACTCAAAGGAGTCTAGTTTCTCTAAACTTCGGAACAAGAGGGATCACTACATGGGTTATTTGTGTTTGATCTTGGAGGATGATGTTTATCTCTTTAGGAGTGATGTAGCACCCTAAATTATAAGTTAATTGAGTCCTTTTTAGTCATTTTTCCCTTTGTTTTTTTTTTTTTTTGGTGATTTCCACGCCTAATGTTTTGGTGGGAAAGGCAATTACGGGAGTCACATGAAGGAGGAGTATAAGAGAGGAGGAAGAGGGAAGGAAAGGGTGTGGAATTTTACTGTTTCTTTTCTCCATTTTCTGAAATTCTGTACATCTCTTCCTGAAGCTTAATACAAGAGTTACTGAGTGCCAATTTGGTTACTCTTTCAATTCCCAAATTTGTGTGAATCTATCTGTACATTATCAAGGAGTTAGTAGATTTAGTTGTTATTTGGCGTGTGAAGCTATCTACAAAACTTTGCTAGTCCCAGTAGAAGAGAGCCACACAAATCACTAAAAGAAGCACCAAGTGAAGCTATCGACAAAACTTTGCTAGTCCCAGTACAGCCCTAATTTTATTTTATTTTTTATCAGCCCCTGTAAAGCCCTATTAGTGTTACTATGCATACTATTCTTTGACTATTCTTTCTTACCCTTGCATTCTGAAGCCAACTTATGCGTACTAGTTGCCCATCGGGGAAAAAAAAGACTTATGGATACTAGTAGACGTGTTTGAAATTGTAAGAGTTTAAGGACAGCTAACAAACAGAATAAAACTTCTCACCCTCTCAGTCATAAATCTCAACACCTTTCTTTCAAACTATCATTCTAAAGAGAATGCCACATTACATTTACCAAGCATCCTGCAACATGTAGCATCTATAACATTATAGTGCATCCATGAAAAAATTGATCTAGGTCTAGCATTTTGTAGGCAGTGAGCAATACCCTAGACATGCTCTCCTCTATCACCTATTGCCTCCTTAACCTCCAAACGTTTCTTTACAGCTATAGCTCCTCTACTCCAGCTATAACTTCTTAGTTCTAACCACTCAGGAGTACACTGGTAGTTCACCTATCTACAGAAGAGCAATATAATCTTTCTGAGATTATATGATTAATGATGAAAAGTTTGCCTTGATCTACTGAAGCACTAAGAAATTTGCACATATCTAATAGATTTGTGATTACCCTCCCACCTTCTCAAACATGGGTTAATCCGACACTCCCACGGTACACCATGTGGTGTTGTTTGCGATCCCAACAAATCATGTCCTGATAAGTTCAGCAGCTAGGAAATGATGCCACTATTGATAGGTGACATGGTACTCTGTGACTCCTAACAATTGTCCCTTGAAAATTAGCCGAACAACCAATGAATTTGCCTCGTCCTCTAGCAAAATGTATAATGCACTATATTATAAACACTGCTTCCCAACCTAGGACTCAAAAGGTATGTACATCAAAGGCAGTTCTTAATCGGTAGCGATCCTTATAACAAATTCTAACTACATGAAGAAATAAGCTGAAAGAGGAACAAGACATTAAGAAATAGGCCATTCGTGAGTTTCAGCAATTCCAAGGGAACAATTGTGCACTCTTTGTTTTCTAATCGCAGAACTATATCTTAAAAAATTTACATTGTTCACAAACAAGGCCACTCCAACTAATAAACCTTCATAATTCCATTGCATCTCTGATACATGACAAAAGCTGTTTTCTCTACTAAATCCATGCAATAGATAATCAAATTTCATACCAAACCAAAGAACACAAGGGAATAGGTCAATAGCATACAACAAGCCTGACACTTTACAAAAATTGCAGTTGTCTGGCCTTCTCTCTAAGTACGCACTTTATGTTTAGAAGATATGTTTTTCTAGAGAGAACTTAGTACAAATGGAGCCATAGTTATTTATTCTCATATATGAAAAGCACTCCAAAAGAATCATAAACTGATCACCTCTAGTATACACCTTGAACTAGTTTCTGATTCAAATTACTACATGCAACTTAAATGCATAGAGGATAAGGAAATGTCGCGACTAAGGATTCTGCGGCAAATTCATTACAACCAGTTCTTTTCATGTTTCATCTTCATCTTTTATGGCTTTGGCGCTTCAGCAAATAAGTACTATTGATTGCTTACAATTTCCTATTGCTTGATTACAATACATGGTAACTAAAATTTGTTGTTCTACATCGCGAAAATCTTCAATACAAATATAAACCACAAAGGGCATTAAGGAATGAAGATTATTGCTCATTAAATGATATTGTCACGACTATGAAGCGCATAAGAAATATTAAGAAACAGAAGATATAGGATACAAAAAACAAAAGGAAAAACAACAAAGAACAAAACCAGATTTAGAAGTACCTTTTCTTCTCATTCCTTACTGATTGAGGTCAGCTGGCATCATAAAAGCATTAGGCGAAACTAAACTTTCTATGTAGATGTCCGCTTGGCAAAAAGGAACAGTGTCATGAATTAAAGGGAACTTGAATGTTTGCTCAATGTTATCATAAATGCCAAATTCCCCATTTATATTTACCAAAGTCACACCATCCTTCAAGCACCACAATGGCTCTGGATTTTGAAAAGGCCACTGCTCTGGCAAGTATGGTATACTGACCAATTTAGTCCACGACTCTTTAATGCCATATTCATTCATTGCCCACAGATCAACATAATATGCATCCTCACAAATAATAGAAAGGCAACCTCTCGAAGCAATGACAAATAAGTGTTCAATCTCTGATTCATAATTAGGTTGTGGAATCTCCATGTATGTCTCCTCTGATAAATCAAGGGCTGTGATTGAGAAAGAGTTTATGATAGGATTGGTTGCAGCCCAAAGTATTGATCCATTCAATACTTTACCTTCTCCCAAAACAATATGGGGAAAATCCCCAATCCTCCTCCATGAATCTTTCCTCAAGGAATAAACCTCAACTTCGAGTCGATCTCCAACAGAATCAACCCTAACCACCTTGTAGTCATCATTGGAGGGGTCATATCCAAAACCAAAAGAAATGCCACAACTATGTTTTTCCTCAAAAGCTGACAACACACGAGTTTCCCGAGTGGATGGATTCCATATGTAGAAGGTATCAACCAGATCCCAAAAGTAAATACATACCAAGCCATTACAAGATCCCACGATCTTAATATACCGAGTCATAGTCTCAAATGGGTAATTGAGATCCACCTCTGCAAAGCCATATGGTTCTTGAAAAAGAGAATGTAAAGAGTAAGATTTGAGCTCATAATTTGCGTATCGGGTGATGATCCTCCATGGTTTAAGGGTGTCATCCACAATTACAAGATCGAGATGCTTTTTCACAAATTGTGGACTGGATATCATGGTTTGCCAAGATTTGCATACGCTTTTGAACCGAGTCAAAGAATTGACTGGCAATCGAAGAAGAATCTCGAGGATAAGTTCCAAAGGAAGATCAGGCAATTTGAATGAATGTACATCTATAGTGGGTGATAATTGTTTTCCCCGAGTTCTTTTAGGTGATAGATGGGATGTGGAATGGCCGCCTTCAGTGGCCATGAATCGTGATGGTAAAGTGATAGTGATAGTAGACTTAGTGATTTAGGGTTTTATGAGATTTTTAACAATAGAATAGGAAAGAAAAGTAGGAAAAGGGAAGATGGAATCCAGGAGTATAGGGTTTGAGTTTTTAGTAACTTTTTGGCACCTAGAAATGGCCATTCGTGTTTAGGCTATAGTTGTCAATTAAGCAAACATACGCGTGGTTAATTGGTATTTACTTACATCTACAAAATGGTTCATCTATAACTTCATACTATTTTAGTAGGTTACTCCAATACTAATATTGACTTTTAATCATAATTATCAGAAAACTGATTCCCATAAAAATATAGTAAAATTAAACACACTAGCTTACAAGCCAAAAAAAAAACTAGCTTACAAAACGAGTTATGCAAATTGTTATATTGAATTATTTTAATCTAATGTCTTTCCCTCATTGCGACATTACAGAGAGAATGCACATAGCATGGTTAATCATAACTTCGACAAAATAGGCTTAGAGACATGAGACATAGAAACTTCTATAGTCTAGGTTTGTAGTGTTGAAAAAAATCATCTAATCAGGAGAAAAATTTAGGAAAATCCAAACTTGTAGAAATTAGAACAGTGGCGTAGGTGAAACATACACAAGGCTCTCCACATGGCAAGCCATCATTGCCAAGTTAGCTCCATTGGGATGCAACACAGACATCTCCAACAATCTTGAAATCACATATCCTTCTCATGAGATGACACGTGTATCAGTAATGAATTTCCATATGCTCAGCAAAAAATAAATAATAAATTTCCTCATACTCCGCCCATTGGTTGATCCAATGAAAAATTGAGCCAAAAAACTTATGGATTCTATCAAAGCATCTCCTACCCCTCTCCACCTAAGCATGCCCAAGCATCCATTTGTCATGGAAAAACAACCTCAACTCGAGCTCACTACCGTCTCTGCTTACGATAAGATGCTCAATCTTTCTAGCTCAACTACCTAATTCGCCCCAAGCATGTCTGTCTCTTCAGCCTCTTGGTTATTATACCAAATCTCCCGAGTACCTAGCCAAGTGACTAATCTTATTAGCACAATTGCAATATTCTTTGTAAATTAAACATAATTTGGGAACTTGCAATTCATTAATGTATCCATATAAGCATACATCATCCATATAAGCCCATTATTTGCTCGAAATTCCACATAAGCCCACTATTAGCTCGAAATTTCATAAGAAAGATAGGTAATGGAATCTCCTACAACGTCACAAGCTTTCCCAAACTTCTGAGCAAAACTTGTATCCTGAAACAATTATTACTAGCGGAACGCCAAAGTGAAATTTGTAGCCAAGTCATTTAAGGGATTTGAACCACAGGTTATTGGTCATTCAGCAACAAGGTTGCTCGTGTTATGCCAAAACCTGAACTAGAGAATACAACTAAACAAACAAGACACAAGATTTACATGGTTCTCCCTCAACCACGAAGTTCTAGAGGTACGTCGACGGGGAAGAGCAAGAGGATTCACTTTCAATGGGGAGAAATACAAAGAGCCGGCTATACTCGTAACTGTACTTTAAGCATTCGATAGATATCTAGGAACAAATTTCTGAGGAGCAACCTAAAGAGTATAAATGTCTCACATCTATATAACAAAACAAGGATTGTTTTGAATAAAATATTCATCTCCTAGAAAATCTCAACCCTCCATCCTTGCGAATCCAACGGTCCAAAAATATCCCTCTCACAAACTAACTTTTGAGTGGCACTCCCTTAAATGCCTCTCATGTTTGAGGGCGGAAGTCCAAATTGAAGGGTTATCATTGAAAAAAAGAAAAGAAAAGAAAAGAAAGAAAGAAATTGGGTTCAAATTTTGAATCCAAAAGCACGGCCTTATCTCTCACATCTTTGCCCAAATGAACAGACCAACACAAGTCTACCAATACTACGGAGAAAAATGCTCTCGAAAGAGATGACACTATAAAAAACCATAAACGTCACGCTTTTTAAGCGTGATGTTTTACTTTCTATGTCACTCACAAAAGCGTGATGGATCCAGGTGACATGGTAAATCACTCTTTTCTATCACGCTTTATAAGCGTGATGGAAAGATAACAATCACGGTCAAAAAGCATAATCTTTTTGTGTAAAAACCGACATTAAAACTAATTCCGCGCAATTTCTTTGGTTTTTTATCTCGCTTTCTTCTAAAAGCGTGGTTGAATGTAACATATGATCACATCTAAAAAATGTGATCTTTTATAGTTAAAACTGAGATAGAAAATAAATAAGCGAGATCTTTTCTTATTTAAGATCTCACTTATTTGAAAGAAGTGACATCTTTTCTTGAACACAATATAAAAATATATATATATTGCAGCCTAATCTGAACTATTTATTTGCACTAATATACATCAATTACACAAAAAACAAGCATAATTTCAAACTAAAGATTTTGGGCTACAAGAGAAAACAGAAGGCAAGAATATGCACGCTTTCATTATGTCCTCCCTAGGGAAATTTATTTGATGTTGTAACAGAGAAATAGTGTCTACTGATTGTGTTCGTTGAGTGATATGATAACAAAAATCTAGGCACAAGCAATCCTATTGGCACGGCATTTATAAATCTTTTAACAAGAACAAAACTAAAAAACAATCGGCTAATCAAAAAGGAAAATCCATTTTCATCCCCAATTCATGATATACCTTGAACAGATCTAGCAAACAAAAAATACACAATGAAAGAAGAAGAAAAATAAAGCAGACAGGAAAAAATTAGAGATAAGATGACAAACCCAAGAATACTCCGTGTAAACTTACTATCTCAGTCTTCTGCAAAAGCGAGATAAAATGTTCATTCCGTGTAACTTTATCACGGTTTTAGAAAAAGCGAGATGTTTTGAAAATTTCAAGTGTGATTTTTATGGAATATTGTAGTAGTGCGATCAGCGGACCATGCATTGGCGACACATCACTCGCCAATCTGTTCTTTCCTTGCCTTCATCTTCTGCCAATCTCCTCCCTCTTTTTGGCCCAAGCCTCATCTCCTGTTTAATCTAATATCTATGGCTCCAAGAGTGCCAACAGTTACCAAGTCAATCGAACCTGCAACTCATCGTCCCTCTTCCATGTGAGCAAGTTTCTCATTTATTATCCAATAGTTAGCCATAGTGTCTTTTGTAAATGAATCAAGAAATTTTCCCCCTTCTGTAAATGTAAGGTTGCATATGTTGTTGTCCAGAAGAAGAAGAAAAAAAGGTTGCATGTGTGCTATTGGATATGGGGTTCTTAGTATGATAGAGTCAAACCATAGTGTTCTTTGGGAAAATTTCAAAAAAAACCCTGAACTTTACACTCAATGTTTCAAAACCCCCTTGAACTTAACTAAACTTCAATTCACCCCCAAACTTTCCTCCATTAATCAATTTACCCCCATTGTCTACTTACATTAATTTGGAAAAGCTGGAAATAGCTAACGTGGACTTGGATGGCCGTTAACCTGTCCAGTCATCAAGGGAAAATTTCAAAAAAAAACCCTAAACTTTACACTCAATGTCTTAAAACCCCCTGAACTTAACTAAACTTCAATTTCACCCCCAAAATTTCACCTCAATGTCTCATAGACTCCTGAACTTAAAAAAACTTCAATTATACTCCCAAACTATCACTCTGTTAGTAAATCTACCCCCTAGTGCCCAAATCCATCAAATTGATAGCAGATTTTGGTTACAGAGTTAATTTTTTCCGTTATCTCTCTCTCACACCCACACATAATCCCACCCCCATCTTTCTCCTCCCTATCCATCCAGTTTACCCCACAGATCCAAAAACTAGAAACTGTCGCAACTCGTTCCCCTCTCGATAAAACATTTCATATCATCGAACACACAAATTGCCTGGTGGACTTCACCAAGGATGTCGATCATGAGGTGGTATTCAGCGGGGTCGTGGCAATAATTAGGTTGGGATTTGGCCCAGTGGAAGAAGGAGAGGTCAATTTTGGAGGCGGATTAAGGTTCGGTGGATTAGGAAAGGGGAGTGGTGGATGCCGGTGAGTTGTAAGGGATACCGTAGGTTGAAGGAATTTGGTGCTTTGGGTATGTGTTTTGATCTGTGGGGTTGAATGGATGAATATGGAGGAGGGAGAATGGGGTGGATTTGTGTTGAGAGATAACGAAAAAATACTTTGTAACCAAAATCGGTTATCAATTTGACGGATTTGGACGGTAGGGGGTAGATTGATTAATGAAGTGATAGTTTGGGAGTGTACTTGAAGTTTCTTTAAGTTCAAGAGTCGATGAGACATAAGTTTGGGGGTGAAATTGAAGTTTAGTTAAGTTCAGGGGGTTTTTGAGACATTGAGTATAAAGTTCAGGGGTTTTTTTGAAATTTTCCCTAATGACTAGACAGGTTAACGGCCATCCAAGTCCACATCAGCTATTTCCATTTCCCAGTTGACAAAAGTAGATGGGGGGGGTAAATTGATTAACGGAGTGAAAGTTTGGGGATGAAATTGAAGTTTAGTTAAGTTCAGGTGGTTTTGAGACATTGAGTGTAAAGTTCAGAGGTTGTTTTGAACAGGCTCCACTCAACACATATATGTGTACTGCTTTAACTTTTTGTCTTTTCCAATTATCACACATAGGTAGTATAATGAAAGAGATTTTCTAATTTCAAAAGTTTAAACTTACCTTATTTTTTCTTCTCTTTTTCAAAGTTAATTTTAAAGGTTTGTTAGTTTGAACTGTTGTCACGGGGCCTTGCGCTACTTCTTAAGCTACAGACTTGATCGAGTAGGTAAGTGTGTGTTTTTCCCCCCTTTTGCTCTTTTTCGGTTTCTTACTTTAAGTTTGTGAGGAGGTGATCTTGCCAAGGTTTTGTGATGTGTTTTGTATTAGTGGCATCTAAATCCTATGAATGTGTATTAGTTCTATTACTTTTACTTATAAGAGTGTGCGTAAAATTGCATTTTTTGGAAATGGAAAAAAATTCAACCCAAAGGTCATCCATTTGTGCTTTATCATGTTTTAGACACCCCAAAATGAGACGTTTGTGTACATTTTAATCCCCGATGATGAAAAGAAACTATCGGAAAGTCTCTTGGATTGAAATTCTTCAAGTTGTGCTTTATCATGTTTTAGACACCCCAAAATGAGACGTTTGTGTACATTTTAATCCCCGATGATGAAAAAGAAACTCTCGGAAAGTCTCTCGGATAGAAATTCATCAAGTCAACTCAATCAACAGTACTATAAGATACTCATCTCTCACGCACGACACAACCTCAATCACGTGCAACAGCCCTTTTGAACTTTGGCGGTGGAAGTGTGCTGCATGGCACAGTTCGTTTGCCGCACGACACTGTCACTTGTCACAAAACTTTTGCAAAGCTTCCAACAACTCGAATTGTTGACACTCGGTTCCCCCATCTTCATGATGATTTCTTGCAAGGAAGAAAGGCTACCTCGTGGCTATGATTATTTGTGTGGAGAGAAAGTTTACGTAGTGACCAAGAGAATTCCTACGCCTATAAATCCCGACCAATTTCGGATGAGAAAAAAAAAGGAAAAAATAATGAAGAACACCATGAAACTCTATCCCCTGTCAAAAACACCTTCTCCATTATAAACCACCTTCATTACTATCTCTAATCTTCCAGAAATCAATCTCATAACCACCTTCAAAGCAAACTCGGTCAGAAAGTTAGGTCCCCTATTTTTCAATTTCAAAACCGTGAGTTTATCACCCTAGGCCCATCCGTTTCCATTTATTCACCACCCTTGCTGCTGTACCAAAGTGAAGTTGGAGGCCATAGAAGGTTCAAGTTGTGGTCAGAAATGTCCAGAGGTGTTCAATCCGAGAGGTTCAAGCTGAAGGCATATTTCCGTTTCGTCAAAATTCTCAACTTTGGTACCTT
Source organism: Vaccinium macrocarpon (assembly GCA_022606695.1). Classification (NCBI taxonomy): domain Eukaryota; kingdom Viridiplantae; phylum Streptophyta; class Magnoliopsida; order Ericales; family Ericaceae; genus Vaccinium; species Vaccinium macrocarpon. Next base: position 21,876,924 of record CM040179.1, read on the forward strand.
GAGGAGAGGGGTGCCAAGTGTGGGATGATCTTCTATATCATCTCCACATTTGGTATACCCATGTTATAGTAAAAACTAGTTTAAATAGATACCTCCTGGTTGCGTCGTACGGTGAAAATATCGCTTCGTATGGGGTAATTTAGTGAGGAGGAACATTCTTTACTTAAGCACATTGTTTTCCTATCCAAAAAATATGTTTCTAACTAAGTTTCATGCCTTGTATGAGTTTCCATTCAATCATTTTGAAAAACAAAGTTTCAAACTGTTGTGAAATGAACAATGCCGCATGGCACTCCTCATGTACCGCACGGTACACTTGGAGTGTTGTATGGCACTCTTGAAAATTTGACCATTGTATTGATGAATAGTGCCGCACATCACACTTTCTGTACCGCACTACACACTTTTGTAAAATCTGAAATTTTGAAACCTTTCCTTTACAAAATAATTTGAAGTCTTCGTGTATTGTCCGGATTATTTGATTTGCATATTGCTTATTTTCATTATTATCATCTGTTTTGTTTGATAAATTGTTTATTTGATTAAAGTTCGGCATTAAAATATTTTCTAAAAATCCCTCCCACCAATGTTTAGTAAAGACCTATTTTTAATCGGGCAAGTGGAGTGCATTAAAACCCTTCCCCGTTCGTAACCCGGCTCTCGAATCCAAAACGAATCTCTAGTTTCCAAATTTTCTCTAAATCATTTTCAAAACGGTTTCTCGGGTCCTAAACATTTTCCAAAAACCCGGGTGGCGACTCTAGTTTTCAAATAAACAACCGGTGGAAATCGACCGTCCACAAAATGGCGACTCTACTGGGGATTCTTAAATTAATCTCTAGTTTGATGTTTTTATACTTATGAACTTCCCAAAAGCTTGTCAAAACGAAAATGCCTAGCGCTATCACAAGGAAGGAATGGTGGACTAATAGGGCCTCGCCCGACCATCCTAACTGGAGCATTTTGGGTTGTTTATTTGTGTAAAGATATCAAAGAAGTGATTAATTTGGGGAGCCAAACTTGAAAAACATTTGTGGGATTTTTTAAAACAATTTTATTGCTGAACTTTTGCATCACTTGCATCGATGTTGGATAAACCCCACTGCTACATCTTGGTTACCCTACCCAGTTTACTTGTGTTAGGACATCCCTAAATGCTCAACAACCTTGGATTGTGATGAGTCAGCCTACCGCTTGACCTTTGCCATGCAGTACACTTGGCATTGGGAGGCAAATATTGGCTCTAGTCTAGGGGACCCCCTAAACCAAAATCGGCATTTGCATATAGTTAACCTAGAACCTTCCAACCTAGGACAGGGACCCACAGGTTAGGATTATGTGATATATCCTGTTAACTGCTTTTTGCCTACTATTTGTCTGTTTGCATACATATTCATGATAGTTTTTCACCCTACGTTGTCACATCCCCTCCACAGTAATAAGAAGGATTATCCCAATAATCAAATGTTTTTTTGAATAAACAAACCCCCGTTTTCAAAATAAATGCTGCAATTGGCCCTTTTCCTCCCAATAATTAGAATGTTGTATTTCTTTTGTCAAAGTCTGTAACCAAAAATGAGTAACCAATCTGGAGGCAAGAAACTCAAGTCCACCTTTGCCATCCATCATGGTGCACCGGTGTGGATACTTGAAGAAGTGGGAAATGGAACTTTAAACAAAGACAAGCTTGAAGAATTGTTTCACCAGCTAGCCATGTTTGACCAACCAGGCTTAACCCTCCAATGGCACGACTCTGAGAACGTGAATGGTAAAGGTTGGGAATTCCACCTTCCCGAAGATGATGAATCCAAGAATATCCCCAACAAAATCATTGTTAAGGTGGAGCAAGATAGTGATGATGAAGATGTAGACATCATGCCACCAGTCAAGTACTTCCAACCAGACGGTACACCAGTCTACTACTTCCAAGACCTAGTGACAGGACACAAGCACTGGGATGAGTGTGATTGTGAAGCTTGCTATGGAGATTGTCTTCTTCTAAATAATGGCTTGTCACCCAAACAACTCAAGAAAATGTATGATTTGGAGAATCCACCAAAACAACCAGATCCAAGCAAAGAATCAAAGCAAGAGGAATCAAGTCAGGAATTCTCCTCCAACAAATCCAACAACTGAGTCAGATCAAGAATCAACAGCAAGCTAGTTGGCAGCAGATCTAGCATGCAGGGCCTTTTTGGGACTGTCAAGTCCATCTTTTGTAGCCCTAGTCAGTTTGAGCTTTATCAAGTCTATACTTTTCTTTATCGAGTCAGTTTGTACTTTTCTTTATGTCAGTTGAGTCAATTTGTACTTCAGCTATGTTGAATTTCCCATTGTTTGAGGGAGAGAGCCAATTGTAGTCCTGAACTACATCACGGCCTGATTCCTCCGAAATTGGGATACGTAGGCAACCCCTAAAAAGGTTCGGCCTTTGTTTTGCAAAAATCTTTCAAATAAAATGGGGATTCAAATAAATCCAACAAAACACTAAAAATTGGGACAATCCTTTCTAAGACTGTGGTTTCTGTAGATATTGCATTGCATATTATGCATCATTCTTTCATTTGTACATAAATTCTTCTTTCATGCACATAGCATTTAGCATTTTCTGCACCAAACACTAAATTAGTTTTGTTTTCGCTATCAATTTTAATCATTGGTAAGAGCGAGAAGAACACTGTACCTGGTTGGACTAGAACTTCCAAATAGCGATTAATTTGAACTGAGTAAAAAATGGTACAATTAGATTCAGTAGGCCCTACAGATATGTCAAATAAGAATGAGATCGAGGCTCTCAAGTTAGCCTTAGAAGAATAGCGGGAACACAGTGATAGTCAGATGGTTGAATTACTACTTTTAATACAAGGTCTAACCCTTCAAAACAGGCCGCCAGGAGGTCCAAGGGAGCAATCATCACTGAATCCACCTCCACAAGAGAATCCAAACTTGGAAGTAATGATGGCGAAAGTCGCCAAACTCGAGGAATCAGTTCAAAAACAAGAGAAAGTGCCTGCCACAGGTGTTGATATGGACAAGTTGTGTCTATTTCCCAACGCCAAACTCCCAGAAGGATTCAAACCCATAGCTTGGGAAAAGTTTGATGAAAGTGGAGATCCAAAAGCTCATCTGCAAACATATGTGGGCACCCTGTCCATGTATAACATTGAAAAGAACACCGTGGGACAAATGTTTCAACAGACTCTGACAGGACCAGCACTACGATGGTTTTTGAATCTAGACATTTCAAAGAAAGGAAGTTGGGAGGATATTGGGACAGCCTTTATGGCTCGGTACAATTACAACATTCAACTCGAGATGACTATTCGAGAATTGGATGCAACCAAGATGGGAGCAAACGAGTCCTTTCCTGACTTTATCAAAAGGTGGAAAGGAAAAGCATCTCAGATGATAGATCGACCCTCAAAGAAAGAGCAGATGAGAATTATCACAAAGAACTTGGCGCCTGATTTTGCAAAGAACTTGGTAGTTTTTCAAACCATTGCCGACTTCAAGACTTTCTACGAAGCCAGCCTTGCAGTTGAAGATGCACTTAGAACTGGTATATTTGAGAAAGGAGAATCTGCCAAGCCCAAACGAGTTTACTTTGGCAACAACAACACTCTATTCGGGACCAACCAATACAACCACGCTTAGACCAGCTCCTCAAACTCCAAGCCAACCAAAACTGAGCCCATCAACTAGATAGCAACCCAGCCAGGAATTTTTACCAATTAATTCCTTTTTCCCTTAACCACAGTCTACAAAAAGCTCTTTGAAAGAGATGTTATCAAACCACTTGAGCCCTACGAGCCACCCAAAATACTTCCATCAAATCATAACCCAAACGCCTTCTATTCCTAACACTAAATGCCCGGTTATCATACCAAAAATTGTATCCGTCTCAAGCACAAAGTTTAAGACCTCATTGAAGATGGAACGCTTCCACTCCCTCTTAAAAAGCCAAACACTGTCTCAAATCCCATGCCAGAACACAAGTCAAATACCCAAATCAACTAAATCTCCATCAACTCCACTCCAAATAATCCACGCTCTGCCAAATTTAACCCTAGTCTATACATAATACCAGTTACCGAACCTAAACCCATTATTCCTGTGCCAGAGGATCTTAGAGTCTGCTTCCTCGAAAGCATCAAACTAGAACAGAAATCTAAATGGGCAGATATCACAGAAAATGAGCAATGGGCCATGAATGATCAGGATTGGGAAGAACTTCACCAAGAATGGGACCCAAGCCAGTTTATTATCTCAGATTCTCATGCCAAGCCAGTTGTTTTTATACCAACGGATTCTCATATATACCGGATTGACAAAGTCGTGTGCATCGCTGGCATGGTGCATACTTTTGAATATGTCGAACCAAGTGAACAGGAAGATCGGCGGGAAAGATGGGAGGCAATTTGTGTTAATCCTCTTGACGCAGTTTCACTCCCTGCATTATTTGAAGAACCTGGAGACATATGGAATCAAACACTCGAAGAAGTTTATCATTGGGTCCCTAGCAGCAATCCTCCGGATAATCTGTTGCCACTTCCACTTCCTGGGATTGAAGAACATTCTGTCATAGAAACTATTTTTGGTGATCATGATAGGTTTCCTCAAGCCTACATTATCGAGGAATCTCTGCCTCGGTCATCTGTGCCATTTCACCCTCAACCAGATAATTCGGTTCTAATTACGGATTCCATGGATTCATTTTGGAGTGAAGAAGACGTGATCGATATCAAGGTCGACAACGATGAAGTGTGGACCGTCAATAAAGCATGTTAGATGATTCATTTTGGAATGACCAAGCATGGAAAATCTGGGAAAAAGATGGAAAACATCAAAATCGAGAAACGAAAAGTCGAGGATAACCTTGTAGGTTTTTGGTCCGAGTATTTCGACACAAAATAGAAGTTGGAATCCATCAAGTCTGGAAAATGCAAGGTCAATGAATTTTCAGACTTTTGGGATGAAAAGCCACCATCAATCAATCGAGTAACGAGAAGCGGACGAATTTATCAACTTGTTAATCTACAAAGAGGCAACACCTATAACAGAAGTTGTCACTCAACCACCGCCAAGTAATCCCATGCTAGTAGAAGATCCCATCCAAAAGCAACTTGAAAGAACTCCAGCATCAGTGTCCATCTAGAGGTGGAGACTGGGGTAGTTCCAGTTTTCCAGATTTGAGACCGATGAAAGAGAGAGGAAGGTGGAGCATTTATTCCCTCCCGAAAAAAGAAGTGTTTTGCCAGACCAAACAATTAACCACACTAATAAAACCCAGAGTTGTTGTTTTGCACAAAAATGACGCCCTTTGTTAGTTTTGATCTGAGTGGGAATGGGTTTACATGAAGTTCACGTTATACTCTACATTAGATCAAACCCATGATATTTTTCAGTATGAGAGAGAAGAGGATTTGTGTCGGTGAAGGGGGACTTATACTTTTTTATTTTTTGTTTTAGCATTTGGAAATGATTTTCACTGAACTTGGTGAGTTGGCAGGGGGAGGTGTCTCCAACATGTAAAAAAAAACAATAATGCTACGCACACAACAAGAGTGCACAGTAGCTACACACCCAAAGCAAAAACAGTTCCATTTTGCTTATTGAAAAAAAAAACCCCAAAATTCCAAAATCTTTCAGATCGCACCTAAATTCTTCCTCTTTTCCTCTTTCCCCCAAATTCTCAGTCCATACGAAGAGGAGAGAGAGAGAGAGAGAGAGAGAGAGAGCAATTCCAGTCAGCCACGACCAAGCACCACCATCACTGCAACTTGTCCAGTCGGCAGCCACCACCTTACCACACCAAGAAGACGCCTCCGTTCAAGAATTGCTTCGATTTGTACCAGTCGTTCGAAGCAGACCCGCCACCAAGGTCTCTCTCTCTCTCTCTCCCTCTAATTTGTTCGATGTTTTCGGGCATTTGCGTTAATCCATTTTGCTTCTTAATGCTCTTGTTTTCCATTAGCTAGCGAGGGCTCGTCTGCATAGCTTTCATATTGATGTTAACAAGCCTTTTACTTGTTTATTGTTGTTTGGTATTTTGACCTAGTGTTTGGAATATTAATTTGAGCAGTGTGATGCCTAGATATAGACCCAAACACAATACATCATTTCTCAAGAATCGGGTAATAGGGTGTTCGATTTTTGTAACTGGTAATCATAATTTCGTTACTCTTTATGTCGTTTTCTTTTGCTCCTTAAATGAAATAATGTTGCTTTCAATGGTTTTATTGATGTCTATAAATGATTGTGTTGTGCATCTAATTAGTTTTCTTTGTGTTTGAACCACAGATGATGTCACCTAATTCCGTTCCATCGGCAATGCATCCAAACAGATTGTGTGTAGAAGAAGAAGAGGTATGGAATGGGGACAGTGAAGAAGAAGAATGTGATGAGGTACATACTATTGAGGATGGGAATGAGGCAACAAAAAATGATGAAGATAGAGTTGACGAACCAAAGGAGGGAATGACATTCGACACATCAGAGGATGCTCATTTGTATTACTTCAAATATGCTAAAGAAAAAGGATTCGTTGTGGCTACACGAACATCGCGAAAGGGAAAAGATGGAAAATTGAAGCATGTAATTTTGTCATCCAATCGTGCTGGAAAGGCAAGGGTGAAAACTAGCAACCCAGTCAAACCACGTCCGCAATCGAAAATTGATTGTCCACCTCATATTACTGTTGCTCTATACCCAGATGGAAAGTGGAGGTTAAACAAGGTTTATTTAGAGCACAATCATGAGCAGAGCCCCGGAAAGGCTAGGTTTTTTAAGTGCAATAGGGTACTCAGTAATGACGTAAAAAGAAAGCTTGAAATGAATGATAGAGCCGGGATCAAATTGTGCAAGACTTTTAACTCAATGAAGATTGAGGCTGGGGGACCTGGTGAGCTTCCATATCTTCAGAAGGATTGCAGAAATTATTTGGACAAGCTGCGACATTTACGACTTGTGGAAGGAGATGCCGAAGCGATGCACAGTTATTTTATGAGAATGAAAGCTGACAATTCCAACTTCTTTTCCGCTATGGATTTGAATGAAAAGGGTCGACTAAGGAATGTATTTTGGGCTGATGCAAGGAGTAGGGCAGCTTGCAAGGAGTTTGGTGTTGTTGTGACTTTTGACACAACGTATTTGTTAAACAAACATGAGATGCCTTTTGCTCCATTCGTAGGCGTGAATCATCATGGGCAGTCAATTTTATTGGGATGTGGGCTTATCTCTCATGAAGACACGGAATCATTTTCATGGTTATTCCAAACTTGGAAGACATGCATGGGGGGTTGTGCTCCGGACGCAATAATTACTGACCAATGTATGGCCATGCAAAATGCTATAGAAATTGTATTCCCCGACACCCGACATCGGTGGTGCATATGGCATATTATGAAAAAGGTAGCGGAAAAGTTGGGTGGGTATAAAGACTAAAAAAATTGGTTGGTGTATGCGCAATGCAGTTTATGATGATTCACTAACAATAGAACAATTTGAGAATGCTTGAGGTGGGTTCATTAAAAAGTACGAGCTTCAAAGTAACCCATGGCTAGAGGGGTTGTATTTGGAGAGGGAACGGTGGGTGCCTGCTTACTTGAAAGATGTATTTTGGGTGGGAATGTCCTCCACTCAATGAAGTGAAAGTATGAATGCTTATTTTGATGGTTATGTTCATGCGAAGACGACCTTGAAACAATTTGTAGAACAATATGAAAATGCCTTGGCATATAAGGTGGAAAGTGAACATCTGGAAGATGTTAAAAGTTGGAGCACTTGCATCCCATTAATAACTGAAAGCGAGGTGGAGAAACAATTTTATAGTGTTTATACTCATGCGTAGGTTGAGGAGTTTCGTAAAGAGTTTGTCGGGAAACTTGAGTGTGTGTGTGTGTGAAAAAAGGAGAAGGACAATATGAGGTACTAGAGCAAGTCACATATGGAGAAGTAACAGATCTAAAGAAGAGGTGGGTGACTTTTACTATAGCTTTTAATGTTGAAACCAGCGAGACCCATTGTAATTGTCGATTGTTCGATTCTAAAGAAATGGTGTATAAACATCAATTAATGGTGTGGCATCAAAGGAGAGTTGAAAGAGTGTCTGACAAGTACGTGTTAAGAAGATGGTGCAAAAATGTGAAAAGGGCCCACACTAGAATTCGGATCGGTTATGATAAGTCGGCAACGTCAATTGAAGCACAACGGCATGATAGCATGTGCAATCTTTTTAATGAGGTTGCTGCCTTAGCAAAAGATTCGAAAGAGAAGTATAATATGGTCATGACAAGGTTACATGAGCTAAACAAGAGTTGAAGGAAGAAGCTTTGGTTGTTTGTGACAGTAATGCAGTTCCAGATGCTCCTCATGATCCACCTTCACTAGGAGATGGGCTTCTACCTTCCAAACAGAGCGCGAACATACTTGACCTAGAAGGTATTCGACGAAAAGGGAGACCGCAGAGCAAAAGGAAGCAAGGTAATGTGGGAAAAGCTATAAAGAAAAAAGTAACAAAAAAGAAGACAATCTCCAAAGAAAAAGCCAAGGTATAAGTTTTTTATATTTTGTTGGTTACTAGTTAAATGGACATGTGATACTTATATTATTTTTTAATTTTAGGAGGTAGACGAGATTGCAGTTGACCATGGGTTCGGAGCACAAGAGAGTGTTGAAAATATAAATATAAGAAAACTTTTTTTAATTGCTCAATTCTTCCAAAATACACACAATAACATAACCCATTTAGTCCCAATAATTGGAGGTATGGGCGGGGGGATGGATAAGAGACAGACCTAACATTTGGCAATAAATGCACAAAGTGGCTGCTCCCATAATACCACTGAAACAGATGGATTGGAGACAGACCTAACCTTTGGCAATAAATGCACAAAGTGGCTGCTCATAGAATACCATTGAAATAGTGGTCCCCCTATACCGTCACGATTGCTGCAGAATCATGCCCTCAAATCAAAGCTAAAAGGCATCAGAGAGGGCAAACCCAAGAATCATTTTGATTTATGTGCACATTACCATGCTTCTTTCATTCAGCATCCAGAGCATTGGCGTTGCACAATAATTGCTCAATTCTTGATTCATGTAAATGTTTCATAATCCCTTTTTATTGTTGGGCAGGTTCACCCAATCTACATGGGGCAATCAATGTGGTCAAACACGATGCCCTATAATATGCTACCAAATATGGCACAAGGCGGAAGCATCTTTCCATTTTCTCCAAATTTATGCCCGACCGGAACAAGTTTCAACCAATTTATGCCATCTTTTCCAAGTGCGGGCAGTCAAGTTTGGGGAGGAGGATAAACAAGTTTGTTGGAAGCTCAAGTTCAATATTTGGGAGGACCACAAACTCAAAGGCAAGGATGCGGAAGGTAACAAAGTTTTATGGCAATGATGAATGCAAAAGATTAATAGTGAAGAGTAGTTCACTTGCTTGTTTTATGGACATGATGCATATGTTTTTTTATTTCTTAATTTGATGAATAACAATGTTAGTTGGATATTGCGTGACTATATCCGTACCCATGTTAGGGAGTGTCTTGTCTTATCTGTTGAGTCATTGATGTGTCTCAGTCGTGTCCTTGTTTGGGGAGTGTCCTGTCTCCAATTGTATTCTTTTGTCTCCTGAAACATGATATTATGATTCTGATGAAATATGAAATCTATTGAGAGGGCTCCTTTGAATATGATGTAGCTTGGTTACTATACGTTGGAAGTTTAACTGCCCAAGCATTAGCCTAGATCTATTTTGTTCATGATTTGGGTGTAAGATGTTGAACGATAGAGAGGAATGTTTTCATCATGTAAGTGCCCTTGGAAGTGTCCATGCTTGGAGTGTATTTTCTTCTTTTTCAAGCCTTTGCTTTGCTTTGTGCTAAGTATTTGGCTCTCCTCGATGTAACCTTTGTCGAGTTATAATAAAATTTTGTGCCGATCAAAAAAAAAATTGACAAAGTTTCGTTGCTTTATGGCCTAGCCCGACGCTTTGTGTCTCAAACAAACAAATATAGCTCAAAGTAGTAAGAAAACTAGCAATTCAACTATGAAAATTTTGACAGCATTTCCTTGCTTTATGGCCTAACACGATGCCTCGCGTCTCAAACAAACAACATTGACAAATAGCATAAAAAAATTGAGACTTTTATTATCATAACAAACAGGTTTCATATGTTGACAAATTTGATTCATATCCTTTACAAGAAGTTTTTCAATCCATTGATACTCCTCTCTTCTATCTATAACAAATCTAATACATAACATTTGGCTCCATGCCGAGGAAGTGGATGAGTAGAATTAATGTGTTTGCTAGCAATGACCAATGGCTTGTAATCTTGCAAGAAAGGCCTCCAGCATGTAATCTTGCTGCCACTGCAGATGCCTATTTCCTGAAAAACGGCATTTAATCCTTCAAGATTAGTATCTGTTTTCCGTCAATAGGAGGTTCTCCAAGTTTGGATATAGCAAAATATGCCAAAATTTGGTTTGCATCACCCAAACATTGGCTTATGTAGTGAGGACCCATATATGTGTGTACCTGTGCGCATAAAACTCACAATGAGGTAGGTTTCATGCTATGAAGTACAGATACTCATAAACTAGTTGCGTATTAGTATTAGTATCCGATACATATCTGATGCCCAATATGCCCTGATACATATCGGATACGGAAAATAAGTATCCTGTATTTGAAAAAGGTCCCAAGTGCATGGCAACAAGCATTGACTAAACCCTAGTAAATCTCCTCAAAATGAAGCAAATCCAACATCCATTAGAGGACGCAATCTAGGCAGTAATATCCGAAAATGCAGTAGTAACCAAAAGGAAGTACTAGTGTGTAAAATCACAATCTAATCCATCACTAGCAGGAACAATCCCACTGTTGGACTCATATCAAAACAGTCAACAGACAGTAGCAATCAATTACACAATAATGTAGACCAATATCAAAACATGAAGTTCCAGAAAGGAACCACAAACAAACAAACAAACAAGGTATGGCATTGGCATACAAGAGCAACAAACAGGAGAAAGGTGGAATGGGGTACTGCAATAGGCGAAATGGAAAATTGGGCATGACCACTTGGCATTTAAACAGTTACCACAAAATACACAACATCACACCAACATTCCAGATTCACGAAGTGATTCCAGGCAAGAAAACAGATCAACTCTAGACAGATTATGGGCATAACTGTAGAATAACCATAGTATGAAATCAGAAAATCCAGTAAACTAATTAGTAAAATTCAACAAAAAGAATTGTGTTGGCATGAGGAAAGACAGGAAATCGAGGAACTTAAAATTTGGGGGAAATTTTTTTGAATTAGGGTTTTTTTTTTTTATACACAACTCAAAATTGAGAGAAAGAACGAGTGGGACAGACTGCGGTGGTGATGTGGTGGTCATCACTCGTGCAGGCAGCGGTGGATGTATCATTACCCTTTTTATCAAAACAAAACTGCAAATTTAGGGAATTACCCGGAATATTCGAATTAGAGTTTTTTTTGTAACCTCAACAATTCAATCTAGGGTTTTTGAAATTAGAGAGAGAGAGACCTTCGTTGTGTATGGTTCCCGTGATTCGAAGCTCGTTGAAGTTGAAGAAGGAGGCCTCCTCTTCGCCAAAAATGGAGGCATCTACTTCGACGGTGTGGTACGCGATGGTGGTGGTGCCCACCGCTGGTGGTGGTTCCCGTCGCTGGTGGTGGTGGTCGCCGTCGAGGTGCTGGTGGTGGAGGTCCTCGTCGTCTTCTTCTCACACTCCTGTTCTCTATATGTAACGCGAGGAGAATGGGTTTGGTTTTCAGATTTTAAAATTTTGGGTTTTTTTTTAATAAGTAAAACGACGTCGTTTTTGGTGTTGTTGTGTAACTGCTGTGCACTCTTGCTGTGTGCGTAGCATTATTGGTGTGTTATGCTCCGCATCAGTTTTCCGTTTGCCACCTAACAAATTTCCATCCATTTGTTGACAGAAGGATAACGCTGAAGTGCATCATAAATTATAAGGGTAAAATAGAAACAAAAAATTTTACACGGATAAAATTGAAACGGAAATCGTTTTATAAGACCAAATTGGTAGATAAGCCTAAAATGTTTTTATTGCTGATAAAAAAGATCTTACGATCACTGTGAATATGTCATCAATAGCACCAACATTAGGGAATCGATATGAAATATAAAAGGGGGGCCTAAATAGAGTATAGGATTTGCTCTCTCATACTAGTAAGTTTCCTCTCTCAAGGAGTGCCCTGGTAAAATGGTAAAATGTGGTTGAGAGGTCTATGCCCTACGCCAAGCATTCTTGGTGTTTGATTTAGTATCGCGCTCCATCGATCCATCCTAATTTGTGTCCAATTTTTTACTTTTATGCATCCCAAAATATTTTTCTGGTTTAAAAAGTTTAGTCCAAAATTTATTAAATTCCCTTTATATATGTTACCTTTCGAATTACTGTTTAATTTTTTTATTTTATTTTTTTTGTTAGAACCAGATGTCCCGACCAATTTGTGCGCTCCTCAACTAATTCTGAAACCCTAGAGGTAACGACCAAACATAATCCTACTAGTGGCCCCAAGAATTTGATAGCAAGGGAACTCCAATTTGAGACTTTAGATGAGAGCAAATCCCAAGCCCCTAGGTAAGACTACTCTGCCAACCCCTTGGAGTCAACTTTTTACAAGTTGATGAGTAACTATTGAAAAGTAAAAGACATACTCCCTCTGTCCCCATTTATCGGTCCATTTAGGAATTCCAACTCGTTTGGGAAACATTATCATTGCACTCGTCCTATTACGGTAAGAGCATGCGGCCCTGCATAGCTTTGTAAATTTGGTTTTCTCATCAATGAAAGTTATTTGGCAATTAGGAAACAAGGCAACAGGATTTGCAAGACACAGAAAGAGATTTTAATATTTTTATTGACATATTAATGATATTTTACAAAAGCACTACAAAAAAGTAAATACAAGAAATTGATCAATAAGGTACAAAAAGATTTTAATTCATCTCATTTGAGAGCATCTCTTTAGCTCTCTGAAGTTGATATCCTTCTTGGACACGCTCAATATGCCTGATTGCTCATCAACCTTCTCAATAAGAAGTTTTAAGAGTGGAACCTTTGAAAGTGTCTGGCACGACCCCACCATTATCAACTTCTTCTGCAACAGAAAAAATGGAAATTTCAGTCACTCTTTCTAGTAAACTAAACAAGTTTCAACAACTCTGACAATTGTCCACTGCAATGGATTTTAGACAACTCAACTACATTGGTTTAACGAAGATATGTGCAACAATGTAAATGAAGACAAAATCTAAGCCAGATAGAGACGATGCAAACCTTGGCACGCGTTAGAGCAACATTAACCCTATGCCAGTCTCCAAGCAGAGAAGAAATGCAGTTTCTTGGACTTTCATTTGATCTTACAAAAGAGACCAAGATGCAGTCCTTATCTCGTCCCTGGACATTTAGTAGATGGATTTTATGAGCACTATTGCAACTTCATTACAAATTTGAGCCTAATTGAATGTCCCACTTTATTTAATAATGTTTCTCCAAACCCAAGGATTACAATGAATAAAGCTTTTTAACAACCAAATTCAATCATAGAAAAGTCATCGCTCATTAAAACAGCCAAAATCGTGAGCAAAACCTCACTATAGATGGAACTTCTGGAGATCACCAATTGATGATTAGAAGGGGGAAAGAATACACCTGGAAATACTAATGAAATTTGTCACAAACACAGATGAACGTATAACCTGATATTTGTCGATGGTATGTATCTCGACAGATGTGGAAACAGCATGGCAGATGAGATTTGTCTGAGAGTTATAAGGGGTGATTATGCCAATGTCTTCAACTTCAATGCCTTTGCAAACCAATTCCTCCGTAATCTAGGTGTAATGAACAAATTGTCCAGGACAAGCACAAAAAGGGTCAAATGATTGACTCCCAAAAGGTAAAGGATATGTACCATCATCCATTATAAACATACCAATATATATATATATATATATATATATATATATATATATATATATATATATATATAGGTGTGATGAACAAATTGTCCAGGACAAGCACAAACTTCCGGTCCAAACTCCCGGATTTTGTTAAGTTCCGGACCTCATTGATCCCGATCAAATTTCGATGATCCGAACCGTCCAATGTGTTTAAAAGGTGTTTTTTCGGGTCTTTGTGAGAAATCATCAAAAAAAATATACCGGGAAGGGTTTGATCCGAGCCGTTTTCACAAAACTGTAAATATACCATTTTTGTGAAAAACGGATCGGATCAAGCCCTTCCCAGTATTTTTTTTTGATGATTTCTCGTGGGGACCCTAAAAAACACCTTTTAAACACATTGGACGGTTCAAATCGTCGAAATTCGATCGGGATCAATGAGGTCTGGAATTTAACAAAATAAGGGAATTTGGACCGGAAGTGGACTCATATATATATAAATATATACGTACATCCTATTCCTATTTGATTTTCACTTGAACTATCACTAAAAGAATGATAATCTGAAGAAATACTAATTTTCTCTTCTTCCGATTTATTATCAGAATTACTCAAATTTTCTATTCTAAAAATTCCAAGTATGTGTTTTTTATCACAATCTGATATTTTTAATTGATTGATTTTTTCTTTAACTTTACACTCATTTTTATAATGACCCTTTTTGCCACAATTGTGACATGTAATATTACTTTTGTCATATTTTTTTGTATATTGTTTTTTATTATGTTGGTACTTTGGCTTTTCATAATATTTATCACTAGACAATTGTTTTTTAATTTTTTTAGAATATTTGTTATTTCTATTAAAATCCTTAATTTGTTTGTGCTTTCTCCTAGATGGTGCTACTGGAGGTAGACCATATTGTTCACAAAAATTTCCTAATTCATATTTAGCTTTATTTCTATCTTTTTGGGCTTGTTTACTAATTTTCATATCTATGCACATTCTTAGTCTTTTTTGAATAGTACTAATTATATCTACATAAGTTAACTAATCATATTCAATTACTCTTGTTAGTTGACTAAGAACGTCTCTAATTTTGTGAGCAAATAAATTTGGGAGTTCGTTAATGAATTTTTCTTTCCAAAATGATTTAGTACAATCATCACAGAGCATTACTCTAGATGTGAAAACATCTTTATACCATCTAAAATCACTTAGTGTTGGACAGTGTAGGTTACTCAGTTGATCATGTATTCTAGAGGTAATATTACTAGGTGTACCAACAAAATGTTTAATTATGGTATATAATTAAACATGTTTGAGATTTTAAACATGGATCCTATATATATAAGGAACACTTCTAGTCCGGTCTTCCCGTTTCCAGACCTCACGATCCAAATATTTTTTTGACGATCCGATCCGTTCAATGTGTTCAGAAGGTGTTTTCATGGGTACTCGCGGGAAATCTTCAAAAAAAATACCGAGAAGGGCTTGATCCAAGCAGTTTTTGCAAAATTTTAATATTTACAGTTTTTGCGAAAACTGTTTGGATCAAGTCCTTCCCGGTAATTTTTTTTGAAGATTTCTCGCGTCGACCCTTGAAAACACCTTCTAAACACATTGGACGGCTCGAATTTTCCAAAAATAATTTGCAACACAAAAAAACCCATTTTTTTCTTATTTTCGGGAGGTGTGGACTAGAAGTTTTGGGTGTGTATATATATATAGGTTCCACTTCTCCTCCGACTCCGGACTTCCGGACCTCCTTGATCCGAGCATTTTTTTGACGATCCAATCCGTCCAATGTGTTTAGAAGGTGTTAAAACTGTTTGGATCAAGTCTTTTCCGGTATTTTTTTTTTTTTTAAAGATTTCCTTAGTGGACCTTGGAAAACACCTTCTGAACACATTGGACGGATTGGATTTTTCCAAAACAATTGGCAACACAAAAAAAATACCCCGAGAGCTTCATTCCGGGGGTCCGGATAAGAAGCTTGGGGTATATATATATATATAAGAGAATACCTTGGCAATAATATTGGCTTCAATTGGGTTATTCACCGTCTTGCCATCTTTTGCCTCGAGAGCAGGCAACATATCTAAGTTGTAAGTAGATGATTCAGTAAACTGCTCAAGCAAGGAATAGAAAAAAGGAGATGGGTAAAGCATCAACTCAAACCTGTATCAATAAATATTACTGGTCGGTTTGGATCCAGAACCTGCACATAGTAGCATCCAGAATTTTCATGTCAACTTGGCATTCGACTCAAAGCTATTAAAGTTGTTGGCATCATAAATTGAGATAAATTTTGAAGTCCAATCTCATCAATTCCAGGTAAGTTACATAATATACAGTGATGACCTTATTATATATCGCCTTCTAAACAAAATAACAGATGTGGTGCATTTCCAACATGTGCATTATCAGTGCTCATATGTGGTTGCTCCTGATTTTGAACCACACCAGAGTAACAGACTTAAAAGTAACATATTTGGTGAAACAACTAAATGGGATCGATGTTCTAAATGAGATTATCCCACGTCCATTTGCCTTTACCTAATAGAAATATTTCCAAATGTGCTTTTAACAAACAGTGTCGTCAAAGGATGTGATGAGCAAAAAAAATTGGTATCACTAAAATTCCAAAATACACTCTCACGCAAAATGTGCCAAGTCCTCTTCCTTTCCAGCCCTACCAATCATTTGTCTTGTCTTGTACTAAAAATGCTGCATAGCCATTCTCCACCACACAATTTGGTCTTCTAATTGCCAGCCATTCTCATCACACAAGTTGGTCTTCTAATTACGAGGAGACATTTGCTCCTGTGGCTAAAATGACAACCGTTCGTGCACTAATCTCCATAGCAGCTTCTCAATCATGGCATTTATTTCAAATGGATGTGAAAAACGCCTTCCTACATGGTGATTTCAAAGAAGACGTCTACATGAGACTTCCTCCGTGTGTCGAAAGGAATTCTATTTCAGATATATATCGTCTACGACACTCTCTATGTGGACTAAAACAAGCACCACGGGCTTGGTTTGAAAAGCTTCATAAAAGACTCTTCATCAACATGATTTACATCAAAGTGCAAATGATCCTTCTCTGTTTATTCGTTGTTATTACAACAACAACAATAACAATAACAAAACCCATTAAGTCCCCAATAATTGGGGGTATGGGTGGGGGATGGATAGGAGACAGACCTAACTTTTGGCAATAAATGCACAAAGTGGCTGCTCCCAGAATACCACTGAAACAGATGGATTGGAGATAGACCTAACCTTTAGCAATGAATGCACAAAGTGGCTGCTCACAGAATACCACTGAAACAGTGGTCCCCCTATACCGTCGCGTTTGCTGAAGAATCATGCCCTCAAATCAAAGCCAAAAGGCATCAGAGAGGGCAGACCCAATAATCATTTTGATTTATGTGCACATTACCATGCTTCTTTCATTCAGCATCCAGAGCATTGACGTTGCACAAATGTTTATTCGTTGTTATTGTGCTAGTATAACTATTCTGTTTTTATATGGTAACGGCATCATCCCACAGGCACAGCTATGAAAGGTATTCATCAGCTATAAGATTCTTTGCATTCTTCTTTTCATATGAAAGATCTTGGAACCCTCAGCTATTTCCTAGTAATCGAAGTACGTCAGCCAACTAAAGGGATTTTTGTTAATCAGTCCAAATACGCTAAGGACCTTATTGTTTTGGCTGGTCTTGAGAACTCAACTCTAGTTTCACTCCCCTTGAGGTTAATGTTAAATATCAGAACGATGAAGGAACTTTACTCTCCGATCCTACAGCTTATAGACAGCTAGTTAGAAGTTTGGTTTACTTGGCATAAACCAGACCGGATATTTCCTATGCTGTCAATTTGATGAGTCAGTTTATGCACCAACCTCGGCATCTCCATCTAGCAGCTGTCAAACGAATCATTCGCTATTTATTGGGTACTCCCGAGTGTGGGTTATTCTACAAAGCTGGTTCATCTGTGCAACTTACAGCTTATAGTGATGCTGATTGGGCTGGATGTTCAGACTCACATCGATCTACAACTGGGTGGTGCATGTATCTTGGCGATGCTCTTATCTCGTGGAAATGTAAGAAGCAAGAAAGGGTTTCAAAATCTTCCACTGAAGAGTACTATTGAGCCATGTCTTCTGCGTGTTCTGAAATTTTTTGGCTATGTCGCTTGCTATCTGAATTAGGCTTTCACAAGTGAATCTACACCTTTGCATGCTGATAATCCGAGTGTCATACGTGTTGCTGAGAATCCCAGTACTTCAGGAACGAACAAAACAGATCGAGGTGGACTGCCACTACATTTGGGAAACCTGTACTGATCATATCATTGCTTTGCCTCATGTATCCAAGGAATTTCAAACCGCTGAAGTTTTCACAAAAGCCTTGACCAAGACTCACCACGAATTCTTAGTTTGAGGGGAGGTGTCAAAGTTTACCAAAAATAGATGATTTGATCAGTTGTAGGATCTTTGACTTGTAAGATTGCTTGTAATTAGGGAATTAGTATTTAGAGGTAAATAGCTTTATCTTAGGGATTTGATAGTTGTAAACTTTCCTTGTAAAGAATATTGAAGAGTATAAGAAAAGGGTCTCCCAAAGGGAATGGCAGATAAGTTTTCCAGAAAGTATCATTGGTCATGTGACTTTAAATCAATTGAAGGATTTACCAGATTATTAGCTCACGAAAACAAAAAGCTATCTCATGGCACTTTCACACGAATTACAACTATAGTGGTACGTTGGCATTTTCTGCATTAAAGGGAACAGTTTCAGCCAACAAAAATCTCAAAAGGCCACCCAGAAAAACTGAAAACTGGTAGGGACGGAACAGTTTCGAAACTGGACAGGCACTTTAGTCATGGGTGCAAACTGAAGCTAGGTTGATAGGCCTTTGTCCAATGCTTAGCATTATTGTAGGATTAAGATGGTGGTCCATAAACTGCTTAGTGTATTGACAATAAATCTTGACTGGTACCTTGAGTTTGTTTTATGATATTGCAATTGCTATTTGTCTTTATTATTTGTTCCATTATCATATGTGATATATATCTCTAAACAATAAATTATATTTTCTACAAATATTCCCAAATCCTAATGTTCTAAATATCACTAGGATCTAATCTAGCGGAAGAGAGACACCTACCGCCTAGGCTGACTAGTCAGAGGACTAATCATTGCTCAGAGACTAGTTGGTTTTTCTATTTTCTTAAAAATATCTCTCAACTTCCCCCAAAGTTTGAGTAAGAAATGACATTAGACTAGGAAGAAAAGAATTAAGACTAAAGTAGCAACTAAATAGTAAGTAGTACTCCCTCCGTCCCACAAAGGAGGTCCAAAATAAATAAATTCCCACCTTTCAAAAAAATTGTCTATATTTTGTTATTTCTAATACTTTTTATGATTTTAAATTGTTCAATAAAACTAAGTGAGATTTATCGAACAAGATCCGTATTGCATATGAAAAACATTATAAAGTAAAAATACAGAACTAGTTCTATGAGAGAGAGGTGTGAATAGTGATTTTGGACATCCATTGTGGGACGGAGGGAGTAACAAATAATTAGTTAAATTCAAGGTTCAATGTTTAAAGTTTAAAATAAACCGGAATTCAGTACTATAAACACATAATTCAGAGAGTGAGAGACGAAAACAGAGAGACACGTATGATTTACAGATTTAGGAACTATGGTTTGAATTGAGGAGATGTAAAAGCATCTCGAGTCCTAAAGTTTCTCCACTCATCGACTCTATATATCCGGTTATACTTAAGTTTCTCCATTTCGGGATTGCACTTCTTTATTCATTAGATTTTTTTATTTTTTATTTTTTTTTGGGTAAATTCATTAGATTTTTATTTATCATACTAGCTGGCATAACTGAAAGTTTCAAGACCAGCTGATTTGACGGACCCAATTACTGCTGCTAATGTGTCATTGGTTACAGAGGAGAGGAGACTTGCTAGAATCAAAACCACTAAAAATATATTTGCCCTGTTAAGTCGTGTTCTGTGAATTCCTTGTCCTGAAGAGTACACTGAGATGATACTTGCATAATAGTTTGCGAAGGGATGAGCTAATCTGTATTCCGAGTACTAGTACAAATATCATATCATTCTTTCATATTTGAAAGGTCAGGTCATTCTCGTTAACAATTGCAAAACAAATGTGTTTTACATAAATAAAAAAAAAACACAGTAATACATCTTGAAGACATGTATAACACACACATTAAGCTTATACAGACAAACTATTACCTCCTTTAGCCATGGTGAAACATACTTGGAACTGGTGTAATTAAGTTTGGCATTCTCTACTTCTGAAGAACCACAATGCAATCTGTTTCCATAGATCAATGCATTTGATAGTTCCATAATTCCTGCACACATACGGTACTGCATTTTCCATACGTAGATGTTTAGCCTATTAGCCCAACTACAAAAGAGAAGGGGAAAAAATGAACCGAGAAATAAGACACACCTGGCTTTGCAATGCTGAAATTGCCTGGGGATGAGCTTCTGAAAGCCTGCAAAACAAGCTTACACCCATTCCATTCTCTAAAGCCTCTGTGCTCTAAGATAAGCAGAACAAAACGTTATCTTGAAATCCTAAGTGACTGCTAGAATATTTCACTCAACTACAATAACATGAAGAAAATATGCAACCTGGACAAGTGGTGGTAGCTGATAATGATCTCCAACAAGGACAAACTTGGACGCATACATCAAGGGCCCCAGGGATACCTGATAGGAATATTCATTCATCACTAAGTGAAACTAAACAATTCTTAGCTTAGTTCGTACAAAAAGCTAAGGTCAAACTGCTACATCTACTAAGTTGATTCATAACAATTGGATGACAAACAGATGGATATATTAAACAGTTTAAAGGGAAAAAATACATACATCTGTACAGCAGCAAACACAACAAAGTGTACACATGTTGGTTTATCTGTGCATAAGGAAATATTATTGGAATCATAACTTTCCATAGAATCCAAGGCTCTTCAACATGCAAAAACTCCAGTCCTCTTTTATCAGCACCATATCTTTGCAATTGAAAACTATTAAATGGTACAGATAGACTAAAAACAATAGTTTCAACTTTCCCTCGTTACATATCAAGAGTTGAAAAAAAGTACCAGAAATCAAACATATCAAACATCAATCTTTAAACAAAAGTGATGCATACATACTGTTTCAGAGAACAGCTTCAATATAGAAAAAAACAGAGGAAAAGAGGGAAAAGAAGAAAATCCTACTTTAGTTAACAAATCCCAGTGCATAAAATCTGATATTTGTTTAGCTCAAAGGTAGCCTCCTTATTTTACTTAAAACACTCAAGCCTAGGTCATAAAGCAGGTGGTGCAGGGCTTTGTGACATCTTTGACCACAGAACATAGAAAGGGCTACAAACCTACAAATAATTGGATCACAACCACCAACATTGCAAATGTGTCTCACTAGTCACAAAAATTGTTCCACTCAACTCGTGTTTCAAAGTTTAAGAAGAAATGATTTCATATTTAGCATCTGACCACATACTGGATGGAAAATGAACAGTATTAGTTTTTTTTTCACCTTATTTCTTGAAGTATATGTCGTCTTATTCTGTTCGTTTACTCTTTAACAATATCAAATATTTCGCACACTGGATAAGTTGAACGCATTTGCAAATACATATAATTAGTTCTTTGTCTAATTAACCTCTAGGTTGATTGCCAATTTACCATTGATTTTGGGGGTGTTGTGTCCATTTGCCTTTTATGGTAAATATCTAGACTTATGTAATTCGCTCAAGCTTGCACCTTACACAGTCTACACAGCATGACAGCAATGATGAAATTTCGGAGACTTGGAGCTCCTTGATTCTTTTACAACATGCTCAAAACACCAAAAACTAGAGCTAGGAGGATGAAATGTGTTAACATGAACTAATAAGTGGTGTGATCAATAAAACCTACTTCCAAATTCCAATGAGCTAAATTACATTAGAATGACATGCTATGCTATCTCATTGAGAATGAAAAATCATAAAATACCAAGAGAATTACTGCTTGGTGCTCACTGTTCACAACAAGCTTTTAGAAAATGAAAGTAAACAGGTGGAAAATCTAACTGAATATAGGAATAACTTTACTTCAATACTTTGACTTGTAATGGACATCACTTGATCCATTACCCATAATCTAAACACCAATTAAATTTCTCATTTTGCAGAGTTTGAGAGATCCACTTCAACAATACATTTCTCAACACAAAAGCTTCCAGCAAAAAGAATCTTTGAACTTTAAAAAACAGGAAACAACGAAGAGTCTCACTGAGTGAAGCCCACACAGGGTACAAATTATAATGACCAATGGAAGTGCCACCTAACTGGTTGCACTGAAAGTACAACCCTCATAGAACCAACAGCTTCCTAGATTACTATTTTTAAGGCCCAATAAAACCCCATCTCCAGGAAGCCATGCCATATGACTTATAATTACCAGCCAGCAAAAATACCTATATAGCCTTTACTAAGATACGAATGAACACATCCCTAGTACAACCTTAAACCACCAAGTGCAAGGACCTTCACTTATAGACTCTCGGTATCTCAACTAATAACTAAGCTCATCGTTATACTTGTGTTAGTAACAGCAATAATGTGCACTACTCATTAAAAAAATAGCTTTAGAGAACTATGAACACCAGCCAGCAAACATTTGAGAATACTACAGCATACTGCTTTCATAAATTGAGGAAGTGATGTAGCCAAGACTTAACAAAGACATACAGGGAGTGTAATTTGTCCGGCTTCATCCATGATGCATACATCAAATCTCTTGTTGACAAGCAAAGGACTGGTTATCCCCAAACAAGTAACTGCAACAACTTTGGTCTGGTCCAGTCTTACCTTAATTTCTTCAGTACCATGTAAGTCCATTGCTGTCGAAATATCATATTGAAAAGAAATCAAGACTGGAATAAAAAAGCTCATATCAAACAAAATCAAAAAGGAGACCATTGGTTGATTGTAACATGCAACCTGAAAAGCAATGCCCGCGAATTTGCTCGTGCACCGCATCATTTCTTCCTATGCGTACAAAATCTATGCCCTGCAGCAGAATAAATTTTACTGAGGTAATCAACTCAGAATGGTGATGCAAAAAGAACAATGGCCCACGCAGCACTGCTCTTCTTTGTTTGCATGCAGGAGTATCCTGGTCTGCATACTTCTGGATTCTTGGTGGATTTGACATAACTCAATTTCAGAGGCGAGTTCATTTTGGGTGCCAACCAAAAGGAATTAATTTGTTTTGCCAGTGAGCACACAATTGCATTTATGCGGAAATTGTGTGCGACTCTCCTGGCCACTTTACAAGCAGGGCTAAACTGTTTAAACCCAACTCGTTGATGAACTTACACATAATACAAGAATAACATGTGATCTCATCTGCACAGGTAGATGACTGAAAGTTGAGGGAAAACTTATGAGTGTTTCTAGGAAGTAAACTGCAATTTTAAGGAATGAAAGTACATGATGATTCAGAAGCTCTAAGAAAAGGCAAGAGCTTCGTCATAGTTCATCTTTTAGATCCACAAAGGCAATGTTGATTGTTGATTAGTTTTTTTACCCTTATTTTCAAGTTTATTATAAATGCATACAGAGTGTCAGTCTCAGTTTTCAGCACGACATTAAAGTCAAACTGCCTTCCCCAATAAAATCTCCTTATGGGGTGATTAAACTACCTGCCCATGGTGAACTACGAAGAAGCATAAATCTGTGGACAATAACATAATAACTAAATCATGAAGCGAGATGACCTGAGCTTTCAATTTGAGAAGTAAATTATCGACAGCTGAGTTCGTGTATGACGTAAGCAAAATAGATGCACCTCTCATCAACAGTGCCTTCACTGCATGTACCATAGTGGATGTTTTGCCAGTTCCAGGCATCCCTAGAATAAGTGCATAGTCCTTTGCTGTAAGTATCTGAAATAATCAAAATGTGCATTAAGAAAAGCCACCAAATGCAATAAAAGGTAAATGGTATACAGCCCATTTAAACAGCTAATGCTCATTGACAAAAGCTGTAACATGAGTTGGAATGGAGATTGTGGATAGTTGCATCATAGGAAACCTTGATTATGGCCCTGCGTTGATCATTATTCAAATTTTTCTCAGACCAGATATACGATATTGCAGGGTCTTGACTAAATATACATCCACTGTCGAATCTGGGAGCCTGCACAAATGTACATTATCATTGATACCACAGATGTTGCAATGTGGGCAGAACATTCAAATGTTTTGAGGTTTAGCGTCTCACTTACCTCAAGGTCAACAATCATCCTTCTTTGACGAAAACTATGCTCATTTTGCAGGAAAAGTTGTATAAGATTGAACCTTCATCAACAAAGACAGGCATGAAGGACATGTTCCCCAATCATTCAGATAGCATCAGGTGCTAGAAGAGAGAGACAGAGACAGAAAAAACAGTCATTGTAAATAGATTGCATTACAATCCTTAGTTACCTCAAGATTGCAAATGAGGTCATGGATTCATCCTTGTCAATACGCCAGGCTTCTTTATGGAGATCCTGTGCCATAGATGAAGGGCTGCTCCCTGGAAGCCTTAAGCGCTTGGAAAAGGAAACCTAAGAGTTCAATACGAACACTAATAAGGCTATCGGTGACTTTGAATTCTAGAATACATCCTAATTGTTTTTCACGATACTGCCGTGCACCTGTGGGAACAATAAATGCACTTGGAACATAGAAATAAGATATACTGCAACAAAATTTCTTACAGTAACGTGGGAGCGACTGATGTCCATTATTATCCCACTTGCCAGTGTTAATCGGCCATTTTCCGTACTCAGTATCTGAAATAAAATAGGAGTGAAAGATTATTTGTGACGTAAATTCTTTTATTAGTTATAAAAAAATATTATGAAATGACACCAATTTAACTCATTAGCATGCACAAAACGAATCAAAATGAGTATGTAACCAAGTTCGTAACTTGTAATTTTCTGGGCACTACATCCATGCAACAAAGATACAAAACAACTTGACATGACAAGACAAGCCCTGAAAAAAATAAAAATTAAAAATTAAAAAAACCACTATCACGAGAGAAAAGAAAGGAAAAGAATAATACTCTTGTCAAATCCTATTATATTCAATTTAGGATGCACATGATAAGAACCAGGCCATCAACTCAAAAGAAAAATTAGAGGTAGCATTTTGCAGTGCCTTGTGGAACAAAAAATAGATATCAAATATATGTGTGGCATGTTGGTCCCCATCCCCAACCACTCCCACCCTTAATGCTATACTTGGATCTCAGGCTTATCAAGTGAAAGAAAAACAAAATATTAGTTATACTTAGTCATTTTGAATGGGAAACCAAGGAAGGAAAATGAATTCTTATGATTAACTATTCCTTATCATTTTCCGAACAACAACCAGGGGCAAGGTGGGGAAGGCTGCCTACCTACTACTTTCCTAAACCTTCATGTAAGTGGGAGCTTCATTTACTTGGTAACATCTCCCTTTCATAGTCCCATCTAGCAAACCCAAAAAAAATTCAAATTTGTCACTTAACTTTCTTTCCTTATCAGTTTCCTTTCCCCCAGAAATCGAAGATCCAAAACATAGCATGAATTCATCACATTAGCACTAAAAAATATGACCAAACACTGAACAAAGTTTCTTATATTGATAAGCCCATCCAACGTAGCTTAGATACCTATTAAAAAAAAAAACTCGATAGATACCTGTAAAATACATTTATGAAAAATCTATTTAAAGTGTCACATGCAACCAGATATCGTGTCCATGCTACTGGTGGCAAAGGAGGACTAAAAACAGTTTATGAGAGGATGTATACCACATAGTCTCCATTTCTTAGAGAGCAATTAATGTCATCAATAGGAGAAGATCCAGTACTCTGAGAGTATCCATTACGTTCTACACCACCAAGTAGAGGCAATTCTTGGCGCACAAAGCGATAAACGAATCGGTTGCCCTTAGAGAACTTTGTCTGGGGGATTTCATCTGAAGCATCAAGAACAACAGAAGACAGGCAACTACTTGACTTTTCACTCGTTGAATTAGAGGACCACCAGATATCTTTCTTAGCATTCTGAGACAGTGAAAAACGAATTAGCAAGCAAACGAGTCACCCAATCCACTATCAGGAATTAGCTGTTAGTCAAGCATACAGTAATTAGATCATTTCACCTGTGTTTCCTTAGCTTCCAAGTCAATTAACTGCTCCCATTTCCGAAGGAAAGCACAATGCCTAGTTGTTAAATGGTCCACAAGTGAAACAAATAAGTCACCCAATCCACTATCCTCGGTGCTTCCACCTTGGGCCTTGAACATTTAACCAACGACAAGAAACCACCATTTAGTACTAATTACAAACAAGTGGCATGATTATAAAGGCATGTTCCAGTAGAAAAGATGTGATTTGGTATTGAGGACCTCAAGATTGACAATAAGAGAACCATCACCACATAGACAGAGATTACAAATGCTTTTGCATGAGCTCATCAAGAGGATGATTCCAAATTCTTAGTGCACCTCTTGGTATGTGGAAGGAAAACTAACGTATGCTACTTAATATATCAAAGAAGAAAACTATGATCCATCTCGACAATTATCGTACTTAAATTGTATTGACACTACATTTAGCGCAATTCAGAAAATCACATGTTCATTTCCAATATGTATGCCTTTACTTGCTTCGTTGCATAAATAGCATACTTTATACAAACATCCACACTCATTATTCAGTTCAGAAGTCCACGAAATGTTTCAGCCTTCAGCTATGCACGACTATAAGGTAGTAACTTGAGTAATTTGATCCTTGTCCAAGACGACAGCAAAAACATATAAACACAGGCTAAACCAGACCCCAACCTAATACAAGTGACTAGGGTTATCTGTGCAATAAAGAAAACTCAGTTTGAGAGGTAATACGTTCATAGTTGTTACTTGTTCCTATAAAGGCGCCCTTCAAAGGAGAATCAAAATAGTATGTGAAACAATTATCCATAAAATTCTAATTGAACAATTGCCGATCCCCCTTCCCCCCCAAACTTATATATGGGAAGGATGATATATAATCGTGCATACATGCAATGTCTTGTGTGGAAGTGCAAAAGAAATATTGGGGATGTGTGCATATAGACATATATAACATATAAGCAAACTCAATAAAACTAAACCTGTGACCCAAATCAATTGGAGTCGACTAAATGCATCCATTTTTCAACATTCCGCTCAGTGAAAGGCATAGTTTTTGACGTTGATTAAAAATAATCCCAAAGACCTGTAAATACAGCATCCCACTTTTTTCTACTCGATTCACTAGATGTAGATGGGCTTTCTATAGATATCGAAATTGAGAGATCTCTACTGTGGCAGGTGCGATATGTGGACAATAGCCGATCTAGATTATAAATATTCTACAATAAACAACAGGTAGGAAAGCCAAAATGTGAAAAGAATGGGGATGAATGAAAAGCATCCATAGTCTAACGGATAGGATAGAGGTCTTCTAAACCTTTGTCATAAGGTTCAACAGACATGAGTGCTTCTGTATTACTAACAGAAGATAGAAAAGGAAATCATGGGTTCAAAGGAGACACTCCAGCACAGCTGTAAAAGTTAATTTGAATCCAGCGCCCCAAAAGGTAAAGGATCAAGTCTGTATCCAAATGGTCACCAACTCTTACAAGAAACGAGCTCCTGTCTTGCCTATTATTAACCTAATTCAAATTCAGACCTATAAGTGCCACAGGGAAAAGCCCAAACTAAGAAAAGTGTAGATTGTACCTTTTGGTTGGCTGCCAAGACCCTTATTCCACCTATAACGATGTATTTCCCATTAAATTACAAGTAACAATGACATTTAAAAAGCCTAAGCTATTGCAGAAGTGAAACTTCTCATGTTTGGGTTAACATGTACACTCACGTGTGGCCAAGCACCCAAACCCATAAATAGGTCGAAAATTGACACTATTGGTCGGCAGGTCATGGTTAATGGGTAATTTTGAGCAAAGACTTTGCCTCCTAAGTATAATTTTGACCTATAATTTTGAGCAAAGACCTTGCCTCCTCAGTATTCTATGCTGTGAAGAACAACAAATACGGGCAAATTCTAGGACACCCCTTCAGGTTGCATTTGATTATTCTATGTTAGGTTGGACAGTACCTCAGTTCAGTTATGCTGGAATACACGTGCCCAAAACAAATCAACTAACAAATCAAAGAAAGACTACAACACCCGATACTCCCCAATTGACTGGCTATAACAAATAGGTCGGCTGCTGGATCACTACCCAATGAGAAGAGCATGGCCATGTGAACTCTGGAAAAGCTTCTCCAAAATCATTTGAAGTAGAAACATTATTTCTAAGCCTTCTCTCAGTTATCCTAGTTTTTCCCAAAATGATGAAACTTCTAGTTACTAAGTGTTGAGCCGCTCTTATGAATAATGTGATTCATTTTGAAAACAAAACCTTCAGTATTTGGAACATATTGCTGCTTCTTAAAAGTCTAGTTTTAAATTCAGAAAGTCCCAAAAATGCCTCTAAACCCCAAAAATGGACTTGAAAGAAGGTTGGTGGGCCCCTGCATGGACCACTGCAGTTAGAGTGTTATTTTTTTTATATCATTGGTATCAACTTTCTAGGGTTTAACCGGGGTTTTCTGGAACTTATCTTGTTCATGGAAAAGTAATATAAACTTATAAATACATGTGATGGAGGGTACTTTTTCATGCTCCTACTTGTATTACCCTAATAGTTCTCCTCTTCTTTTCTCTACTTCTTGTTCTTCTTTTCCTTTCAAACCTTACTCCATTTGCATATATAATCAAAGTTTATCACGTTCTGCAATAAATTTTGGCAGAAATAAGACCAGAAGAAGAAAAGGACAAAAATCATACAGAATCCCAATTTAAGTTGTATTTACTTCCTTGAAGTGCATTTGCACATGTTGCTTCAAGTGATATGGTCTAAAGAAGGATTGGAACTCCTAATTTGTAAAATTTGCACAACGGGTGGAATTCAAGTTTAATAGCTAGGAGTAATCATAAGGTATCCTGTTGCAATAGCAGTGAACGAGCCAACCAGCTAAATAGTAATTCAAGGTCATAACAGTAAGGAGCAAAAAGTTTACCTTATGGTAGACAGTACAAGCATTTAGGTGGCGGCAGCCTTTGCACATGGTTAGACTCTACACAGGACAAATAGGGATGTTTATGATTAGATCATAAACACGTGAAGAATCATCCCCTAACAGGAAAATCAATAACCATACCCGTAACATTGGTGGTAACTGTTGAGATGTTGATGCCTTGAGAATATCACTTGCAAGTTCATTCCGACGCATGATCAGCCCGACTAAGTCAGATCTTCTTACCGCAATTCCCTTTGCAATATTGAAAAATCATGCAACACAGCAAATTACAGGGGGAAAAAGGTGGAGATGCTAGTAGGGGCATTTAAATTTACCTGTGTCTGATCTGTATGGAGATAGTATAGAAGACCACAATCAATAGTCTTCAGGTATCTGAAAAAAGGAAACAGCAAAGAGGTGAGGGAAAGAACTAATACTTATGGCGGAAACATATGAAAATTGGCCAGACCACACAAACCTCTCAGACATAAGGAGCGTATATAACATCACTTGCGCACTATGTTCCATAGCTGACTGCAAAAGCAACCAAGTAGAAGCAGATAATATAATTGGGAGGGTGGAGCAATCAGAAAGTGTCTAACAGAAATAATTTTAAATATCCTAAAATTCTTTGAAAAATGAATAGAATGTCAGCAAAAAACTTGCCTGGCCACTAGTTCCTTTCCCAGTTTTGAATTCAAAAGGCATTATCTTCTCGTAAACTTCATTGGCAGTCGAAGTGATTTTAACTCGAATAGATGCATCAATCATCCCTTTAAGACCATATTTTGGGGCCCATGCCATCTCTTCAATGTCGACTACCTAAATTTAAACAGCATGACTCAGAAAAAAGTGTTAGTTCGTATATGAGCGGATGACTGCTCTACATGTCTGAACCCTTCATGTGTAGCTATGAGCAGGCAATTGCATGTAAGAATTGAAGAGTAAGGACTCGTGTTTTTAAATAATTTTTCGAAAATAATATTGGGGAAGTGTGAGGAAATGAAAATAGTGCAATATGGGGTCAATGTGAAGTTAGTAATTGCATTTGGGTGAAGCACATTAGAAACATGAGGGGTGTAAGTGCTAGTGTGAAAGTGTGTATAAACAAGTTTGGATCAGATTTTTTTGCTCAAAGCACACTCCTCTCTCCTCTCAAAACTCACGTCTCTCTCTCCTCTTCTCCTCCTCTCAAAGTTTCTTCAAAACCCTTCCCAAAATCCACCCTCCACACTTATATACTTCAAAATTCACCTTCATTTTCATCTTCTACACATGATTTGGAGTTCGGGCTTCCTTGGAATCACCTTGGAGCAAGCATTTTCGGTTGAGAAGCTTCAAGAACAAGGGTTTTCCATTTTCTACCTATATCAAGCTCATCCTTTGAGGTAGGGATCCGATTTCTACTCCTTCTAACGGTATATTGTTGATATGTTGCATGGTTCTTGGCTTGTTTATCCATTCTTCCCCAATCACCTTTGAAAATCTCCATTGAAATGGGTTTTGTTTGATTGGGTTTGGTTTCCACTTAATTTGTTGCTAAATCTACGAATTGGTAGTTGATATACTTTTATTCCATGTTTATTTGGTGTTTGAAACCCCTAATTTGACTTGGGTTGGAACCCCCTTCCATTTGGGAAAAGCTGTTGATCAAGCATTTTTCGCATAGAAAAATGCATCTTGTACCGGTAGACACAAAAGTGCTCTACCGGTATAGAAACTCATTGGATACTTTCTACCGGTAGACACAAAAGTGCTCTACCGGTTCATATTTGAAAAAAAAATGAATTTTCATTTGTCTTGATCTCTTGACCTTCCAGTTGACTTGTTTGGTTCCATACTTGGTATATCCTCATCGTGCACTTCATTAATGACCGAAATACCCCTTCCTAGCCTACCTTTGCATGATTGGTTATTTTACTTGATTTTCTAACTTACGCTTGACACCTTTAACATAGGGAACTTTGTATAAACATGTTGTTTGATCAAAATGTGTTATGTGGATATTTAGGACACGAGGGTTAAAAGTGAATTTTTCTTAAATTGGTGATCTAATACTAGGGCCACCTCTCGATGCGTCCCTGGCCATGGGTGTTCAAAGCCCACGAAATCTGGCAAGGGTGTTCGGAGCCCACAAAATCCGGCAGAGGGATTAATTCCCTATTAAAGACAAGTGGTTATTTTTGTGAAATGTTTGAAAATGAGGTTCTTTGTGAAAGATGAAATATTTTCGGAAAAAAATTGGACACACCACACATTTGAAAACGGTTAGGAATTAGATGTTGGATACTTGGTTTCTTTTGGGACTTTTGGGTACATGATTGGACACTTAGGTATTTCTTGGGTACTCGGTACTTGGTCTAGTCATAAATAGCATTTTTTTGACTTCTCATTCCTAATCATTGATTCTGCATGCACATTTCATTCTCGATACCCTTAGCATTAGTAGATAAGATTCCTACTGGGCTAGTGAGCTCAACCTATCATTTTCAAGTACTCGGCAGGGCAGCTGATTGGAATGCTTGGCGTGTGAATGCATATCATGAAGCTTACTTTGCATGGAGTTATTTTATCCTCTCCATAGTTTACTACTCCCTCCGTTCCTATTTGTTTGTCCCACCCTCTCTCTCTTGCCTTTTTTCAAATAAAAAAAATAAGTACTTCCGTGTATCATTTTTCAAATTTTTTCGCACCGAATTAAAGTACACGATGAGTACTTTAATTTGGTGTAAAAAAATTTGAAAAATGATACACAAAAACACTTTATTTTTTCATTTGAAAAGTGGCACGACTTTTCGTAGAGGACAAATAAATAGGAACGGAGGGAGTATATTTTTTGGGAGATGATCTTGTAACTTCTAATTCTTAAATTTTTAACAAAACTTGACATATGTAATAACTCTAAACCTTTGTTATCTATGTCCGGGTACTCTTGACTAGAAACTCATGGTACTTGACTTTGACTTTTCAATGGGAAGTTGTTTGACTTTAGATTTATCGTACGTGGATATTATTTATATTTTGGTTATTGAAAATTGAGGGCGTGACATGAAGAATGATGACTAACCATTTGCCAACATAAAAACTCAAGTAGGGAATATAAACATATTAGATTTCAGACAATTGTTCAAGCAACAGCATACGGATGTGCATTCCTAAAAAGTGTGCATGCAGCATGTGGTACTCAGATAGGTAATTGCATGCAAGAAACAAAGAAAATGATGAATAATATTTGCGAACGTAAAAGTTCAAGTAGGCATATTGATAGATTGGATTGTGGGAAAACATTCAACTACCAGGCATAGCCTTGTGTGTTTCTAAACTGTGTCTGTGTGCAACATGGGGTATTCAATCTGGTAATGAGTAGGCCAATGCAAATCTGTGCATAGATGCCCATTAAGTTTTAATAGATTCATCCCAAACAATTCATGTCGATGCACAGTCTGCATGAGAGATCCAGAGCACATGCACAAAGGAAAAAAGACGTGGTGAGATTCATTACCTCAGTTACTCTAACCTTCTTCAGTCCCCCATTTGATCCAAAATCAACACTAGGAAGTTTTGAATCCTGCAAACTTTAATGAACAGTAAGCCTCTGAATTTCATGAGGTATGACATCAACACTAAAGTATACGTAGTGAAATGAATGTGAGGCCCATGCAGGAAATCTTCACACAAGGTACAAATTTATATAGTGCACACCTGTTCAATTACGAACTTCTATTGCCACGTAAAATGTACTTCTTGTTGCATGTACTATTTGATAGCTAAATATTTGCAACTTAAGCTTCCAGGACAGTGAGTAAACTAACATGGTAAGAAATATGAATGAAGTCTCAGTTCAAGCCTCTTGGCATGTGCTTCCTGTTAAATAGCTTGATATACATTGTTGAGCCCATTTCCAAACAGCTTAAGCTTTTAGGAGAGTTGGTAACTTAACAAGGTATCAAACTTCCGGTTGCAAGAGGTCGTGGGTTCAAGTCTCTCTGCTGGCATTTGTCCCCGTTTGCATTCTGTTTCTCCCCTTCGTATTATGTTCTGCTCTCTCTCTCCACGTGCAAGACAGGGTTCCATGTGAGGGAGGGTGCTAGATAGCTTGATATACATTGTTGAGCCCATTTCTTAATAGCATAAGCTTTTGGGAGAGTTGGTAACTTAACACTTCCTCCTGACCTATTGTTTGAGCATCCTGTGTGGCTCAGTATTTGCTTTCATGTGATAATCTAGGCACGTGCAAGCTGGGGCCGAACATGTTAGATCGCATGATGAAAATTGTCGGGCGCATTTTCTAATAGCTAAGCTCAATGTACACATTGTTCAGTTAGACAATTTCCTAGAGGAAACAACGGTCTATTTTGCTGCCCATACGACATTTGCGCAAAGCAAAAGTGTCCCAAAACTGATAGTGTTACTGTTACCATCCCTAACAGCCATTGTAGTAAAGTTGTATGGAAATGTCTGTTAGAAGCCAAGATCAGCGCACCTGTGTTTCTCGGAAGAGTAGTATCCAATTTAACATTCTTGGAATTCCCTCAATCAACATTTTGTGCATTTCATATTCAGTCACTGCAATGTCCACCAAAGGCGGAAGTCAGAAGTTGCATAACTTGCATACAATAGGATAAGTGGTTTGCAGTCTACAAGTCCATCTGTATTGCTAAGCAAAAATAATATTATGGCTTATGGAAGAAGCAGAGAGCGTGGCTTCAAAACTCCAATGTAAGAATCAACACCTCCGCATGCATACAAGCTCTCAATATTTTTCTGGAGCACCATTCTTGCATATTCCTCCAAGAACTCTTTTGTTAGATCTTCCCTCGTTAATCCAGCCTGGATATTCATTCAAAGAAATAAAACGCACGCAAAATTTAAGTGTACCTAAAAAATTTGGGAACACCGAAACAAAAGCCAGTGAAACCAAGAACAAACTTTGAAATTATAAGACCTGAAAAATCTGATGCAGCAGTGTGCCAGTCAATGCTGCAACTGATTGTTCGCTGCATTTTAGCCTCTCATCTAAGACCGTTCGTCTAGGGCAACTGAAACTAGAAGCAACCTGAAGATTTCATTTTTTTGTGAACAACCAGTGGGGAAAAAACAGAAACGTAGTCAATAGGAATCACCATAAATGATGGCTTAAGCATTACATGTTACCGAAATCACATCCCCTGCTGCCAACTGTGAAACATAGACATAAAATCTGAATAATTATGTTTCAATAAGAAGAGTACCCGGGTTCCAGACACCAAAACATCTGGGTGAACAATTATATAATTCTGGTCACGATTTACATCACATTTCTCTTGGTCATCAAATTTGCCGATGACATGAATTGTATCCCCAGGTGCAATGACACTATAAACCCTATGAAAAAACAAGGAACAGTGTCATTATAACTCCCATGTCATTTCCTTTAATAGATAAGATGTAACAGCAGGCTAAGAACACATTTTGACATAATTATTTTTGGAAAAAATAAATAAATCAAAACCCCTTTTTTATAACACGTGTAGATGCAACACTGAACAAAACAAAAAATTAATCAAATTTGGAGTAACGTAATGAGTTAATAACTTAAAGCTGAATGGTCTAATGGAAGGAGAATTGACTAGTTAAAAGAAAAACTTCAACAGGAAAGAACATAAAAGAATGAGGCTGTGTTATCCAACATACGAGTTTGACTGCAAATTTTAAGGAAGCCCTTCCACAAACATAAGACATCAAGAGACTTGGCCACCAGGATCAAGGTAGTCCAACAGCTTACATATATGGAAGACCTTGCAAGAGCAAGTACTTGTAAAGTTTTGTATTTTACATTTCATGTGAGAGGACAGTTCAGACAACTAGGGTTAGAAAATAAAGATCAGTAAGTTCAAATGTCATTTTTCCCAAAAGCTAAACTTTTAGGACTTCTCCGTCATAATTTCGATAGGCAGCTTCCAAGGTGCCTAAGTAATCAGTTGGGAACTTTTAGATATCAAAGACGCAAAAGATGCTTGCCTAAGCCACTCAGTTGAACACCAAACAGCCTGTGACTAGCCAACAACCTTTTTTTTCCATGTTAAGAGAAATAGGGAGTCTTTTTTGCAAAACACATGGCAATAGATGGACTTTCTAGATGATAAAGATTGGGACGATTTAATGTGGAAAAATAGAACTGACCATAACAATTTAGAGGAAGTCAGCAAAAAATGAACAGACAAGAACTTTCAATTTATTTAGTTTTCTGGGAAATTGCCAAGGCCATTGCCTTTCAGGTCAGCTATCTGTTTTGAGTTTTTTGACAGCTATTATTAGTATCAGATGTAAAGCTCTGCCTTTGTTGGAAACCATAAACTTCTTTTCTCTTTTCCTTGATTGGAAAACCTCAGTTATCATTTAACAGAAACAACTATGCAAAAAAATCACTTGAATCTGAATATTACTAAACTACCCATACTCAAACTTGATATAAAATCACTTGAATGGAATGGTAGATGACTACCAACGTATTCTCAAGTTGATTAGTCAGTGAAACTTTTACACCTATGGCTGAAGGAAGACAAAACTAACTACGTACCACTCATCCCACAACTGGACCACCCGCTCTTCTCCACTTTGCTCATTCAATAAGCGAAGAACCTGAAAGGCAATAGCTCACTGTGACTAGCAATATGGCTCAGTATTCAAACTTCACAAAGACATTTAAAAAATAAAAATAAAAAAAACCTTATAAGGGCATTGGGAACCAGATGAATTAACAGTCCCACGTTTCTCAGAAACCTGCAACGGCATTGTACAGTAAATAAGTACATAAGGTAAGGCACATCTAGTTCCAAGTACCAATGTAAGGATGAAGGTCAAAAATTTGGAAGCATACCTCCAATACAAGACAATGAAGATTGGAGATTTCCCTCTTGACATTTTGCGGCAGATTAGTCACCAAGCTATTCACAACCTGTTTAGCTTCAACAGATTTCTCACCACTATTTCTAGCCTGAACTCCAGCTAAGCGTGTCTCCGCACCCTTACATACGGACTCGTCAACTGAAAGTACACCTTCCACTTGATCTAAGAGCTCAAGCAATGCCTAAGAGAATTGACAAGAAAATTTAAGAAAATACTGATAAACAGAATAACCAGAAGATAGGAAGACACCCCAATAATTTTCTTTTGCATTCATGAAACATAGAAGCCAGAAGTGAATGCAATTGGAGCGAAAAATAAAGAAAAAAAATGAAAATCCAAAGATAATGAACAATGCTATGGGTACCCTAAAAATGCACACCGGGTCATGTGGCGAAAGGGGAGCCACTTATATTTTTTGGTGGGCTCCACGTTGGGCTTCTCTCCACCACACAACCCACTGGGTGTACATTTGGGGTGCATTTTTGGGGTACCCATGGCATTTTTGAAAGATAATACTCCCAGTTTAATAACCTTTTTGTGTTGCCTTGAACCCAGCTGATCAGTCATTTCATTGGGACCGGTGCCATCATCAGGCTGTATTTTAAATTTCATAAACTATCAGAAGAATATTTTTTAAACAAGTAAAAAGAATTCCTGATCTGAGAAAATATAACTTACCTTATCATGGCAATATGACAGAGATGGTGGAGTCTTGAAAGGACTCTGGCTATTAGTTACACAGGAGTTGTTGTTGTTGTTGTCATATGAATTTTCTTGGCTTTGGTCCATATCAAGCTGTGGATTAAACCTTTTCAAGCTTACCCCATTCACGGATAATGATGATTTTTCTGTTGGCTTCAACGGAGGTGAAGAAAGCCACTTCTCAAGCTTACCTGGTGATCTGGGAGAACTCTGTACCTTCTAGTGTTAAAAACAGACCAAAAATGGATAAACAGCAAGTTGAAAAGAAACACTTAGAGATTCATGCCTTATTCAGTTGGCAGTGATGAAAATTTAAAGTATTGATCCTTGAAGATTCGGCCAACACTTTGACCATCTCAGGTAAATGCTTTGATACCGCATGGAGTCGATCATTAACAGGAGAAATTTTCCAGGTTATCTCATCACCTCCATCATCCTGGCTCTGCTTGATCAACTGTCACAGCAAGAATGTAATAGGTGTCTTAGCCAAGATATAATCTGTCAAATAAGCTTGCATAACTCAGAATGTTCGTTGTATTGACTCTTCCTTCAGTGATACAGGTCATTCTAGCATAATCCTTTGTTACTTACCAAGAGAATAACCAAAGAATGAATGCAAGTACTGTTTTCCTAATTACGAACTCAAAGATGAGCAGTCAGTGGACAGAATGCTAGTCCCAATTCTTTTCAAGCCAATGGGCTTATTTTTATACTCCCTCCGTCCCCCATTTTATAGTCCCTTGTTCCATCCTAACCGGCGAGAAAATCAATTATATCTTTCATTTGGAGTACCTTTTATATGCAGTTTGATAGATCTCAATTAGTTCTATTAAACAAAGTTTTCAAAATCACCTAAAACCGTTATAGATTGTAAGATATAACACATTGAAAAGTGGCACAAACTCCCAAAAGGGACTACAAAATGGGGACAAAGGGGGAGTAGCTTATTTGCTTTGGTGAACGCAAGTAGATAGAAATATGCTCCTGATACCAACCCATACGAAGAAGCACAAATCATGAAAACTTTTGAACGGTTTTCCAATCCAAAACCATGGCATGACTCCAAGGTTCTAAAACTCGCTACGTGCTCCTAGGGCGGCTGGGCCCCTTCTAGGGCCGAGTAATCGGCAACTAGTCAGGCAATTAGTTGGGATAGTCGGTCTAGTCGGGTTAGTCAGGCTAGTCGGCGAGGGGCCTTCTAGCGCCTAGGCGGCGAGTACTCGGTCTTCCAGACCTTCTTTTAGAACACTGCATGACTCTACTTGTTCCTACACCCCCAATATTGTCACTTCTAGTTGTAAGATATCTAGAACCCTTTTCGAAGATTTTCAGATCAGAACTTGATTTTTATGCTAACCACCAGCTCCAATGAATGGTGGATAACCTAGGTATATAGCCGAATGGGTAATAAGAGTATTAAACTGTTGTAGAAATTTGGTAAAAGTGTGTAGGAACATGTGAAATGTGTATTAAAGTTCTACTCTTTTCATCATATTAGTCCTGTGACCACCATCACCCAGTGAGTGGCAAGACCCAAATTATATTACTCATATTTTGACTACTCTATCCATACATATTGCTTGCTAATTGTATTCATCAAGGTTATGCTTGACATTTTTTCTGAAGCCATCTGCTTCTTTCTTGACTACATTTACCATGCCCCTCTCCCACCTGCCCACCCCCAAAAGTACAGCTCGGCTTCATCCCTACTGCAGAGACACAAGTACAGTGTTGCACGAACAATCCAACAGCATAAACAATCCCATGACTATATTTACAATCACATGAAATTTATAGGTCATGGGTGGAGCTAAGCTCACGTTCAAAGTAGGTCAAGTAGATTAATTTCATCAACTTGAGCTTATCTCACTTGGTTTTATCCCTTGGACGCAGAACCATCGAATGGCAAATAGTAAGCCCCTTTGGATTGTGAGAAATGGAGAGCTACGAAAGGGGAAAAGGCCAATCAAAAACTTTCGTTTTTGTACGTTTCTCCCATTCTCACCAAAATAATCAATCCAATTGAGTTGTTAGCCAAGAAACTCCAATCCCTTCTCTTTTTTTTCTTATCAAATCCCTCAATCCAGAGGGGCTGTAATAAGTGAAAAACCCAACTCAAAACCCCAACAGGTGTGAGTAAAATGGATTACCATTCCAGGCGAAAACTTGAAGCGCTTGACAGACACCGACTTGCAAATTTCAGGCGACACCTCGGATTGATTTTCCCCAGTATTAGCATCAACCATTACGAGATTCTCGGGAGGAGTATTCAGCGAATGGCTAATCTTCTCATTTGTCCGCAAATCACTCGGACGATTCTCAACTGCCGAATCGGTATCTCTCTCACACAGATCAATCACAACTTTAGGGTTTGGGGCAGGTGAAAGTGCAGTAATCAGATCACCCTTTCCAGAAACAAACCCATTTCGAGGTTTTTGAAGCTTCGAAACGCCATTAGTGGTATCGGCTGGTTTCGAATTGGACACGGGTGTTGGGTTTTGAGGTGCCAAGGAGGAAGTATTGGGATTGGATGTGTGGGGTTTATTGGGGTTTTGGGAGAGGGCGTGACGGTCGAAGAAATGCTGGATTCCGAACTTGGAAGGCTGGGAGTTTTGGTTCGATTTCTTGGACGCAGGGTTGAGCTTCTTCTTCGGAGGCATTTTGATTTCCAACACTGCAGAATTAGGGTTTCGATCTCCTTTAGCTCCCAAATCTATATATTACTCATCTGTGCACGAGAGAGCTCCAGAGAGAGAGAGAAAGTGGGGGAATAGAAAAAGGTCTTTTTTGGATTTTCCCGCCCAAAGAAACGAGATCCTTTCAATTGTTTTCATTTAAGGAGGGAAAGTGGCATGGCCTAAGCCATGTGTTTAGAGAAGCTAACCTATGTGCTGACCATCTCGCACGCCTGGGAGCTCAGCAAACTGAACCGCTGGTGGTTTTGGAGGAATCACCTCCATCTATTCGCACTCTTGTGTTGGAAGATGCCCCGGGTGTAGGGCAGTTTAGAGACTAGCATGTGCTAGTCTTTGCTTGTTTTCTGCTATTGTTCTTTTTCTTTTGAACTTTCGACTGTACCAAAAAAAAAGAAAGTGGCATGGCCGTTTGATCAATTCGTGTGACCTGGTGAACCAACCACACTCCCATTATTGGAACGAGGTGGCGTATAAACCCAACACGACCTGACCCGATCTGACCGAGAACGGGAGCACCGTCGAATTACCTAATCGGAGTTGAGGTCGTGTCGGCCCTGTTCGTTCTCTAATTTAGTTTTAGTTTTGATGACATCATTATTTCCCTCGTTTCTCTTTCTATCTCTTTCCACTCAGTACACTTTATGACATCATCAAAACTAAACTATCTAACCAAACACAGGTGTCATAATTTTAGTCCTTTGCCATTCCTACTGCCATCCTACAAAAATCATTATTTTCAAGGGCGGACACAGGATTTATCATTAGGGGATCAAGAATCTACAATATTTAGTCCCTTAGTTTTATTTTGATGGTTCCTTATGAAGTCCCATGCAAATTTTAAGCACATTTGGAGCAAGTGAATTATTTGTGGAGCAAGGAACACAATGTAAAGACAATAAGATGTACTCATTTGGAGCAAAATTACAAAACAAACCAAAAAAATATGCATATCTGTTAGTGGTTGCTTTACTTCTTTATAACAAAATAATTGAGTGCGAGCGTGCCAAAGAGAGTTTCAATCTCCTCCCTCAGATTAACTTTGGAAAAACCCAAATATAATCAAGCGATTGTGTTTTAATGATTCAATTACCTCAATTAAGAGGATCTTTCTTTCAAAAATGAAGAAATGCAAACCAATCTACTTATGAAATTAAAGAATAAACAAATAAACAAGATACTTCGATTAACAAATCAAAGGTAAACTTACTTCGAAATTGCCTTCAACTTCAAATATAAGGTACTGAGAACTTCGAACAGATAATTGTCACAAAACAACCGAAACTAATCCTAACTACTTCCTACACTACTTCAAACTGGGTTCAAAATCCTAAAACTACTTGTCAATGAACAAATCAAGCATCATTTGTTTGATAGCTGTTTGTTGAAGATTTGTCCAAGGGTTATCACTCTTCAATTTCTTCTATTTATAGACGCTACTTGCAATTTGAACTTCTCGCCCAATGAATTTGAACTTGGCTTGCTTCGAACTCTATCTTTGCACTTTGAATTGGCAGTTTCTTCCCTTTATTCCGACTAATTTGACTCCCTTTAATCCCTTTCCAAAAGCTTTAGTTTGAATCTGCACGATTGCTCAAACTAAATCAAATGATTACACGTTAAGGAAGTAACTGTCTTTCAAGATGCTCTCCACATGTTATAACTGCTTATTGCCTTGTTACATGAGTTTATACATAGAGTTCATGCTTTTAGCAGTTACAAACGTGGCTTTGAAGTTTGAGGAATAACTCGTAACTGCCAATAATTGTCTTTTAAAATTGAGAAACAATACGACATCGTATTTACTCAACTCTATTTTATTGATCCAATGCATCTTCATTGACAGATTTTAGCCAACGTTTGGCATACTTAGTTACGTGTCAATTAATTATTGGATTTGTTAATTTTATATGTAAACAATATCCCAGAGAGAATTTTCAGTTTAGGGGGTTCAACCGCCGCCACCCCCAACACACACACACACATGGGGCCGCCCCTGGTTATATTTGGTAAGTGACAAACTCTCCGTAATTGAGGGGGTTTTTTAGACAATAATCTGCACAAAATGTCATCTTGTCTAGTTCACTGTGGGCTTTTTTTCCCGCTTATATCAGTGATTGCTAAGATTTTTCATTTTATAAGAACTTCGATGTAATTTTTAATTAATTAATTGTAGTTCTTAATAAATTTTTAAAAAATAATAATTTTTATTAAAGAAGTAGGCCCGAAAAAAGATATATAAAAAAAATGAACCAGAGGTTGAGTCAATTGGTCAAAATTTAGGAGGGGGAGATGCACAAAATACTCTTTAATGAGTTTTTTTTTTATATTTATTTTTAAGTCCAGCAGTGCTACGCACACAGTAACCAACCACAACCTTTCACCCATGTGTATGTCGTATTCCTAGATTTATTGTTTAAACTCTTGAGAAAAGCACCGTCAAAAAAGAAGTAAACAAACAATGCAATTGCTCACCTATTTAAGAATGTAAAATTAGAATAGTAGACTTACTTTTGTTGATTGTGGAAACTTGAAAGATAAAATTTTGGCTCGTATTCATAGTTGGACACTAAAATCCCTATCATATGGAGTCAGAGTATAGCTAGTACAGTCAGTTCTTTTTAACATTCAAACATATTGGAGTTCAATCTTTATTTTGTCCCAACAAATCATTAAAGAGATTCAAAGTTTACTTAGTGCCTTCTTGTGGACTGGAGCTGATGTTAAACACACAGGTGCAAAGGTTAACTGGGCTTCTCTATGTGTCCCCAAGGATGAGGGCGGTCTTGGTTTCGGATCCATAAAGATTTGGAATTGAGCCAGCAATATAAAACCTCTATCAGCCCTTAGTCAAAAAGCTGATACACTTTGGGTCTAGTGGGTTCGTGTTTATATTCTCAAGTGCTAAAGTCCTTAAGGATGAGGGCGGTCTTGGTTTTGGATCCATAAAGATTTGGAATTGAGCCAACAATATAAAACCTCTATCAGCCCTTAGTCAAAAAGCTGATACGCTTTGGGTCTAGTGGGTTCGTGTTTATATTCTCAAGGGCTAAAGTCTGTGGGGTTTCAAATTCCTTGTGAAGCTTCTTGGGTGATGAGAAAACTTCTTAAGCTCAGATATTTGTACCAAGATTGGA
Source organism: Vaccinium macrocarpon (assembly GCA_022606695.1). Lineage (NCBI taxonomy): Eukaryota > Viridiplantae > Streptophyta > Magnoliopsida > Ericales > Ericaceae > Vaccinium > Vaccinium macrocarpon. The sequence goes on from CM040179.1 coordinate 21,919,540, forward strand.
TTAAAAACTCCATTGGTAATGGCAGGGACACGTTTCTATGGACGGATAATTGACACCTTACAAGGACTTTATACCAAAGGTTTGGTGATTTTGTGGTGGTTAGTAGAGACAATGCTCTATGAGCTAAAGTATCCCTCCATCATTGACCATGGATCTTGGAAATGGCCTAGGCAGCGAAATAAGAGGATTATGGACATTACAAGGCAAACTCCTGATGGTTTTCTCCCTAATCCATCCCTTCCTGACAAGGTCTTGTGGACTTTAACTTCAGATGGTGAATTCACAATTAAATAAGTTTAGGAGGTTTGTAGGTATCGGAATCTCTTCCAACCATGGCATACTCTTGTGTGTTTTGGGCAAAGTGTTCCGAGAAGGAGTTTCATTGAATGGTTGGTTGTGTTAGGAAGACTATCGACATGGATAGGCTGATTAGTTGGGGTATGGCGATGTCCCCTCAATGTACATTATGCTTGACTGGTTTGGAATCTCATAGTCATCTTTTCTTTTATTACCATTTTTCTTCATTGATTTGGAGACAAATGCTGGTTAGGAATGGAATATCTCGGCCTATTTTACCCGTTGCCCAAGAATTGGAGTGGGCAGTACATAACAGGAAAGGGAAAAGCTTTCATGATGCCCTTTACAAATTGTCAATGGCAGCTTGTGTTGGAAAAACTTGAGTTTTATCTATTTTTTAATTAATAATTTAAGTGGGTCCCACACGTCTACGTGGATGGACCCATATACCATTGTATTCGTCTTAGTTAAGAGATTAGGATCGAACCCTTGGTTGGATAAAATCAAGTTAAGGTGAATGAGAAATTGACCTTGAAAGTGCCTACATGAACATTGGTAGAAGGAGAAAAAAATGTGTTGTCCCACATTGGTGAGGCACAACATATTCATTGGATATATTTATCCCAAGTTGGGCTTAAAGAGCTGGCCCTTTGGGTCATGACAACTTTTGTTGAGGGAGAGAGCATGGACAAAGTGGACTTTGGTCCATATAACATGCGCACACCGCAGCGGACTAAACTGGGTTGGGTTGGGTTGGGTCATTAGATAAGATGGGTTGGCCCAAAAGGTTCTTATCTTTTCAGTGAAATATTACAAATGGACTGAGTCGGGTTGGGCATGGACAAAGTGGGCTTTGGTCCATATAACACGCGCATGCCGTAGCCGACCGAACTGGGCCGGATTAGGTTGGGTCATTAGATAGGATGGGTTTGGTCCAAGAGGTTCTTATCTTTTCAGTGAAATATTACACATGGACTGAGTCGGGTCGAACTGGTCCGTTTCGGTTAAATTTTATTGTCTCTCCTACCGAAATAAAAATACTTTTTCCCTTTATGTGCGTCTATTCATGAACAGTCATCAGACATGACTATTCACTTCCTACGGGTTGCGTCCATTTCGAATAGCCGCACCTTATCATTTTGCACCTTTCCAGGCGGGTGCCTATTTTTTTCTATAAATAAGACCCTCCTCTTCCTCATGCATTCACTTTTTCATTGCATATCATTTTGCACTTTTTGCATCAAAAGTTCTAAGAGTTCTGCGTGGTTTCCTAGTTCACCTACCTATCAAATTGTAGTACTGCTTTCGATCGGTGAAAGTCGGGTATTCCTGGGAGGCAAACGCCCAAGTTCTCCATTAGCACCGTAGTGGAGGGCAAATTTGCCATAAGGAAATAGTATTTTGATATTCGCCTCGACTCGAAACATCTTTTGCCAATTTCCAGTGTACGAAAGTTGGCCTGGTACGTTTTCTGTTTAGTCTCTAATTTAGTTTTCGTGTTTATTTCCAGTATTTTAGTAGTTGAGTTTCCAACAATCTTAAGACAAATTCCTCTTTTTTCTAACTCGGTTTTAATTTTCTGGAAAATTTTGTTAACAATTTAAGACTAGTTTGTGTTTGCATTTGTTATACGGTTTGAACTTTATAATAGTCGTTAAATTTCTTTGGTGAAATTATCTTCGAAAACATTCTGTTGGGTATACTAAGTGATCAGTGGGTTTAGTTTCCTTTACTAGTATTCTGTCCTTTTCATAGTAATTCTTTGTGTTTTAACAGTGGGTTGAACTTGATTTCCAAAAATTGAAAAGTGGCCCTTTTGTTTTTTACTTCAAAGAATTTGTGATTGTGTGTTTATACGGAATTGATTAGAGTGCTAATTTAGCATTATCGATTCTGACCGTAGTACAACTTCTCAGTAAAATTTTGGTTGGTTTTAGTACACGAAATCTCACTTTGCATAATTCTATCCATAGGCCTTTATATTTGTATTCCTATTGGTCTAATTGGCCCGTGGGTAGTTCCCTTGATTTTCAAAAGTTAAAATTTTATTTTTGTAATCTGTATTTCCTTTGGTTGATACAATCAGTAGGATTTTACTTTTTGTATTTTTGGTTTTTAAATAGTTGTGTTCACCACAGTTTTGTGAAATAGCATAATTTTTTACTTGTCTCTAGTGTTCCAGGGTTTTTAATTTTTTTCAGTGTTATACTTTTGTTTGTTTTTTGGTTGGTTTATACTTGTTATTGAATTTGTGTCAATCTTCTGTTTGTGCAACAGAAATGACTACCGAAACCTCAAAAGTTGGTGATGTTCCACCCACTCCTCTCGTTGCTCCGGTTCCGGTTCTGACCGTGGTGCCTATGAGTCATGATGAAAAACCGGAAAATTTCAATAGATTGGACTTCAAAAGGTGGCAAATGAAAATGTTGTTCTATCTTACGACTCTCCGCTTGGCAAAGTTACTAACTAAAGATGCCCCCATTGTCACGGAAAATGAGACGGATGTTCAGGTTCGGATTGCCCGTGATGAATGGAAGAACTCCGACTTTCTTTGCTGCAACTACATACTCAACGGATTGGACAATGCGCTATACAACGTGTATTGTATGGCTAAAACCGCCAAGCAACTTTGGCTTACCTTGGAGAAGAAGTATGTGTTTAAAGACGTTGGACTAAAGAAGTTTGTTGTGGGGAGGTTCTTGGATTTCAAGATGGTTAACTCGAAGTCCGTATTGAATTAGGTCCAAGAACTCCAGGTTCTACTTCATGAGATTCATACCGAAAGGATGATTTTGAGTGAATTATTCCAAGTGGCTGCCATCATTTGGAAACTACTACCTCTCTGGAAGGATTTCAAGAAGCCAATGAAACATAAGCGCAAGGAGATGACTTTGGAATATCTGATCATGAGTCTGAGAATGGAAGAGAATACTCTGAATTTGGAAAAGAAGACTGTGAATCAGTTTGCGACTAAGGCCAACATGGTTGAGCAAGAGGGAAAGTCTAGCAATTGGAAAAAGAACAAGAAGAGAAAGGAGCCGGACAAAGGTATTAATCTCAGTCCGCGAGGTGGTGTGGGCAAAAAGGCTAAGATCGAGGGAAAGCACAAATTTACTAGAAAGTACTTTGTTTGTGACAAATAGGGTCATAAGGCCGCTGAATGTCACAGCAAGAAACAAGCACAAGCCAATATGACTGGAATGGAGGCTCTATCTGATGGTGTTGGAGAATTGAATCTCTCTGCTATGGTTTCTGAAGTCAACTTGGTGTGTTTTAATCCCAATGAGTGATATGTGGACACTGCGCAACTCGCCATGTATACGCACACAAGAAGATGTTCACCACCTATAAAAACGATGGGTTCTGGTGAACAACTCTTCATGGGAAACTCCTCAACTTCCAAGGTTGAAGACTTGGAAATGTGGTTCTGAAAATGACTTCCAGGAAAGATTTGACTCTCAAGGATGTGATACATGTGTCGGAGATTCGCAAGAATCTGATTTCTAGCTCACTTTTGGTCAAAAATGGTTTTGGGTTGAACTTCCAGGTGATAAAGGTTGTGCTGAAAAACATGGTGTGTATGTGGGGAGGGGATACATGGTTAACGGACTTTTTAAGATGAATGTACTGACTAAGGTTCCGAACTCTTCGAGTGTGACTAAGGTTCCGACCTCTTCGGGTATCAATGAAATGAACACAACTTCTGCTTATATGATTGAGTTTTCTAAATTGTGGCATGGTAGATTAGGACATGTTATTTATGGAACTTTGAAACGCTTAATTGACTTAGATAGTATTCTAAAATTTACTATAAACTTTAATTATAAACGTGAAGTATGTGTAGAAGCGAAAATGACAAGGGACTCTTTTCAAAGAATTTAAAGAAGTACAGAACCGATTGAATTAATTAATTCATACAGATTTGTGTGATTTAAAGTTTGTTGAAACTAGCGGTGGGAATAAGTACTTTATTACTTTCATTGACGAAGGAGAAAGATTTTGTTTTGTTTATTTACTTAAAACTAAGAGTGAGGCCATAGATAAATTTATCCATTACAAGGTAGAAGTGGAAAATCAACTAGGCAAAAAGATCAAAATGGTTAAAAGTGATCGGGGTGGTGAATATGAAGCACCGTTTGGTGAGTTTTTTGCCCAACATGGGATTATTCACTAAACAACTGCTCCTTATACACCACAACAAAACAGAGTTGTTGAATGAAAGAACATAACTTTAAAAGAGATGATGAATGTCATGTTGATTAGTTCAGAATTACCATAGTATTTGTGGGGGGACGTAGTTCTCTCCGCTAACTATATTCTGAACAAAATCCCACATAAGAAAACAAATGTTACTCCATATGAATTATGGAAAGGAATCAAACATTCCTATAAATTCTTGAAAATGTGGGGGTGTTTGGCCAAAGTAGCAGTTTCCGGTCCTAAGAAGGTCAATAGAGGACCTAAAATCATTGATTGTGTTTTCATCGACTATGCTTATAATAGCAGTGCATATCGTTTTCTTGTTTATGAGTCAGAAATTCCTGATATCCATCCTAATACATTTATGGAATCCAGAAATGCAAAATTCTTTGAAGATGTGTTTCCATTTAGGAAAAATAGAGTCCCTAGGCCAGTTCTAGAAATTGAGCCTTTTAAAAAATCTGATGATATGGAGGTTGATATTGATTCAGTTCCTGAAGAAAATAATAATGATATTGGTGGGCCTTGTCGTAGTAAAAGGGCTAGAATTTCGACGTCTTTTGGACTAGACTTTCTAACATATGTGTTAGAAGCTAAACCTCAGACTTATCAAAAGGCTATGTCATCATCAGAGGCTCCTTTATGGAAGAAAGCCACAAATAGTGAAATTGAATCCATACTACAAAATCACACTTGGGAAATCATGGATCTTCCTCAAGGTTGCAAACCTCTAGGATACAAGTGAATATTCAAACAGAAGATGAAAGCAAATGGATCATTTGACAAGTACAAAGCGAGACTTGTAATCAAAGGATATAGACAAACGGAAGGTCTAGACTACTTTGACACTTATTCTCCCGTTACAAGGATAACATCTATAAGAATGTTAATTGTCTTTGTGACACTAAACAATCTTGAGATTCATCAAATGAATGTGAAAACTACTTTCCTAAATGGTGATCTTGATGAGGAGATTTATATGGAACAACCTACAGGGTTTAAGGTCCCAGGACAAGAGGAGAAAGTGTGCAACATTGTCAAATCATTATATGGTTTGAAACAGGCTCCAAAACGGTGGTATGAGAAGTTTTGACAATATCATGGTCTCAAATGGTTTCCAGATCAATTAATGTGACAAATGCGTGTATGTCAAATATAGCAGTAATAATTATGCCATTGTTTGACTGTATGTAGATGATATGCTCATTCTTGAAAGCAATAATGAGATCATAAAATCTACCAAGAATATGTTGAATTCCAAATTTGACATGAAGGATATGGGTTTGACTAACATCATCTTAGGAGTCAAGATTATTAAAAGTCCTGAGAGATATATCTTGTCACAAAGACACTATGTTAAGAAAATACTAGAGAAGTTTAATGGCAAAGACGTCAATACAACCAAAACACCAGTAGAGTTAACATTGCATCTATATAAGTATACTGGTCAAAGTGTTAACCAATTGGGGTATGTGCGGATTATAGGTAGTCTAATGTACTTGATGAATTGTACAAGGCCAGACATAGCCTACTCTGTTAGTAAACTGAGTAAGTATATGAGCAATCCAAGAAAGGATCATTGGACGATAATAATCAGGGTGCTTAGATATCTAAGGCATACCATTGATTATGGATTGCACTTTACTCGGTATCTGACAGTACTAGAAGGATATAGTAATGCAAACTAGATATCCGACACCAATGACTTAAAATTCACAAGTGGATATGTGTTTACATTAGCTGGTAGAGCTGTGTTTTGGAAATCCACCAAGCAAACGTGCATTGCACGATCCATAATAGAATTTGAGTTTATAGCTTTAGACAAAGCAGGTGAGGAAGCCGACTAGCTTCGTCATTTCTTAGAGGATATTCCAAATTGGACTAAACCTGCGCCGCCAATCTGTATACACTGTGATAGTCAGTCAGCAATTGGCAGAGCTTAAAATTGTATGTATAATTGGAAGTCTCAACACATACATCAATGACATAACACCGTTAGGCAACTACTCTCCAATTGAATTACCATAAAATATTATGTAAAATTAAAAGATAATATCGCGGATCCGCTAACCAAAGGGTTATCAAGAGAGTTAGTTTTTAGATCATCAAGGGGAATGGGGCTCAAGCCCCTAACTTAAAAGCTTTTATAACGGCAATCCAACCTAGCTGACTGGAGATCCTAAGATCTAGGTTCAATGGGACAACCGAGTTATATGAGACTTAGGAGAATCGTTGTGGAGACTATGTCTTTACCCATTCTTATAATGCAACAGTGATGCTTGCAGCGTAAAAGGTTAGGCAATGCCTTTAATGATTCTTAAACTTTGAAAATCCAAGTAGTGTATAACAGGATACTCTTATTGAGAATCACCTATGTGGATGTCGAAGGGGTCAATTCTATGAGAATGTCACAAGCAGAATTCCATACAAAACATTCATGAAAACCAGGAGTGTCTCAGGGCCATAATGAGCACGACTGTAAGAACCAAACTACATCTGGAATGATCCTGTGTGTTGACTATTGTCTTGGCTTTACACAAACGGCTGAACAGTTTAAGACATCGCATTCACTGGTTAGCTAACAAGTCCGATAGTTATTCACAAGGTGAGGTTCAAAGCCAAAAGCTACCTAACCCCATGCAGGAGATTTCCTATTGAAACTCTCAGAAATTTGCATCTGCATAGCATTTTCTATCCTACCAATTTCATTCACGTGGCGGATTGTTGGAAAAACTTGAGTTTTATCCATTTTAAAGTTAATTATTTAAGTGGGCCCCACATGTCTACGTAGTTGGACCCACATATCGTTGTATTCATCTTAGTTAGGAGATTAAGATCATATCCTTGATTAGATAAAATCAAGTTAATGTGAATGAGAAATTGACCTTGAAAGTGCCTACATGAACACTGGTTGAAGGGGGGAAAATGTATTGTCCCATATTGGTGAGGCACAACATATTCTTTGCGTATACATATCCCAAGTTGGGCTTAAAGGGTTGGCCCTTTGGGTCATGACAACTTTTGTTGGGGGAAAGGCCATGGACAAAGTGGGCTTTGGTCCATATAACACACGTGCGCCGCCACCAGTTGTCCGTCCGTCCAAACCAGGCCGGGTTGGGTTGGGTCATTAGATAAGATGGGTTTGGCCCAAGAGGTTCTTATCTTTTTATTGAAATATTACACATGGATGGGGTCGGTTTAAATTTTATTACCTCTCCTACCGAAACCGAAATACTTTTTCCGTTTCCATGCTGTGGACGGCCCACGGAGATTGTGCCACATCGCGCACGAAAAAGATTGTGATTTGTTAGAGTCGCCACCCAGATTTGAGGTCCGAATCCGAGAAACCGATAAAAAATATGACTCATTTTCCCATTGAAAAGATTTTACTGATCATTGCGAAACCAGAAATTTCTCGGATTCGGGGGTTTGGTTACGAGAGGGGAAGGGTTTTACGGCACCCCTCTCGCCCGGTCCGTGAACCGGTCTCTACTCAATATTTCGAGAGATTTTGAAAATGTTTTGAAATTCAATTTAATCACAAAATGGGGAATTGGGGATGGGAATCACATTAACAATAAGAAAATACAAATATGCAAATTTAATGTGGATGCTTGTGCGCGTGATTTACATGGGGATGATAACAATAAAGAATTATTACAACAAATATTTACAAAGAGGAACAACAACAAAAAAAAAACTGGGCAAATAATTCAAAGAACCACTGGCTTGAAACTTAATAAACTAGTTTACAATCTGGATTCCAACATAGGGGTTGGAAGGCCAGCGGTGATGCCTTGAGCGCTTTAACCTCTTAGAATAAACTTTTGAGCGCCAAAAGATCATGGCTTGGCCAAGTCCATTTCTAGCTTCTGTGATTTTTAGCTTTTCCACCACTTCTTTAGTCATTATTTGTAAGATCAAACATCAACAAAGTGTTTTTCATGGAAAATCAGATGAGAATAGACAGATTGATCTCATAAATAACGATAACAGAGGAAAATCACAATATTTTAACAAAGGAAATACTTTGAAAAGAAGGAATCCAGACTGTAATCACAACAATAAAACCACACACACACTCAAACTTGAATAAACCATGATCCATCATCAAAATATCCAAGAACCAACAATGCACGCTCCAAGAAGCGACTTGAAGGCCAAGTGGATGGCTTTGAGCGCTCAAGCCATTAAGTGATCTTCTGGTTTTCATCAATAAAAACTGTTCTGGATGATTCTCAAGACCATAAATACATAATATGAGGGTGAAAGAGGTACTAAAGATACTGTTTTTATACCCGTACACAAGATTTTTAAAGACTTTTTTGGAATTTGATTGTCATAAAATATCTAATTTTAGCCCATGCAAATGGTTTTGAAGTAAAAAAAATGAACTTTATGAGAACCAAAAGACCACGGCTAACTATTAAAAGACAATCAAAACCAACAACAAGCTCGAAACTTGATAGAACAGAAAAACTGTACAGGATTGAGCTTGAGCGCTCAAGGCTATAGGCTTGAGCGCTCAACCCCAATTTCACCTGCAGATTTTGATAATGTCTTTGAACAACTTTTTGACCTTCATGAGTTCAATTAAAGTATAAAGAACTTAATTGAACTCACTAGTCACCCTCAGATGAACCAAAATAGTGAAAATCACTTGTTAAACTACCTTTTACACTTGATTGAAGGCTTGAACTTGGTTGTGGGTTGAAGGATGAGCAATTGTGGGTGTTTTTGACCAATATTATGGATGGATGACCAGGATTATGAAGCTAATTTATGAATATCAGTTGAATTTTGGGTTTAGCAGATGGTTTTTGGTAAGTGGTTTTGATGAGAAGAGTGGTTTTGTAGAGAGAGAGAGGGAGAGGACGATTACTAGGAGTGTAGTGCACTGGGGTGTGAAAAATGGTGAACCCCTAACTAAGGGGTAGTGGGCTGTTTATATAGAGTGAGTGGAGGGAAAGAGAGAAGAGAGAGAGAGAGAGAGAGAGTGGGTTTGTATTCTAGGTGTAGTTTTAGGTGTAGAAAATGGCAATGTAGGGTGTATTATACGTGAACAATACGTAAGGAAGTGGTTAGACGCTCCCCCCTGCATGAGATCTCATGATTAGATACTCTGCAGATTCCTGACTGGTTCAGAGTTGAGCGCTCAAAGCCGTGGGCTTGAGCGCTCAAGGTGCTTCTTATGGATTGAGCGCTCAAGGCTCTTGGTGGCAAGTTGCTGGTTTGGCTTGGTTTAACAAGGCTTGGTTTTTCTTGGGTTATTTGGAGGTGTTTGGTTGATTTTGATCACATTCAAGCTATCTTCACAAGTTTCGGGCAGTTATGATTGGTTCGTTCTCATCATTGGGAATGCTCGAGCGTATCCTGGGTTCAAAATCGGGGTGTCTACACATGCCTTTGTTCATGAACAGTCATCAGACATGACTGTTCACTTTCAACGGGTTGCATCCCTTTCGAATAGCTGCACCTTATCGTTTCGTACCTTTCCGGGCGGGTGCCTATTTATCTATAAATAGGACCCTCACCTTCCTCATGCATTCATGTTTTTCATTGCATATCGTTCTGCATGCACTTTTTGCATCAAAAGTTCTAAGAGTTCTACGTGGTTTCCTAGTTCATCTAGCGATCAGATTGCAGTGCTGCTTCCGACCGGTGAAAGTCGGGTATTCCTAGGAGGCAAATGCCCAAGTTCTCCATCAACACCGTGGTGGAGGGCGAATTTTCCTTAAGGAAAGAGTATTTTGATATTCACCTCGACTCAAAACGTCTTTTGCCAATTTCCAATGTATTAAAGTTGGCGCGGTACGTTTTCTGTTTAGTCCTTAATTTTGTTTTCATGTTTATTTCTAGTATTGTAGTAATCGAGTTTCCAACAACTTCCATTAACACACTATGGGAGGAACGTAACATGGGAATTTTTCAAGGAAAAGCTCGGGATGTGGATGGGGTGTCTCTAGCCATTTTCAATTCTATTAGAGCCAAAGTCAGCTCTTGGTCAGCTATCAAAATTTCAACCTCGAATAGAAGGCTGTGTGAAGATTGGCTTCTAGACTCTGGGATTTTTGCTGTTAATCACTGCCCTTAGAGTGTGTTTTTGATGTATATGGTTTGAGAGTTGGCCTTTTGTAGTTTGTTTTTTCTGATGTATTCGTTCCAGGGTAATGCCCCTGATGATTATTTGTAGCTTTTTTGCTCATTGTTTGTTATAAAATTTTACTTACCAAAAAAATAATGTAAAATTAGATCCATCTTTAGAATCAGCACCAAACACCCACTGTCTCAAAGTGTATGGGACATAGTTCCCCCAACTTCATGGATTGTTTTGTAGAATTCTTTTGACTACTTTCAAATCTTACTTTCAATCAACCATGTTACAAGAGATATTAAATGGTTTAGCTATATCGTCCATTGAAAATGATTTCGCTAGAAAGTTAATATTACACAACAAAAAAAATTTAACGGAATATTACAAAAGTTTAATTGATACATTTGCCTTAAAAAAATGCAAGAAATGTGATATTGAAGTGATACTTTTGAATTATTCTAATTGCACTTTTTTTTTATTCCAAATTTGTATCTTTTGAAATTGCAGTACCTTTAAATGTGAAGGGGCCAACTTGATTTTTTCGCTTGCTCCAATCAAATGCTACAAGCAATGAAAAAGTATTTTTAGCCTCACCAAATGGCTTCAAAACAAGCCAAAGCACTGAATGAAAAAAATCAAGTAATTGCCCATTGGACCAGTTGATTGGAACTTGCTATTTTGCAACGTTCTCTAGCCGTCTTCTCTTGATGCGACCGTGACAGTGCTCGTTTCCATCAAATCAGTTTACATATAAAATTAACACATCCAGAATTAATTGACACGTAATCTGAAATACCAAACGTTGGAAACCTGTCGTTAATGAGAAGCACTGGATTATAGTGTTTATAAGAAGACCAATACGATATCGTATTATCCTCTAGTTTAAAAGATAGTTATTGACAAACTGTTAGAAGGCATGGATTTCACGTGTAAAACGAGACAGTTAACAGTTGAAACAATCACACATGAAGTAGATCCGTGCAAGGAAGTTATCTTTTGAAATTAATCATGCGCAAAATGTGATTTGAATAACCATGCAGATTCAAGTTCAAATGCTTTTGGAGGGAATAAACAATCTTTTGAAATGAAATGATGAAGTTCGAAATCAAGAGATCAGGCGGGAAGTTCAAACTCCAAGCAAGATCTATAAATAGAAGAAGTTGAAGAGTGAAAAACCCCGGACAAATCTTCAACAAACAGCAAAAATGATGTTTGGTTTGTTCTTTGGCAGTTAGAATTGTAGTTTTAGGAATTCGACTCAGTTCAGAGTAGTTTAGGAAAGTGGTTTAGGAAGTAGATAAAAGTAGAATTTGTAAGAATCCAGTGTTCGAAGTTCTCATTGTCTTTCTATTTGAAGTTGAAGAAGATTTCGAAGTAAGTTTACTTTTTATTTCTTAATCAAAGTACCTTGTTTCTTTATTGTTCTTTAATTTTCTAAGCAAATTGGTTTGTATTTTTTCACTTTGAAAGAAAAATTCTCTTAGTTAGGAAGTAGATAAAAGTAGAATTTGTAAGAATCCAGTTTTCAAAGTTCTCATTGTCTTTTTATTTGAAGTTGAAGAAGATTTCGAAGTAAGTTTACTTTTGATTTCTTAATCAAAGTACCTTATTCTTTATTGTTCTTTAATTTCCTAAGCAAATTGGTTTGTATTTCTTCACTTTGAAAAAAAAATCCTCTTAGTTGAGGTAATTGAACCATTCAAACACAGTTGTCTAATTAGATTTGGTTTTCCAAAGTTAATTTGAGAGAGAAGACTTAAAGGCTTTCTCTAACACGCTCGCACATAATCATTTTCAGTCGCAAAGAAGTAAAAAGACCAAACAAACATACCATCAGTGCTTCTATAGCTCAAGTTTCAGTTGATTTGCTCATGGTTTTATTATTGTAGTTCAGTGTGGATTTGGCATAACAGATTGAGATTTAGTGTTCAATTGTGCATTTTTCAGATTATAGCCCTCTCCCTCCCTTTTAGAGCGTTCCTATTGTACTCTGTATACTGATTCAATTTCATGGTGCAAACCGTGACTCTCTCCGCCCACCTTCTCGCTTGGACTGATGGATTCGACACCAGACCTAACTTCATGCGATTTTTCTTGTTTTGTCGTCATTGTGTCGTATATTTGCTTTTCTTATGTAGAATTTTGCTTGGTTTTCATGTTTTATTTTTAGATTTATAAGCCTCGCAATTTGTATCTGATTTTATAAATGTAAGATGTTTGCATTTTCCTCGGAAAAAACTTGTGATGCATTGCTGAGTGGGGACATTCCAACAGCTACGAAGAGAATTTGTAAAATGCACTATGCAGATCTCACTTAACGTCGAACAACCTAAAAAAATTAAGGTGTTCAAATAAAAAACTTATGTCGTCTAATTTCTCAGGTGACAGCCAAATAAAAACCATCATTATTTCATTTAACGATTCGAATGTGTTCTTTTTGTAGGTTTCAATGTGCAGATCATCCATGCAAAATATCCAATCAATCAAATGTCAATATCCATTGAAGTCTCGTGACCTAACCTAATAATTATTTTGCTTTGCCGAGCAATTTTTTTTTTCTTTCAAGAACAATAAACAATGAAAGTATAGCTGTCCATTACTCGTAAAATAAATATGATGTGACAAAGGATATAGTTATCCAACCAATTTGCCCGTCGAGTTCAACAAAATAAATGGCTCATGTCGTCAAATAAGACTATGGTGGGTAGAACTGTAATCGAGACCACATTGTATACATTTTCTGTCAAATCATCACATGAGTGAAACTTTTCTCCCCTCAGCTAGCGGTATCAGCGAAGTGTGGACTCCTCCAAAATCTGCTCTGAGGACCACTTTGGATTGGGAGAGTGAAGATATAAACGATGCTATTAAAAAGATGACAAACAACCCCATTAACCATTTCATAATTTTTGGATTCACTCCATGTCAATGCAAATAAAACTTGACGTACAAAAAATAGGACACACTATCGAGGCTAGGCTATCTTGCACTGAAAACAGGTTCTGCATCGGCGGTTGGCTGCGTTCTTCGCGTATACTTGAGTAGTAAACCCTCAGAAGACAAGCCTGGCACACTTAAATCCCTATAAATCAAATGTGGAAACAGATCAACAATCCAGACTACAAAAAACAGAGGGGGAAAAAAAAAAAAAGCCAAGCTAATCAAAATAGGCCTAGAAGTTGAAGAGCAAGAAAAGCTAATGAACCTGATGTAAGGCTGAAGGTCTTTCCACTCCCATTTTGGTCGCTCTCGAAAGAGCATTGAGAATCGCTCTGTTGGGGCAGAGGGAAGAGAAGAAACACTCAAGGCATAGACCCAAGTCTCAATCCCAAGTTTCTCAGTTAAAACTTCCCCTTCTAACATGTCGAAACTGGCTTGCATTCCATCAGGAATCTTCTTTGTCCACTCCACCATGAAATTATCCATTCTCATTTTCCCTCCTCTCAATATCCTTCTCGCGAAATGAACACAAACCCGCTTCTCATCCAACCTCCCCACACCGTCATCTGCTATAGAACCGTAAACTCGCAAACAATGGTGTGCTATTTCGCAAGGAAACCCATCCGATTGAAGCACATTAACAACTTCACTTTCATTTAGTGCATTCAAAGACCAATCATTCAATACTGCATTGTGCAAAAGCATATTTAGAATCCCATCCATGTAGTTATCATCCACAATTCTCCAATATCCGCCAATTTCAACAGCAGAAAGAAAGTGTAGTCCAGATCTCAGTTCATCGTCGCTAGCTTGTACCTTGTCAATTAGATCTTCCCAACAGTACAACCCTCTATTACTATTTTCCATTCCATTTGGCTCCTCCATTACTACCTCCTCATCGAATGGGTAAGGATTCTCAGAGAGAAGCTTTTTAAGCTTGTCGATTCTGGGAGCAACCTCAACAAGTTCCATGACGCCGGGTGCCACTTTGAAGACTGGTGCGACCAATTTCTTGTCATGTTCTTCTGTGTTTCCACACAATACAGATTGATCCGAAGGGGGGATAAGTAAAACAGAATTTGAAGTTCCAACAAACTTGATGGCGTAAGTTTTTGACCGAGTACAAAGAACTGCATCTTCATCGGGCTGTCCTCTTAAGGTCACTCTGAAAATGAAGAAATTGGGAAATTTATGAAAACCCTACCATTTAGTTGGAAATCAAGGCACTTTAGTGACACTCCAGCTGTTAGAATTGTAAGGCTTAGGCACTTAGCTACAGGGTGTCAAAGCTAAAGCGAAGATTTGTTCTTCGGAAGGGCCAATGTAGGTGTAACAAAATGCTCCTGAAATGACAATAATCTCATACTCAGGCATTGCACAAAGATTGGCAAGGGAATATAATAAATCCACGTTAGTCACATTAAGGGTTAATATAACAGGTCATGCTAGCCACTGGCCATTAGGTAGTACTTAGGGGGTTATTAACAAAGCCAACAAGTTAGAGTTTTCAATTCCCATTTCAAATAGTCCCATATACTCTTTCTTTTCCAATACTCTTTTTTGTACATGCACTTAAATTTGGATGGGTGTTAGCAAAGTAGCACAGATATGAACACAAGTCAAGGTACACACAATAGATACGTTATTTCTCTAAAGGGTAGGACACTGCAGTGCGCGTTATGGACACAGTGAATTAGGTATACCCAAGTTTATGGTTATACCTATACATTCCCATAAGTTCACATCCTGAGTTAGAAAATACATATTATATATAAAGTTATGAAGAAGCCCCCATGGTCACAGGACCCCTGAAATCGTTAAAAAATAGGCAAATAACACCGCTACATATTGTTACCAATGATAATGTTCATTTATCAGATTATATACTGTCTCTCTCTTATATGGGTTTACGTAGCATGTAATCCTGATAACGTGTGATGATATTTTACCAACTAGTACGTGAAAGTGGTATAGGAAATTCCAAAATTTTGAGTCATGTGTTCGTAAGTTAAATGTGTAGTTCAAAAATAGTTACAAAAAGTGTCAATCATAGTTTATTAGTTTCCAAGTCATATACACCAAACGAGTGTAAGACACGTTGCAAAAATAGTGTCCGTCACGTGTCCAAATCACAGCACCTTCAAGGGAAACAAGGAAGGTATCAATTGCATTAAAGGTAGGGGATCCTGCAGTCGATAAACAAATATAAGCTACAGCCAGTTGAGGCATTAGTTGATTAAACCGGAGATGCAAATAAGAGATCTGTGCCATCGCCCCTTGGGGTCAGAGAACCTGGGATTTCCCTTCATACGACGGAGATGCAAAGTGAAAAAGTGCATTTCATATAGCTATGAAATGACATTCATTGATTGTCACTCATACGACCGAGATCAAAATGAAAAAAGTCTATCTTGCAAGGATTTTTGTTCCTTAACTATGGAAACAAAAAGAGAGTACCAGGCACATGTCTGCACGTCACCTTCTTCAAAATGTATGTGCTTCTTAGGTCATTATCATTTCCGTGAAAATTTATATGTGCAGCAGAGAAAATCATACGCAATTATGTTGATAAAACAAAAAATGGTACATATGTACATAATAAGTAAGGTCATAGCATGCTGTTGGAGAACTACTCTTTCCAATGGTTAGGCCATAAAAGGAATTCTAGAAAACTTAGGGAGGCATTCCATATTGATTATCAAAATCTCCCTAAATTGTAGGGTAATAGAATGATTACTGGAACTTGAAAGGGGTCACGGCAAACATCGGCCCCCTCCCGCTTACCTATCTTGGAGGACATCTGGGAGAAGCTTCTCATCCAGCTCGAGGAGAACCAGATCATCATGAGGACCAAAGAGAGGATGATATGCTAGAGAGACCGATGAAGTGGGTTGGATGTTTAAAACTGCTTCTGCTCCTCCTACGCAATCTGGCTGTGGGTGCTCCACCTCCATCTCCATTGCCCCTGCTATCTGCTCAACAGGCTTCTAATAATCAGTTATACAGAGCTTCTGTAGAAGAAGGAACTAGAAACCATGATAGAGAAGTGCAAGTCCAACACCCATCGCAACATGCTTGACGTCTAGTACCAAACGAAAGTGACAAATGACAGACCTATTTCGTGTAACCTGTTTTCAATTTGCTGGTGATTTCTCAATATGGAAGCTTTAGATTTTTGCAGCTATCTGCAATAATGTAAATAACTGAGTAAATATACATGGAGTTTTATATTATTGAGGACAAACAAAATCCAAAAGTACATACCCAGTCAAAAACTGAAATAAACTGTAATAAAACCCATCATTACACTGCCACATAGAAAGTCACTAAACAAAACAGCAGTTCAGATAATAACGCATTTCAGTAAACAGAAACAAGTTAATTCTCAAAACAAACTTATCCATCAAAGACAGGTTCATCCATTAACGACAATATATATCAATACATGGAGTTTTTATTATTTAGGACAAACAAAATCCAAAAGAATATACTCAGTCAAAAACTGAAATAAACTGTAATAAAACCCATCATTGCACTGCCACATATAAAGTCACTAAACAACACAGCAGTTTAGATAATTACGCATTTCAGTAAACAGAAACAAGTTAATTCACAAAATACAATTCTCCATCAAATACAGGATCTTCCAATAATTAGCTCAATGGAGTATTGTAGCCGACATATTATTACCGGCATGCAATCACATAAAACATCTTTGATACAATCATAATAAAGTACAGGTGAGTTTGTGAGCCAGGCAAACTCATAAACATGTACAAGGTCGCCCCACTAAAAAACATAGAGATGGTCATTCATTAAGGGGTACTTCGCCATGTGAAACTATTTGTAACAGATCAAATTTTTAGTTTCCATTAACAGTAGAACTGTCTAAATGTATTCGAGAGCCAAGACAATAAATTGAGTGGAATAATCATTTCTGGAGACAAAAACTTTGCAGCCATTCACATAATATGGTAATAGCAACTTAAACTCTCATAGCATTTTTATAAGTTGACAGTGAAGTACTACACTTAGATTTGGAAGGTTAACCCTAACTCAGTCGTTCTACTGGTTTAGATTTAAACAAAAGTTAAGAACGATGGAAAAAGAAGGTGAAAAGGGTACTGAGCCTACTGGTCATGCATTAGATATCCACTCCACATGCAAACATCACGGAATTGGGAAACTAAGGAAATGGAAGCCAATTGTAATTCAACATATATAAACTTGTTTTATGTCCCCAGTGCACAATGCAAATATACAAAGAGGGTCGAAATGTAAGTCAGGTCCCTACACAAGCTTGGGGCAGAAAAAGGCCAAGCACTAAAGGCTAGAACCTAGCGCGGACTCAACCAAGTCAAGGCCAACTTGGGGGCAGCAAGAGGTGCCAACATGAAATCGGGCTTGATAAGGTCAACCTTACTCATTGACTGAGCAAACTGGACCCAGAAACTTAAACACATATGACTGTAGATGTGCGACCAAGGAATGCCAATAACCTAGTAAATTCTAGTTTGGAGTGCACTTTCCACAGTATAATTGACGGCCATTTTAAAGCAGTAAATTTGGCAAATTGGCAATCCCCATAAATTTTCAAGAGTTTGGGGAAAATAAGACGTTAAAGACTTAGGCTCCAGTTGAACTAGTCTGATTGGATAACGGAAAAGAAGGCATGTGGCGGATTGCCATAAGATGCAAGACTGGAGAATGCGAAATGTAGTCAGGAGGGTTAGTGGCCTTTCATTGTGAATGTAGAAGGAACCCTTCCAGAAGATTTCTATCCAATAGACTTGGGGTCCCCACTTAAAGAGGATACCAGTGTTGCTAGGTGAGCATGAAAGGTGGTTACATACACGTGATTAGGGACTTAAGAATCACGGACACAAACAGAGATCTAGATACGGACACGGATACGAACACGTGACATGGCAATTCAAAGTTAATGGTGACACAAACACAGCAGGGGGCATGTTCAAAGTAAAAAATGCATATACTTTATATACATTTAGTTGTGATTAACATGGATATATATCCGGAAATACCCAAAACTAATGAAAATCAACACTGACTTTGGCACAAAAATAAAAATCGGCCAATTTTTGGGAGGTCCACTATAGGTATTTACTAAAGTCTTAAGTCCACTATGTAATTTCATAAGGCCTACAGTCCACACGTGCGTTCAAAGGACAAAAACACCCCTCAATATACCAAGCAGAAACGTCACTCTCTTGTTCTCCCCAATCACAAACCTTGACGTCTTCTCTCTCTTTCTCCCTCGATCGCGATCTTTTCTCTCTCTCTCTCTCTGTGCACCAATTGAAAATCTTACTATTGGGTTTGAGCCCGCTGTCGATCTATATTCAATCGAAATCTTCTCTCTCCCAGTTGAACATTTTACTTTTTGCGTTTGATTTCGATTCAGATATCGATTTCGACTTTGATCAAAGGTCTATCTCATTGAAGCTCTCTTTTCGAAGTATGAACCCTAGCTTTGACAAGAAAAATTGAAGCTCTCTTGGTGAGTTTATGTTTCTCTGTTTGTATTAGCATTGTTTTGACAAAAAGCAAGATTTACACGGAATGAGCTTTGATTTTGCAGATGCATGTAGTATATCATCCGATTGACGCAGGAAGCCACTGATATCAAACAAATATGTATTTTGATTTCTGTAGTGATTTCGGTAGCTAATTTAAGTGCATCAGATCTTGGTTTGATATTGAGAATTGTTCTATTTGGTCCATCCGTTTATCTGTGTTTATCTCCTACACTAAAGGTAGTAAGATTTTGGTATTGAGTTGGGCACAACTCAAAAAGATGAAGGGGCTGCGTTAGTTGCCATTGTTGCGGCCATTAATTGAAGACTTCTTTACAAGGTTGGGATAATGCCCAATATTGCTGGTACTTTTTCTTGTTCTAAAACTACCATTTACCATTTTTGAAATTTGGATCTACTCCTAGAAAGGACATATATTGCCCAATTTTTAGTAAAATTTTCAGTACTTAAATAGAGTCTAGATAATCACATCTTATGAGTTTAGATAACCACCTCTTTTGAGTCCAGATAACCACCTCCATTTTGAAAAAGTGGTTTTTTTGTTTTATTCAATTTTCAGTAAAATTTCTAGTAAAATTTTATGTTAAAAGTAGAGGGTTTGTGCTGCTACCTTGTAGTGCTTGGGTGGTCAAAAGCTTGATCCCAAGTAAGTTTTTTAAACAAAAATATGCCTAGATAACCACATCTTTTGAGTACAGATAACCACCTCTTGCGAATCAAGGTAACCACATCTTGCGAATCAAGATAACCACATCTTGTGTGTCCAGATAACCACCTCTTGCGATTCCAGATATGGTTACCTGTGCCGGCGACTTTTCCGGCGAACTTTCTGGCAGCGGTAAACTTCTGGCAATAATATGTTATGTATTAAATTTAATGTGAGGGTATATTTGTCTATTAAAAATGGAGAGTGAACCTTACACCATAGAAATTGCAAAAAGATGGATTAGAGGAGTTATGAAACTAAGAGGTGGACTAGACATGTTACAAAAAACTATAATGGACCTTAAGAGTAATTCTTTAAATAAAAAACTACTAACACTATTTTACATAATTAAGAAATGATCTTATTCAAGAAAAACAAACCATGAGGCACAAGTAACAAGTTTCTCATTAGTTTCTTTTTATCCTAAAACAAGAATTTAAAAAATAAAGTGAGATTATGCCGTGTCCCCATAGGTGTCCCCGCTGTGTCCCATGCTCAAATTTCAGTTTAAATAATTGGAGACACCACTTGGCATATCCCATAAGTATCCCTGGCGTGTCTATGTCCCCAGCGTATCTGACACAAGTTTGGCCACCACATAGGTGCGTCAATGCTTCGTAGCCAGGGACTCTAGGTGCCGCAGACCCATATGTGTCCCGCTGTGTCCCATGCTAAAATTTTGGTTTAAATAATCGGAGACACCACTTGGTGTATCCCATAAGTATCCCTGGTGTGTCTATGTTCCATAGGTGTCCCCGCTGTGTCCCATGCTCAAATTTCAGTTTAAATAATTGGAGACACCACTTGGCATATCCCATAAGTATCCCTGGCGTGTCTATGTCCCCAGCGTATCTGACACAAGTTTGGCCACCACATAGGTGCGTCAATGCTTCGTAGCCAGGGACTCTAGGTGCCGCAGACCCATATGTGTCCCGCTGTGTCCCATGCTAAAATTTTGGTTTAAATAATCGGAGACACCACTTGGTGTATCCCATAAGTATCCCCGGGTGTGTCTATGTTCGGGTATGTTTGACACAAGTTTGGTGACCACATAGGTGCATCAATGCTTCGTAGCCAGGGACTCTTGGTGCCCTAGACGTCCGCAAGCATAAACGGCAACATACCAATGGCCCAAGGTACATTCTCTTAACTCTGCGTAACCCAAACTCCAAGTTCACTTCGATTTTGATCAGATGAATGGTCAAGCTGATCTTGAATCATATCGTCAGCTCGCAGCTTAAAGGCCTCGTTCCATCCAAGTTCCAACCGTAAGTTGCGATGCAAACAGATGCTCCCTCCAGCCCTCCAGTCCCCGGGCTGCTCTTGATTCAAAAGAGTTGATTCAGGAGCAGAAGGAGGGACTTAAGTCATGAGAGTAAGATATTGTAAGAGTAGATGTTGCCTCTGATGTCTCCAAGCCAGCCATACTTAGGCATCTGAGTGTGTTCCGGCCAAGCTCTAGTCAGGTGGAACTAATGGTGCCTTACTGATTGCAGAGGATTCACCTAAGGGAGGAGAGCCTGTACAAAATAGACATACAAATAGTAGGGGAAAAAAGTATCTATTTGGTAGCGGTAAGTCAGTAACAGGGAAAACCACTAGTACACCCACCAATGAAGCATTCCTGAAGGCACCTATATTGAGCTAACAATCTATAGTTTTAAAATTTCAACATCCTTACCCGACAACTCTCACTTGCTCATGTTCAAAATAGATTACCCAAGCAAAGAGTTCAGGCACAGAGCTAAGCTCACTAGCAAACATTGGGCAGATGCCTACTGTGAGCCAAAAGTGAAGGCGAAGCTCAAAGTAGTTCAACCCACGAGGCATATGACCTAATTTATTTGTGATATCAATGTTACTTGAAAAGAAGATAGTTCTAGCATGAAGTTTTCTCCTAATTAAACGTCAAGGACATAAACAGGAATTTTTCGGGAAATAGTTCTGGCAAGATTGTCAAAACAGGATATGTACCATGTATCGTTTATCTCAGTTTATGTATCACACTGTATGTGCATCACTTACTGTTCCATACCTTAGCAAATGTATCACGTACTGTATGTGCATAATCTATTCCACGTACTAAAGAAACTTATATAATACCAAATTTCATGTATTTAGCAATATAAGATGGACTAGTAACCGATCCCTATTTTAGGAAGACGGTGTACCATCTTCAGGACCAAGCATTTCAAATCGTTAGTTGCTAGGGTGCTACCCGTTGCTCTTGTCAGCCGCAGCACAGAGCACAGATGTGAAGCAATAACAAATAATAATCCAATTGGCTCCAAGGAAAATCGCAAATAGCAGAAAATAAGGTATTCCAAATGTTTCGACCCAGTATTCAACAATTAAAATCCATGCCTTATTGTTCTATCAACCAAATCTATTCTAGTTACTGACAAGGAAAATTCATTTTAGGGTTTTCAGGTAGAGAGCTGATGAGTTTGGTTAAGTACCAAATCCAATGCAAATTGCAAAGGCTTTCTATAGGAACAACATAAAATCAAGATAAGATATTTTGAACAGCGGTGTGCACCACTATATCCTGAGGGGCAATCAAACCTCCGGGTTCGAAAGCACCAAAATTTAGTGTTTTCTTTACATATAATTTGAATTCTCTTTTGAGTAATTCATGCGTTGCCAAAGTGTATGAAAATTTAGTTTAATTTGTGAGTAAGTAGCTAATAAATTTTAACTGAAATATGAATGTGTTTATTTTATATAGAGCTTTGAATGCAAAAAAAATCTTTACGTCCGCTGAGATACTGGAAACAAAGGGAACAATTTGACCATCTTATGATACCTTGTCAAATCTGAATCGTTTAAACTTAAAAAAATAAAAAGAAAAAAGAAGAAGAAGAGGAGGAGAGAGAGAGAGAGGGAAAATAGGAGTACTAAAATTTGATAACAACACAGCAAAACGGGAGATTTGAAGAGAACTCACCACCGTTGCCGGTAGCTCTTCCAGTTGATCTGTTGTTTCAGGTCGATTAGGTTAGATTTAGGGTTAGTGAAAGGGTCAAGAGAGAGAGAGTTTGGGCGGGTTTTATGCGCTGCTGGTGTCCCTGGATTTGGAGGGAAAGCACTGAACTTTTTCTTCGTGTCAGCAGATTCACCCGTGGGAGAAAAAAAGGGGGCTTCTAAATGCACAGACAAAATAGTTCCTCACACCCATGAAAACAATACTCCATTCGTTTCTTTTTAAATGTGCACTGTAGTAGCAAACGTACAAATGTACAATTTCAAACTTCTAAAAAATATACTCAATATATTTCTCCATATAATTTTTTATTTATTTTATACCAAATTAAAGTGCTCATTGAGTTCCTTTAATTTGGTGAAAAAAAATTTAAAAACATTCTACAGGAGTACGTTTCTTTTGTTGGAAAAAAATTTAAAAGCATTTTATGGGAATACATTTTTTAATGTCTATAAAAAAAAAAGTTTTCCAAATGTGACATTTAAAAAAGAACGGAGGGAGTAACATTTTTATGTTATTGAAAAATAATAATGTCAAAACTGTTTTGTTAATGTCAAAACTTCAATGCAACATTTGCATAGTGCAAGCCTTTTCATTGGAGTTTTGACATTGACATAAAATCAGTTTGAACCTAAGACTAATATAGTTCTGCACAATGATAGCTTTATTGAGTTACTTATTACTCCGTAGTAAATTAATATAGTAAGCCGATATTGTTCCATAAATTCGAACCTGAGACTTCTCGCATGGGAACTATTAGTATTTATGGGTTGGTTTGACCGGACCCAACCCACATGGGTCATCCACATGGGTTAACTGATTGAGTTAGTTAGAAGGATGATAAGAGAATGACTCTTATCTCTATCTGTTAGGAGAGTTTAAAGAGGGTTTAAACTCTAGAATTTTATCTATAAATAAAGTCATACATATATTAGAGATAGACGTACACTTGAAACAATTATAGTTTTTATTTATTTCTTTCCCCTAAAAAATATTCTCCTATCAATATCTTCTTTCTCTAGGGTTTCCATCTACAAACCCTAAGATTTGAGGTGTGGATATTAAGAGAAGGCTCTGGTAGTCTTCTCTGCGCGACGAGAATAGAAGATGGTGTTCGGGTTCTTAATTGTGCTTGCAGAGTGAGTCTCAGTTCATCGATCTTCGAAAGCTCGAAGTATTCCGATGCGCTTCATTATGTAAGTCTTGTGTGATTTGCATGCTTTCAATTAAGTTGACATTGGTATTAGAGCCCTTAAGGCTCGCTTTCGCATAAATGATGACGTATGTTTGCGTTTTTTTTGGCTGCCTAAATATTGATGATATTTTGCTTCATAAAAGGAAAATATGGATGCAATAGTGAGAAAAATCAGATTCGGTCTTGCTTGTCGACTTGGTGTTCTGTATTAGCCAATCGGATAATCATGAATAATCAGTTACGTGCACGCCAATTGATGAGCAACACACCACCGAACGAGTTACAACGATGGAGCATTGGTGTGCTCTGTTATGATCGCAGAAGTTGGTTAGGATTTAGTTAGGCTTGTTGAGCTGGCACCACATTAGTGGTCCCCCCATTCTTTCCTTGTAATTTTGTTTTGTAATTCAGTTGGGCAGTTACAACCCTTCACGTGTATAAGTAGTGGACAACCACTCTTGAATAGGCATTAAGAAATTACTGTAAACTTCTCTGGGCTGGAATAAGAGAGAGATTCATTTCCATCTCTTTTTCTTTCATACTTTCTTCTTCTTCTCTAGTTGTTACATTGGTATCAGAGCAAGCCTTTCTTGGCCTGTGATTGATTCCTCAGTAATGGCTGATGGAACTAGAAGTTAAGAACTCAAGAAAATGGAGGAAGCAATTCGAGCATTGAAGGAGAGCCAAGGACAATCTGCCAAGGAGAATGAAGAGATCAAGAACAACCTAAAGGATCTAGGGGAAATAAAAGAGATGCTGGCTGCAGTCACCATAAAGTATGATAAAATGGCTGCACACATCTAGGGGGAAAATCAAGAAGCACATCTTGGGAGTGGCAATAACCAGTCGCTGGATCTAGGTCCTAGCAATTCCCAATTCAGAAGTGAGGGTTTCCAAAATCAACGAAATGAGGGTTTTCAAAATCAATCCAGAAATGAGGAGCTCCAGTCCCAATTTCCATCTAGAATTGGAACCAGGTATTCCAAGATTGATTTCCCTAAGTTCTATGGTGAGAATCCCACAGGATGGGTTTATAAATGTGAAAGATTTTTCAATTATAACTTGATTGAGAACAGTAATAAGGTGAAATTAGCCATCTTGCATTTAGAAGATAAAGCCCTGCAGTGGTATCAATGGTTTAAGAAAACCCATTGTGTGATCAATTGGTTTACATTCAAACAAGGGATAGTTGCTAGGTTTGGGTCTGATTTGTATGAGGATGTTGTTGGGGAATTAACCAAACTAAGACAAATAACAACAGTGAGGGATTATCAAGAGCGATTCGAAATTTTGGCTAACAAGACCCACAACCTGCCAGAGAGTTTCTTTACCAGTTGTTTTATCAGTGCTCTTAAGGAGGAGATAAAGGCTAATGTGTTGATGTTTAGGCCTACAACAACTACCTAGGCTATTAGTTTGGCCAAGCTTCAAGAATTTAGCATAGAGGCTATGACCAAGAAGACTAGAACAACATCAAGGATGTCTAAAAACCCTTTTCCCAATCAGTCAAGATGGAACTTTAATCCCAATTTCATCAAAAGAGAGTTGCCAAAAGAATTGGAAGAGAAGAAAGCTAAGGGACTGTGTTTCAAACGTAATGATAGATATACAAAAGGGCATCAATGCAAGAAGAAATTGTTGTATGTTATGGAAAGGGAACGAGAAGGTTTTGATCAAGAAACACTACAAGAAGAGGAGGATGAGGAAGTACAAGAACGAGAGGGAGAGTTACAAATCTCAATCAATGCCTTAACTGGGTTAGTTTCATATAGAACCATGAGGGTGCATGGTTATGTTAAGAAACAGAAAGTTGTCATTTTGATTGACACTGGAAGTACACATAATTTCCTTAATCGGGAAATGGTTAAGAGGGTAGGAGTGGAAACTATAGACACAGACCCTCTAACTGTGCTTGTAGCTGATGGTACCAAATTAATTAGTACTGCAGCGTGCAAAGGGATTTAGCGGGAAATGCAAGGGGTTGAGTTCCAAACTGACATGAGGATCTTGCAACGCAAAGGGTGTGATATGGTCCTAGGTATCCAATGGTTGGCTACCCTAGGTCCAGTGAAGTGGGATTTTAAACACTTAAGCATGGATTTTACTTTAAACAACAAGAGGCATGTATTGAAAGGGGGAAAATTAAGGGATATCAAGATAGTAGATTCAGAGCACATGAAGAGATTGCTACAAAAACAACCTCAAGGGATGATAGCACAAATATATGCTTTGCAAAGTGAAGAACTGGAGGAGAACAGCAGTGTAGAAGTGGAGGAACTGTTGACAAAGTTCAAGGAAATTTTCCAAGAACCAAAGGGGTTGCCTCCTACAAGAGCTCAGGACCATCACATTCCACTAAAGCCAGGAGTGGAGCCACCTAACATCAGACCTTACAGGTATCCTTATTTCTAGAAAACTAAAATAGAAAAGCAAGTTAAGGAAATGCTTTTATTTGGAGTCATACAAGGCAGTGTTAGCCCTTACTATTCTCTTGTTTTATTAGTTAAAAAGAAGGATGGAACATGGCGTATGTGTGTGAACTATAGGGCTCTAAATCAAATAGCTGTGAAAGACAAATTTCCCATACCAGCTATTGATGAGTTGTTGGATGAGTTAAGTGGGGCCTCCCATTTTTCTAAACTTGAGTTAAGGTCAGGCTACCATCAAATCAGAGTACATTCTCCTAATATCCCAAAGACAGCCTTTAGGACCCATGAGGGTCACTATGAATTTCTGGTTATGCCATTTGGATTGACAAATGCCCCATCTACTTTTCAAAGTCTCATCAATGAAGTGTTCAAAGCACATTTGAGGGACTTTATTTTAGTCTTTTTTGATGATATATTTGTATATAGTAAAACTTGGAAGGATCATTTGCTACACCTAGAGATCACCTTGCAGATTCTTTTGAAACACCAACTGCATGCCAAAAGGTCAAAATGTGTTTTTTCCAAACAAGAAGTGGAGTATTTGGGTCACCTAGTATCCAGTAAAGGAGTATCTGCAGAGGTGACTAAAATTGAGGCCATGGTTAGTTGGCCAATTCCTGTAAACATTAAGCAATTGAGAGGGTTTTTATGCCTTACTGGCTACTACAAGAGGTTTGTGAGTAATTATGGTAAAATATCAACCCCATTAACTCAGTTGCTAGGGAAGGATTCCTTCCAATGGGGTAATGAGGCTACCAAGGCTTTCCATGCTCTAAGAGAAGCCATGACTACCCTGCCAATGCTGGCTCTTCCAAACTACTATAAAGTGTTCATCATAGAAACAGATGCCTCTGGGAAAGGGTTTGGGGCTGTGCTTATGCAAGAAGGCCATCCAATTGCTTTTTGGAGCAAGGGTTTATCAGAGAAAAGTCAAGCCTTGTTCACTTATGAGAAGGAACTTATGGCAATTGTTCTAGCTGTCCTCAAGTGGAGGCATTATCTACTAGGAAGACATTTTATTATCAGGACAGATCACCAGAGTCTCAAGCTTTTGTTAGGGCAAAGAGTAACTACTCCATTCCAGCAAAAATGGATAACTAAGTTGATTGGCTTTGATTATGAGATTACTTATAAGGCTGGGAAGGAAAATAGGGTGGCAGATGCATTGTCTAGAAGAGAAGACCTATGTTTGGGTAGTGCTACACTCAATGCCCTTATCACTATAGACTCTACTTGGGTTGCCTAAGGTGCAGCAGAGCTGGCAATCAGATTCTTCTATACAGCAGCTCATAGCAGATCTTGAGCAGGACAACACTTCACACAAAGGGTTTTCTTGGGAGCATGGGGTTCTCACACACAAAGGCAGTTTGGTAGTGGGAAATTCTACTCATCTCAGAACCCAAATTATCACAGACTGGTATTGAAAAGACTACAAGGAGGATCAAACGTACTTTTTTTTGGAAAGGGTTGAAGCATGATGTACAGACGTTTATTTCTGAATGCTCTATATGTCAGAGGTTCAAGGGAGTGCATGTTCACCCACTTGGGCTATTGCAACCTTTGGCCATTTCAGAAAAGGTGTGGTTTGAGATTTCCATGGATTTTATAGAGGGCCTTCCACCATCTCAAGGTAAAACTACCATTTTTGTGGTGGTTGATAGGTTGACTAAATATGCACATTTCATGGCCCTATCTCACCCCTACACTGCCAAAGATGTGGCACTACTATTTTTGGATCACATCTATAAATTGCATGGACTCCCAGTTTCAAAAGTGTCTGACAGGGATGCTATCTTTACTAGCTTGTTTTGGAAAGAATTACTCAGACTTTTGGGAATTGAGCAGTGTTTGAGCACAACTTACCATCCACAATCTGATGGACAAATAGAGATTGTGAACAAGTGTTTGGAAAATTACTTGAGATGCATGTGTGGCGATTGCCCCAAGCAATGGTTTAAATGGTTGTCATTGGCTGAGTGGTGGTACAATTCTTCCTACCATTCCTCTATTAAAACCACTTCTTTCTATGCAGTCTATGGACAGCATCCTCCTGACCACAATTTCATGAACCTGGGGACTTCTGCAGTTGCAGCAGTTGACCAATGGGCAAGGGAAAGAGCTTCCATTGTCAAAATGCTCAAAGAAAATTTGCAGCAGGCTTAGCATAGGATGAAACACTATGCTGATAAACACAGGTGTGGACGGCCCACGGAGATTGTGATTTGTTAGAGTCGCCACCCGGATTTGAGGTCCGAACCCGAGAAACCGATAAAAATTATGACTCATTTTCCCATTGAAAGGATTTTACTAATCATCGCGAAACCAGAAATCTCTCGGATTCGGGGGTTTGGTTACGAGAGGGGAAGGTTTTACGGCACCCTCTCGCCCCGGTCCCGTGAACGGTCTCTACTCAATATTTCGTGGGATTTTGAAAATGTTTGAAACTTGATTTAATCACGAAAAATGGGGAATTAGGGATGGGAACCATATAAACAATAAAAACATAATGAATAATGCAAATTCAATATGGATGTTTATGCACATGATTTACATGAAAAAGGGGAATAATAATAAAGAAAAAAAAATTACAACAAATATTTACAGAAACTAAACAGAACAGAAATTGTACCACAACTCCAGAAATCTTGAACATGATACTTATTAAACTGGCTTATAGTCTGGATTCCAGCATAAGGGTTGAGTGCTCAATGGTTGTGGCTTGAGCGCTCAAACCCATTTCTGGATATTGTGATTTTTGATCCATCCACCACTTCTTTAATCACTATACATAAGATCAAACGTTAAAATGGTGTTTTTCATGGAAAATCAGATAAGAATAGACAGATTGATCTTACAAATAATGATAGAAAGAAGAAAATCACAATATTTTAGCGAAGAAAGTACTTTGAGAAGGAGGAATCCAGACCATAATCACAATAATAAAACTATACACACACCCAAACTTGAATAAACCATGATCCATCATCGAAATATCCAAGAACCAACAAACGCTCCAAGAACAAAATTGAAGGCTCAAGTGGATGGCTTTGAGCGCTCAAGCCATTAAGTGATTTTCTGGTTTTCATTAATAAGAAGGATTCCAGATGACTCTCAGGATCACAAATGCATGGTATAAAATTCAAGAAATATCATAGACACTGTTTCATACTTGAACATGAGATTTTTAAAGACATTTAGAACTTTATTGTCATAAAATGGTTAATTTGAGCTCATGCAAGAGGCTTTAAAGTAAAGGGACGCTATTTAAAGATTATGTGAGCATAAATTAACTGTTAGATGATGATCAAAATCCCAAATAGAGCTTAAAGTTCAATAAAAGTAGAAATCGCTTCGGATCATTTTGGCCAAGGCCAAGGCACGAGGGATTTGCCAACCCCCGCAATAAATGTAAATTTTGACAGTATTTCAAAACAACTTTTAGACCTTTGTGAGTTCAATTCAAGTATAAAGAACTTGATTGAACTCACTGGTCACCCTCAGATGAACCAAAACAGCAAAAATAGCTTGTTTAACTACCTTTTTACACTTGATTGAAAGCTTGAACTGGATTGTGGGTTTGGAAGTGAAAGATTTTTGAGATTTTGGTCAGTTTATGGGCTGTATTGTGTAGAGTATGGGGTTGATTGTTGAACGCAGGTTGAATTTGGTGTTTACAGGTGGTTTTCCAGATGGTTTTCCATGGGAGGAAGATGGGTTTGTAGAGAGATAGGGATTGGACGAAATTGGGGAGGGGAATGGAGCTGAACTGGTGAACCCCCCTTAAGGGGTAATGGAGGATCTATATATAGTGGGTGGAGGGAAGGCAGTAGAGAGAGAGGAAGTGGGTTTGTAGTTTAGGTGTAGCTTAGGGGTAGTTTAGGTGTAGTTTTAGGTGTAGTGGAGGGTATTATACGTGTATAGAGTTTGTTAGACGCTCCACTCTGCATGAAATCTAATGATGAGATACTCTGCAGATTCTTGATCAGTTCAGAGTTGGCCAAAGCCATGGGCTTGAGCGCTCAAGGTGCTTCTCATGGGTTGAGCGCTCATGGTCTCAAGCTTGAGCGCTCAAGGCTCTTGGTGGCAGGTTGCTGGTTTGGCTTGGTTTAACAAGGCTTGGGCTGGTTCAGGTTATTTGGAGGTGTTTGGTTAATTTTGATCATGTTCAAGCTATCTTCACAAGTTTCGGGCAATTATGATTGGTTCGTTCTCATCATCGGGAATGCTCGAGCATATCCTGGGTTCAAAATCGGGGTGTCTACAACAGGACTGATAGGGAGTTTAAAGTTGGGGATTAGGTATATTTGAGGTTGCAGCCCTATAGGTAGGCTTCTTTGGCTTTGCACCGTAATATGAAACTCTCACCAAGATTTTATGGTCCTTTTCAAGTGATTTCAAGAGTGGGGAAGGTGGTTTATAGATTGCAGTTGCCTAATGTCGCTCGTTTGCATCCAGTTTTTCATGTTTCACTCCTTAAAAAGCAGTTGGGACAGAATGTGGTTCCTAATCCAACCCTTCCACCAGTTACTGATGAAGGACTATTACAAATAGAACCTATGGCTGTTTTGGATAGGAGGATGGTCAAGAAGCATAATCAAGCAGTGGTTCAATGGTTGGTGCAATGGTCTAGGACCGTCCCTGAAGATGCCACATGGATGGATTATAAAGAATTACAGTCCAAATTTCCTAACTTCTAACCTTGAGGACAAGGCTTTTCTAAGGGGGAGGGAATGTTATGATTGCAGAAGTTGGTTAGGAGTTAGTTAGGCTTGTTGAGCTGGCACCACATTAGTGGTCCCCCCATTCTTTCCCTGTAATTCTGTTTTGTAATTCAATTGGGCAGTTACAGCCCTTCACGTGTATAAGTAGTGGACAACCACTCTTGAATAGGCATTGAGAAATTACTGTAAACTTTTCTGGGTTGGGATAAGAGAGAGATTCATTTCCATCTCTTTTTCTTTCATTCCTTCTTCTTCTCTAGTTATTACATGCTCCTTTTTAATTAGTTGCTTGACAAGTGAAGTTCCAAGTGGGTTTTTATTTGCATTAAACGATACAAAGTATGATGCTTTGTCATTCCATGTGGCTTAATTCTTATGTTTTTTCAAATCGTTAATGTTCGGGCCTTGGTTTTCTCAATTAAAACAGAATGAATTAGGCTTTGTTATCTAGTAGCCACTGCAACAAATATGCCTTTTTATAGCATAAAACGATAGCATTTTTCTAAGAATGCTATAATAAAGAACTAATTATAGCGCGTTCTTGAAATCGGAAAGAAGCAAAAAAGACTAACATAGCGTTCTCGAAGCACATAATCATTTCTATAGTGTTTCATTGAACAAATAATCTTTTTATGGAGGTTTCATAAAAAGGGGGTTTGCGCTGAGCAAATCTCCGCCGTCCATCCCGAGATCCAACGGCTCCGAGCTGTGTACTCTCTCTCTCCTCCTTAAATGCACTGCAGATGTAAAAAAAAAAAAAAAAACTATGCATGGGCTTGGAGCTGTTGGATCTCGGGATGGACGGGGAATTTGCTCGGCATAAACCCTTTTTACGGAACCTCTGTAAAAAAGATTATCTCTTCATTGAAACTCCATAGCGTTCTTCATAAATAGCGTTCTAACTTTCACCCAAATATTAGGCGCCCATCCTTGGCGCCCCATTTCTTTCAGCCCCTTTGAAATTTTCAATGGATATACTTAGAATGAGCGTGCGCCAAATTTCTCAATCATTTTCGTGCGAAGTAGTATGGAGGGATCTGCTGTTATTTTAGGTTTTGTTCATTTCAGGTGTGGTCATTGTTTCCAATCGTTTCTCTTAAGTTTCAATCCTTTCGCTTAGTCTTTTCAATCCTTTCTCTTGATCCATTCTTTAAATCCTTTCAATAGTCTCTTAATCGTTTCAATTGCTTATCCAACCTTCTGAATCACATTTTTCTGTTCGTAAGACTTCCAAACCTTTTGTTTTTGGTCAAACGATAGAAATCAATTATATAGATGTTAACAAGAAACCAAACAACTCAAACCGGGGAACCATCGCTTTGGAGAGGAGATAGAAGCCATAAAGGAGGCCTAAACTCCCATGTAGAGGAAACAGGACCTCTCATAACTCGTTGAGCGACATTATGGGCCACACCATTGCCGAAGAATATCTACAACTATGACCCCCACCGAAAGGTGGTCTTCCATCTGTTCTGAATCAACCAAATGAGCTGTTGGGAATCACCTTCAAGTGTGAAGTTTTCGATTCCCAAACCTGCAGCCAATTGTAGACCTTCCCTAGCTGCCAAAGCTTCCACCATAAGAGGGTCCGCAACATGTTTTTTCGGTACAGCTCTTGCTGCAACAAACAATCCATGCCAATCTCGGATTACCACGCCCAAGCCACGCACCCGGTGGTTCTTGTCAATGCCGCCATCAAAGTTGATTTTAAAGCAACTGACTAGAGACCTCCCCCATATCTTTTGGTAGTAATAAATTTGCCGAGAAAACTGAATCGGCAAGTAGAAACCACCTCCTGGACAATCCCATCGTCCAACATGATCTCATCATCTTCGTCATCGGATAAGTGCACATTACCCAACCTTTCCACCACTTCCTCTGCCATAACAGAATTACTGTGTGAACAGAGAGAAAAGAAAGATGAGAGAAGAGAAGGTATTAGGTAGATCTTACTCAGAATATGTGAATGGAGAACAAGAGTTAGAGAGAGAAGCTCTCACAAGGAGAGAGAAAGATAATTTACGACAATAGGAGTTGGCTGTGTATTTTTCCAGAAAAACTTCCAAACCTTTAGGTATGCTCATTTTTCTTTATTTTTCCTCATAGCTAATTGGTACTTTTCAATCCTTACCATTAACCTCGTTTTTATGCTCCTTCAGTCCCCAGACAATAATGAGCCCATATTTCAAGAAACCCTAACAAAGGTTAATATGATATAAGGGAGAATTGATATTGGGTCCACTATAACTATTTCCTAACACTTCTAGTCAACCTAATATTATCCTAACACATCTAGTCCACTCACATGTACCAATTACAAGAATACCGGTGTGATTTGTGGAGTTCAGGTGTGTGGATGCCGTTGATGGTAGTTTATTTATTTATTTATTATTATTTCACAATGCAAAGACACATAATTCACACATGTTGGAGGAAGGAAAAAAAACTGATTGAAGAAGATGCATGATTCACACAGCATTGAAGTAGATGCAAAGTGATTTATAGAATCGTGACAATTACCACACAAGAAGACGATGTGGATCTGGATCAAAGTTTTCGAATGCAGTGAGTAGGGTTTTTACGGACTATATCAACAATAGGGATTTTGATTGGCTGGTTGCAAGCGCGATGGGTTAAGGATGGAAGTCGCCAGAGCGATGGACGGAAGTCGCGAGCTATTCGGTGAGTAGGGTTTTGTCTGGGGTTTACGCGATTCCAAACAACGAGGGTATTATAGACACCCCGATTTTGACCCGGGATACTTACCAAGCACTCCCGATGATGAAATTGACCAACCGTGAACACCTTAAGGCTAAGAAAAGAGCTTGAACTTTCCCCAAATGACCTAAACCACCTCAAACCACCCCAAACCCCCAAATAACCTAAACCAACACAAAAGACCAAAATACCCCTCAAAATACCAAAACCAACACCTGTACTGGAGTGGGCTTGTTGGGGGATGCTTCACCTAATGACCTCTTCGACCGCCTGGAACAGTACCGTGAGGGAGGAGCCTTGATTGACCTTGCTGTGGAACCTGGGGGCTCGTCGGAGAGGATGGCTGACACTCTTGAGGTACGCCGGAGGGTAGATCTGCACAAGGGAACAACCACGTTAGTGCCTAGCCCGGACGGTGGTGGTCCGGGGAGGCACTCCGATGGCTAAGTAAGCGACGGGAAGAGTTTTGAGATGGAGATCTAGAGAGAGAAAGTGCAGCCTAAAAGCCAAGTGTAGAGAGAGAGAGAGGGTTTTAGAGTTTACTTCTTGCTGCTCTTTTACAGAGGTGAAGAGAGGCATATTTATAGGCAAGGGAGCGCGTGCCCCTTGCACTGGGGACCTCACTTGGCTGCCGCTGTCCCCTACACTTTCGAGTGCATAGATATACTTTGCCGCGGACAAGTGGTGCTTTCATAATCGCTGCTCCTTCCCCGGCGTGGTAACCTACTCTTTGGCATCCTCGTCGGGCTAGTCCTCCTTGCAGGAGTAGCCTGTGGAGTTGGTGGCCTGCCATTTGCGCAGAGCAAGTGGGGGGTGAGCAAGTGGAATGGTCAAGACCATCAATGAGCCACCCGGGTTGTCAGAGGTGTCTTAATCGAGCCCACCGACACCCGGCGTGACCGTCCTCGGGAACTGAGGCAAAAAGGACCGGTTCGGGAAGCGCTCGGGAACTCCCGCCGAGCGCTCCCACGGGGTTCCTCATGACGTTCCTTGGGCGCAGCCGAGCCCCGAGGCTCGGGTCTACCGAGACTTAGTCGAGAATTCCGATTGTACTGCGGACGATGATCCTTGCCGAGCCCCCACGCCGAGCACTCGGTCAACGCCGCACGTGTTCCACCGTACGGAGGGGTGGCCCCTCTGGGCCCCATTACATTCGGCCGCTACAATAGCCCCTCTACTCCGCCAATTTTTGTGCTTAACTGAGGGAGTAGACCTAACCGAGCGGCCAAGGCCGAACACTCACGTGGTGCCGAGGGCACGCCGAGCGCCTCCAACTGAACGGGAAGGGTAATCCGAGCGCTCCATCTCGGGAAGTCACATCAGTCAGACCGAAAGGATGCATGACGTGACTCGACGTGGGACGTGACGTTTGGGCTATTCGGCGTCAGAGATTCCCTGATGCGGCATGACGTTAGATGCCACGTGTTGCCTCGGCATTCGTCCACGGTCCGTCGCATGGGATTCCCGCCAAAACGTTTCGAACGCTGTGTACAGGTGTCCCCCTCTGGTTGGTCCGCCGAGACGTAGCGCCGTTTGCCGAGACAACGCGTCGTTTCCTATTTAATGCGACGGCTGATATCCCCCTCTCCCACTATAAATACAACTTAGGAATAAGGGGGAAACCACTGTCACTCTGCCAATTTTTGCTCTCCGCCGGAATCTTCATCGCGCCACCGTGAATACGAACCGCTCTTAGCCCAAATCTTACGTTTTAGCCCTTTTTACCAACAAAACTCGAGGTAAATCACTTTCTTATGCCTTTTTCTTGCTTTTCAACACCTTTTTCATGCATTTTGGGTCAGTTTTGGCTTGCTTTTGACGTCTTAAACTCAGCCCCTGTTTTGGGTTGAGTTTTCCGGCGAGAACTGCGGCGGCGTACGGCCACCGGGTTCTGGAAACGTTGGATACTCAACGTGTTCTTCCGAGCACAGCTTGAGTCTTCAACGTGTTCTTCCTCCGGCCAGTTTGACCGCCGTAAAGCCCCACGGGTTTTTCAGAGAGCACACACCGTAATTCTAGGTTCCAAAAGAGTCGTCCAGGGTAGGTCCCCGGGCCAGCCTTGCGGTCCTCACATTCATTTTCACACTTGTTAAATTTTTATGCACATAGCTGATGGGTTTTTTTTGTGCACTTTGTTAGGTTCTCTACCGGATGAGCAACGGCCGCTCGTATTTTCGACAAATGACGTAAGAGCTTTCAAACGGTAAGAGGTAGCTTACATCGAGAGTTTCAGAATGCTTACCACCACCGAAGCCCCTACCTCTCTCCGCATCCCTCCCCTCCAAACAGTTTTTCCAGAAGACTACGGGAGAATGGAAGGGGACAGAACGGGACCTGAGGTAGCCTCGACAAGTGGTGCGGCCGAGCGCCCAGCGTCCCCAAGGGTTGAATCTCCCGAGGCGGATTCGCCGAGGGGTCAGGTCAAGGTTGTCTCACCAGAGAGGACAGGAGAGGAAGAGGCAATTCCGAGGGATGTCCCGCGGGCTCACCGCGCTGAGGCCTCCACGCTCTCCTACGGGGATGACTGGGAGGAGGTGCCTCTCCCGAAGGGCGGAGAAGAGGAGTGCCCCTACGTCAAAGAGTTCGACCCAGACTTCCCCGAGCGCTTGGTTCAATTCAGGGCAAGGTATGGGATCCCAGACGACGTGGAGGTTGAGCTCCTCTTCGGCGACCGGATTGAGTACGGGGATGACCACATCACGGTCCCCCCATGGCGATTACCGAGGGAGGGCTTCGTTTCCCCTTCCCGAAGATAGTCCGCCAGCTCCTTCACTACTACGACCTCGGTCCCCACTAGGTCGTAGTCAACGTCTACTGAGTACTCTTCTCAATACTGAAGCTGGCCGAGAGGCACAATATCCCAGTGACCATATATGACGCGCTCGGGGTTTATCTCGTCGCTCTGAGCCCTAAGTTCCGACAGTACTACTTCTCCGTCCGGAACGAATATCACCACCTCATCACCGACCTCTATGATAAGGAGGAGCACCAGTATAACTACGTGGTGGTGAGGGGGAACTACTCCTGGGCCCCCGAGGAACCCCACACCTGGCCTCTCAACCACCGCCGAGGGGACCCCAGTAAGCCGAACGTTTTACTTTGTTTATTCATGCCATGCACTTTTCGTTTGCATCCATTATTTCTTTACCGAGGACTGACTGAATCTTTCTTTTTGCAGTGCGGTCGCGTGGAACGCGAAGGCTCCTTGAGTTTTTAGGACGGCGGAGTTACTCTGAGCACTTTTTTTGCCCGGCGGCGCCACCAAGCCCACGTCCTCCTCGGCTACGTGCCCAGCTATCACGGCTACATGAGCCGAAGCAAGTCTCCAAGGGTAAGAAATCGCCACAGGAGGAACAGGGCTGCTCTCCCTGACGAAGAGTTAGAACAGCTGTGGGGGAGGGAGAGACAGCCGAGAGCTGAGATGGAAGGTGCCAGCGGGAGGCCCACCTTGGCCCAATTGAGGTAGCAAGCCAAAGGGCCTACTAGGAAGCGGCAGAGACTTGAGGAGAGGGTCCGGTAAAGGAGGCGGGGGAGGAGCCCGGGCCCAAAGTGAGCCGAGGCGAAAAGGGCCTGCGGGTGGAAGGGCACGTCTCCATGCGTCTCCCCGAGATCTGGGGAGGCCTGCCAATCTTGCCGCCTACACTTACCATGGCGCCCACTTTTGAGGCGGGGGCAGCCGGGCAGCCCTGTCTGGCGCGACCACTGCTGAGGGGAAATTTTGAAGGGGTGAGGCGGCTCCTCCCGAGCACAGGCTCTTGTCTTCGGCCAGGGGAATTATATATGCTGCTACGAGGCGAGCGGCGTCGGGCTGATCTAGAGGTAGCGTCCTGCTTCGGAGATTTGGCCGCTTCCGTTGATATGTCCAGCGTGAGCGCCCGGCTCACGGGCGGCAACTTCGTGGAACTCCACAGCTGCCTTGTGAGGGTAAGACTACTCTTTTATTTCCAAAGTTCAATTTTCTTCCATGGCTTTTTAACACACTTATCTTTTTTGATTTGTTTTCTCGAGACAAGCCGGGCCTCGATAATTTGTACATAAGGCGTAGTGGCTCCGGACGACCTTGGGGCCGCCAAGGAGAAGGCGGGAGGGAGAAGAAGGCCGCCGAGAAGTTGAGGGCCGAGGTTGAGAGCCTCGACAAGAAGCTTGAAGACCTCAGCCTGGAGAGGCAGGGTGCCGATGAAAGGATCAAAATGGCCGAGGACAGCGGGGCCCGAGGAAACGCCAGACCGCCGAAGAAGCGTGCTAAAGGCGTGAGAGGGGCAAAGCTAAGGATGCGGCAAATGAGGTGAGGGCCAGGGGCAGGCTTCGCCGATCACCGAAGCTTCCCAAGCCCTTATGCTGGCCGCGGCTGACAAGAATGGCTACAAAAGGGGCGAGGAGGAGGCCGAGAGGCAGTATCTGAAGGAGTCCGAAGAGATCGAAGTGGCCGCCTTCAAAAAGGGCTACCGTCTCGGCCACGTCGACTGCTTCCCCTCGGCATACACTCGAGGGGTGGACGCCTGCAGTGCTCCTCCTGATGCCGAGGCTAGAGTGATACCGCCGGTCCCCGAGCCTCAGATCCCCGAGATGCCAGAGGATGATTTTGATGAGGCAGAGGAGCTGGACAAGCCTGATGCTGCTGCCGAGGACCCTCAACCCGAGCCGGATGCTTAGGGCTAAGTTTTGGTTTTTTTTTGTTGAGACGGGCGCCGAACTG
The DNA here is from genome assembly GCA_022606695.1 of Vaccinium macrocarpon. NCBI lineage: Eukaryota > Viridiplantae > Streptophyta > Magnoliopsida > Ericales > Ericaceae > Vaccinium > Vaccinium macrocarpon. The sequence continues at coordinate 21,958,074 of CM040179.1, forward strand.
CTTAGGGCACATGCCAGGGCTCTTTATTTTTGTAATTAACACAAGTTCTGGGGGCTGGCACCGAACGATGCCAATGCCGAGCCCCCTCTTTTGCTATGAATGAATGAATGCCCATTGTTTGAATTGACTGTCTCGTTGAATAAATTTTTTTTTTTTTGCCAAGTAGATGATAGTTCGCACCGAGCACAACTTTGATTATCCGAGCAATAAAGCACGTAGTATTGTAATAATAGCCCCTCTTCGGGAGGGAACAAAGCAACGTGTTTTGCAGAAGATAAAGAAGCAGGGCGTCTTGCGGTAGCCCGGCGTTTAATCACGAACCGAACAAAGAGGCATTGGCTTCGTCCCAGAGGCCCGTATCAATAGGGGGGAGGGTGGAGGGAGCAAGCTGGAAGTTTAACCCAAAGGCCTTGGGAAATGATCATCGTTAATTTCGTCGATGGGGCGTTCGGAAACAAAGGGCTGGCGTAGGTGGGGGCGCTTGGCGGCCAGAAGTGCGGGCGTGAAACCGGAAGCTAAGCGGCGTAGATCCCCGAGGCCCGTGTGGAAGGGGGTGGGAGGCGACAAAGATGCAGTAGGTCAAACCAAGGCCTGCGGTAAGCATCACTTTCCGAAACCAATGCGGTCTTTCGTTATTTCAATGAGGAAAGGCGTTACGAGGTCGGATGGTGCGACCTAGGTAGGGGGCCGGAATTGGCGGCCCGATTCGGACCTTAGCCGAGGCCCCCGTGATTTACCTGAGATCAAATGATCTTCCGTTCGCTCAATCGAGGACGGACGTTTTACTGGACACATGGAGGGGTCCTCGGCGAGAACGGGCATTGTGGCCCAGAGCGTAGAGAACAAAGAATCTCGAGAGGTGAGCAAAAAGTGATTCATTAAAACGCGGTCCTCCCGGTATACAAAAGCTCACCGAGGGTGGACGATGATTAAGAAAATGTCGCTACGCATAATACTTTCTAAGTTTCGAAGCGTTCTAGGGGGTTACCCGGCGCGCGTGCCGTCCATCTCAAACAAGCTTATAAGCCCCGTGAATCGCCTTGGCGTGATTACGAAACGGACCCTCCCAGTTAGGCATGAATTTTTTCTTGTTTTTCTTCTGGACCACTTCCCGAAGCACGAGGTCATCAACATTGAAGGGGCGCATCCTGACATTCTTGTTGTACCCCCGGGCGACTTCTTGTTGGTAAGCAGCATACCTAAGATTCGCATCGTCTCGGAGATCTTCGACGTGGTTCAGCTCGGAGGTGATGTGTTCGTCGTTAGTGGCAGGATGGAATGCCTCGGTACGCTCCAGTGGGGCAGTCGCTGCGAGGGGGAGGACTGCCTCCATACCGTAAGCCATTGAAAAAGGCGTTCGGCCAGTACCTCGCCGCGGGGTTGTGCGATAGCCCCAGAGGACCTTGGGGAGCTCCTCGACCCATTTTCCTCGCTTATTGGTCAGCCGCCTCTTAATGCCGGCGGAGATGGATTTATTGGAAGCCTCGGCCTGGCCGTTCCCCTGAGGGTAGGCCACTGTGGAGTTATAGACTCGGATGTTCTTCTTTTTGCACAATGTCTTGATGGCCTCGGCCACGAACTGGGTCCCGTTGTCCGAGATAATAGCATAAGAAACACCAAATCGGGAAATTATATTTTTCCAGATGAAGTGTTCTACTTCCGTAGCAGTGTTGTGGATGAGAGGTTCGGCCTCCACCCATTTGGTGAAGTAGTCCGTGGCTGTGATTAGGTGCTTGAATCCTCCTGGGGCGGTTGGGAGCACGCCAACGATATCAAGCCCCCACTGAGCAAAAGGCCACGGGCTGGTGACTGGGTTAAGGAAGAGGGTGGGCTGATGGAGGAGGGGAGATTGCCTCTGGCAAGACCCACAGTTTTTTACGTAGTCCCGGCAGTGATTTTGCATTTTAAGCCACCCAGTACCCACGGTCACAAAGACGCTTGGCTAGAGACCGTCCTCCCGAGTGGCAACCACTGCTCCCCTCGTGAAGCTCGTGAAGTACTCGAGGGACCTCCTCCTCTGAGTACGCAGTCCGACCACAATAATATAATGCCGTCGATAGAGTTGACCAGGTCCGCGAGAGAGGAAGTACGAGGCCGCCGCACCCCAGCGGCCAGGTGGGCATATACCGTCCTCGGGGAAGCCGCCCGTGGAAGGTAGGTGACAAGTGGGTCCATCCGGCTAGGAACCATGGGCCGTGATGCTCATGACGTCTTCCCCGCCCGGGTTCAAAGCGGGGACGGGGATGTCGCCAAGGGATTACGTCGAGCCCGACCTGCGAGAACATCTTGTGAGCCCGAGTCACGTGGCGTCGTACGTCGCGTCCTCAATGCTCGGCCAATATGCCAAGAATCCACCTTCTTGATCTTTACATGGAGTCAACCGTGGTAGGTATTTGACATTCAGCGTCACGGAAGCGTAGTATTTGATGTGAGTTGGTTATTCTGACATATCCAATTCGCTATAGACACTGCGTATGCTTCTATGCGAGGTCTAAAGGCGGCGTAGCCGCAATAAAGAGCCTCGTACTAAACCGTTGTTGGTGGCGGAAGCCAATGCTCATAGGCGACTTCGTGGAGGGTGCCCCTCGGGGACACAACACTATACCGACTCAGCCCCGAAAGTTAGAGGCACGGAGTGCGACATGCATGCGCCCACGCAGTCGCTTTGTGTATATAGTCGCCGTTCTTGGTGGAGATCTTCTGAGGGAGGATCCTGACTTTGTCGGGGCGGGATCATGCAGGATACCCGTCTCTTTCTCTTTATTTTCCTCGGCATTCAAACTTGGGGTGAGCTCGGCAACGAAGTCAGCCAGAGCTTGCCCCTTGATTGCTGTTCTTGGCTCATAGCGGATGTCAAAGTTTGCCAACTCCATGGACCATCTGCAGATCCTGTTCGAGAGGTTGGCCCTCCGGAGGACGGACTTGAGGGGGTACTCGGTAACGACGACAATCGTGTGGCACTAGAAGTAGGGGAGAAGCTTGCGCTTTGCCGTGACAAGGGCAAGTGCCAGCTTCTCCAGTGGAAGATATCTTGTCTCGGCGGGGAGCATAGTCTTGCTGGAGTAGTAGATTGGCTGCTGGTCGAACCCTTCCTGTCGGACGAGCGCCGAGCTCACTGCGTGATCCGAAACAGTGAGGTATAGGTGCAGGTCGTCCTCTGCCGCAGGGGTGACCAAGAGGGGGGCTTTCGCCATGTACCTCTTGAGCTTGTCAAGGGCCCTGTCACACTCGGGGCCCCATTGGAATGCCGTCCTCTTGCTCGTCTTGATGGACTCGAAGAACGGGCGGCAAGCGTCTGAGGACTTGCTAATAAAGCGGTTGAGGGCCGCTGCCATCCCGGTGAGTCGCTGTACCTCCCTGATAGTAATTGGGGCCCGGAGCCGCTGGATGGCGGTCACCTGGTTAGGGTCCGCCTCGATCCCCTGCCGAGTGACAAGGTGCCCCAGGAACTTCCCCGAGCCTACCCCGAAGGCACATTTCTCGGCGTTCAACCGTAATTCGTGCGTTTTCAATATGGCGAAAACCTTGCCAAGGTGACCGAGGTGGTCCTCCGCGAATTTGCTTTTTACCACCATATCATCAATGTACGCCTCAATGATGTCCCCGAGCTCCCCCTGGAACATCTTGGAGACCATCCTTTGATAGGTGGCGCTGGCATTTTTTAAACCAAAAGGCATTACCTGGTAACAATAAATACCCCTCGGTGTGATGAAGGCAGTCTTCTCTACATCCGCGTCGTCCATGGCTATCTGGGGGTACCCTCGGTATGCGTCCATAAAGCTTAACCTGGCATGGCCGGCTGTGGCGTCCACCAACTGATCGATTCGAGGTAGGGGGAAGCAGTCCTTCGGGCAGGCATCATTCAAATTAGTGTAGTCCACGCACACCCGCCACTTGCCAGTCTTCTTCTTGACCACCACGGTGTTGGCCAACCATGCGGGGTATTGTACTTCTCGAATGGCCTCGGCCTCAACAAGCTTTTGGACCTCCTCAACCGCGGTGTCTGAATGTATTGCCGAGGACCGCCTTGGCCGCTGTACCACTGGCTTCCTACCCGGGTCGACGTTGAGTTTATGCGTGATAAAATCCGGGCTTACACCTGGCATTTCGTAGGGAGACCATGCAAATACCTCGATGTTGTCTTTGAGAAAGCTAATGAGGTCGTCCCGCTCGGATTCAGGGAGCTCAGAGCCGACCATGAAGTACTTGCTGCCATCCCCGTTGATGGGTACTTTGAGGAGGTCCTCCACGGACTTCTCTTCGGCCGAGGAGCCTACGTCGTCGAGGACGGGGGTTGAATCTGGCATCTCAACCCACTGAACTTGCCTCGGCAACCGACTCTCCTTCCTATCTTTTACACGGACGGCGCTTATGAAACACTTCCTTGAGGCCATCTGGTTGCCTCGGATGGTCTCCTGCCGTCCGGACTCATTAATGAAGCGGATGCACTGATGGAGAGAAGAGGCGATTGCCTTCATGGAGTGGAGCCACCCCCGCCCGAGTATGGCATTATAAGGGCTCGGGGAGTCCACGACCGTGAAGTCAACTTCTAGACGCATCGACCCCGCCCAAACCGAGAGGGTGATGCTCTCGAGGGGGTACACGGGGCTCCCCGAGAATCCCACCAGGGGTGTATCCGAAGGGGTCAGCTCGTCACGCGTCCGGCCTATGGCCTTGAAGGCCGAGTAATAGAGGATGTCCGCAGAGCTTCGACGACGAAAGATTCTCCTAACGCCCATGTGGTCAATCTCACTCGCTAGAGAAGCGTCTTCATGGGGGATTTGCAGTCCTTCCGTCGGACTTCGGTGAAGGGAGATGCGTGTGGGCAGCACGGCTCTCTGGAACTTTCGCTTACGGGATTGTGCCAGCGAAAGCACACAACGACCTGTTTCGATCTGCACCAACTCTCGGTGCATTGCCTCGGCCAAGACTCTGCTAATCAGATCATGGATTGTAGCAACAACCCGCCCGCCCATGTGCCCGATGCGGCGTGGCGCCACGGGGGGAGGGGCAAGGGAGCTCGGCGGGGTGTGGCGTCCTGGCGCGATCGATCCACTCGTCCAGTCGTCCCTTGGTCGCCAATCATTCCAAATGTGCTTTGAATGGTTTGCAGCCCGGGTAGGTATAGTGCCCACCTTCGTTATGGTAGGAACATACGCCCTACAGGGCGGGTCCGACCCATCTTTTCCTCGGGCGGACAAACCACCTTAGCAGGCCAATCCTGGCGGCATTTTGTGGGTCGGGAGGGTGAATACGATGGTCACGGCCCGCGTAATCGTTGTCATTTCGGGGGGGTCTCGGCCACCCTCCGTTGTTGCCCCTTCCGTTATTGTCCCGGCCAGAGTTGTCTCGGTAGCCCCTGCTACCGCCCTCTCCGGCTGGTTCGCTCCTTCCTTCTTTCTTGACATCGTTGACCTGCCTCTTCCCTCTTTGGGGCGGCTTACGGGTGCCATTTCCGCACAAGCCTTATTGACAAAGAACTCTTCCAGCTCTCGGTACCTATCCACAATCGCGCCTCGGCTTCGGTCATATCCTCCGGGGGTGCACCATGAGGGTCTTTGAAGAGGTCGGAGGTGTCCTCGGCCGTTCTTGAAAAAGTGGCGCCACCTTTTAGTCCGCGATTTTCCCACCGGTTTGTACATCTCTCGATGCTTGGCGATGTACTCCTTGAGAGTCTCGTCTATCCCTCTCTTCATGTTCACGGTAGCCCGGCGTCTTGGTATGTCTTTGGCGGTGCAAAGCAAGGCGTGAGCGCCGCGCTCCAATTCGTCCAAAGGTGGCCACTTGCGATCCACGGTGCCTAACGGCTGTACCACATGAGGGCGGTCGACCCGAGGCTCATGGAGAACGTCTTGCACATGAGAGCGTCACTATGCCCGTAGAGCTCGGAGACTAAACGGTACTGCTGAATGTGTGTGGTAGCATCCGTAGTGGGATCGTACTTGTCGAATTTCGGGATTTTAAAACCCCTGGGGGGGGGGCTACCTCGGCGACCTCGACCACGAATGGTGATCGCTTGGCTCTTTCCAGCCAGGAATCGGAGTGGCCGAGGCTGGGACGGTTGATTTTGGCTGTCGGATAGACCCCGCATGGTCTCTTGGAGGGGACCCCACATGGATGCCGAGCCTCATGAGCACCCATCCTGCAAGTTGCTTCCTCGGACGAACGCCTCTTGTTGTGGTTCTCCCGTACTGTGCGTGCAACGTCCCTAGGGCGTTGTTGTCCCTCCCTATCTTCAGGATGGTATATTCGCGTGTCTCCCGTGAGAGTATTGATGAGCATTATGCTTCCGCCCTGATGGCGGAGTTCATACCGTTCCCCCTGGTCGAGGCCCGAGTCCCAGTCGTGGCGTTTGTTTCCTGTTGATGTGGCCTCGGTACGCCGGCCTATCGCGGCCGGCTCCTCCGTTGTTCGGGGGCAACTTCGAGCATCATGTTTGCCTACAATCAAATAAGGGACGGGAGAAACGGCTGGGTCCGCCGGACCCGCCCGGCGGCGATTATCCCTGTGGTTCGCCCGGTCGGCCGCCTCGGTGGCGTTCGCTTAACGGGAGCGGGCCGCCGATGGTACCCCTGTTTGGGTCCTTTGGAAGGTACATTAGCGTGTCCTGTGTCCCAGCGGACGCCGTGAGTCCCCGCGCCGAAGTTGTAGTGCTATCCTCGAGGGTACTACATTGCGTCCGTCCCGAGTCCGTTGGTTTGAAGGAACCACGCACTGAGGTTGGAATGGAAATCCACGACCCCGGCTGCGGAGGGACCACGGCGTTCCCCTCATTTACATCAATCTCGATGTCGGGCGAGGTGGGAGAACACCTGAGCCCTCTCCCCCTCACACCTTGTGCTCGGAGGAGGTCTCCTCGTTCGGCCCGATCCTCCAGGACCGAGGTGATGGGGTTGCTCCACAGCTTGCTTGAGCGAACTTCTTTCCTTAAGTAGCGCCATTTTAAGCTCGACCGATAGTGGCCGGAGGAGGGAGAGCAAATTCTCCCTCGGGGGGGTAACAAGATTGGCCAAGGGTGGGCGTCCCGTTCATCTTTGAAAAGGACGTTGCGGTTACGGCGTTCTTTGGGGGCGGCAGCGTGGGGCATAATTTGTAACCATCTCGTCCCTGTTGAGGTCGGGGGTGAGCGTAAGTCCCAAGCCACTCCTGGCTTAGTGGTACCCACCGCGGCCGGAGCTGTCGATGAGCCCTCCGGCGGCGTCGAACGTGTCCATCCCCAAAGTGAGATCAGCCATCTCTACGGTAGCTTTAGGAGAGGCACGAAGGAGGTTTTGAACAACAGTGAAGAACCACCACCAAAAGAAGGGACTGGGAGAGAGCCAAGTCCCTGTCCCCATCGGAGTCGCCAATTGTTGGGGGATGCTTCACCTAATGACCTCTTCGACTGCCTGGAATAGTACCGTGAGGGAGGAGCCTTGATTGACCTTGCTGTGGAACCTGGGGGCTCGTCGGAGAGGATGGCTGACACTCTTGAGGTACGCCGGAGGGTAGATCTGCACAAGGGAACAACCACGTTAGTGCCTAGCCCGGACGGTGGTGGTCCGGGGAGGCACTTCGATGGCTAAGTAAGCGACGGGAAGAGTTTTGAGATGGAGATCTAGAGAGAGAAAGTGCAGCCTAAAAGCCAAGTGTAGAGAGAGAGAGGGTTTTAGAGTTTACTTCTTGCTGCTCTTTTACAGAGGTGAAGAGAGGCGTATTTATAGGCAGGGAGCCGCGTGCGGCTCGCGACGCCCGAGAGAGGGACCTCACGCGCCCGCCGCCCCTCGCACTCTCAGTCATAGATATCACACCATAGCAGGACAGTGGTGCCATTACCTTTGTTCCCTTCCCGAAGTGGTAACCTACTACTTGCATCCTCGTCGGGCTAGTCCTCCTTGCAGGCATAGCCTGTGGAGTTGGTGGCCTGCCATTTGCGCAGAGCAAGTGGGGGGTGAGCAAGTGGAATGGTCAAGACCATCTGATAAACCACGGGCTGTCAAGGTGTCTTAATGAGCCCACAGGCACCCGGCCCAGAGGAGCCGTCCTCGGGCGAGGCAAAAGGACGGTTGAGGCCTTCGGGGAACTCACGCGGCGGCTCCCACGGAGTTAAATCATGGCGTTCCTTAGACGCGGCCGAGCCGGGCTTCGGAGTCTCTGAGACTTAGTCGAAATTCGGTTTATGCTATGGGGCCGATGATCATACTTAGAGCCCCCGCGCCCGAGCACTCGATCCAGCGCCCGCCGCGTGTTCCCCACCCGTGCGGAGGGTGGCCCCTCCCGGGCCCCGTTACATTAGAGCCGCTCACGGGCGGCGGCCAAACCCTTTGTTTGGCGCTCGCCCTATCGATCATGCCGACGCATGAGCATCTAATGATGAGATTCCAACCCGAATCACGCCACCCGGCCATTTTTTGTTGCTCACATGCAACTGTTAGACCCCAGGGTAGGCCTCAAATTACTTCATTAGGCCTTCAACTTCAAACCCATACACTTCACCCCCTATTTCACTCTATAAAAACCCACCTTCTATACCCTTTGGGGAGGTTAGACACCCTCTCATTATCTGAGCTATCTCTCACTCTCTCTAACTCTACATTTCCAGAAATCCTCAACCCATTTTCATCCACCATCTCAAGTTTAATCCAAGAGACCCACTCTTGACCACAAAGTCCTCTCACTAAAGTATACCATCATCCACTTCAAATCAACTCAAGCCACTTCATACCTACCATAATCTGGTCATAAACATCCACATTGTTCATACAAACACAGCCACAACCTAATCATTCATCAAACCCCAAGTTCAAGCTCAAATCAAAACCAAAAAGGTAGAAATCGATGCAAAGAGTCACGGTTTGGTGTTCCTGAGGGAGACTAGTGGGTTCATGGGGGTCGTCTATACCTCCAATGAACTCACGAGGTCTTAAATAAGCAAGAAAATGATTTTTGAAAAACTCAGTTCCAAACAGCTTGAGCGCTCAAGGTAGAGGCTATGAGCGCTCAAGACCCTTGAGTATCAATTGTGTTTCTATAGCTTCTGATCACGTTCTATCTGGAAAATGTCGATTTTATGGTTACTGGTTGGTTCAACAAGTCTTTAAAATAGCTTATCTTGCTTTTGATCATCAATCAATGAGCCAAAAAGCCATTAAAAGTGATGTTTCACCATCATTAAGTCATGGATGATCATATTTCATGAATAAAATAGTGTATCCCACTCTGTCAAGCATGATCAGAAAGTTTTGAGCTCACATCAACATTAAAGAGTGATCAGAAATCACAGAAGCTCACACCCCGGGGGGGGGGTGTTGGCTCATTCAATCTTGTCACTTATGGCCTTTCGAACCCTTCTCAGTTTTGAAATTTGAATCTTGCTATTTTCAGTCCTATATTTTGTTGTTATTCAGTTTGTTTATGCGTACGTGTGTGTGCGTGTGTTGATGATCGGCTAAGCCATCCTTATCTCAAAGTGTGTGTGTGTTGGTGATGTTTGGCTATGCCAACCTAATTCATTTTGTCTCTCACTCTAATCATGCTCACATGAGGTGTAATGCTTATTCTCCACTCACACGAACACCTCAAGTTTATTTTATGTATGCCATTGGAGTTTCAGTGCATTTTGCATCATCACATGTCATGTTAAACCAGTTTGTGGTCCAGGTGAGGGCGGTATGTTGCAGAAACATTCAAATCCAAAAAATGGCTTGAGCGCTCAACCTATGCCTTTTGGCTTTTGGCGCTACGCAGGCTTGTCAAACCTTTCTCTCATTACAGCTTACTCTTGACATTTTGAGTGTTCTGCAAAGTTTCAAAACGAAGATTCTGTATTCTTTTTGTACTGATTGCCTCATTTTGGTCTGTAAATTAGTTTTAAACCATGGTTGTGTGATCATGTCAATCTGTCCAGTAAGTTAAATGGTGTTTTTGAACAAATAAAGGTGATCAAAATGTGTTTTCAGCAAGTCAGGATCATGAGAAGCATTATAAGTATGTTTGAGCAGAAAAGAGCTTGAGCGCTCAAGCCCCTATTTTCGAGCGCTCAAGCCATAAGCAGAGGGATCAAGTTGGTCTAGTTTTGTGTTGGCCTGTGGTGCTGTTTTCGATTGTTTTGTTGGTATTCTGTACCTCCTTGTACCACTGTTCACTGTTTGATGTATTTGGTTGATTATGCTCGCGCATCTTCTCTTTCCATGTAGATTCACTATACACATGCATACACCTAAGTTCCATTGTTGTGCTTACCATTGTTATGTGGCTCTTATTCCCCATTCCCCGTACTTGCTCAAAGATAAATCATAAACATTTCCCGCAATCCCACAAAAGCCAAGTAGAGACCGGTCTTCGAACCAGGCGAGGGGGGTGCCTTAAAACCCTTCCCCCTTCGTAACTGAGCCCCCCGAACCTAAGATAGTACGGTGATGACGGACCAGTATCCCTTATCCATTGAATGAGGCATGAGTCAATCGATTTCCGATTCCTCGGGTATGATCCGCTAAAACCCGGGTGGCGACTCCGAAATCGACATCCCTTTCCGGAGGTGCGTCCACAGGTATTATCGGTAGTTTACTTGAAATGGGGGTTATATGGGATTGGGTTGATGTGGAAAGGGCTTTGACGGGTAGGGATTGACAATTTAGGGCCGGCTGGTCAGAAGCCCTTCCAGTTTTGGAGATCCGTTTACATCTAGCTCAAGGAAATTCTAAAAAAGCTCCGCTAAGTCTAGATCCTCTTCAGACTCGTCCCCTCTAAACTGCACATCTCTCTTTCTCTCTCTCTCTCTCTCTCTCTCTCTCTATTTTACATTTTAAATTTAAAAGCCCTTAGACCATATGAAAGTGCCCAAATCCCAAGCCGTATGAAAGTGCCTAAATCCCCAAAATCGTATGAAAGTGTCTAAACTTCTAAAATCCTATGAAACCGTATGATACCCTTAGTGCCTAAATCCCCAAACCTTATGAAAGTGCCTAAACTTCTAAAACCCTATAAAACCGTATGATACCCTAAGAGCATCTCCAATGCATACTCCATACCTCAAAATCTCTCTCCATTCCTCCATTTTTGAGGAAATTTGCACTCCAACTAATCCTCCATTTTGTCCTCCGGCCATTTTGGAGGATTGGTTTACAGCTATTAAATCGTATTATACCCTTAGTGTACAAACCTCCAAACCCTATGAAAGTTCTTAAACCCCCAAAAAAGAGTGATTGGCCTTAACGATAATTTAAAAAGAGTTACAGACCTTAATGGTATTTTTCTTCTAAAAAAGCTAACCTTAATGGTAGTTGTTCCCTAAAAATTTTGGGGTGGGCTAAAACTTGTTCGGTCTAAATTTTACATATAAATATATATTTGTTTTTTGCAAGCCCACCTCAACCCATTCTTACCTCTGTCCTTGACCACCACCACCACCAATCAACTCTATCACCCTCTCCCCAATGGCGGATCTAGTGTAGGGGCTGGGTGGGGCCAAGGCCACCCCGGCCCCACTTGGCCGCTAGTATTTTTTTTATAAAACAATTACAAACAAAGTTTGAATTTTAGTTTTTCTTGATTTAGAACTCATGTTTCACAGTATTTCACTTGGCCTTTTAGATTTGTCTTTGGATTATTTTTTTGGCTACAAAAATAAGAGGGCTAAAGACTTTATATATATATATATATATATATATATATATATATATATATATATATAATACAATAATGATAAAAATCTCATGGTAGCGGGGTTTTATAATTTTTTGACAATTTTTTTATTTTAGTATAATAATAAGATTTTTTTGAAATTATTGTGTTGGTGACTGCCGCTAAATGTCCTCACTTAGTGCCATCCTTATCGGCACAACAAATTTGTTATTATCTCTCTCTCCCACATTGGGTTGTACTCCAATTGATGACTGCCAATTTGTTGATTTAGGCCCTCCGGAATCCAAATCCTAGCTCTGCCATTGCCTCTCCTGTCACTCCCTCTCTCCTCTCCACCACCCCATTGTTCACCGTCGGCATCACCACCACTTGAAACATTCAATAAGATTGTTCCAATGCTTCGAATTCTATAAGGAAAGTTCCACATATCGTCGAATTTTAAAATATAAAAGTGTACATATTTTCGGATTTAAGATGTACGAAAATTGTTCAAATGTCATTCGAATTGTAAAATTAAAATACATGTACAACTTTCATATTATAAGTTCCAAAAAATGTGTCGATAGCGGCCCTGGAGGGCCGCCCTCCATGGTTCCTTGTAACTTGCAGGGTAAGCACTACACACTGTAGTGCCCTCAACCCATAGTACGTAGGGCCACAAGAACTATTTACGCTCGTGTGGTGAAAGTCTCTGGATAAAATAATTGTAGAATTCAGCTCACACACCCAAAAGGTAGGCCTGTCTTCTATTCATCCCGCTCATACCCTTAATTATTAAAAATTAAAAGAGTTATGTTATTATTGTTATTATTATTGTAGCTCACACACCAACGAAGAATGACTTTTTATTACCCTTGGCACAATTTTTCTTTTTCTATTCAACCCAAAAGTATCCGAGTTTCTTAGATTGATGAAAAAACATCAAAAAGCCATCAGCAAATTAATAAGTTACATAGTAAGTTTTTAGTTAAAAAAAAAAAAAAAAAAACAGGGGTTTTCACAATGAACTATGAAGTATGAAGGAGTACAAAGAGATAGTGAAAAGAAAAAACCAAGGGACACAAATGGCCTTCTAGCTACTAGTAGTGGATTTATAGGATCACCGCGCCCTGCTCCATAGAAGATATCATATAGTTCCAGGACTCAGAAGAGGGAAGGACCGCCACAGATGAGACTTCAACGACGACGGCGACATGCCGAATCCCATAGAACTCGTTTTTGTCGACGCCAAACCGTCTGGTTGCTTCCATGCTGGCTGTATTATCTTCCGTTTCTCTCTCAACGACACCGGCACTTCTGTCGCGGCAACGGGCGGCGGAAGGAGCTCTAGACTAGTACTTGTTGACTGCTTACCCGCATCGACTGTTTTGCTGGTTGAGGGACTTGTTAGCGGGGGAGGTGTGATGCTCTTGAGGCGTCGTGGTTGGAACTCAGGCGCCGCGGTTAGCTTCTGAACTAGTTGCTTGAAGTTTGAGGAATCCACCTGGTAGACTCTGGGTGGAGTCGGTGGCATCGGTGCGATGGGATCTTTGAGTATCTTTGTCGAAGGTTTACGAACAGAATGGAGCGAGGATTGAAAGTGCGGAGCTGATGGTTTGAAATTGTTACTACTTGCTTGTAGACATGAAAAAGGGTTTGAGGTAGAGGAGGAGGAAGAGTAGGATTTTGGTACCATTGGAACCCTAGAGCTTTATGTTTAGTTATGAGGTATGGGCAAGTTGTATTGTGTGATGAGAACACACAATATATCTTGCAGTCCTAATTTATAGATTGCGAGTGAAGGTGACGCTGAGAGATAGACCAAATAAAGGAGTAATTAGCGAGAGAGAATGTATTGGAGGCAACTAGGGACGGAACCAGGAATTTCACTTCGCGGAGATGAATTTTTTTCTAAAATACTTTACAGGAATGAGACTATATAATTCATAGAATTTTTTTTCTATATAATACTAAAGGTTTTTTTCTCCCTTGTAGGGGCGACCCCTATTGGCTCCATCCTTGAAGGCAACAGTAAATCAAATTAATATTAGCAGTTTGGTCCGGTTGGCTGATGAATTTGTTTCTCAAGTACAATTGATTAGGATTCGATTTTCACGATCAAGTCAGAATAAAGTAATTTTTCGTGAATTTTTCAATTTTGGCGTGGTCTACGGGGATGGTCTATCTTTTACTGAATAAAAGAGAATTAGGGGGTGTTCCACTGACTTTTTTTTTTTTTGGTTTTTTTGGATGTTTTAGTTTTGCAAAAAAACTAACTTGTTCCACTAACTAGTTTTTTAGTTTTCCAAAAAAACTAAATTGTTCTACTAACTTGTTTCATTAAACTAGTTTTTGTATGTTTAGTTTTGCAAAAAAAAAAACTAACTTGATCCACTAACTAATTTTTTTGACTCTTTTGGTTTTTAGTTTTGCAAAAAAATTACGTGATTTTTTGTTAGTAAAATGAGATAATTTTTTAGTTATAATAAAACTGTTTTTTTAAGCAGAACGGGGCCTTAGTTAAATTGAATGTAAGCTGGTGCATGCTGACACCTAACAAAAGAAAATAAATGCTCCTTTTATTTTTGTCAAATGAGCCGTCGGTTACGAAAGTTTGCTTGCGTTGCAAACTGAGCAAGGTCAGGTAAAAGTTTGACCCTGTTCTTTTGGCTTATAGATTAAGGCCATCTATTACTTTTTCTTCTTTTTAATGTTGAAATTTTCCACTGAGTCAGTTTGTTCACTGCAAAAATAGTCACAATAGAACACCATTATTGACACACGTACATACCCAAGTATACTCATACCAACATATTCACACACACCAGCGTTATGAAAGTTCGCTGGTGTATCCTTTGTTCACCGTCGTAGTTCTGGAACCGTTTGAAATAAGAGGGGGTGAGGAAGGGGATAAAGAGGCTGAATGTTTTTTATTTGAAGAGTACGTAAATCAATTATGCCAGTTAATATACGGCATATGAAAATAGTTCGAAATTGTAGATGGAGGGAAGGAAGTGAGGAAACGAACGTGGGGCAGTTTCCATCTAGGGATGGCAATTTCCACCGATCTATTTGAATCCGATCCGTTCCCCGATCCGAATAGATCGGCGTTTTGGAGATATGTTTGGAGATTGGGTCGGATTTGAGAATTTTTTTTGAAAAATTTCAGGGATTGGATTGGAGGCGGGGATAGGTGTGTCCCCACTACGAATCTAATCCGATCTGTCCCCGAATCCCCGTTTCTACTTATATACATTTTATTGGGGTAAAGTGTAATTACCACTATATATACGTGTACACAATCACCTTTCTCCCACGCGAGCCACGCGTATTCTTTCTTTCTTTTTCTCATGTCCTTTCTTTTTCTCTTGTCTGAGATGTCAAAAGTCTTTCACTTTCACCTCTTTTCCAAAACACCTCTCTCTCTGTAACGCCCCATGTAGACCACTGGCCCAGTACCCTGATTTGATCCACAAGCCACACCACATGGCCCAAAATGCTTAAGCCCAAGGTACTAATAGTAGCCCACATGGTTTGTTATATATCCAAGATCACTTATCTAAACAACCAATGTGGGACTAAACACCATCTACTCCAAACTTGGGGTATCACAATCTTCCCCCCTTATGAATGCAACGTCCTCGTTGCATAGTCCCAGCAACCTCCCCTGGTGTCCGTGGTGGCAGAGCACATCCTACTCACCACTTGGACCAAGGCGGGGCTCTGATACCATTTGTAACGCCCCATGTAGACCATCGCGATTACCTGATTTGATCCACAAGCCACACCACATGGCCCAAAATGCTTAAGCCCAAGGTACACATACCCCAAGTTTGGAGTAGATGGTGTTTAGTCCCACATTGGTTGTCTTGGAGTACACATACCCCAAGTTTGGAGTAGATGGTGTTTAGTCCCACATTGGTTGTTTAGATGAGTGATCTTGGATATATAACAAACCATGTGGGCTACTATTAGTACCTTGGGCTTAAGCATTTTGGGTCATGTGGTGTGGCTTGTGGATCAAATCAGGGTACTGGGCCAGTGGTCTACATGGGGCGTTACACTCTCTCTCTCTCTCTCTCTCTCTGCCATAGTCCAAAATCTCTCTCCTGTACAATTCGTTGCTCTGTTTTCAATCACCACCATGGACCTACCTCTATTCTATTTCAGTTCAAAGTTTGAGATTTTGGAGATCCTAACCATATTTCGACAACAAAATTGCTTGAAATTCGTGGGTTTGTGAAGAAATGACCGACGATGATATCAAAGTTTTGGCTTTCTGTAGTTAAAAAGGGGTTTTTTCCAGAATTAATGGGGTGAAAGGATGGAGTTTTTCAAGATTTCCAAGATTGTGTTGCTGCTGCTTATTTCCAAGATTGGGTTTTCCAAGATTTCTCTCTCTCTCTCTCTCTTATTTATGTTGCTGCTTTTTTTTTGATAGGTTATTTTGCTATTGTTTGGAATTTCTCCGAATTCCCGGTTTGGATCCCCATTCCCCGTTTGGGGCGGGGATGGAGGGGGAAAAATAATCTCCATTGGGGATCGGGGCGGGGACGGGGATAGGGGAGTGGTTCGGGGATCAGGGACGGGGATAGTAGTCTCCGGCCCTGCCCCGTCCCCATTGCCAACCCTATTTCCATCACATAGGTAGCTCTTGACTGCTGTCTAGTTTTTTTTGAGACGGGAAACTAATAACCATGTGTCACCTTATTTCCGTCTCTCTCTCCCTCCTTTCCTCTCACTTTCCCCACGTTTTTCTCCCTTTCTTTGTCTCTTATAAGTTAAAAGATTTAAGAAAAGAAAAATTTAGAAAATTAGGATTGAAGGTTTGGAAGATTTTGCAAGCAAAATACAGTTTTATAGGGTATTTATTGATTGATGTTAAGATACCTTCAAATCTAGACAAACAACTTCGATTGGTGCTTAATCCCAACATCACAAAGGCACTTTGCATCTCATGTTAACCATGTTAATTGAATTGAAGCTCCATTGGTAGGGGTTGCTTTAGGAAATTTTGTTAGACTAATATTTTGCAAATGTAAACCAAACATCGGAAAACAAAAACGAAAAAATTTGTTTTTGCCAATATTATTTTACATTTACAGAGAAACAGTCATTTGTTCTTAGTACAAAAATTAGTTGAGCAACATTTAGAAATGGATTATATTTAGAAAATTGTAGGATGCAAATATAATTGTCTTCCCTGTTCGAAAATCTATATAATAAACAATTTTTGAATTTCTTATAATTTGAACCGTTAGATTTGAATCAAAGGCTCAGAACCACCCACCCTATTTTACTCTCTCTCTCTCTCTCTCTCTCTCTCTCTCCAACCCACGTTCCCCACTTCTCCCTCTCTCACGCTCTCATCAAACTCGATAGAATGATTATAAGCTCTCTTTTCTCTCTCCCTTCAACCTCCCATCCCTTCCGTCTCCCCATCTAGATTGGTTGTTTCAACCAAACACAGTCGAAGTCCAATGATGACCCAAGCTATGCTGCTCTAGTATTATTATTTCGCTTTCTGCAATTATAAATGGGTTTCAATTTACTATTAATTGCACTTTCAATTTTACATGCATACAGGGGAGCGTTTAGTTTAGTACTTATTTTTGTGTTTTTTTCGTGATGTTTGCAGTCGAAAATCCTCAGCATCGTCTTCTCCAAGCGGCATTTAACGGGAAATTGAAACTCCTCAAGGGTAAGAACCGCCGGTTGGTTAGGGTTTTTTTGTTTTAACACGGTGTTTTATTATGGGGTTTTTGGTGTGATTTTTTTGATTGTTTTCTCTCAGTTTTACTAGAATGTCTTTATTTTATGAACTAATTATTTTGTGGGTTTCCATTTTGCCGCCGTGGAAGGAAAGACTCATGTATGCAAGTATTTGGTGCAGGATTTGGGGCTGGATGTTAACATGAAAGACAGAAAAGTTATTTCGGAGCTAGGAATATGTGCCAGCGGATTCCATATGGCCCAAGTACCAGCGTGAACTTATGCTATGCTCTACAAAAACTAATACTCCATTGTATTATTAATAGAAAAATCTTAAATATGGTTAGTTTACTAAATCAATGTTTCAATATTCGTATAACGTGTGCACACCTTCTTTAGAATTGGTTGAGTACCGTCGGAGTTTATGTATTAAAATTTTAAAATGCACAGTAGAGAAATTCTATGATTTTAGTCTGATTGCTATAGTATTTGAGTAATTTCATCATAATTACGGGATCAAATTCTCACCAAAGTTAAAATTTTGGTTCGATCAGTGAGGAAATATGAAAATCAGTAGGGTGAAGTGACAACTTGATCAAGTGTGGCTCAGCATTGATTTTCTTAGACAGAGGAGTTATCTATTGTGATTAATGGATTTTGATGTATTCTTTATTTGGAAGCAGTTGTTGCTACACTTAATGAATTGGTTTCTTGACTAATCAAAGTTTAGTCGTTATTTATTCCCAACCAATCTTTTAGTAATTTTGGTCAAATTATAAAGTCATGACATATTGATTGTTTGGATTCAAATACTTTTCCCGTGCCTTTAGGTCGGTCCTATGCTATTTGTATAATAAGGAAGTCTCACAAACGGAAATGTAAGGTTCAATTTGCATTGATTTGTGGTCAATAATACAAACTCTTAGCTGTTGGGCTATGTATGTTGTATTATAGGCTATTACGTGTGCCCATTGTTCGAGCCGTGACTTCAGGCACCAACATTCGCTAGTAAATAAATAAATTGTCTTCTGCCAATTCTATTCGCAACCATGGAAAGGCTAAATTCAACCCATTAACTTTTAATCATTAGTGGACAAAAATGTCCTTGCATAAAAAGACTCTATTATCCTTAAATGAGTGTGATTCAAATAGAAAAAAACAATTAGAAACAACCACAAAAATAGTACAACCCCTTATCTCCAACCCATGCATTATTGCTGGACAAAAAAAAACCGAAGAAGACACGATCGTGTTCTTATTCTTCTTCCACCAACCTCAAACCCTAAAAAACCTCCTCTTCTCCTACCACATCTCCATTCTCACCCACCTTAAACCCTGAAGACTTTCACTCCCCTCCTAATTCCTCACCTCTCCCTTAATGGAGGTTTCCATAGAAGGTTCTTCACCTACATTTGACCCACAATGCTCCTTTTTTGAAATGGAAGAAACAAAAATGGAGGTTAATTTTTTTATTACAAGCTGCAAGGAGGTCGAAAAGGAAGCTAATGGGAAGAAAATGGTGGTTTGGGAGCCAGTACCGTTGAAGGAGGTGTGAAACTTCATAGGTAGGTATCAGTGTAATGTGGTACTAGTACCTATTTAGTGGTACTAGTACCATAGAAGGCAGTGTGAAACTTCATAGGTAGGTATCAGTACCTATAAATTAAAGTACCGGTACCACGGGTTTATTGGGAGGGACAGAAAAAAAAGAAGACCAAAAAGAATAAAAGGGTGGATATGAAGCTATTGCTTGTTTAACATAACCTTATCTGCATTGCCTTTGATATAGGATTAATTAAAGGGTGGATATGAAGCTATTGCTTTGTGTGCTGGATTCTTAGTTGATTAGGTAGTGCTTATCGCCCATGATTCTTAGTTGATTAGGGCTTATTAAAAAACGCATCTCTTTGGTTTTGATTAAAACACAATACTGTAAACGATCAATTTCTCCAAACTAAAACATGTTGGTCCATTCATACATGAACAATTGAATTTATCACCAAATTTCAGTTTTCCAAATTTGAATCGAAGCAAAATTTTCAATACTGGATATTTGAATTACAATTTTGCAGCACCATCTTTCTAAGGTTTCAAATGCAATGACACACGTCCATATCGGGTTCGAATATTTACCTTAGAGAGGTCAGTTGAATAGTTTTGTGCTCGAAGTCTCCTGATCGTGGTGGATATCTTGATCGATGGTGGTGATGGCAAAAGTGGTACTGCGGACGGTGGTGATGACAGTGTGTAGAGGTGCGGTATTAGTGATGGAGAAAGAGTGGGGTAATGGCTGATTGTGGTGATGGCTGTTTGTGGTGGTTTGTGGGCAGTGATGGCGGTGGAGGAGAGATGATGACGGTAGAAGGTGGCGGTGATGGCGATGCATGGAGCAGACAACGAAGAGAGGGGAGAGGCGGGGCGTGGAACAGACAATGGAGAAAGAGTGGGATAATGGCTAATGGTGGCGTGTGGCGGTCTGTAGGCAGTAATGACGATGGAGGAAAGACGACGACGGTAGAAGGCGGCGGTGATGGCAGTGTGGAGCAGACAACAAAGAGGGAAGTGGCGGAGTGTGGATCAGACGAAGAGATGTGGTTTTGATTTTTTTGGTTTTGATTTTGGTTTTGGGGTTTAGATGAATAAGAGGGGTAGTATGGGTAGTACATTAATGTTAGGAAGGAAGAGGGGTATAAAGGGGTAGATTGAGAAGTTTTTTGAAATTTATTGTTTGCATTTAGCCAAAAATGGGTTAAAAGGTAGCAATTTTCAAAATGAGTTTTTGATGGACTGAATTTGGCCTTTCCATGGTTGCGAATAGAATTGGCCTTTGTGTTCAATTCTCACCTTCACGTGAAATGTGAAATGTGAAATGTGAAATGTGAAATGACATAAATGCCCTTCCACGGCTGGGGATATTGCTAGATTACCCGATTACACTCACTGTATTCCTTTCGCATATCTTCTCCCCCACATCCACTCCACCCCTTCTCTCTCATCCCCCACCTCTACGCTCTTCCCCAATCGGTCTGAGTAATCTGGATTCTGGCCCAGCCCAGAGGGACATATATCTAGAGAGAGAGAGAGAGAGAGAGAAAGTGCGAAGTGAAGCAGGGGTGTTTTAGAAAACTCAAAGCAGTTTTGCTCTCTCTCCCTCAAGTTCCTTCCATTCCAGATTACAGAGATGTTAGCTTGCGTATCTTCATCACCATCGCCGTTTCGTCTCTCCTCTGACATCTACCGATCACCAACTGCGAAACCCGCTTCGTTGTCATGGTCCTCTTCATTTCCTCACTTCAACTTTTCTATTAATTCAATCTCAACCCCTTTGAATCCCCCACGCAAAGCGGTATGTAAAACTTGCTTTCGATTTCCATGTCATTATTGCTTCTTGCTACAGTATTTCTGTTATGCTCAATTCTAGTATGTCTCTTTTACAATGTTTGGCAAATTCCTGTTTATTTGTGAAACCCGTTTCGATGATTTTGTTTCCTTTTTCCCACTGCTATTTCCTCCGGAGTTTTTTTTTGATCGGCTCTGTTACCTTAGGATTGGATATTAGGAATTGTAAAATCAAACCCATCAGGGTAATCCGGTGATTGGTTGTCACTGAGATTGACCACAAACTTTGAGGTCTTCTGTTCAAATCCTGTAAAATCTGCGATTGTAAATTGTGTTTCTTTTCTCTAGTTTTTGGTCAAGTAGTGTTTATGTGGCAAACCCGTTACTCCATTTTTGCATTGATACTACGGTTTGCAAAAGTAGTTCTTTGTGACTAGAATAGTGAAATGGCATGTAAACTTAATTTAAAATCAAACCCATCAGGGTAATCCAGTGGTTGGTCGTCACTGAGATTGACCACAAACTTTGTTTTGTCTGTTGAAACCCTGTTGAAAATCAGTGATTGGAAATCATGTTTTCTTTTCTTTCTTTCTTTCTTCTTCTTCTTCTTTTTTTGTGATAACCGGATGTGGGGGCCTTGACTAATTCCGGGCCCTGAAGTTAATGACCAAGCAAACCTCCATTTCTCCAATTTTAAATTAATACTACGGATCACAAAGCAGTTCTTTGAGATTAGAATTGTTAAAAGGCAAAACTCTTTAGAAGTGCGCCAACATGCCCAACTGCTTGTCATATCTGTGTCAAACATGGGACACATTGGGACAAGTGGGACGCTTGTCCTGTTAATTTAATTAATCTCAAGGGGCAAAATGGTAGGGATCAATTTATACAATTAAAAGCTTATTTCGGTGGGCTAATTATGATATCAAGAAATATAAGGAGAAATACAAGTAAAGAAATTTCACCAAATAAAACTATCGTGTAAATCCTACTTTTATTTAAACAGTAAATACTACAAATTGTAAAGAATCTATAAATTGTGGTTGTTTCTGGATAAAATTGTTATAGAAATAGTGACTAAACATCCATCACAATACACATACATATCTTTTGCTGTGCTTCTCTACTGTTCTTAGTATCTAGTTCGTGACTGCATTATTGGTTAATTAACACTGACTTGTTGCGTCAAGCAAGGATGCTGACTTCAACATTACAATGAATAGAACTTGCATTCATTTGGATTCAAAGATTACCGAATAAAGCATGAAATGATGTTTGAACTTGTACTAGCCAATGCTTAGAAAATACTTGTGCGCTTTTTAGTTCACTTTATAGGGAAGGCATGCAACATGCATTTGACCAAATCATTTAGTCAATACTTGTAACTTGGAAGCATGAAACCTATAACTTCTGTGGAATGTCCGTAATTGTTTGGAATGAGAACACATCTTGATTGCTTGTGGATGAAAGTACTGAATGCTGGCATGCTACTGTTGTATATCCTCTAAACTGAAGAGAGGATTCCAAGAATGCTGTATTTTATGCATCTGCTCATTCTGTAAAGAAACCCTATTGCAAAGGTGAAAGATAGAAAACTATCGTGTTATTTCATAAGGCTTAATGATTACAATGAATAATGAAAGCTTTAAATAGGAAAATCTTGCTAACCCTAATTAACATAAAGACTAAACTACCCTTAAAGTTTACATAAAAGCTAGCCGTCATATATTATGTTCACACACCCCCTCAAACTCATGATGCGAGCCCGGAGAGCATCGAGAGTTTGCCAAGGAGAAAATGAAAACGAGCAGTGGGGTGCGTTTTGGTGAAGAAATCGGCCAAATGAAGGGAAGAAGAGACAAACGGGAGAGAAATAGTGCCAGACTGAAGATGATGGCGAACGAAGTGGCAATCAATTTCAATATGCTTCGTGCGTTCATGGAAGACTGAATTATGGGCAATTTGAATAGCACTTGTATTGTCACAATAAAGTGGCGTAG
The DNA here is from genome assembly GCA_022606695.1 of Vaccinium macrocarpon. Classification (NCBI taxonomy): domain Eukaryota; kingdom Viridiplantae; phylum Streptophyta; class Magnoliopsida; order Ericales; family Ericaceae; genus Vaccinium; species Vaccinium macrocarpon. The sequence continues at coordinate 21,980,726 of CM040179.1, forward strand.
GAGAAGAGACAGAAACACCCATATCACAAAGAAGCCAGTGTAGCCAAACAACTTTGGAAGTAGCATGGGCCATAGCACGATACTCCGCCTCTGCAGTGGAATAGGCAATGTCGGATTGCTTCTTGCTTTTCCAGGAGTTAAGAGAAGCTCCCAAAAAGACACAATATCCAGAGGTAGACTTGTGATTAGAGGGATCACCTGCCCAATCGGTATCAGCATAAGCCCGGAGGGTCAAGTCCGAAGAAGAAGAAAGATGTAAACACTGAAGTATGGTGCCACGAACATAACGCATGATAAAAAGTAAAGCAGCCCAATGCATAGACCGAGGTGCACACCCAAACTGACTGATGACATGCACAACATAGGAAATATTGGGCTGAGTAACAGTAAGATAAACTAAACAACCAACAAGTTCACGATACTCAGTAGCATCAGCAAGAAGAACCCCATCAGAAGCAGAGAACTTAGCGTGTAACTTGATAGGAGTATTAACAACTTTGTCATTAGTGAGTTCAACACGATGAAGAATATTGGTGGCATACTTAGTCTGAGTTAAGAGATAATCATCAGGAGAAGAAGCAACCTCAATGCCAAGAAAATACCGAAGAGGCCCAAAATCTTTCATTTCGAATTCCTAAAATAGATGTTGTTTGACCTCAGTAGTAGCAATAGAGGCAAAGCCAGTTATAATCATGTCATCCACATAGAGCAAAAGAAGGACCAAACCCTGAGAAGTGCGGCGGATAAAAAGAGCAGACTCATGAATGCTGGGCTGAAAACCAATCTGTAAGACCATATCATGAAAACGGGCATACCAAGCCCAAGGGGACTGCTTAAGACCATATAAGGCACGCCGGAGACGATAAACAAGACCAGGAGTTTGAGAAAAGCCTGGAGGAGGACACATATAAACTTTCTCTGAGAGATAACCATTGAGAAATGCATTTTTAACCTCCAACTGAAAGGGAGACCATTCGTGCACAGCGACAACATAAATCAACATGCGAACAGACGTCATTTTGGCAACAGGAGCAAACGTCTCCTCATAATCAATACCATATTCTTGAAAAAAACCCTTGGCAATGAGCCGAGCCTTGTATCGTTCTAAATAACCATCAGAATGAGTCTTTACTTTGAAGACCCATTTGCAACCAACAAGATTTTTACCATCGGGGAGGGGAACCATATCCCAAGTCTGAGCATTAGCAAGGGCAGTGAGCTCATCATTCATCGCAATTACCCAGTTTGGATCATTACAGGCTTCTTTATAAGACCGAGGTTCAAAATAGGTATGAAGATGAGCACTTTGTTCTCTTCACATTTCTAAAAAAATTTCCAAAAAAGATTCTTTCACTATCTCTCATCTCGCCAATCATTAATCACATTTCTCTCTCTACTCATACCCTCTCTCCAATCATTATTCTCATTTCTCTCTCTATCTCTCTCCAATTACTACACCTCTCTCTAATTATTACTTTTTCCAAAAACTTATCCAAACACTATCTCAAAAATATTTCTCAATATATTCTTCTCAAAACACTCAACCAAACAAAGTGGAGATAAGAAGGAGCAATAGGAAGAGGAAAAAAAGTATTAAACCAAGTTTTACCGGAGGGTGACGATCACGACAAGGATACCGGGGTGCAGGCTGATCAGAGGCGTCCAAAGCAGAAGGAGGGCAAGGAGTTGGTTGAGCCCGTCGAACATAGTGTTGGGGAAAAGGAGGAATTGGGTGTGTAGGAGCAGGAGGGACCCCCATAATATCTGGCAGAGCTAAGGTACGAACATATTCCTCTTTAGGAACTTCAAATGGAAATGGATCAATATCCACAAGATCCTTTTTGGTGATAGGGCTTGAGTAGGTGGAAGAGAGAAGAAGGGCAAACGCTCGAGAAAAGAAACATGTTGAGACACATGCAATTTTTTGGTCATTGGATCATAACAACGGTAGCCCTTTTGTTGGATGCCAGATTCTAAGAAGACGCATAAGACACAACGAGCACTGATCTTAGTTCAATCCTTTTCAGGGAGAAGAACAAAGCAAGTGGAGCCAAACACACGAAGAAGAGAGTAGTTGGGCACTGTGCCATAAAGAAGTGCATAAGGGGTTGAACCAGACAAAAGTGGAGTAGGCATCTGATTGAGAAGATAAGCTACAATAAGCACAGCCTCTCCCCAAAAGATGGCTGGCACAAAAGAGGATAGAAGAAGAGACTGTGCAATGTTGAGAAGATGACGATGTTTGCATTCAGCATGGCCATTTTGGGTAGGAGTGTCAGTACAGGAAGACTGGTGAATAGTGCTGTGAGTTTCAAGAAAGTCATTAAATTCACCAAGAGAATATTCCCCACCTAAATCAGTGCAAAGAATTTTAATTTCAGCGGAAAACTGAGTCTGAACCATGGAGTGAAAATTGCGGTAAGCTTGGTAAAAATCAGACTTATGTATCAACAGATAGACCCATGTGAACCTAGTAAAGTCATCAACAAAAGAGACATAGTATCGGGAACCACCTTTGGTGGCAACTGGGGAAGGTCCCCACAAATCAGTATGCACAAGTTGAAATGGAGAAGTAGTAACATAAACACGTTTATTAAAAGGTAAAGCAGACATCTTTGCAAACCTACAACCACTGCATTCAGAAATATCACTAACAAAAGTGTTTCCCAAAAAACTAGATTTAACTAAATCTTTCAAACGATCACTAGATAAATGTCCTAATCTAGAATGCCAAAGATAAAAAAGAGACGACTGCTGATCTAAGCTAAAGGATGACATGACAATGGTAGTAGACTCAATGGGAATATGTAAATCCTCCAAAACATAAAGATGACCAACTCTGCGCCCTGTCCCAATCTGCTTCTTGGACCTCTGATCCTGCACAACACAACCAAAAGAAGAAAACAAGACATCAAAACTAGAATCATATAGTTGACTAATGGAAAGAAGACTAAGGGATAATTGTGGAACATAAAAGACATCCGGTATAGAAAGAAAAGAAGAGGAGGTTGGGAGAATAGAACCAACAAAGACAACATGCATAGAAGAGCCATTTGCAGTGCAAATACTAATTGGGGAGGAGGGGGAGACACAATGACTGAGTAAGCATAAAGAAAGAGTTATATGATGAGAACAACCAGAATCAAAGATCCATGTGGTAGGTAGGATACCTATGGTAAAGGAACCATGCAAACCTGACGAGGTGGTGGTCATAGCAGAAGCCTGTGAATGATGTGGCTGGGTAGCCAAGGATGCCTGATACTGCTGATATTGCTGAAACTGCTGAAACAAGGGAGAAGGAGGGACCCCATCAGAGGTAGTAAAGGCTGCTGGAGGACGAGAAACTTGCTGATACTGCTGTGATGGCCGAGAGGAGGAGGACTTAGAGCGAGAAGTTTGGCCCGTCATCTGTAATAATTTGGGACAAGAGTGCTTCCAATGTTCCTTCTGACGACATAAACTACACTCATCCGTAGCAACACGAGGCTTAGGCTTGCCTGTAACTTGTATGAGATGAGAAGCATGAGTAGGCAATAGAGGTGCATTATACTGTGCAGGCGAAGCTACAAATATTGTCGAAGAAGGAGATGCATTAGAGGCCACCCTAAGCCTAGTTTCTTCAGCAATAAGTTCACGAACTGCATTGTCAACTGAAGGACGGGGATCACGATGAAGCATAGCAACCACGTAGAGGCTCGAATTGGTCACGAAGAGCCATAAGAAATTGGACCAAACGACGCCTCTCACGATACTCTATAAAGATAGGGGACTGCAAGCCTTCTGGTTCCATTAAGGTTAACTGATCCCAATACTATGTCATCTCATTGTAAAAATCCTGAATCGATTTACCATGTTGCTTAGCATCGCAAATAGAACTCTCAAGTTCATACTCCTTCGCAAAATTTGAATGGAGATACATGCCCCGCAAATAGTCCCAAACTTCCTTCGCTGTATCATACTTTGAGAAATTCATACCAATGGTGGGTTCAACAGAATTATGAAACCACGTAAGAACTTGTGCATTTTCTAGTTCCCATTTTGCAAAGACAGTGACATAATTTGCATGTTTAGGATCATTTGACTTCACAACAGTAGGTTTGTCAGTAGACCCTGTTACATAGCCCCACATGCCTCTTCCAACAATAAAATTTTTCATAACCTTTGACCAATATGAGTAGTTAACACCATTTAATCGTACACTAATTGCAGTAAATGACTTATCATCCGACGTAGTAATAAAATAGGCAGAACTGAGCAGAACTAATGGGAACAGATATGCAAATCTCCTCGAACAGTGCTATAAACAATATAGGAGATCTAAAATACCTTTGAAACTGCAGAACTCAGAGAACCCACTCACTTTGGTGGTCGTACAGTGCAATTGATGGACAGAGAAGGATCATCAGATCCCAAAAAGTTAAAATACGAACAGAGGAAGCAGAAACAGCGTCGTAGGTAGCCTGAAACTGGTTGGAAACTGCCCAGCAGTGGTCGTCGGTGGTCAGAAAGTGGTCAACAGTGGTCGTCGATGGCCAGAGAGTGCTCCACGGCGTCGTGGGTAGCCTGAAACTGGTCGGAAACAACCCAACAGTGGTCGTCAGTGGTCAGAGAGTGGTCAACAGTGGTCGTCGGTGGCCAGAGAGTGCTCTACGGTGGTCGTCGGTGGTTCTGTAGTACTCGTTTGTATCAGATCTGAAGAAACGACTGTAGTACTCGTCTGTTGGGAGCTCGTTCTGGAGAAACGAAAGAGAGAGAGGAAGATACAAACTGAAGAAAGGAGAGAAGGGAAGATATCGACTGGAGAGGAGAGAGCTGTGATGCGATTCAGCCCCAAGGATAGGGCTCTGATACCATGATAGTTTGCAAAGGTGAAAGATACAAAACTATCGTGTTATTCCATAAGGCTTAATGATTACAATCTATGATGCACGGACACAGAAATGGACACGGACACAAACACAGACACGGACACGGACACGGGGACATGGCAATTCAAAAAAAATGGGGACACGGACACGACGGGGGACACGCCACGTGTATATTTATTTATTTATTTAATTATATATTTATTTACATATATATATATATATATATATATACACACACACACAATATATTTTAAAACATTTAGGGGACAAATTGAATTTTTTTAAAACATTTAGGGGTAAAATTGAATTTTTTAAAAACTTTTAGGTGTAAAATTGAATTTTTTTAAAACTTTTAGGGGTAAAATTGAACTTTTTTAAAACTTAAAATTTCAATTTTACCCCTGAAAGTTTTTTAAAAATCAATTTGACCCCTAAAAGTTTTAAAATATTTTAATTTGACCCCGCCGTGTCCCCATCCGTGTCCCCCCATGTCCCCATCCAAAAAAGCACTACAGCCGTGTCCCATGCCACGTGGCGTGTTGGGACACGTGTCCCGCTGTGTCCCCGTGTCGGGACATTGCGATACAGGGTCCCGGAGAGGTGTCGGTGCTTCATAGATTACAATGAATAATGAAAGCTTTAAATAGGAAAATCCTACTAACCCTAATTAACGTAAAGAAACCCTAATTAACATAAAGACTAAACTACCCTTAAAGTTTTCAAAAAAGTAGCCGTCATATATTATGTTCACACTGTCTTGTCTTTATCATGATGGATTAAATAGCATTATTGCTTTATCTGCATCCTCAGAAAGTTCCATCCAAACTTTGATCGACACATGATTGATGATTCAAATTTGTGCTTTCAAGGAAAACTTATTACAGAATCCTTTTCAAAGCCCTAGTTGTTAGGTTTGAGATAAATTTTGAGATAAAAAGGTTGTATAGGGTTCCATATTTTTTCGTCTCTAGTCAATTTTGTAAACATTTTAACAATTGCTTTCACTTTTTCTTGATTGTGATTTCACATTTGCTTTCAGCTTGGGTAGAACTTTGTGGTTCTTCTCCTTCACTTTTTCTTAAGCATTCATCTAATTTGGGTGCCTTCTTGAATAGAAAGCTGGGCAACAATTTTCTTCTAATGGAATAGTTCTTATATCTTCTTGTTTCATATTATTCTTATAGTTGTCTAGCTCTACATTTTGTTGCTTTCCCCAACATTGGAATTTTTTTTAGAGGCAGCATGGAAATGGCACTATACTCTTTTATAGGATCTCATTTTTAGCACATGTTTGAATGACCAAATAAGCCATCTAAAATTACATTGGAAGAGATCCTCCTTATTCTCTATTTCCGCCTAGCAAGAAGCAACCATCAATAATATGATGGCAACATGGGACCAACTGTATAAAAGGAAAAGACTTGACGATGGTCTTCATCAAAATCATCTGGACACATTCTGTTCAATCTCCACACAGATTGAATTTCTCTGATGAATACAAGGACCAACTCCATTCATCGCACTCGCAGTCTGCCGCCTTGGGTAGGTAACACATACCAGTTTGTCCAGTTTTGTGTTTGGACATCCGCTTTTAAGAAAGACGAGGTCTCAATTAGGGCCACAGAGAGTTGTGTTATCCAAGCTTGGCTTGAAAAGCTATACAAGCTGCAAAAATGTGTTCAATCTTGTTTATCATCCCACCTGATCTCAAACTAGTTTCAGTTAAGATGGTATCATCTTGAGCTCAAGCAGTTGCTTTTTCCCCAGTATAATGTCATCGAATCTGAGCTCATAAAATTAAAAGCTTCAAATTGTGTTCAAGCTTTGTTTGCATAACAATCCAATCTCAAAAAGCTTTTTCTAAGGCGATGACATGTCAAACTTACATAGGCTAGTTCCTTTTATTGCCTCAGAGCATCTCCACTTGTTTGGCAGATACTTTGCCAATGCCGAAATTTAGCAGAAATGAGCATAAACGCAGCCCCACCAATTGTGCAAATCCTGTGCTCCATCACCATTAATGCTCTTTATCTCCATTGCCTTTGATCCAACAGTAAGAAATTATAGTTGTGCCAACTAGCATAGAACCTATGGAGAAAAAGTAAAAAATGGGGTAAAATAACGCTGCAATTATCCGACTTTTGCCTTCCTGGTGATGACGTTGCCGGAATGGCATAAATCCATGGAGATGCTCTTAGACTCAACATGGCGATTTGGATCGCTTTAGGGCTGGAGTGGATAGTTTGTTTACCAATCTATGTTTCTTTTATTCAGACTACATAGTATCATTCAAGAACTAACTGTGTTTCAGGTATTTGTTGTTCACGCCGCCTGGACACGGAGGTCACGGAGTGAAGCTGCAAAAAAACCTAACCGGAAATCATGGAAACAAAGAACTGATATGTATATGAGACCATTTCTTCTAAACATTTTCTTTTCAAAGAAATTCATACATGCAAAAGTGATGCACAGGGGAACCAGCAAAGTGATATCAGTTGCCACCACAAATGCCAAGGATCTTAGGAACACGTTGCCATCTCTCACTGATGACAGTGCATGCAGAGTGATAGGGAAGTTGATAGCTGAGCGGTCAAAGGAAGCCGATGTGTTTGCAATAGCTTATGAGCCCAGGAAGAATGAGCGGATTGAAGGGAAGCTTGGAATTGTTATCGATGCCATTAAGGAGAATGGTATTATATTTGTTTGACATTTGTAAATTGTAGTAACAGATTTCTGGGCTTTTCACCGTGAAGTACTTCATCTTTTTCCAAGGAAGGTATTAGTTTTCTATTAATCCAGATCATGTACTGCAACTGTAATTGTGTATGAGTGTGTGTGTGTGTGAGAGAGAGAGAGAGATGCCTTGTCACTTGGGTATCTACTGTAACAAGCACTGGAAAGTTTATGTTCATGAAGAAATTTTTGAGTGACTGGTGGGTACCGCATGGTGGTACCGAGCAATGAGTACCGCAAGAAAGGATTTCAAGTGACAGCCTTTCAAGTGTTGCTTCCTGAATCCATGTTTGGCAACCTCTCGTCATACAGCAAAATACTAATTAAAATCCTCACCAAAATAACTCATTTTGACTCTAAGCTCTCAAATGTTTAACATTAGAATCTAGGTTACCTAGAGTATTATAACTCTAACGAGAAGATTGAACGGAAGAAATAAAGCTCAAATACAAGATTACACCTCAAATGAGTAATAACTCGAAATTAAGGGAGTGACAACGTTTTGAACTTTATATGCTCGAGTATGTAGCTCTTGGATGTGCAAATTGTGTCTGATAAACTGATCCAGCGGGGTAGTTGAGTGGAGCATTGAATGCAAATAAGGCCGTTAAATGACGGTTGCTCAGCAGAATTTCAAACACTGGTCGACCGGGCAGCCAGCTGGATGTCCGGTCTTTTTTTCTTTCACCGGCTGTCAAGCCTTATGGCCGGAAGACAACAGGTAGTCATTGACAATCGATCTGTCGTCCAGTAAGGTTAAAAATCTGCAGCTTGACAATCGATCTGTCGTCCGATGCAGATACTCTTCTGTACAGACCTTGTTGGAGCGCAACAATGACATAAACCGGCACCAGTGAAAACACGAACCGGCAATGGTGGCATTATTAATACAAAATAAGAGGAGAGAGAGAGAGAGAGAGAGAGAGAGAGAGAGAGAGAGAGAGAGAGAGAGAGAGAGAGAGAGTACTGCGATGAGAACCTAAATTTATTTCTAATGGCAGGGTTATATTAACTATCCTCCGCTTCCATATATTCCTCCATAATAAAATGGAAGAAAAAATAGCTTCTTTCTTGTTTTCCTATCCTTTCCTCAAATCCAAAATTGTTGTTTTGGGGGCCTTCACCCAAAACAACAATTAGAGTAGAATGAAACAGCAGGATGCACTCATGAGTAATGGCATTGTGCATTGTATTAGTACAATCTGCTTTCAATAGCAAAACTCGCTCGAATTCTTAATAGGTCAACCTGTATCCTATTCAATGGAAGAAGTTACAGGAAAAAAAATCCTCGAACAAAACAAAACTGCTACCTTCTTCTATGATCGTCCCAATTTTGTCGGATGTTCATGAACTAAACTAAAACCTCCGTTTCACCAAAAATTATATTTAGCATTCTATTGTAAGATGCATGAGATCTGGCCACTTTGTACCTTGAAGACTCCTGAGACAGTAGTATCATAATATGCGGCAAAAAAAACCTGGAAAAGAATAAAGAACAACAAATATCATCAACTATTGTAATTTCATGAAAACAACAGCAAAAAGGGAACACCGGAAGGGAAAAAAATACTAGAAATGTATATCATCTGTAACAACTATGTCCCTATCAAGATTAACAATCTTTCCAATTTTTTAAATGATGAAACTTGCACAATGTATCCCCAAAAATCCAAGTGGTTATCAACACACCATCTTCCAGACTACAAGATTCACAAAATGTTCATAAAGCACAAAAAGGAAAATATTTGGTTCTAAATTTTCTTTATTAGTAAAATCCTTGGTCAAATGATTCTAATTTGGACAACTGTTAGTTTCTCAAGTAGTCCTGTCCGTGTACAGAATATACATAAAATCCATCTATATGGTCTAAAAAGTAAAATTAACTATCCACAAGTGTGGTTCGACATTTATGGAAAACATGTAGTAAATGTCTTCAAAGTTGTCAGATTCTAAACTGACGCAGTGGAGTGCTAAGGTGGAATGGGAATTTATTTCCTCCCCAAAAGGAGAAGTAGGTTATGGGTTTGGACACTTAAAGAATAGAATAAAGCAACCATGCTTAGGCATCTTTAGGGCATCAGTAAAAAAAGCTGATTCCTTGTCCTATGCGATAAAAGGCCACATTGTGTGGAGTATGGCATTTCCAATGGATTCTTCCAGGAATATAGTCAAGGCAAGACCACTGGGGCAGCCCCTAATTAAGCTCGTTGTTGGTGTTATATAATCCAATCTCTTATGGTTTGATAGGTGGCACCCTTTGGATTCTTTGCGTTTTCAGTTAAACAAGTGTCTAGTATTGCCTATGAGATTTCACAATTTGAGGAACAATTGAGAAAACTTAGCAAAAAACGCAAGCGTTAAATAGAAACAGAGCTAAGGTAGTTCTTCTATATAATGCCTCAACAACAGTAATTCAAAGAAGTGCAAGAGAAAGTACTTCTAAACTATCAATTCCACATGTTTACAAGCCAAACAATCTTGGGCAAATTAAACAGACATGACAAAATAACCAAAAACAACTATTTTACCTCAAATAGATCTAGTATGAAATCTCAACTAGAGAGGTGGAACACCTAGGCATCCTGCAATATACCAAACGAACATAAAAGATAAGGTTTGTAAAACAAGATGGACGTTGTTCCTAAAGTCATTTTTGCAGTTATAGAGTCATCCAACAATTTGTACAGTTGAAATATCAAGTCAAAATTGAGGTACACAAGATCCAAAAAGATAAGGTTCTTCTTGGATCAAAATTCTAGCATCAATAAGAAATCACTATGTGATAGCAAATGATTTTAGACTATCCAGTAATGCTGATTCTGTTATGGAAAATCTTGGCACCAATAGAGCAAAGCTACATTTTCACCTCGTATGAAGGGATTTCTGGAGGACATTGATGCAGCCTGATATGATTGCTAGTGGAAATATAGAAAACGTGGATGAATTCTTAAAAAAACAAAAAAAGTTTCATCAAGGTTTTTCAATCAAACAGAACCCACGTTCGAAATGGCATACCTAAGAACCGGCCAAACTATTGCAATGCAGACGTAATGGAGGTTATTTTTCCATTTCTTAATCCCTCACATGCATATCTTTTTTCCCCCATTTCAATTCATTATTGAATTCTACTGCATTCATCCCTAAACACATTCAAATCAATCTCTGAGTCCAATTTATTGGCTGCAGCTAAGACTGTTCAATCCATTATTCTTAACCACGTTAACATACAACCAGGGAAAAAAAACGATGCACTAATACTCCATTGCTGAATACACAACTTTAAGCAGTCTCAACTCCCGAATTTGTCGAAGCATACAGTTAAATCAGGACAATAGACCCTCATCTATAGCACTGAGAGACCCCTTGGGCGCATTTTATCCTCCTTAGAAACCAACAGTTCTTATAGCGATTAGAACTCCTTTGAGCATTACTATGGTGCTTTACCTTGGAGAAAACTACTTTCACAGCTTCAAATACCTCTTCTACAGGCTTTGCTGCATCAATCTGAAGAACGAAGCAAAGGAGTATTTTCATTGAAAATGCAAGAACACCATCCAGAAAGGAGGCACAAGCAAAATCATTACCTTTCTAACTTTTCCCTTAGAGTTGTAATACTCAATCACCGGGAGACTAGATTCCATGTAAACCTTAAACCTCTTCCGAATTGTATCAATGTTATCATCTTCTCGTCCCTTTTTGTAACATAAGAGGAAAGGAAAATGAAGTTGGGAAGACAAAAATACCAATGCTTTCAAAAAAAAATAAAAATAATTGGTATTACTGTATAAGAAACAAACATACCATAACTCCATAAGAAAACCTTACGGTTGATTAGAAAGACAAGAAATAAACTCTGATGCAGTAATAATTTAATTTATCTAACCTGATTCCGGCTCAAAAGGCGCCGCTCCATCTCTTCTTCTGGACAATCAAAAAACAGTACAAATTCTGGCTCGATTCCTGTCTGCACACCGCCAGTGATTAAATTGAGCACAAAATTTTCAGGACTCCTAGTTTGAGTGGAAGAATCAACAACTACATAATTCTGAATTGGCCATCCGAGTAAAAGAGTTTGCATATCTAAACAAGATCGTGCAGTAGAGACTTACAACCGACTCAAATCCAGAGCGGTTTTCCTCATTACGGGGGAAGCCATCAATAAGAAATTTGTCATTACTACTTTCCTGCATTGCTCTTTGAAGAAGCTTAATTGTCACCTCCGAAGGTACAATTTTTCCATCCTTGATCATGTTTTGAATCATGGCCCTACAAATTATTAGAAAACCAAATACTATAAATGAGTGGGCATAAGAGCAAGAAAATTATGAAGCATTGAAATGCAATAGAGAAAATTAGGACCATGATTAGAAAACCAAGTACTATAAATGAGTGGGCATGAGAGCAAGAAAATTATGAAGTATCAAAACGCAATGGAGAAAATGCATAGGAAAGAATAATGTCCAGAGAAACAAGGAATTACACTTGATTTGTCCATTACGGGACTTTCTACTCAAAGAAAGATAAACTAAAAAGCATGATGGCTCGAATTCTTCCAGTTCTTTAATAGTTTTAAACTCAACAATATGAGAAGAATAGAAGGAACAATTGTTGGGCAGTGAGCACTTATTGTCGACCCTTTTTTTGAACATAAATACAATCACATACGTAAGTGGTGCCAATGGAGCACGGACCATGTGTACACAATGCATACCAGAAACAAAAACTTAAATAACCCAGTAGACAGACAAACCATGATAATTGAGCATCTTACTCAAGCAATCCTTTCGAGTAGTCTTACCCATTTTCAGATCCAGATTTTATTTCTGCTCGGAGAAGATCACCGGCACTCAGATGGGTATATCCAAAATGTTGTACAATATTTTCACATTGAGTGCCCTTTCCACAGCCTGGGCCACCTGTTCAATTTGTTTCCAGCATATCAGCTTACAAGTCTATAATACCCTCAAGCTTATCAAAGAAAACAAAACGGAACCAAAAAGCTGAAAACAAGCTTTATTTCTATGAATGCATGAAGGGGTGATGCAAAATCCAACTAAGTAACAAAAACCAAAAGTAGCTGTTCTCTGAAGGCGATCAAGGTCAATGCAATTCTATCCTTTTCTTCTCCAACCTGTCTAACATCTATTGCCCACATAACCAGCAACGAGTGGAGGACACAGAATAATATGATGCCCAAAGTGGCTGCACTATTCTCAAAGGAAGGACTATGATGAGAATTCCAACTTCCTTTCAGTGCTTAAGATTCATTATTGTCAACAAACATACGATTTTGTAGAATCGAGTGATCTAAAATAGGTTACCATTAAAAACATGTGGAGGACGGGATATACACAAGGAAAAAAACAAAGTGAAAGGATTAAAGCTAGAAGAGCTATGGTGTGATGTTGAGGAACTTGTCGAAAAGAAAACCATAGAACAACAGCCAAACAATAAGGAAGCCCAAATAGCTAAATAGTTAATACAAGGAAGAAAGAAAGTGAAAGGATTAAAGCTAGAAGTGTTTAAGGTCTAATGTTGAGGAACTTGTCCAAAAAGAAATCATGAACCAATAGGCCAAACAAGAAGCCACATAGCTTAGTAGTCAATACACTCGTAGAATCCATCCCTTCAGCTGAATGCAGTGCTGAACTAAATCATTTGAAGAGATTCATATGGAAAATCTGAATGAAAATGGCGCATAACCATGTCCCAAAATCCAGAGAGTCTTCAGAAAGGTCATAAGTCATAACTATCTAGAAGTAAGAAGCACACACTCACAAGTAATTTGTCTTCTCCAACCAGATCTTTTCAATATTTAAACTATAAAAGAACATAGAAAAAAAAAACAAGAAGCCCACACCATATTACCACAAAAGTGACAAAGCAATTGATTAAACTAAATCAAAATACTTCAGTTACAATTGATCTTTCTGACTATAGGTTCAAAAAAATCCAAAGCCTAATAATTCATGGAAACAAGATATAAAATCTTCCTAGATTATGTTTATAGAATACTAAACAAAGATCATCATGCAACGAGTATACATCACTCAAAAGTCAAAAGTATACTACCAGAAATATCTCATCTCATCTCAACCTCTATACTTGTATAGTTCCAACTTTTACACAATTATCCAGATAGACTGTTCCTGAGATAATCAACAAGAGGCCACCTACCATACTATAGATAAGCACCGCAAAACAAACAAGTCATGTGAGGTAACTTGAGATGAATAGAAGTCATGTAATATGGTGTGGAAACAGCAACCAAAGAACTCACCCAATACAAAAACCACAGTAATCTTCTTTTCACTCAGGGAGCTTCCATTCGCTTCCTGCAATCAGGTAAAATTTGTTGAACGACAACTTAGAACCAAATATATGAGCGCAGGTTCATTGGTATCAGAAGAAAAGAACCAAAACTAAGAGAAGCATTAATGCTTCATAGGGAAAGTGAACATGAATTTTGGGGGTAAGTCGGTGGTCGCCTAATGACTTTCCTAATAGAAAAGGCGGAGAACCTCCCAACTCAAATCAGCTCATTGTGCACTCTTGATCCAAATTGGCCTTTACAAAAGGGTCACAAGCCTTTACAAAAAGGTCACAAGGTAGATACATAAAAATAACCTCAACTAGTGTTAGCCTATAGCCTGTTGAGTGTTGATCACCCAAAAAACTTCTTCAACCTATACCATTTCACAAAAGAATTAAGATTGTCTATGCAGAGGACAAAGGCAAAGTGTTCAACACAAGCATTTGCCAGGTCAGATGCCTTGATATTCAGAGCTTGATCACAATTTGAAAGGACATAAATGCAAGACATCCTGCTGAAACTAAATTCAGAAAGAAATAAAAAAAGATAATCCACAAAAACAGATTTAGAAAAAGGAAAAATTACCTTTTTTGCAGTGTTAACAACAGTGCCCATAAATGTCAAATAATTTGTGAAGTACTCTGCACAACAAACCTAATAAGATTAAACAAGAAGAAATCAGAAACATTTGCTTGGGAATCACTTAGATGCGCTTCTAAAGTTTGTGGTGAACTTAAGGTAACAAACAAGAAAGTTAACATGTGAAATGAGAAACACAAAAAATAACAAAAGCAACTTGTTCTCATTAGTAGATGTCACCAAACGAAAAAGGAATGCCTCATCTAAACTGAATTGAAAAAGAATAAGCAGCAAGATGGGGCCCATGGCAATCCATGATTAAACATTTCTCAGAAAACATTAAATATGAATCCTAAACAAATCAATGACAATGACACTGAGGACAAGTAATCATGTTACAGAGTTCAATTCAGTTCATGTTTACTTATGTTAAAACCTTTTATCCATCCTATAAATACTGAACTATTTCAAAGTGATTTTCATATGATTGGAAAAGAAATATGTCCCTTGCTACAAGGCTGCTACCCCAATTTTGAAGCTAAAAAGACATAGTGCCATTCCGCACTTTCTTAGACAATTCTAGGGGGAGAATAATGGCCATAATTTCACTTAGTCCAAGCCAAAAGTAAACTCATAACAGATTATCACCATGTTTGACTGTCTACAAGAACGGATAGGATATCAGCTTAACATTACATCAAACCTACCCACACCCTCATCCACACCATAAAATCGCCTTGCATCTAGAGATGCATCTTACATGCATAGAGACAAGCATAATGAAAACGAAGAACAAATGCAAATAGATAAACTTGTACCAGATACCTCCCCAATTTGAGCTTTGAATTTTGATACTACCTCACCAACATAGACGAACACAAAATCCTATGCTGGGGGTGTATGTAAATAAAATATTTGCTATGACAGCATGAAGTCTTTTATCAATCCCCAAAATAAAATTTGAGAATTGTCACCGACTTATTTTAAATAACCTAAGAATTGCATATGTGAGGCGACTAATTTTCAATAAAATATTAATATCGATCTCTCTTGGTATGCAATTAATTAAAATGTCTTCAAAAAACTTGGCGTGACAAACCTATATCAGTGTACCACCGAGGAAAACAACTACTAATCAGATACTCCACTTTTCAAATCTTAGTCCCATATTGTATATCAAGCTATCCAACATACCAAACCACAGAGCAGCCAACAACAAACAAGAAATCGGGTTTGCAATCAAACCACGGAATGCAATCAAACCGATCAATTGTCCATAAATGGGCTTATAATTTCTTTTTTTGATAAGAAAAATGGGCTTATTTTATTCATAATAAGAAAGGTAAACAAACCATATAACAGTCAAAAAACAGCCAGCAAACAAGGCATACATACATATACGAATTCATACAAATTAATTCAACTGGCTAATAAGAATCAAAACTGAACATAAACATGATTCGTCAAAAGTTGCACAAGAGTGAAAAATAAAACCCACGAGAAACATCAAATGGCAGAACAGATCAAGGAACTACTCGGATCAACGTCAGGATACAAACTTTTCTGGCAAATGGGGGCGCTTGAAATACAATCAAAATTGAGGCGAATCTGAGGGAGGGGACAGAGAACATAAAGTATAGAATCGGACAAGGTGATCCGAGGCTCACCTTGAAAGGAGGCAGCTTTGTCCGAATGCGATGAAATCAGGCTTGAGTTGAGAGCCAAAGATGCACAAATCTTCCTCGGGGTGTGGTTTAAATAGAGGGAAAGTTTTCAATGCCCCAACTAAGGAAAAATTTCAAAATACCCCTCCATCAAGGTGCATTCTTTACACCAAAGTTAGAGTAAATATAATTTATGTACAGAGGATGAGCATATCTTATCTTACTTTCAATACTTTAATGAAAAACAGAGGAAAAACAGCGACTGATCTTAGTATTTAGACTCGAGAAATAATTTGAATATTATTTACAGAGGATAAGCATAGAAATTCCATTCTAGAGAAAAAGCAATATGTAAATGTATATAGATTGAGAAATAATTTGAATATTATTTCAGCTCAATCGAATATCGGAAAGTGCTTGATCCAACTTGTTTTGCAAAAACTGTGATAGGAAACAGTGTTTTTTAAACTGTTTGGAGCAAGCACTTATCGATATTTTCGATTGAGCTAAAATTTCACTGGACCTCTTTTTTTATTAAAAATTAAACAAGATTAATGGTTCAGAACTTCACAGTGAGGTTCAAAAATGTGAGGTGTCATCTTAAGCGTCAAGATAAGCGTTAGCGGAACCACTCTGTATATATAATATTTAAAGAAGATAATTAATTCAATAATTATACATCTACAATATGAAAAAACTATCGAAGTGTAATAAAAATAATTTTTTATTTAAAAACGAAAAAACTGTCTATTAATATTTTCTATATAATAACTA
Organism: Vaccinium macrocarpon; assembly: GCA_022606695.1. Classification (NCBI taxonomy): domain Eukaryota; kingdom Viridiplantae; phylum Streptophyta; class Magnoliopsida; order Ericales; family Ericaceae; genus Vaccinium; species Vaccinium macrocarpon. Next base: position 21,997,657 of record CM040179.1, read on the forward strand.
ATAGCACAATAGATCGAATCTTTATTTAATTAATTGTTATGTTTTATAATACTTATTTGAAATTATATCATTTTCTATATTCATATTAATTTGGAATTAAATAGATAACAATGAAAAGAATAGAGTTAATAACGACGATTCTGATAAACCAAACCAAACCAAACCAAGCCTTATGTCCCAATCAATTGGGGTCGGCTACATGAATCCTTTTTCTCCATTGAGCTCTGTCAAATGCTACTTCATCGCTTAAACCCAGTATACTTAGATCTTTGCGTACTACCGCATCCAAAGTCAATTTGGGTCTTCCCCTCCCTTGTGCGTTTCTACCCAAAGCTATCATATCCACTCTCTTAATTACTGCATCCGCTGGCCTACGATAGACATGCCCAAACCACCTTAACCTATTTTCCCTTAACTTCTCCTCTATAGGTGCTACACCCACCATCTCGCGAATTGTTTCATTTATAATCCTATCACGTCTAGTCTTACCACACATCCACCTCAACATTCTCATTTCCGCTACACTTATCTTATTCACTTGTTGCTTCTTAATAGGCCAACATTCTGTCCCGTAAAGCATCGCTGGTCTTATGGCAGTTCTATAAAATTTTCCTTTCAATTTTGTTGGTACCTCTTGTCACACAAGACACCAAGAAGGCTTCTCCACTTAAGCCCCCCCACTTGGATCCTAAGCGTCACATCATCTTCAATCTCTCCATCTTGGCTAATAATATAGCCTAAATACCTAAAATGGTCCCTCTTTGGTATCTCCTGATCTTGGATCATCACTCTTTCCTCATACTCACTACGGTATCACTAAACTTGCAGACCATATACTCGTTTTACTCCTACTTATCCGAAAAGCCCTTAGACTCTAATGCTTCCCCGCCAAATTTCTAATTTAGTCTTAACACCACTAGCCGTTTCATCTACAAGGACAATATCATCTGCAAACAACATACACCATGGGATATCCTCCTGAATATGCCTAGTCAATTCATCCATAACTAATGCGAAAAGGTACGGGCTCAAGGCTGACCCTTGGTGCAATCCTACTGTGATGGGAAATTCACTCGTTTCTCCTGCTGGTGATCTAATGGCGATGGATCGCACCTTCATACATGTCTCGACCACGTCAATATAGCCTCCGTCACTCCCCTTCTTCTCCGAACCCACCATATAATGTCTCTAGGCACCCTATCATAAGCCTTTTCCAAGTCTATAAAAATCATATGGAGATCCTTCCTCGTTGATCTGTGTCTTTCTACCAATCTCCTTAGTAGGTAAATAGCTTCCATAGTTGATCTCTCAGGCATGAACCCAAACTGTTTCTCTGACACCGTAGTCACCATCCTCAATCGATGCTCGATAACTCTTTCCCACAACTTCATCGTATGACTCATCAACTTAATACCTCTATAGTTGTTGCAACTTTGGATATCTCCTTTATTCTTGTAGATAGGTACTAAGGTGCTCCTCCTCCATTCGTCAGGCATCCTCCCAGATAAAATAATCTTGTTGAACAATTTTGTCAACCAAGTCACCCCCAAGTCACCCCCAAGTCACCTAGGCTTCTCCATACTTCAATGGGGATACCATCAGGTCCTAAGGCCTTACTCGGTTTCATCCTCTTCAAAGCCTTGGCCACTTCGAACTTTTGTATCCTCCGATAGAACTCGTATTCTATTTTCTCGCTAGGGACAACAATTTCCTCCTCACCAAAGGTTCCTTCATGTTTCTCATTTAACAACTTCTCAAAATACATCTTCCATCTATCCTTGATCTCCTCATGTTAAATTTATTAAATTTCTATGCATGTTAAATTTCTATTATGTGAGCCCACTTAACTCAAAAAGAAATAAAGTAATAATGTTATCTTTACTTCACTTTGCTTTACTTTTTTCATCCTTTATAGACAAGCGAAATTACACTTATTACAACACTCCAAAGTTTCATGAGAAAGAAGTGGATATCTTTAGTTCAAGAAGATTGGAATTAACCAAAAGAGTGTGCCATTCTGATTAGAGACATTTCATGAGAAAGAAAGTTGTGAATCAATAGAAGCCGCTTTGTGGAATAGTGTGGTGGTGTTTCGTGGCCATTTTAGAATGCTAGCTTATCAAGTGGAATCCAAATTATTATTGGAAGAAAATTATAGCACAGATAGAAATATTTGCAAACAAGTTACAAATTGAAGAGAGAGAGAGAGAGAGAGAGAGAGAGAGAGAGAGAGAGAGAGAGAGAGAGAGAGAGAGAGAGAGAGAGTTCAACATCCAAATACACATATAAAGGAAAAAAAAAAAAAAAACCCAAGTCAGTGATTATTGTTAGTAATTTAATGGATTTAGAGGGTAGGGGTTAATTGAATAACGACTTCATAATTTAAATGTCTAATTGAATTTATTAAAACTTAAGGTTTTAATTATATATTGAGGTTAAAGTTTAAGGGATATTTCAAAACTTTTACAAGTCCACCCACGTACAAAGCCAAAGTCATAATTTGACACTTAAAGTAGTATTACTCTCTACCTTGTGCCAAGCTGAAGGGCAAATTATGGAAAGATGATTATTGGTCTCAAATATGGCATCTAATTTTGCAATTGTCAAACTTGTCAAATCATCCAAACTATATAAATTGCATTGAGAAATATTGAAATCAGATGAGTTGAATTCAATTGTCTGAATTTGAGATTGAGCTAAAATGACACCAAACCGGTATATATTTTGGCTTTATGATCTTGTTATAAGCCCAAAAAATGACTTTGGTAATGTACATGGTATTTTGATATCAACGTATGTATGAACTTGGTCTAAGTACGCTCTTAGTTCTTACGAACAATTAGCTCGATAGACACATATTCACATACAGTTTACTAAGAATATTATGTAAGAATGTGTTCTTTTTTATAATACAGGTCAGGTCAGGTATAGCACATCTCGACTAATTTTTAAATGTGGAATTTTTCATGCATTGCGCAACCAAGTCGGCTCTGAGCTAAAACTAAAGTTGTGGCCACTTCATGCTCCCAATTTTTAAATTTAGAGGCTCCTCCTATGTCGTACCCTGTATAACAATCCAACAAAAATCATCTTTAATTTTCGCTCTAGGCTCTCGAAAATTAGGACCGAATCGACCGACTGTGGTGGGTGAAATAGGGTAGAAATATTTTTATTTTTGGCGAAAACAGAATAAAAACCTACTTCCAAGATATGCTGGAGGTGGTTAAAATGCAAGTACTTAATGACTAACGAAACAGAAAAATAAGTGCTAAAAACAGAAAAGAAAAAAAAAATCTTTCTTATAGCTTTTCCTAGCCACAGCCCTAGGGTCATTGAACCTTTTCCATTTCCATCATCAATGTTAACATCATTTTGTAAAGGCGCAAAAAACGAAATTGAATCAACAAAAGAGTTTAGGCCTGGAGTTGTTTTTTTTTTTAATTGTCTGTTTCCCAAGAGGGTTCAAAACATTAATGATCGATACAGAAGGCAAATATAAAGCAAAAATTATTTGAAGAATAGCGAAAGACAATTGTAGGCTTTCCAGAATGCAATAACTTACCACACATTGGTTATCTCTCTGCCTACAATGCTTGTGGCATGAATCAAATTTCACAAATTAAGAAACTAAAGTAAACTACTGAAACAATAAAGGAGCATCATCAAGTAGAATGTGTTTGGTTTTGTGTTTCAAAAACCGATTTTTTGGGCCAGAGTTCTCAAAAACCCAAAATGGACAATCCTGAGTCAATATTTCTCCTCTAATTGAATTCAGTTCCATCATCGAAATCTTGAAAGACTCACTTAATTTGCAACACTCTAATTTAATCCAGTTTCACTTGAAATAGGTTTTTCGAGATAAAAAATGAGTTCTTTGTTGCTTCAAGACTTTTCCTTCAAATCATCACTGTAATTTCAATGGCATTCATTGTGACCATAGAGATCAACATTTACGGAAAGCTCTAAATGATAAAAACAATCAGATAAATACCCCCACAAAAATTCAGTTTTGCTCATATAAGAGCAAAATTTGCAGAGAATGCTCTTTGGGTGTTTGGTGCACATTTGGTTCGAACATTTCATCAAACATTTGGTGCACACCCCCACCACACGATTACTTAGGCCAAGTAAGAGAGAGAGAGAGAGAGAGAGAGAGAGAGAGAGAGAGAGAGAGAGAGAGAGAGAGAGAGAGAGAGAGAGAGAGAGAGAGAGAGAGCCAATCATAATTCCAATCAACAACAAATCAATTCTGTTAAAGCATCCAACTCAAAACCAATTGGCAATGAGTGGAGAGGCCACCCAGACTCATATACTAGACCAATGTGGGACAAGCTCTAACACTTCCCCGCAACGTGTGACCCCGACCCGCACATGGAGAGTTAAATAACAAATCCACAACATTGGGATCACAACAAAACAAGGTGCACTTATGACACAAACAATGGGGCAATAACCAAGAGAGTCTTGTCCAAAATCCTTCGAAGGCCTAGCTTTGATACCATGTTATTAGAGATAGAGAGAGAATAGAAGTGTAGGGTGTTCTTTTAACCCTAACACAAGAGTACTTTATTTATATTACCATGAGAGTGTTACATTACTTAACTTGGCCGATGTGGGACAAACACTAACTATTCTAACACTCCCCCTCAAGCTGGACAATAAATATCACAAAAGCTCAGCTTGTTACATAAAAACTCGAAATGTGGTTTAAACAATGACTCAGTAAAAATATCTGCAATCTGAGCTCCCGTGGATATAAAAGGTGTAGCCAAAATACCTCTGTCAATCTTCTCTCGAACGATATGACAATCTACCTCAATGTGTTTGGTTCTTTCATGAAACACCGGGTTTGAGGCAATATATATCGCTGCCTGATTATCACAATACATACGAATGGGTAACTGCACTTGAAATCCAAGCTCCTCAAGAAAGGATCTCAACCAAACAACCTTTCATGTAGTATGAGCCATAGCACGGTACTCTACCTCTGCACTAGACCTTGCAACAACGGTTTGCTTCTTACTCTTCTAGGTAACTAGGTTGCCACCAACAAAAGTACAATAACCAGTTGTTGAACGTCTATCAGAAGGTGACCCTGCCCAATCTGCATCAGTAAATGCCTCAACACGCAAATGACCATTAGAACGATAAAATAAGCCACATCCAAGGTGAGCCTTAAGATACTTCACAATGCGAATGCAAGCCTCCCAATGTGGAAGACGAGGAGCAGGCATAAACTGACTCACCATACTAACAACAAATGAGATATGAGGATGAGTATTGGTAAGATAAATCAATTTACCAACTAAGCGACGATACTAATTTGGATGAGGAAATACCTCCCCCTGATCAATGCAAAGTTTGACATTAGGATCCATTGGAGTTTCCACAGGTTTAGCTCCCAATAAACCTGTCTCTTCTAGAATATCCAACACATATTTTCTTTGCGACAAACTAATCCCATCCTTGGATCTTGCCACCTCAATACCCAAGAAATATCGTAGCTTACCCAAATCTTTAGTGTGGAATTGACTGTGTAAGAATTGTTTCAACTCATCAATCCCTCTCTGATCATCTCTAATAATAATAATGTCATCAACATAAACAATGAGTAACAATTTCCCTCGAGCTGACATGAGGGAGAATACAGAGTGATCGGACTGACTTCATTGCATGCCAAACCTCATAATAGCATCACTAAACTTGCCATACCACGCTCTGGGAGCTTGTTTAAGTCCATAAAGTGCTTTGTGAAGACGACATACCTTATGGGGCTCCCCTTGAGCAACAAACCCAGGTGGTTGCTCCATGTAGACTTCCTCCTGAAGATCACCATGGAGAAAAGCATTTTTAACATCAAGCTGAAACAACGGCCAACCAAGATTGGCAGCGAGGGAAAGAAGAATCCGCACAGAACCAAGCTTGGCAACAGAGAGAATGTTTCGGAGTAATCAACGCCATAAGTCTGTGTGTAGCCTTTGGCAACCAAGCGGGCTTCATGACGCTCAATAGTACCATCAGGAAGATACTTGATGGTATAAACCCAACGACAACTGACAGTGGTTTTACCAGCACGAAGAGTAACCAACTTCCATGTGCCATTATTATGAAGAGCAGACATTTCATCTGTCATAGCTGTCAGCCACTTAGACCGGGATAATGCCTCCTGAACAATGGTAGGAACAAATATGGAGGAAATAGTAGTAGTGAAAGCACGAATAGATGGAGAGAGATGATCATAAGAGATAAACCGAGAAATAGGATGAGAAATACTCGAGATATTAGAAAAACCATATTTTACCGGTGGGTGACGATTCTCACAAGTAGGATATTGACGAGTAGGCAGATCTGGTGACAAGGGGGAAGACGGAGGTGTGGGCAAAGACGGCGTAGCAGCCGGGGATGGTTCGAGAGGCAGAATTGGTGTTGGGTGCTAGTTTGGTGCTGGTGCGGGAGAACAACGAACATATACCTGCAAAGGTTTTTGGGTAACAGTACTAGTAGGGACAGCCATAGGTAACACAGACTCAAGTGTAACAAGGTCGTTGGTAATAATAGGATCTGAGTAATATGGCAATGACTCATTGAATGTGACATCGGCACAAACAAAGTGACGACGTAAAGTAGGAGAGTAACAACAATACCCTTTTTGAGTGTAGGAGTATCCCAGAAAGATACACTTAAAAGACTGAGGATTGAGTTTACTCCTATCAGGGTCATGGACGTGGACATAAAAAGTGCACCCAAAAACCCGAAGGAGTAATGAATGGAGAGGTCGACTAGGGAACACGACCTTATGCGGAACCTGACCACCTAAGACCATAGATGGCATACAGTTGATTAAATAATAGGCAGTGAGAACAACATCACTCCAATATGACTTAGGAACCTGCATGTGAAATAATAAAACACGCATAACCTCAGACAAGTGTCAAATCTTGCGCTCATCAACTCCATTTTGTTGTGGAGACTGAGCGCATGAGGATTGGTGAATAATGCCATGATCATCAAGAAATTGAGAAAGGAGATTGTGAAAATATTCACGGGCCTTATCTGAACGAAATATTTTAATGCAAGTATCAAATTGATGCTTAACTTCCATGTAAAAAGATTTAAACACATTTTTCAATTCAGACCTCTCTTTCATTAGATAAAGATATTTGATATGAGAAAAATCATCCACAAAAATAACATAATACTGAAAACCAGAAACACTAGGCACATGAATAGGCCCCCAAATGTTTGAATGAACCAACTGAAAAGGACGCAATGCACGACGCTCAATCCTAGGATAAAAAGAGACTCATCAGTGTTTACTAAACTCACAAACTTCACACACCAACTTATTGAGGGAACGACACGAGGGTATAAGATGCTTCAAACTCTAGAGAGATGGATGGCCAAGACGACAATGCTGTTGGTATGGTGATTCTGATGTATAAAGGGCAATAGGCTGAGGAATTGTCAAGTAATATAGGCTGCCTTGCTCAATGCCCCCACCAATCTTCCTCCTTGTATTGAGATCCTGAAAAATACAACCATGAGGAAGAAATGTGATGGAACAATTTAAAGATTTAGTAAGGCGACTCACAGACATAAGGTTAAATGAAAAACGAGGAACATGTAATACATAAGTCAAAGTAAAAGAGGAAGTGACAGGAACGGAGCCCAAACCAGTAACAACAGTGGTGGAACCATCAGCTAAGGTGACATGTGATGATTTACCAACTGGCTGTTGACCAAGGAAAAGAGTAGGTATGGAAGTAATAGGACGTCGATCATGAGACCGGGAGCCACCAATAAACTACCAATAGTTGTCGAGTCAGAACCAGATAAAGTACCAACAATAGTAGATGTCACGCCCCAAATCCGGGAGCATGACCGGCTGTGAACCAAGAGATAATTCTTGGAACACGAAGCCTATCCAAAAATAATAAATAATAATAATAATAACAAATTTTCCCAACACAAATAAATCAAACTAAATCCTGAATTATAAAATTAAATTGGAAACCAAAACTAACATTTTTATAGCCAGTGAACAATATCTCAAATTCTTCATACTCCAAATTTATTAACAAAATTTTAAAAAAACAAAAGTGCGGAAGCTGTTAACAAAACTAAAAGAAAATGATACTGCGAATGCCCTAGAGGTCCAAACGGTGGGTCTCGACACTGTCTCAGAGTCCACTATGATGCTCCCTGAACTAACTTGAAAAGAATGTGGAATAAATCTGTCAGCTCACAGCTCAATGAGTAGTTAAGCATGCTAAGGGAAAAAAATACAATGTGGCATACATTTAAACAAAAGATAATTGAGGCGGCAAGGCAATGGTTTCAAATAACAAAGGTTGGTGGCTCATCACGTAGTATCAGGGAGATGAGTTTCTGATTAACAAATGACAAGAGCAATACTCGATTCACAAAAATACGCATTCTCACCAATCAACCAGTCCAAAAATACCAGAACAACGAACAATAATAAAAAGCAGTTTGAACCAAATTATGTGGGAACCATAATAATAATAACTATTGCCAAATGCCAATTACTTTCTCAAGGCTTAGCCCGTTGGATCCAACACCGTACTAAGAGTCACCCCAGGATGGCGCCTGAGTCTTTTCCCTAAGCCGATTAGGAATATGGTCACAGGGTATTTCACAAGTCTTTTTCCTGTCCGTTGAGCACTAGAGTCACATGGTATTTCACAAGTCTTTTCCCTAGTGACCAAAGTCACCGCAGGATGGCACCTAGGACTTTCCCTTGGACTTTCACAAATATATACATGGTCCCAAACACCAAAGAACGGTAACCGGAAATATCATGGAATCAATTAATAGATAACAAGCAAAACAAGAGCAATCAATCATTCCGAAATATTATCAATTAACCTTGTATGCCAAAGGGTACGTCAATTGTCAATAAATTGTCGACGAATAAGAATACAATTATCCATCACAATGAATTAAAGAATGTGTCAAGAAGCAATAGGCTCAACAGGATTCCAAATGAAGGGATCACATGCTTAACCACTCACCTCGATCAAAACAATAGATCAAAAAAATACAATGCTTGAGTACTTGGCTAGTCTGAATCACAAACCAAAGGTACACATATAAAACTATGAGTAAATACATAACTGGATATGAAAAATAAGACGACAACAATTCCTAATAATTTGATGGTTAAACGTATATTAGTATACTATAATTAAATACTTCGTTTTAGAACTAAGGCTGCAAAACTTAATCGCCGACCAACCCACGGATAATAGATCGAAATCTATCAATATAATATACTGTAAACTTACAAAATAGATTAGGAGAAATGAATCAAAAGAAGATAAGGAGAAGACCAAGTAACTTACCCACGATGCCCAGTTCCGTACACTACCGTTGAACTCTTATTCTCTCTATATCAATGTTTAGAATAGAAGAACCCTAGCTCTCAAATATGTATCGGGAAAAGGGCCCTCTCATTAATTAAAATACATTTCCACATTTAGGCCCAATCTAAATTTAAGGAGTAAGTGTGACCCACAATAAATTTAGCGGCCCGATAATAAAACATGTACCCACATATTCTAATTTAAATTAGATCAACGTTGTTTACAAAAACAAAATATAAGTTATACAATTTTTATTATTTTTATTTTTTTGAAGAAGTCCAAAAATAAATGTAAGACACAATAATTTCTATTTTATTTTTATTAGAAAGAAGTTTAAAAAAAAACTGAAAATGAAAGAATTAATTATCTATATCAAAACTATATATATATATATATATATATATATATTTTAAAACGGGAAAAAATCGGGATGTCACAGTAGAAGTAGAACCCAAACCAGAACTAGAATTAGACTTCTCTTTAGACATTTTGCCAAAACCAATCAACTGATCAACCACCAATAACTGAACCAACCGAGTGCACCAGATAAAAACCGAGTGCACCAGATAAATTTAGGCCCAATCTAAATTTAAGGAGTAAGTGTGACCCACAATAAATTTAGCAGCCCGATAATAAAACATGTACCCACATATTGCCAAAACCGATCAACTGATCAACCACCAATAACTGAACCAACCGAGTGCACCAGATAAAAACCGAGTGACCTGCATACGATCCCGCTGGCGTGGCACAACCTGAATATCAACAAAAAGTGGCTCACAAATTTCTAACTCATTACAAATGCACCGAAACTTAGCATAATACTCCTCAAATGAATCATCACCCTGACATATAGTAAAGAAAGACTGATGAAGCTCGTATGTGTGGCGGAGATTGTCTAAACTTGAATACAATTCTTTGGCCTCTATCCACACTTCTTTCGCTATCGCACAAAACATCAACGTACTAGCAACTTGTTTTGTCATACTATTCCATAGCTTAGAACGTCACTTAACCCAACCCTAAGCCAAACCCACGTCATCGTCTACCACTGTTCATCGTCTACCACTGTTCACCATCGTCCACCACTATCTCCTATAGCCGCCTACTACAAACCCTAAATTAGACCTTCTCCATCTTTTGTCCTACCCTTAAACCTCAAAATCGACCTCCATAAACTCCATACAATCTCCAATCAACCACCATCCGACCACCATACGACCTCCAAACCTCAAATCGACCTCTAGTTCGAATAAGCCAGTTGATTTCGAACCCTTACCTACTCGAAAACCATCCCTATTCTACTCGAAACCCTAAATCACCCTACTTATCGTCTCTGTTCCTGGAAATCAAGTCGGCATCCATAGTCAACATTCTCAGAGATTTAAGTCGACATCCATAGTCACGTTTTTCACTCACGATTGTTCGAATCCTCACTCAGGTACTCGAAATCCCTCATATGACTCTCACGATCGAGTTACTGCTCTGTTGATCTATCTATTATCTATAAATAGCTGGTTGCTTGATCGAAATCCTAGACCTAAATTAGTAGGTTGCCCCAAGCGTAGGGCTGAGACTGGTGTAGCATAATACCCGGTAAGACCGGAATCGAATCCACAGAGAAGGTGTGAAATGCGTACTAAAAACTCGGGTTGTGATGTTTAAAACGGCTCTTAGGTAGCCACCCTTTATGAGTTGGTTGGTGAATTAACTAACTAAGAAAATTCGGTTTTGTTTAAATTAATTAAAAGGAAAGTACGGTCATAGGGTTCTTAACACCAGTGACTAGGTCCGGAGATTTCTTGCCCCATTCGCGATTCCAAGTGAACGTTCGATTTTAGAGAGAAAAGGATACCCCGAAGGATGCGAATTCTCGCGGTAGCCGTTACCCATGTAAAATGAAGAACGAGTTTTGGTTCCCCGTTCCACGCATTACATGGATTCCGACAACGCTCGGATTCGTCCAACGGAAGCTCTTTATTAACCTAAAATTGCTTTTCCATTATTGATTGTGAAAATCGGAGCAAGAACGAATCCATCCCTGGCCACGGCATGTTAATCACCCCGCAACCATACCTAATGAACTACTCACTCATATTTAACTGAACGGATAACAAGATTTTGAAATAACGCATGCTTATATGATCAAATATGAATTAGAACAAAGATTCGAGTCTCAGAACGCGGACAAACTCCCGCGAACTAAGATTAATGTAAATAAACAGAAACGTTACCGTAGCAAGGCGAGAATCAGCAAACAAAACTTCAAAAACTCAATGGAACAAGCTTCGGAAAGTAATAACTTCAAAGGAAAAAAACGGCTGCGAGAACTAGAAGAAAATTAATGCTAAGTTCGAACCCTAATTCGACCTAAAAACGGGGTATTTATAACTTCCCGAAGTCAAACATGTGACAAGACCACCGGCTGATTTTAAGCCCCTCCGGTATCGATACAGTGAAATGCCTGTATCGATACAGATACATTCTGTTTGCTCCTGAGGTAACCGGTATCGATACAGCACAATTCCTGTATTGATACCGAGTGCTTTAAACTGCATTTCAAGCTTGCTTGCTCGTCCTCACTTGGTCCCACTAGCTCCCAACATGCCCGATGTCTTGTGTCCACTTTATGTGCTCTTCCGGCCTGTTTCCTACAAAACAAACAAAAATACCAAAAACAAAAGACAACACCACATCAAGTGGAAAACGGAATAAATCGCGCCTCTAATGCGCTAATTCGCCCTACTTAGACGCTTATATCTGTGATATTGCGCGCCTATCACTGGTTTAGTCGATGTATTGGTCTATGGTACACTAGTTGTTGGATTGTTGGTTTGATTGCACTGGGCAGTGACATATTCATGGTTGCTGTATGGTTTGGTAGTATTATCAGTTGTCGTTATTAGTTGGTAGATAAGGTTACTTCTAGTTTAAAAAACAATTTAAATTTGTATTATAAATCTAGGGGGTAATAAGTTGTAAATATGGGGTAAATGAGTAGTATTAAAAATTAGGAGGTCTTAAATGTATTATATTCGTATATATATAAACTCAACAGTCAGCTTCCTCCCCATTTTCGATATGAACAAAGCAACAACAGTTGCTTCGGCGACGTGTGTTGTTGCTCAGGCGACGGCTTTGGGCCAACGTCACGTCTCCTCCAGTAAGCCACCACCACCTCCACCTACCCCATCGTTGCTCCGATGATGGTTTCGCCCCTCCTAGACCAAAAAAATTTCTAGATCTAGACCCATGGTTGCTCCGACGACAACGATTGTTGCTCCAACATGGGAATTTCTTCTATTTCAGTATTTTTTTTGTTCAAAACCCTCCAAATCAACCGGATTTGGCGGCAAATCCGGGTGCTAATGACGTCGCCAAACGGGGCCTAATTAGCTTAGCTCATGACACGGACTTTTGATTTTACTAGTAAATTGTTTTAAACTTTTATAGTCAATTAGAGCAAGTCCAATGGAGTTCTACAGCTGATGCTATACCTATAATTTGAAACCGATTATAGAACTTCAGGGTCCAATGGGGATCTAAAACTAATGCTAAAATGGCAAAGTGATAACCAGTATTCTATATTTGGAACCACGTCACTTTTCCCAACTGAAAATAACTAGAAAATTAGGGAGAGAGGGTACCTAGGCAATCGACGGAGTTGCGCGTATTTTGGTGAATAGAGATCGATTGAGAGTGAGATTTGAATTGCCAGAATCGCAAACCCCCTTTGTTGCCATCACTTGTATTGAGGTTGAGAAAATAGAGAAAAATGAGATGGAGGGAAAGTTAGTTGGAGTATTTGAAATTCTTAAATTCTATTTTAGAACCCACTATTGGAGAGAGAGCGCCAAAATTTGACAACTAACCACTTTTAAACTAATTTTTGGCGCTAAAATGAGAATATTGCTATAGCCATTTTAGAACTCCTCTTGACTTGCTTTTAAATTGCAAGATAATAGCAAACCTATGGGCTTTTTTTTAAGAATGATTCCCAATCTATTAGCGAATTGTCAATTTCGTTCCCCAATTTAAAAAAAAAAAACACATCTATTGCATCCCTAACCTTTGTAATCCACGTTTAATTGGTCCCCAACCCACACACCGTTAAAAGTCATCATCTAGGGGCATTCTTGAAAAACCCCTTCAGCTCTCTCTCCCCTCTTGCTCTCCCCCACCGCTACCTTCTTCCCCTTTCTCTCCTAACCTACGTCCCCAACTCCATCTCACCAAAAACCCAAATTCTCAAAACCCATCTAAAACTTCCCACCACCAACCTGAACCGTGTGGTTCAAAATTCCCCCACCACCGTCCTCTTCCCTGACTACACCTAAATGCTGGCCAATTTCAAAATCCACGATTTACTACCCATAAAACCCCATCTGATCGAGCTCTATTTTCCAATTGAGATTTAATATATGTCTGGGCCTGGATTTATTCGGTTGTTTTTCAACTCCCAATTTATCTCCAACGAACTGAACGAAGCCCACCTCTTCTACCAACCCTTCTTGCCCCAATCTCATTATGGCCCAAGAACATCACTTTGCTGCCACCGATCGAACTCAGCTTCTCCAATAAGCCATACCACTTCTCCAGTACGCGTTAGAACCCTGTTTCTTTCTTGGTGTCTCTTCTCTCTCTTTCCCTCCTTTGTTGCTGTCGTCGTTCACCGCACCACCGACGAGGTAAATAGCCCCCTTTTCCGATCCAACACCACTCCGGCGTTGCCCCCCCCCCCCAAATCAACTGTTCACTCAAGATTTGGGGAGAAATGGAAATAACTTATTTTTTCTTTTCTGTCAGTTCCTCACACCTGGCTTTGAAAGGCTCGTGTAATTTGCAATGGGTACAGAGAATATAAGAGATGCAATACCTTTTTCTATTTTTTCGCATTTCAAAATTAGGACAATGGAAAAGTTTAGTTGGTGGATTGGTTCTCTTCCTAATACGCTGAGAAACCCAGTGTTTTTTGTTGAGGTAATAGGTTTGGGTTAGGAGCGAGAGAGGGGGGAAGAGGATGTGAGGAATGAGGAATTTTACGAGAATACCCCTCATTTAGACAGTGATTTTTAACGGTGTGTGGGCTTGGACCAATTAAACATGGATTACAATGGTTGGAGATGCAATAGACGCATTTTTTTTATATTAGGAACGAAATTGACAATTTGCAAATAGATTGGGGACAATTCTTAAAAAAAAGCCCAAACCTATGTTTATTTCTGAGAATATGGAAAGGGGGAGATAAGTGATGCCGTCAGAACTACGCTGGCTGTGTTCGTTTTGGAGTTTTGGGATAGTTTTAGCACTATTCCAGTTTTGATTACATCATCACCTTTTTTACTTTTCTCTCTATATCTCTCTCCACTTATTATACCTGCTTACATCATCAAAACTAAACTAAACAAAACTAAACTGTGCAACCGAACACAGCCGCTATAACTTCTTTTCTTGATACGCTTTGAACTTGTCCTGTGGGAATTATGCTTTCCTTTGCCATTTATCGAGCTAAATTCTACCATTAGTCTATCCATTATCAACCCCAGCCCTAAAGCTCCATCAGTTCTTCGCTTCTTCTTCTTTCTGGTTTTGTCCCAAATAACTCTGATTACAATTTTATATTTCACTTACTCTAAATGGGTGGCGAATTTACACCTCTCACCAAAGAAACTTCCGGCCTTGCGTCGGCCCTGAAACCAATAACCACCGCCGCCACCAGCCGCCACCGTTCCCTTTCTCACCAAACAAACCATCGGTTTAACTTTGTCTGGTACATCAATACTATTTATAGCTATCTGGATATGGCACTTCACTCTTTCTGACAATGAACCAGATCTCCAAATCCAGTCCATGTCGGTCTCTCCTTTCGAAATCTCGGGTGGTCGAATCCATGCCAAAACCGACCTCAACATAAACCTCACCGTCATAAACCACAAACATGATGCGGACATGGTATACGACAACATTGTGTTATCAGTTTTCTTTAAGAAGGAACTGACCTTGGTGGGTATTTTGCCGCCTTTCCATCAGGAACCTGGAAAGAAGAAGATAAGAGTACACGAAAGCATTGTAGCCTCTACCGGTTATGTTAACAATTGGGTGGTTGTGAGTGCCTTAACATCACCTAGGTCAGTGAAATTTAGTGTGAGGATGGAGTTTAGAATCAAGTATTTCCCCGGGACGTCGTTGAAAAAAATCCGAAGCAGCACGGTGTTGTGTGAGGATGTTAAGATTTGAATTTCCGCCGGGTTTGGAGGCTGGCACCATGGCAGGCCAGCCAGGGGAATGCAAGGTTTGGTTGGAGAAGGCTTAGTACTGATCTATGGTTTATTGAATATCAGTGTGAGTATGTTTTTATTTTAATTTTATGATACTTGAAAAGGACTCACCCGAGGCGCACTACAAACCCGTAATGTGTTTGTTGTACTAGGGGACCCTAGCTCCTGTGCTTTTGGATTGGGCTGGCCTTTGATATGTGATGTAACAAGGATTATGTATCTTTATAAATATATAAAACCAACTAGTATGGTCATCTAGTAGCTTTTATGGGTGTGTGTACTCTTCCCAGTATATATTTTCAAGTTCTTGACAATAATGAATTCTTCTTTTGTGACATGACCAAAAAAAGAAACAAAAACATTCATGTAGTAGCTCTTATACCATATGTAAGTCATGCAAAAAGGAGGCCTATGTTTTGAGTATACGTTAACCTCATTTGAGTAATTGAGTAATTGAGTATTACCTTACTAAGTCCCCTCTGTTCCCAGTGCCGGCCCAACCCCAAGGCCCAAGAGGCCTGAGTTTTGGGCATCCAAAAAACCCAAACGATAGGGGCAGTAGCATAACTTTTACTATTAAACTTGAGTAGGGTCTGCATAGCTTAAGAGGAAAAACCAAAAAGGCCCAATATGATTTCAAGAAAAGGCTTAAACAAAAAAGTCCATGGCAGCCCTAGGTTAGGCCTTGGGCACTATAAATCCTTGGGCTGGCCTTGTTCCCCACGGAAGTATATATACATGTTGATAAAAAAAAAGACATACACACGCATCAAGTAGTCAATTAGTAGTTAGAGCATCAGCAGCAGCTACGACAAAACCCAATTTTGAGGCAAAATAGAGAAGAGGAAGACGAAAAGGCAGGTGTCACAGCTACTGTAAATCACTATTCACCATACATATTTGAATAGTGCTTAGGTATTTTTACCATGGCACTGTTCATTAGCTACACAATTTATATTGTTCTCTCTCTCTCTCTCTCTCTCTCTCTCTCTCTCTTCCCCTACAGCGGAAGACAACGATGAAGAGATTCCAACGGTAACCAGAGGCAACGATTGAAACCTTGAGTGGATTCCGACAAGATTTCGACCAAATGCACACAAGGATGGACAGTGATGGAGCTTTGGTCGACAGCAATGGAGCTTCGGGTAGGGGAGATCTTCGATAGACGTTTGGATGTGTATATATACTCCCTCCGTCCCAAATTTGTTGTCCATTTACAGACATGCGTGCTATTTTTCAATTGCTTATATCTTTCAATCTATAATGTTTTTTACAATTTTGAAAACTTTGTTTAATAGAACTCATTGAGAGCTATCAAACAAGATCTATAGTGAATATATATATAACATAATACATTTAAAAATATAAACAATTTTTTGAGGTGCTATAAATAGTGCAACTGGATAAGAAATATAGGACGGAGGGAGTATATATTGTGTTATTTTAAAAAGGAAAAAACAATAATTTAATATAAAATAGATAGAAATGGGTAGTATTGTTAGAGTGTTGATAGTGACAGGGTAGCTATATGTACTGTGCATTAGGTATTTTGGCCAAAGATTTAGAGTAACTGTTGTTTTTGCTCTTAGTATTCGTTTGCTAACCTTGCGTAGTGTTAAAGTGGATTATTTCTGCCTATTCACTTGCCTCGAGTATTTTTAGACTAGTCACTAGTCCGCATCCGTGTAAGGCATGGGAATTTGCTTACAGTTTGTATTGGGCTAGTGGTTTTTTTTATTAGGTCAGTTCTTACCTGGATTTGCATCATCTTTAATTGCGTCTCTCCAATTATTACACCTCTCTTTAATTATTATTTTTTTAAAAAATTCATCCAAACACTATCTCAAAAATATTTCTTAAAATGTTCTTCTCAAAATTCTCAATCAAACAAAGCCCATATATTTTTCTCTTCTTACATTACTTAAATGATTAGTTTGACTTTATCCAAGCTTTTTGTAATATATAAGTGCCGATGAGCTTTTTGTAAAATAACTTCTTTATTTTGACCAAAAAAAAAAGAAAGTTTCATTTAGATCGTCTGCTTTTGGTTCACTCGTGTACAAAATCGAATCGGATCAACGAAAATTCTGTTTCCATGCATTAGGGTTTGCACCGTGATGGAAACTTGAGAATAAAATTAGAAACAATATTTGAATTTCCAAATTTAAAAACATGGAAGGTATCTTGGTGGGGAAGTAATTTCACCGCAGGGACTTTTAGACTTGTCATAATGAGCTAAGTCACTACATTCTCATAGTGACCTTAATTGTGAGCCTTCTGAAATATTTATTTGGAATTAGAACCGTTCATTTTTTCATGAATATGGAGCCATTATGGATGTTAAAAATTATGATCATTGGAGATTGGTAAACACACAATTGAGACAAATTTGTCGTGCAATGTATCCTCTAAAATAAGGTCATCCATATAAATGTTATCTAAACATATGGCTACTAATATCTAATTAATTTAATTTTTTACATGAATGATTTGCTCAACATTTTTAACAAATTATACGGTTCCAATTTAAAAAATATATCATATTTGGCCCACAATTAAGATCACTACGCAAATATAATATTAAAATCACTATGGGAATATAGTGATTTGGTTCACTACGGGTATCCTAATTTCTGAGGGTATCCTAATTCAATCAGAAGTGCATGCCAAACATACTTACTCTCGAAGAATATTTGTGCTATATATTCTTCTAGTGTTTCCACTCCTTGAATATAAACCCTAAAAACAAATTAAGCCCCAAGACTAACAAATTAAGCCCCAAGCCTAAATTCTCCAAAAACCCTTCACTTCTTTTTACTCTCTCTCTCTCTCTCTCTCTCTCTCTCTCCTTGATAATACATGGGTGGTGGATCTAAATCTACCCCAAGTCCTCAAACCATGCCCTCCAAAATTCCAAATCCAAAATTCAAATCCACTCCATCTCAGTACTAAAACCATTCGACCCCAAAGATGGGGCTACAACAAACCTCGCAATAAGTCTCACATCAATAAATTATGTACAACAACTTGGTGGTCTTGGTTTTTCATAAGAAAGAATTTCTCTTTGTGGGTATTTATATCCTTTTCATCAAGAAGCCGGAGAGATGAAGCTGGTGGAGGAAACCATTGTCGCCTCTATCGGGTGCGCGGAGAAGTCGGCGTTTGCGGGTGGCCGGAATTTCAGTGTCAAGATTGATGGAAGGAAGAAGGATGAAGTATGCCCCAGGGACATTATGGGAAAGAATTGTTCCCGTGACTGCCCGCTGTAAGAATGTGAGGGTTAAATTTCCTTCGACCACGCCGGATTCAGAGGTTGTATCAGGTGATCAGAAGAAGGCCGGGTGGGTTGTTCCGATGGGGTCTGTTGATTTGGTGATCTGGCGGGTTATGTGTCTATTATATGTTTTTAGTTTTCCAAAAGATGTTAGCAAAAATGAGTTCACCTGGTGAACTCATTTGCTAAAATCACTTGATTGCTAAAATCTTTTGAAAAACTAAGCCAGAGGTTTTGTTTTATTTATTAAGGTACCAATTTGGCTCTTGAAAAACTTTATCTATTCTTTTACCGGTAATATTGTGGCCAAGGATTATTAAGGCACCAATATGGTTTTTGAACAAAATTTTATTAGAACTCAACTAGGGGGATCGAGGAGCCAATGATTATTGATTAAAAAGTCCTATTCCGTTTCATATTTATTACTCATCTCGGTAATTTGTGGTTCAGATTTCATAGAATACTTTTGGATGATTGAGGTCACATTAGGGATGGCAATTTCCCCCGATCTGATCGAATCCAATCCGCTCCCCGATCCGAATGGATCGGCGTTTTGGAGATCTGTTTGGAGATTGGGTCGGATTTGGAGATTTTTTTAAAAAAAATTCGGAGATCGGATTGGGGACGGGTAGTAGTGTATCCCCGTCCCGAATCCGATCCGATCCATCCCCGAATCCCCGTTTTGTATTTTATTATATATAAACATAATTACAGGGACCTAAGTGTATTTATCACTAAAGGGACCTAAGTGTATATATCCCTTCTTAGATCTGGGGTTCCACCTACCTACACGTATACTCTCTCTCTCTCTCTCTCTAACCACAGCTGACTCCCACTCATCTCTTTCTCCGTCTCTCTCTCTCTACCACTCTCTCTGTCACTCCGAACACCTACCGCCATACCGAAGAGTCGACAACACCCACCGCACCATCTATGCCTCTACGCCGACACCCGCCGCACCGTCTATGTTCGGAGAAAAAGACGCCTCTACGCCGACTCACGGTATAAAAAATTAGATCTCGAAGCACCGTCTATGACAGAAACATTGACGGATCTTGAAGCACCGTCTATGCCTCTCTCTCTCTCTCTCTCCCTCCCTCCTTATATTTGTTTTGGATTATGTGGTTCCACAGCAGCCGAGTGCTAGATTGCTAGTCTTTGCTGAAGGTACTAGTTGTGATTGTTGTACTCTTGTAGATCTGATGAACTCAGATATCACTCTGTGGATTTGTTGAATTCTTGCTGGCTATTCTTGGTGTTGTTTATTGTGTTGCTGCTGTTTTTTTTTTTTGATCTATTATTCTGTTGTTGCTTGGAATTTCCCTGTTCCCCGGTTTGGATCCCCATTCCCCATTTGGGGCGGGGATGGAGGGGGAAAAATAATTCCCATTGGAGATCGGGGCGGGGACGGGGATGGGGGAGGGGTTTGGGGATCGGGGACGGGGATAGTAGTCTCCGGCCCCGCCTCGTCCCCATTGCCAACCCTAGGTCACATGAATTGCTCTTCCAAACCTAGACTGTATATGAGATTTAAGCTTCCTAACAACAACAAAAGAAGAAGAAGAAGATTATTAAGCTGTCAACACTGACTATGAAAGATTCAATTTCAAGATTCGTAAGTACATTTGGATCGAATGGGTTCGTTCCCCATTGAGTGAATATTATTAATTAAGTTTGCAAACAATATTAATTTCTTGAGCCTCAATAGCAAGCTCTTATATGCACAAGAGGTTACATTTTCAAAAATAAAAACACAATTTATATACAAATGAGCTACTTTTTTGGACCGAAATTTGGGGTTGAAGGCGATGGCCATGCTCGCCTCCCCTCAGGCTGTGTTTGGATGACCAGAATCTTGAGTAGGAATAGGAATACGATTATCAAAAATCAAATTCTTAGGAATTTTCTTTGGTAAGATTATGAATATGATTACTGAGAATTGAATTCCTAGGAATTTGATATCTGGAGGAATGACATTTCTGTGTTTGGATTAATTCAGTTATCTTATGCAGGAAATAATTATTTTGGAAATTTATTAAAGTTAACATTTCCTCCTTTTATTAATGAATGAGCAAAGAATTTGAGATTCTCATGGGTAAGGTAGCGATCAGATTCCTACTTAGTCTAGGAATGTGATTCCTGGTTGAATTTATCATCAGGAATTACATTCTTATTCCTGTGTGTGTCAAACGTTGGAATCAGAAAAGCCTGACATCACATTCCTGTTCCTTTCTGTCACGCCCTCAAATTTAATAAACCAAAGACAAATAAAATCCACATAGGATCAACCCAAGTCAAACATCTTCCCATAGATAAGTCAAGTCAAAGTACAATGAGTTCCCAATTAAGGTACCCGTACCCATGCAAAAGTATTCAAGAGTTAAGAGTTATTACACAACCGAGTTTAGTCAAAAGGTTGAAGGAATTAAAGTTACAAGATCATCTCCTCAAAATATATTAATGATAGAGAGGATAAAATAACTTCATGTCAAATGATCTTCATGATATGCGTCCACACACCAAGCATTCCAATCACATGCCTTGCCGAGTACCTGAAAATGATAGGTTGAGCTCACTAGCCCAGTAGGAAAACTTTTCTAAAAGCGCTAAGGGTATAGAAGATGAAACATGCACATGGAGATGTGATACACATGAATGAATAGGCTAACATAAACCAAATAGATTGACTTGATCATAAAGTATCCAATAGGTGCCCCAAAGATCGAATCAAACCCAAGTGTCCATAGATTTTCTCAAAAAAACGTTACAGTTCAGGTCATAAGTCCAGTCCTTTCAAAGCATAGTCAATTTCGTAAAATATTTCATTTTTCATCTCTTCACAAATAACTACTTATATAAATAGGGAATGAATCCCTTTGCCGGATTTCGTGGGCTCCGAACACCCCTGCCGGATTTCGTGGGCTCTGAACACCCATGGCTAGGGATGCACCAAATGGTGGCCCTAGAATAATCAAATTATCCTTTTTAAAAGTTTATCAAACAATCAAGTGTCCAAAAACATCTATGTAATTCAGTTAGTTCAAAAACTCGTAGTGTGTTGGCTGTGGCAAAGTTAATATGTGTCAAAGAACGTGAGAGATCATGACAAAATATCATTCATGTCACGATAGGTTACCAAAGCTTAGAAGTCAATTTAAGAGGCTTAGGAAAGACCAATGAAGGCCCGGAGCAAAGGAACATAAAAAATGGAGTTATGAACCTTGAGAAAACCCAACACCTTGATAGAAAAAGGAAAATTTCTCTCAAACTACAAATGATATGAACATGAGACCAATTGGGTTTGAAAGTAGACTCATAGATCTTTTCAACGGTTCAAGAATCGCCTCAATCGGAGTTCGGACGAAATCGGGGCGTGCCCGCAAAATTAGGTCAAAATCTACCTTATAAACAGACGGGTATCGTTACTAATGAAAGGTAGTATCGATACCAGACTACCTAAAACTGAACAGAACGAATGCGTATCGATACTAAAGAAAGGTGGTATTGATACAAAAACCGTTACGAGCAAAATTTGCAGATTTTTCCAAAATGGAGGGAGTTTCAACCCAAGCCAAAAAAGAGATTTCAAACAACAAATAACCATAGAAGAGGAATATATCAACAACTAATTCATGAATTTATCAACCCAATACACAAAATCCAAACTTATTCATGATCCAAACTCAATTCCATGGAGATAATCAAGAACAAGAAATTGGGAACAAGAACACTAACAATGCAATCATTCAACAAATATACACTTAGAGGAGGTAGAAGATTGTTCCCTACCTCAAAGGTTGAGCTTCAAACTTGAGGAAAATTGAATTCTTAGATCCCCAATTTGAAAAATCCCGTTTTTGAGCTTCAAGGTGCAAAAAGAGTAAGTTCCGGGCTTCAAATCACGTGTAGAACAATATTCCAAGGTCAATTTGTGAAGGAGTTTGATGGAGAGGGAGATTTGTGAGCTTGGAGTGATGTTAATGGAGGAGAGAGGAGGAGGGGCTGATTTTTGGGAGAAGAAGAGAGTGATTTTTGGCTAAAAAAATCAGCCACACACATAAATATACACACCACTAATTGCACTAGCACCCCTAACATTCCAATGTGTTCCAAAGACACCCCAAATGCAATCACCAACTCATATTGACCCCATATCACACTATTTTCATTTCCTCACATTTCCCCAATGATATTTCTGGAAAATTATTTAAAAACACGAGTCCTTACACTTTCTGTTCCAAATGTTGGAATCCTGGGTAGAATGCATCACATTCCCATTCCCCCTTGAGATTATTGCATTCCAACATAAGCCTCAAGGAGGAACCAGTTCTAACCCAACTAATATTTTCCAATTCTAATTTCACAAATCTCATGTTGGATTTAATGTCTCAACAATGATACGTGTACAACACAAGCCTCCAAAAGGTCACCAACACACTCACATGGTGTGTGGACCCCACACACACTTAAGTGTGAAATGTGTGTGTGCTCCACACACCATGTGAGTATGTTGGAGATTTGTTGGAGCTGGTTGTTGTACATCTATCATTTTTGTTAATGTCTACATATTTATCCCTCTCATGATCAAAGATTTCTATAAGTTTTTTTTTTTAAAAAAAAAATTCAATTCCATTCATATAAGAACTTGAAGGCAATACAAATTTCATCACTAAATACAGGATTAAACCAAAACTAACAAAATCTAGACGTGAGCACATACACTAGTAGGTTCGGTGGCACCCCTACCAAAGGCAGGCCAACAACTAGGTTGTTAGGAAAAGAACCAGTCCTCAATCTGGTAGTAGAGATCTCGAAGGATAACAGCTCAAACCCTAGCACTAAACCCAAGATGAAATCGAAGAAAATACATGCCAAACATACACCAAAACCAAAGATTATTGACCCCACCTTCCACCCACCAGGTCTGGAAATCAGATCGGTACAAACCGGACTGCAAAACAGCTAATAAAAGAACACCACTAAATAGAAAAAGGGTAAAAACCATTGTCTGGTACTCTCACCCATTATTACCATGCTTCCGGTTGCCATAAACTAGACCCCTGACTCCATCTCCACCATACTGGTTAGAACCCATGAAGATAGAACCACATCTTCGTTGGAGACTGCCAAAGGGGCCGAGCAAACCCAGGAACAAAACTGCCACACGTGAAGAAAACGAGCCGGGATAGGTAGGGACACACCGTCAGGTGGGAGGTTGAGAGAGAAGGGGAAGAAGGGCTTGGGGGGGGCAAAGGTGGAGGGTGATGGCCGACCTCCACCCCCAAAATTGCACAAACCCTAGCCGCCTAAAAGTTTAGAAAAAGAGGGAGGGGAAAGTTTGATTCGTAATAATCCAATAATTTCACAACTACTGTGGATAGCTATCTCATACAAGAAGTTTGTTACAGATAAGGTGGTTATGTCTCACAGATAATTGAGGATAAAACAATAATCTGAAGATAAATATTTCAAATAGGAGTACAAATTATCATAAGGTAGATACCCCTATATTTATCCTCGACACTTAACCTAATTCTATTAAGATATTCCATAATTCTATTGAGAAATTCCATCCTTTATTTATTTAAATTTGAATTGAACAAGAATATTGAACATTAATCCTTCACCAATCAGACCTAGATACATTATGCCAAGGCAACCATGCACCAAAAAAGCAAGCCCTCTTGTCGATGAGTGTTGGTGTGAAAGCACCAGAAAAGCTGGATTTGGTGATATCTTTAGGAATGCGCAAGGAGATTGGGAGCTCGGATATTATGGAAAAATGGTCAAGATTTGGAGCATCTATAGGGGACTTACAATTGTTTTGGAAAAAGGTCTAACAAATGTTCAAATTCAATCAGATTCCCAAATGGTAGTTCTCCTCTTCAATGATAGTGCAACACCAAATCATCCTCAAAGAAACATTATCAATGATGTGCATTACCTCTTAAACCGAACGGGAAGCACTCTTACCTGCACTTACCGAAGTGCTAATGCTTGTGCTGATTTTCTTGCTAGACTTGGAGCTGAGAAGGAAGAAGAATTGGTGGTGACCAACAGTCCACCTTTTGGCATACGAGAGTTCATGATAAGGGATAGCTGCAACATCCATCAATTCCTGGACTAGCTCATTTTCTGCCTCTAGTTTATCTATATGACTTGTACTTCTGTTTAAACTCCTGACGTTGCTTGACTCTGTTTCCTAAGTGTTAATATTATTCCGACATACCTGTTTACATAAAAAATTATCACATCCAATAATTAACTGACACATAATCAAAGATTCCAAACGTTGGAAACATGTTATTAATGAAAAGCACTGGATTAACAGTTTATAAGGAGATCAAGAGGATCTCGTGTTGTTCTCTAGTTTGAAAGGCAGTTATTGGCAGTTATATCAAGGAAATAAATAAAGAAGTGGACTTCGCAGCCACATTTTAAACTTCTAGAAAGCATGAACTTTGTGATATTACACGTGTAAAACTGGGCCAATGGTAGTTGAAACAATTTGCGCATGAAATAGATCATGCAAGGCAGTTATTCTTTGAAATTAATCATGCGCAAAATGTGATTTGAAGGAGTAACCATGCATATTCAAATTCAAAATATTTCTGAAAGGAGTTCGAAGCAATTCAAGTTCAAATGCTTTTGGAGGGAAGAAAAAATATTTTGAAATGCAATGATGAAGTTCGAAGTGAAGAAATCACGCGAGAAGTTCAAACTGCAAGCAAGGTCTATAAATAGAAGAAGTTGAAGAAGTGAAAACCCTCGGAGAAATCTTTAACAAACAGCAAAAATGATGTTTGGTTTGTTCTTTGGCAAGTAGAATTGTAGTTTTTTAGGAATTCGACTCAGTTCGAAGTAGTTTAGGAAGTAGATGAAAGTAGTATTTGTAACAATCTGGTGTTCAAAGTTCGTTTTGTCTTTCTATTTGAAGTTGAAGAAGATTTCGAAGTAAGTCTACTTTTGATTTGTGAATCAAAGTACCTTATTTCTTTTTGTTCTTTAATTTCCTAAGTAAATTGGTTTATATTTTCTTCACTTATTAAAAAAAACCCTCTTAATTGAGGTAATTGAACCATTCAAACACAATCGTCTAATTAGATTTGGTTTTCCAAAGTTAATTTGAGAGAGAAGACTTAAAGGCTTTCTCTGGCACGCTTGCAAACAATTATTTTCTGTTGCAAAGAAGTAAAAGAACCAAACACATTTTTTGGCATGCCCGGTGGGACCCCAAAGTGTTGAAATGGCTCCAAAACTTAGGAAGCAAGCAGATGATTCTCAAGTTGGCCAAACGGCAGAAGAAGACAATAATATTAATCCTAAAGTGAACAAACAAGTTGAAGGCCTTCAAACAGGCCCAGAAGTTCGCGTTGGTCAAGATCAAAACGTGGGAAGTTGCCAAACTTTTCAAATGAATACTAGAAATAACAAGGCGGAACATGTAGATGACTAAAAATCCAAAAATTGGAAGAAGCGTATCATCTAGTCAATTTGCTGAAATAATTGCTACATTTAAGGAGTTGGCTCAGACTCAAAAACTTATATTTCAAAAGTTAGAAGAGCAATCAAAACTTAGAAATGGACCTTTGACTTCATCTGAAAAAGATAAAGAAGAGGTAAGTTCAAGTAAGTTTAAGTAAAGATCTGGAAAAGAGCCTATAAATGTAGTTGAAATGCCAGAATCCTAGTATGAACCGACAAAGACTTATGATTACCAAACGCCCAAGCCTAACGTTTAAGCAAACTATGAATGTTCTAGTTGAACCCAATTTTGAGGGATTAAATGGTAATAAGGGTTTAAAAAATGACAATCTTGGGTTTGATGAGTATAATTTTACTCCAGTAAATTGGTTTTCAAAAAGGGCATATTTAATAAGGTCTATACAAGAAGCAGGAATACCTATGTGATAGCCCTAAATTTTATTTTCATAATTATATTTGGTCTTTTAGAAAATTTAGCTTTTATGATCGTGTCCTATTTAATTATTTTTGCACCTGGTTCGGTTGTAATTGGAATTATTATAGTTTGAGGATATAACTATAACTTTATTAGACTATGTTTAATGGGTTATTATCGTTATTATTATTATTATTGTTGTTATTATTATTATTATTATTAGTATTATTATTATTATTATTATTATTATTATCAATTTGTATGGTATTTTAAATATCCTAATTAATTAGTTGGCTATATTTTACGATGTACCATGTTTGTAATGGGTGGTTACTGGTTACGTTAAGTTTCACACAAGTAAATACATACTCCTTCATTGTTTGGCTAAGGTTATTATCAAAAGGACGCTGGAGGGAGGGAGGGAGGGAGGGAGAGAAAGCAGCTGAAGAGTTGTTTTACATTGTTTTTCTCTGAGGTAAATTGCTCTCTTTCACGTTCCTTTCTCTGATCGGTATTGTTTCTCTTGGGAATTGCAACTTTGGGTGGGGACGCAAAACAAAAATAATAGTTACACACTCTCTCAACCACTCTCCACCACACCCTCTCTCACATGTGTGGTGGGGCTCACCTGGTGGGTCCCAGTGGGCTCCACTACACATGTGAGAGATGGTGTGGTGGGGAGTAGTTAAGAAGGTGTGTATCTATCATTGTTCGACCCAAAATACCTTAATCTATTTGGTTGTAATTGAAGTTTTGGTGGAATCAGAAGAGTGGCAAATGGTTAAATTGGTGTCAGCCATCTACGGTAATAATTGGAGTAAGAATTTTTGATTTGCATGCAAGGGAATTGAGGAGTTATTAAACAATGGGATATTGATAACCTATGATACATGAAGAAAAAAAAACCTATGATACATGTGTCGATTGTGGTTTGGATGGATTTAGTTGGAGAAACTAATGGGACACATAGAAACAGATTTCTTGGAGTTGAAAATTGAAGTTTGGGTTTTGTATTTCATAAGGCTACTGTTGTCGAATGGTGATTTAGGATTATGCATAGTCTGGGTACTATATAAAATTCCTAGCTTTATATATATATATATATATATATATATATATATATATATTCAATGTTATGGTATCCGATTAGTTAGTTATTTCGTATTTTCTTAGTCTCTTTTTGATGTGTTTGAGTTGCATTATTTTCAGACCCAGGTGAGTGGTTAAGCATGTTACGTATTTTCGAACTCGACATGACCCTTGAATTATTCTTTGGGAAAAATTATCATTTGGTTATTGAAAATGTGAAATTATTTATGTTGGATCTTTTAATTGGCATGCGATAAAAAATATTCTTTTGGTGAGAACTTGGTGGACATTGATGGGAAAATTTATTATTGAAAGTCCAGGGAAATTAATCTTCTGTGTGCGAGTGACTCTGGCCATTAGGGAAGAGACCGTGTCCTAGTTGGTGACTCTAATGCTCAACGGCTGACTTTTGCTAGATCGTTCTTAGGGAAAAGTTCCACGGGCTGCCTACTCGTGGTGACTCTAATTTTCGATGTTGGATCCAATTTTGAGAGATTTGTTCACTGGCACTTGGTACTATTTGCTATTGGTTGGGGTTCGCCATTGTTGTTGGATATCGTATTGTGATCACCAATGAGGCTTGTTATTGGTAAAAGGATTTATTGTTTTGCTATACACCTCACATGCCAAATTCTATTATTATGTTAAAATATTTTTATCCCTGTTTAGAACTTTATTTATTATACATGCTTTACCATTAACTGACTTGTCAGCTGACAGATTTATTCCAACATCATTTTTAAGAAAATCGAGTCAATAAGTGAGGACTCTGGCGGCATCTTGGGGATTCTTTGTGTCAACCTCCATAAGACGTTGCATCCTAGTTTTAGTATTTTATTTATTCGCTTCCGCATGTTGTTAAACATTTTTGGTAAAAATAATTATGAGATTCTTTTTGTCAATGGTGGATAATTTCATTATCTGGTTCATGGGATGGTAGTTCCCCATGCTTTGGCTTAGACACATTGGCTTTGTTTGTTTAACTATAAGAAATGGTCGTTTGGTATTTGTCGACTTCATATTTAATTTTATTTATTTTAATTTTAGGTTTCGTGACCCATCAGTTGGTCTTATGGTTCACGGCTGGTCATTTTCCATTTTGGGGTGTGACAATTGTGGTATCAGAGCCTAGGTTTAAAAAAAAAAAATTATGCATTCAATAGGTGCATCATGTTCATTTAGTAGAGGTCCTGGTCCCCAGAGTCCGATAGGCGTGGGTAGCTCCACTAGTTGGGCGTCATTTTTGTTTTTGTATTTATAGTCCAGAAGAAGAAAGTTTGTAACTGATTGACGTCTTTCATATTAAAATTTGACTATTCTGAATTTGGATACTGGATTGGATGGTTACGGAATACTTGCTCTACCAGAACTCATTCTATGAGAGTGTTGGTTAGTAGTTTTGGTACTTGTTGAACTTGATATACTAGCATTGGAGTTTGGGGAAATATTTGATCCAAAAAAAAAAGAGAAGATTATGTGAGAATTTGGTTTAGTCATTATTGAGGCTGGGCCCAATTTACTTGTGTGGGCGAGCGTGTTCTTAGATTTTCCTACTTGGAATATCCTAGAGTTTTATAGATTCTTGTTTCCTCCGATAGTTGATATCTCCATGTTTTTATTAGAAGTTTAGGAATGTTTGTTTTTGAACGGCTTCAGGAATGTTTTGTTAGAAGATGAATATTCGTATTCAATCTTAGTGGATAATTTGAATTAGGCAATGTTTCTTGCCCAAAAAAATATATATCTTACCTCGAACGACAAATTGAAAGTGATTTGTGGATGGAATACGTTGGTCGATCTCTAGGGATAGAATTTTGGGTTAGTGCACAAAGTTAGTCTTAAAGATGCAAGGTGAATTTAAAGGTTTTTAGGTGATATCTATGTTTTTATTTGGAGTGAGACTAGAGGCTTGTTAGTTCGATTATTAGTTTTTAAGAGAATTTGAGTTTTAATTGCTAATTGATAAACGCCATAGATCTCTATACAATGACCCTTGGCATTTTCTTTAGGTATCTTCAAAGGAGTGAGATTTTGTTTCGAATTTATCAATATCGTTGGTACTCATCTTGAAC
This sequence comes from Vaccinium macrocarpon, assembly GCA_022606695.1. Taxonomy (NCBI): domain Eukaryota; kingdom Viridiplantae; phylum Streptophyta; class Magnoliopsida; order Ericales; family Ericaceae; genus Vaccinium; species Vaccinium macrocarpon. The sequence continues at coordinate 22,027,656 of CM040179.1, forward strand.
ATTGATTGAGGCTCAGGTTGCTTTCCTTGTTGGATATGTGGAAAAGGCAATGAAATTTGGGAGGCTTGCCTGTTACTATCAGAATTTGATGATTTGTTTGGACTCTTTGTGAAGACCGACTTGAGAATGGTCCAATGAAATTGTTTCGATGGTACGTGCAAGAAATGTAGTCCATTAGTAGATTGATCAACAACAAAGGGTGATCTGTTTGGCATTAGAGCTTGCGATACTGTGATAAATGTAAATATCTTTGAGTATTTAGGAGTGGCATAGTAGAAATTTGGGCATTTTTTTAGGCTGTTTGGCTGGTAGATATTAATTGCAGATGCTGAAAGAGCTTGGTTTGGCTAGAATTAGATTGTATTCTTCCATAACTATGCTTATTCCAAATTTGATTGATGTGGTTAAATATTTTCATTTCTAGTTTTTACTAGTGCTTCTTGGGTGAAGTTGGATTAGAATTTTAAGTATATGTGGGTGGATTTACTGATGGTTTAACGTTGTGGATGGTTGTAAGAAGTTTCACAGGAAATTTTTTTTCCCCATTTTGGAAGGACTTAATTATATTTATTTTTAGAATTTGTTTGTTATGGAGTTTGATGTGACAGAGGATCCCATAGCTAGAAAATGGTTATTTGAACTCGACGTATCAAGATGGAGTAAATAAATTTGACTCCATGAATTGTGGTCGTGATATCTTTTATAGAACTGACAAAGAATTAGATTTGAGGGACTGAGTCTTGGAACTAAAAGAAATATCAATATCTTCAAATTGTAAGGAGTTTAATTATGATGATTTGATTTTCTAATCATGGTGGATGATGCTAATTGAATATTGTAGTCTAGTGACCAATAGAGCTTAATTTACTTGCATGGAAGGTTTATTAATTTGGACCCTATGATTATGAATCTTGTTTATGAGTTTGACCATTTCCTTGTTTGAGCTTTTAGTGAATTTCGTTTGGTAGAGTCTGTACACTTATAATAAGAGAGATTTTTGTGAATGTACTCTTTCTGCTTGGTTGGGAGTACGATGTTAACGATGTTTTAAACTTTGGTGTTGCTTATGCTACATTGGAGAATGGGAGGTCATAGAGAATAGATAATTTTCTATTGTATGATGTGCACATTAGGCCAAGTGGTACTAGTTGTAAACCTTTGGGCATTTATCTATGGTACAGTTAGACAGATTGGATTTATGTTGTTTTTATTAGAGTAGTAGTTATTTGGTTAATTTGGTACAGTTGCACTGGTGGTTTATTAAATGTGCAACGGAATAAAGGGATGCAAAATGAATTGAAATATTGCCTTTTGAGTTTGGAGTTTGGCGAATATGAGAGCAGTGGTTGAAATGGTGATCATTTAACAATTTCCTATTGTTTCATGACATACATGTTTCGGTTGCCTAGTAAGGGAAGGGAAAAAATGGGGTTGTGTATTTGGTAGATGTGTACTGGCTGAAATACTGAGATTTTGAACTTCTTAAGAGACATTATGCGACTAGGTAAGTAGATCTTTTGATAAATCAATTCTATTGGTGTCAGATTGTTGAATGGGAGGATTTTAAATGTACTATCATTGACTACTGAAGGCAAGAGAGCTTTTGGAGTTTGTTCCTAGTCGAGATTATCAATCTTATGGAGATAATTCATTTTGCAATCATAGATGATTCTACCCATTTATTGGGTGTCAATGTGAGTGTTATGGAGTTGTTTGGAGATTGGAACTTATGTAGTAATATCGATCAAGTTTCGAGTTTTAGTTATCGGCTCACTAAGTCAATGGATTGTGTGCAAGTGTTGGGGCATTGCAAACAACGATGGGTACTTGTTTATTTCTATTTTAGCTCTGCTTATCATTGCAGACTGGTGATCAGACTGAGAGGACTACAACAACTTTGGAGCTTTTGTTGAGAGCTCGTATGTTGAAGTGGAAATCAAAATAATTCTGATGATCAGCTACCCTTTATGGAATTTGCATACAACAGTCATAATTCAGGTTTGGGAGTTGCAACTTGAGGAGGCCTTTCATGGGAGAAAATGTTGATTGCCTATCTGTTTGTATGAGGTTGGAGAAAGGAAATTTTTGGGACTCGTTTCAGTAGAGAATGCGATTGAAAATACTGCCACTAATTAGGTGGGACTTGTAACCGCTCAGATCATAGAAAAAAAAAAGGAAAGAGAAAAGCTATGCAGATAATCGTTGGAGGGATTTAGAGTTTGCAATAGGAGATATGGGGTGTTTCTTAAGGTGTCTCCTTGGGAAGCTGTTATTCGTTTTGGCAAAAAGGGGAAGTTAAGTCTACGCTATATTGGGCCTTTTGAGGTTTTGGAAAGGATTGGTGAGGTGGCTTATCGTTTGGTGCTGTCGCCTAGTTTGGCTCGGGTTCATGTGTCGATGTTGAGGAAATATATGCATAGCCTATCCCATGTGATCGATTATGAGCCACTTCATGTTCGTAATGATTTAAGCTATGCTGAGCAACCTGTTGAGATTCTTGATACAAAGGATAAGGCACTTCGCAACAAAACAATTCGTCTAGTTAAAGTATTGTGGCGCAATCATGCGGTTGAAGAAACCACTTGGCAGCTTGATGAGGAGATGCGTGAGAAGTATCCACACTTGTATGACTGAGGTTAGTACGCAATTTTGAGGAAGAAATTTATTTTAAGGGGAGATGGGTGTGATAGCCCTAAATTTTATTTTCATAATTATAATTGATCTTTTAGAAATTTATCTTTTATGTTCGTGTCCTATTTAATTATTTTTGCACTTGGTTCGGGGGTAATTGGCATTATTATAGTTTGAGGATATAACTATAACTTTATTAGACTATGTTTAATGGGTTATTGTTATTATTATTATTATTATTATTATTATTATTATTATTATTATTATTATTATTATTATTATTATTATTATTATTATTATTATTATTATCATTATCAATTTGTATGGTATTTTAAATATCCTAACTAATTAGCTGGCTATATTTTACGATGTACCACGTTTGTAGTGGGTGGTTATTGGTTACGTTAAGTTTCACACAAGTAGATACATACTCCTTCTTTGTTTGGCTAAGGTTATTATCAAAAGGATGTTGGAGAGAGAGAGGGAGGGGGGGGAGAGAGAGAGAGAGAGAGAGAGAGAGCAGTAGCAGCAACAACTGAAGAGGTGTTTTAAACTGTTTTTCTCTGAGATAAAATTCTCTCCTTCACGTTTCCTTTCTCTGATCGGTATTGTTTCTCTTCGGAACCACAACTTTGGGTGGGGACCCAAAATACCTTAATATATTTGGTTTGTAATTGAAGTTTTGGTGGAATCAGAAGAGTGGCAAAGGGTTAAATTGGTGTCAGTCATCTACGGTAATATTTGGAGTAAGGATTTTTGATTTGCATGCAAGCGAATTGAGGAGTTATTAAACAATGGGATATTGATAACCTATGATACATGAAGAAAAAAAAACCTATGATACATGTGTCGATTGTGGTTTGGATGGATTTAGTTGGAGAAACCAATGGGACACGTAGAAACAGATTTCTTGGAGTTGAAAATTGAAGTTTGGGTTTTGTATTTCATAAGGCTACTGTTGTCGAATGGTGATTTAGGATTAAGCATAGTCTGGGTACTATATGAAATTCCTAGCTATATATATAGCTAGGAAGGGTCCACAGTCAAAGAAGGATCTGGATTCGCGTATGCCTTTCACGTGTCCAAAGGACACGTAGCCGGGAGTTTAATATCCTCTTCCCTATCTCCCCCCCTCTCGCTTTTTCTTTCTCGCCGGCAGGCCATTTCTTTTCTTGTATTGTTTATTATGATTGATCTGTAGTTCAATAAATATATATATATATATATATATATATATATATATATATATATATATATATATATATATATATATATATATATATATATATATATAGGCTTAGACATATTGGCTTTGTTTGTTTAACAATAAGAAATGGTCGTTTGGTATTTGTCAACTTCATATTTAATTTTATTTATTTTAATTTTAGGCTTTGTGACCCATCAGTTGGGCTTATGGTTCACGGCCGGTCATTTCCCATTTTTGGGTGTGACAACCTAGGTATACAAGAGTACCAGAAACGGGTAGGGTGCATTCAAACCATCTTTATGAGCCTTTTGCAAGGCAAGAAGAAGGTCTTAGACAACCCAGGTCATTTGATAGCCCTTTAGAAGGATTTCTAGAGAATCATATACCTAGAAATATGAATTGGGAACCACCTACTCATCCAAGGGTTCATCTATGAGAAAATCTTGCCCTTCGAGATGAGAGACTTGGTATTATGCAAGAAGTTTATGGACCTCTAACTCAGGGGGTACAAACTCAAATGTACAGAAAACCTTATCTAGAATGGTTATAGGCAGTTTGAAGTCCCTTAGGGATTTAAGATCCCAAATTTTACTTTGTTTCATGGGCATGGTAAACAGTCAATAACTAACCACATTGCTAGATTTACTGTTTAGTGTAAATAGTTGGGATTTTGGGAGAATAAAATCCTTGCCAATGATGGGATTTTATAGCCAAAGTACCTATAGAATCCTAGGATTGTACTTGGGAAATCTAAGGTAAAATCTAGTAGGAAAGTGCTAGAAAATTTCTAGTGTACTAGTTAGTGCATGATTTGCATGGCCACTGTCACACCTTAATTTTCATAAACATAAATACATATTTTCCAAGTGGAGGTCAATGCCATCCATAGTCAAAGTCAAATACAACCCGATAGTCAAATGGAAGTTAAAGAGTCTAACGTACCCGAATATGATTACATAAGTCTTAAAGTTTAAAATTTCACAACTAAAAGCAATGAATTACAAGTTAAGGGCTCATCTTTTCCAAAATACTGCCAATCCAAAATGATCCCCTAACTTGTCCAATGAGCTTTCAAAAATGAAGTCATGCTTGCACTCCCACATGCCAAACCATGATCATCTATGCTGTGTACTTGAAAAATTAATAGGAGCTCATTATCCCAGCAGGAAAACATCTATCGATTCTAAATGGAAATGAAATGCTCGTTAGTACAACAAGAAGATAAAATCATATAAGAAGTTCAAGAAGATCAATGACAAGTGTTAAGAATGATATAGGAATCCATTGTCATCAAACTAGGTCAATTACCACCCTGTTGTATCCGATACGTACCCGACACGCCCTATGTGTCGTAAACGTTAACCATATGCATCTCATTAATTTAAAACATTAGGTTATACTTTTGGCATCCCATGTAGGCCCCTTGTCACTCCGGCCAAACCATAAAGGCCTTGTGTCACCCCGGGCATACCCTATTGGGCCCCGTGTCACTCCGGGCATATGCTATCAGGCCCCGTGTCATCATTACCACATTCTAAACTTCATTTCATGCTTATTGGTATTGTTACAGTGTCCATGTGTCTCATCATCTTAATTTAATGTGTTGGTTCCACGCCAACCTTGTGTTTCATGTCACTTGAATGTGTCCATAAAGGTAATTTCGACCCGAATGTCAAGGATGTCAAAGTGACCCTCCCGGACCTTAATATGTGACCAACAACTTACACATACGAGACACAATGAACGGATCATGATTCAAGAAATTTTTCAAAAAATATAGGTGTCTTATGGATAAGAGGTTGGGTCCTATCAATAGGACGAAATCAAATTGGCCACTATTGAAGCATCAGAGAGTCCTATCGATAGGAGGTTAAGTCCTATCGATAGGGTGTCAGAGGCTCATATCGATAGGAGACCAAGTCCTACCGATAGGACAGCCATCAGATTGGCCGAAAAGAAAGGGGAAAGGCTCCTATGCATTTTCTTGGTTTTAAACGGACATGTTAAGATGCAAGAGAGGTTCAAACAACATGGTAACACAACATATCACCAATTTTCAAGATTTGAGAGTTTTTCCCAAATTCAAAGTAACCAAACAAGGCACGAATATGATGATCATCCATATAGGTGTTCCACTAACAAAAAATCATTTTTTCCAAAAATCGAGACAGGTCTTTCTGTCACAATACATCACATAAAAAAAAAACTATGAAAAGCTAGTTTATTAAAAAAAACCACCTTACTGGAACACCCCTAAATAACAAACATACACTTTCATGAAAGAGTGGCTCGAAATCATGCTTACTAGGTGATTAACCAAGATATAAGAGGAAATGGTTCAAACAAGGGATATGCCCACAAACATTCAACATTTTCCATTAAGATTTGAAGGATGATTCCCTACCTCTTGTGATGAACTTGAAATCCTAACCCAAGCTCAAAATCCAAATGAAAATCCTACAAATACCGGTAGGAAAAGAGTACACCAATGCATAGATCACGCGATTTTAGGAAGGTTTAATGAAGGGGTTTTGGTTGGAACCTTGTTTTGATGGAGGTTGGTAAAAGAAATGGAGTGGAGCTTCAATGGAGGAGAGAGGGAGGAGAGAAGGGCTGATTTTGGGGAAGAGAGAGGGAGATGTTTTGTCCTCCTCTTACTCACACCACACACTTAAACAAATTACACTAAAAACCCAAAAGTGGCTTGTGTAAACCAAAGTGGTCCCACCTCACACAATACACTATATGCTCCAACACTTAGTCATTTTATCATTTCACGCAATTCGTCACATTACCCCGATGTTATTACGAAAAAAAATATGATTTTTTGGGTCTTTACAGCCACCTTTGTTTTAGGGAGTTTTGGGTACTAGTTTTACATTTACTAGCACATAACAATAGGCACATGTAGGCTAGGAAAATCTAGGTAATAATTTGAGAAAATATTCTTATTCCCTTAATAATGAGGGAATATATTCCTTCCATAAATGTGGCGAATTAGGGTTATGGTTTGTTTGTAGTAGAAAATCTTTACTAGAAAGGATTTTTAGTGCTAGTTATACAAGCAAGGGTACAACAAATAGCCACATGTATATTAAGTTAGGAAAATCTAGGTGAGTCTTACCATTTATGGAAGAATATTGTGTGTAAGAAAATCTAGGGAGAATCCCATGAGATTCTAGTTAGATACATGTATATACATTTTGTATATAGCATGTGCCAAATAAGAAGCTTCATATTGGCCTCTCTCTCTCTCTCTCTCTCTCTCTCTCTCTCTCACACACACACACACACACACACACACACACACCACACACACACACAAATCTCACACAATCTCACAATTAATGGAGAGAAAAAGAATATATTCTCTTCACCATTGGTTGTTCTTGGTGAATGCAATTTTATTTATATTTTTTTTGCCATTCGGTATACATTAGTGGGGGGTTAGCGAGAGAGTTAGTGAGTTAATTCAAAGGGGGTCTAGAAGCTATCCATAGCTCTAAATCCCAAATGCCTCTACCGAGGCTCGAACCATGGTCTCCCTTGTGGTAAGGCTTGTAGTGGGATTTGTGATACTTGGCTAGATTTTGTAAGTACATTGCAAGTACACTTAGAATATTATAGATATACATGTACAACAATCCCATTAATTGGAATTTTAAATAATAAAAAGAAAATAATTGAATTAATAAATCAAATTTTTATTTTTCAAAAATTACGATTATTACAAATCTTTTCTATAAGAAATACAAATTCAATTACTTTGAAGTGGTCCTTCTTTGATTTTCAATTACTAAATTCCTTGTAGCTTTTCTCCACTCATGGTCACATATCACTAGACAAGCATAAATAGTTTAAAGTTAGGTAATTGATTTTCACACCCCTAATTGATATTCACAGTTCTTTTTTTTTTTTCTTAGTAAAATTTATACACATAAAAATTTCACTAAAAGACAAAAAAGAGGATGTAGATATCAATTTGGGGGTGTGAAAATCACTCCCTGAAAGTTATTGTAACTCAATATATTATTATCCTTTGACCATTACTAGTTGGTAAGATGTCAAATTATGATAAATCTCTCTAATTATCATATAGGTCACGGTGTTTGCTTCTTTTACTTCTTTGCAATGGAAAATAATTGAGTGCTAAGCGACCAGAGAGAGTTTGAATCTCCTCCCTCAGATTAACTTTGGAAAAAACCAAATCTAATCAGGCAATTGTGTTTTAAATGGTTTAATTACCTCAATTAAGAGGATTTTTCTCTCAAAATAAAGAAATACAAACCAATATACTTAGGAAATTAAAGAACAAGAAACAAGATACTTTGATTAATAAACCAAAGATAAACTTACTTCGAAATTGCCTTCAACTTCAAAGACAAGGTAACAAGAACTTCGAACAGATGATTGTTACAATAACAATCAAGATTTATCCTAATCTACTTCCTAATCTACTTCAAACTAAGTTCGAAATCCTAAACTACTTGCCAATGAACGAACCAAGCATCATTTTGTTTGATAGCTGTTTGTTAAAGATTTGTCCGGGCTTTTTCACTCTTCAATCTCTTCTATTTATTGACACTGCTTGCTAGTTGAACTTCTTGCTCAAAGGTTTTTGAATTTGGCTTGCTTTGAACTCCACCTTCCACACTTTGAATTGGCAGTTTCTTCCCTCCTCCATGTCTGAATTTGAATTCTTGTTAATCTTCTTCCAAAAGTTTCTCATTGAATCTGCAACGTTGCTCTAATTAACCCAAATGATTACATTTTAAGGAGATAACTACCTTTCAAGACGTACTCCACGTGTTCTAACTGCCTATTGCCTTGTATCACAAGTTTACACATGGATTCTACGTACTTAGTAGTTAAAATCATGGCTTCGAAGTCTATCTATTATAGCAGCGACAACTCGTAACTGCCAATAACTGCTTTTCAATCTAAGAAATAATATGACATCGTATTTACTCAACCTTATTGCATTAATCCAATGTATTTTCATTGACAAGCATTTGCCAACATTTGGCATTTTTGGTTACGTGTCAATTAATTACTGGATTTGTTAATTTTATATGTAAACATACCCCCCATATTAACATAATTGTTCAAAGAATTTGAATAAATGTTAATGTGCCTTTGCCGCTTCGAATTCCTATCGAACTTTAAAAGGTGGAAGTTATTGGTAGTTCTTGCCACTTCCAATGATGAAGTTACAATTAAGTCTCTACGTTTCCCACGAGGGATTTATGGATAATGGGCAGTTAATACACACGTTCTCCACTTACAAGAATTTGAATTGTTCCAAACTCAGAATTTTAGTCTATAAAAGAACTTATTCACTAGTAAAATTTAATCACCAATTCTCGTTCTAATCTTACTTTGATCTATTCAAACCCAACTCAACTATGGTTGACATTTCCAATACTCAAAATGTATGGACCCGTAATTTTGCATAACTTTCTGGAAATAATGTTGGGTAAATGTGAGGAATTGAATTTTAACTATGAGGGGTCAATATGATAGTGTTAAAATGTATTTGGGTGTGTTTAATATACATTAGAAAGTCTAGGGGTGAAAGTGTAAGAGGATGAGAGTATTTAAGCACATGTTGTGCTTGCATTTTTTTTTACAAAAATAGCCCCTCTCTCTCCCTCTCTCTGCCCGACTTCTCTCTCTCACTCCTCTCCTCCATTTTTGTTGCTCCAAGCTCCAAAAATCCACAAAACCTCAAGTACCCTTCTAGAACCCCTCCTAAAATCATCTCCTTTACGCGTATTGAAACTTGGATTGCATTTGTTTCACACCAAGAACCCACATTTTGGGTTGGAGCTCATTAGAGGCTAGGGTTTTCATTTACCCACTCATTTGAAGCTCAAATCTTGAGGTAGGAAGACAAATTCTACTCCCTCTAGTTGTATATATGTGATGTATGGCATATATCTTGTTCTTGTTGCTCAAATCCATCTAATTTATCAGTTGTTCTAAAAAAATGGGTTTGTTTGATTTTGATTTTTTGATCTATGAGTTGAGAACTTGTTTGATGCAATTGATGGTTGATTTACATTCCTTTGATGTCCATTTGCAGCTCTACATATCTAATTTTTGGCCAAACACATCATATACACACTTGGGGTCAATTTTCACCCCAAATTTGACCCGTATGACCATGGGTGAAAATTTTGCTTGTCTATGAGGTCTAACTATTGCTCGAGCCGCCTGGGTGGAAAATCCACCAACCACCCCAAAATTTGTTTTGTTCCAATTTGTTCCCTGATGCTCGTTTGGCCTCTGATTGTCTGTTTCTTCGTGTTTTTTTACCCGTATGACCATTTTAAACACCAAATTCACTTTGATATCACAAATTTGACCCTTGGACACGTGATTTAACAAATTTCTTAGTTTTATGAATCAAACACCCATCAGTTGACTTTTTTGGCGAAAACGATGAAGTTTTGGAATAAATGGGACTTCTGGGAACTTTTGAAAGACAAATGGTTTTGAATTGATATTGTTGGATAAAATGAACTCTAGGGTTCACCCATTTGGTGTCCATAGCCATGGGTGCACGACGCCCACAAAATCTGGTAGGGGTGCATGGAGCCCATGAAATCCGACAGAGGTATACTTCCCTACTAAAATTGAGGGATTTTTTCTTATGAAATGTCAGTTATGATGTATTTGGATTAATTTGGTGTAATTGGTGAAAATTTTCGATAACCAAAAATGAGGATTTTGGTAACTACTTGGACTTTGGTTGGATATTTAAAATTGTTTTGGGACACTTAGACACACTTTGGACACTCAGATACACTTTGGTTACTTCGTGGTTGAATTATAGCCTTTTGTTTATCCTAACCTTATACATTGGTTGTATCCATCATCTTACCCACTCATTATGCATGTATCATGTTTATACACCTAGTGCTGGTAGAATAGTTTTCCTACTAGGTTAGTGAGCTCAACCTATCAATTTTCAGGTACTCAGCATGGAGCATGAGATGGATGCTTGAAGTGTGGTTCCATAGCATTGGAGTTCATCGAGCATGAAGTTATTTTTCCATCTTTGTTTCATATTTTTGAAAGATGGTTTTGTAACTTCTATATGTTAATATTTTGACTATTTGGTTATTATAATAACTCTTTAAACTTGAAACTTATGCATTTGGGTTACAGGTACTTGTAGTTAAAACTCGTTTATTATTTATGATGAGAATGTATCTACTTGATTTTGACTATTCAAAGGGACAATGTAAGACTTTGACTTATCCCACGTGGATATTATTTATGTTTGGATTATTGAATTTGAGGGCGTGACACAAATGTTTTCAAAAATTTGGAACTTAATTATCACATTTCTATTGATACTAGAAATGTTGTCACATCAATTGTTGATGAAATTCGAAGGGATATCTCTTACACAGTGATTCAAGTAGAGAACCCTGAGCCAATTGATGTATGCAATCCTCCAGTTCCCCTACTCCAAAACCCTTCCTATGGGGTCTACCATATGAAATAGTGGTGGCAAAGATGGATGATCCTGTAGGTTTCAAAGGCTGGAGTAAATATCGCTTGTTAGCTATGAAAGTATATTTGTGTCCTTTCATCAAAGATGATCCCAATATAATGATGCTTGATAATCTCATTTCCACTTGCCTCACTCCTTCATTTTTTAAAGTATGTGAAAATGAAAGATCTGGCTTTGCTGGTTTGGTGAGATTAAGCAAAGGGCCAGTAACCAATTTATATTATGGTTATATGAGGTTCGAAGGCCTCATCTTGAGGGAAATTTCATTGATCCCACTAATCTTCCTCTTCGAACTCTTCCAAAGAACCCAGATTGGTTTCAAGAGTTGAAGAATATCAAATTTAACTCTACTTTTTCACATGCTGATTATTCTTATTCTCTTTATCCAAAATCTGATTCTGTTAAAGCCAAAGAACTACTAGCTGCTTTTGCTTTTCTAGATATAGGGATTCTTGAAGAAGATATCCCTTTCAAGAATTTCTTATGGGCTTGTGAGACCCTTCAATGTTACATTTCTAAGCATAATAGTGTTTTTCTCCACTCTTTTCTAAGTCGACTTCCTCTTCTTCGAATGTGGATGAAAAACAACATTGCTACCTATGGGTTCAATCAAGACCTTAATGATTATGAGATTACCTATGATCAAATCACTAGACTTCATAAAAAGACAGAAAATCTGAAGAAAGACTCCTTCGAAGTTCCATCTGGTGCTTCTAAAAGGCTTCGAGAAGTTCGAAAATTGCATGAAAAGGAATGCTCTAAAATTGGCTAAGTTCAAAATCAAATCCAAAGCCCTAGTTCTGAAAATCAAACCATTGATTGAGAAGAAGCTCAAATTGGATGAAGAAAATAAGATCAGAATGAAGGAAAGGGGATTTTTTAACTTCACTTGGGCATGGTTTCATGCCTTAGTGACTTGGTCCTCACTATTTCCAAGTCATTCCTACTCCAACAGCTGCTCCACCACTAGTAAATGCTTGATTTTCTCTAATGTAATAGGATTTTCTTCGTAGAATGTAATTCTTTTATGCTAATGCAATCTTAGCTCTTTTGTATGGTTTGCTTTGCATTTCCTAATGCTTTTCGAAGTACTTTAAGTGCTTAAAACCAATTCGAACTCATGATAAACGAAAACATGATAAAGTACACCTTATGATATTAAACCAATAGAATGGCTTGAAGCATATGATAATTCCAAAGAATGAAATCATTCATCAATAAAAGTTACAATTCAATCTTGGGCCCAAATGTAATATAGGCCCAATTATTCTTAATGAGTATTAGACCCGAATTGACATATTGTTTCATCGCTACGTATAAATCTAGGGCTTGGAAGTATTTTCATTTCACATGTGCGTTTCAAACTTTCAAATACCGTGCATTCCCTCCTTCATCCCCAAATCCTTACTGTCATGGCTAGAGTGGGTAAAACCTGACCACCCTAGTAAAGGGCATAGTGCGTGCCTTTATCACTCACCACAAGAGGGTAAGTAGCTCAGCACCACATAGGGAAGCCCTAGCCCTGTATCGAGCTGTACTGGCCATGAATAAGGTCAGTTTGGTAAAATAAATTAAACACACCAAAATGCATTAGCTCGGTTGTGGAACATAAAGGATGCCCTTGATATGGCCGAGCTAGTTAGGCTACGAATATAGCTTAAACAACATTGTGAAATACATAATTTAGCTTAGCATGGTGAGTTGAGTTATGTACGTGTCATGCCGAGCAATGTGGAAGCACGGCACCGCCACGAATAAGGCGGTGAGACATTCCAAAATATTCTACAGATAAGGAGCAATCCTGTAAAAAGAGGGATTGATATGGGAAGTCCTAATGTGATTAGGAGTATGCCCCATAGGGGGAAGAATCCTATATGGAAAGAAAGACCTCTCTAGACGAGATCTAGCAGGATGTGGAAACTCGTCCCTAATAGGAAAGTCCTATTAGGAATGGAATCCTAAAGCTAAAAGGAAACCAAGGCATGAGATGCCTAGATCAAGTCTTCTTCACCTATAAATGCAGGACGATATCCATGAAGAAAGGTACACCGTGAAACCCATTCATAGGCATTGTGATTTGAGGGTTTATAGTACGAGATACTAACTTAGGCATTGGAGGGCCTTTGCCGACGAGAGGCAAAGGTGCTCCAACCCTTTATTTGTCTTGCCGATTTAGGGTTGAATCAAGGAAGCACGTGATCTAGGCCTACGTGGATTTATTCCCCGTACAATTGGCACCGTTTGTGGGAAACGATTACGAAAGGCTCTCTTCTTTTCAAACAAAGATCAACAATTGTGGCTTCAGAGCCTGTTTTGGGAACTCCATGAAGGGAGGACGTGGAAGACGATGGTGGAACCACCCTTGTGTACACTATGAGAAAGAGTGCAAGGGTGGACAAAACTCTTGCGGTTCTAAAAGCAGCACAAAAGAAGCTGGTGTCAAGAGGTTTAATACAGGGCATATGCCTGAGATTCTAAAGTTCAAGGATACGCGCCTGATAAACTATGATTCTCCAAGATAAGGCGAGTAGCGAGGATGCTCAAAGACACCACCAAGAGGTGGGGAAGCCTCCACCTGACGTGAACGGAGGAGAAGCCCCCCGAGGAGGAAGGATCATAGGCGAATAAGGAATCAAGAGAAAGAGGACAGCCTCGACAGAAAAGAACGGGAGACAGAAGAACTAGCCCATGAAGTCACTCGACGAGAATGAGAGATTCAAGACCTATAGAAACAACTCCAAGAGAAGGAGAAAGATTTATGCTCACGGACAAGATACGTGCAATACGAGAAAGACAGAAGGGTCCATCATTGTGACAATGTCTCTGTTGACTGAACAGCTTCCCCACGAAAATGGAGAGAAATAAGCATTTTCGTTGAAAAAAAAGGAAAGCAAGAAGCACGCTAGGGACAAGTATGAGAGATCTGGTTTCAATTAGCACATTCCTGAATGGTATGCGAGATGAAGGGAGACTTGTCAAGCAGAGGGAGGCCCTAAAACTGCACGAGAAGTAGCTAAGGAAGCCCTAGGCCAGATCTCGAAGTCACCGCTGGCCCATTGGATCTGAATGGAGAAGACACTGAGCAGGGTGAAGCATTCGGCATTCATCCCTTATGAAACTAGCACAGATCCAGTGGCCCACATTCAACACTATCAACAGGCCATGTTCATGCATGAGCAAGATGATGCCTTGCTATGCAAGATGTTCCCATCCAGTTTAGGAAAGGTGACCCTGAGTTGGTACCACAAGCTCCTGGAGGGGTCAATCCTATGTTGGGCTCAACTAGCTGAGGAGTTTACCGCTCGGTTCCTAACAAGCCGAGCAACCCTAAAAACTTTTAATGCATTGACTTCTATGAGACAGAGGGACGATAAGACTCTGTGGCAATATTTAAAATGTTATTGGGAAACTTTCAACGAGATTGAAAACTGCAGTGAAGAATATGCTTTGGCAACATTCAAGATGAGCTTGCACATGCATAGTAAGCTATGAGAATCGCTTACCATGCATCCAGTAAAAACTATGGCCAAACTTATGGAGAGAATCCAGGAGCATGCACGGGCAGAGGATGACATCTTGCAGGCTGGGGGGAAGATTGTGGCTGGGCAACCTCAGCTTTTGGAGAAGAAAGTGATAGAGTCAATGGTGTACAAGAAGGAGTATACAATAGGGTGGAAGGATTATACGCAGCAGAGGAAGGACAAAGCTGATCCGGACCCCAAATCATACTTTAGCATCATGGTGACCTTCAATGTCCCAATCTACAAGATGTTGTACAAAATCAAGAATGAACCCTGGTTCAGAAGGCCCCCAAAGATGACGGGGAATCTAGAAAAAAGAAGAGCCAGTAACCAGCATTGCAGTTACCATAGGGATTGGGGTCACATGACCGAAGATTGCGTGTGAGTACAAAAAGTTTCTGGACGAAAAAGTGGCAGAAGGCCATCTTAAGGAGTTTTTGGCTGATAACCAGAATGATGCCAAGCTGATAGAAAAGATGGACTACGAGAAAGGTCCGAAGGGAACAATCCATATGATACATGGATTGGTGGCCCCATATACCAACAATGAGATAAGGCATACTCAAAGGATCAATGGGTAAGTAAAACAAGTCATGAAGCTAGGCACAAAGAGGCTGAGGACTGAGGGAGTAACAGAGACCCCCATCACCTTCATGAATGACGATTTGGATGGAGTAATAGTACCCCATAATGATGCATTGGTGATCACCCTACGAATAGGGGAGTATGACGTAGAAAAGATACTTGTTGATCAAGGGGCAAGCACATAAATCATGTACTATGACACCTTTAGAAAAATGGAACTCCCGACGAGTTCGTTACAAAAGTGTCTTGTCCCTCTGGTCGCCTTCAGTGCACAGACGGTATGGCCTATGGGAAAGGTCACATTATCTATCCATGCTAGATCAGTGTAGTTCGAGGACGATTTCCTTGTGGTAAATATCCCTTCCTTCTATAACGTGATTATAGAAAGAACCTGGATGCACAAAATGAGGGCGGTTTCCTTAACTTACCACTAGAAGATCAAAAACCCTGTAGCGGATGGCATAAAGTGCATTAGGGGTAGCCAGAAAGTAGCTGATCAGTGTTTCAACGTGGTCTTGAAAAAGTCCTCGAAGGCCGAGCAAGTCCAGACGGTTGAAGTTCCAAATCAACCGACCTTAGAGGACGTTAGAGGTAATCCCACCAAGAAGATGGTGGAAGGGTTGAAGAAGATACAGATTCAAGAAGATGATGTAGAAATATATTTCTTGGTCGGTGAGACCCTTACCGAACAGGAGGAAAGGGACTTGGTTGCCTTTCTAAAGGTCCATATTGACGTTTTTGCATAGACTCTCCAGGAGATGCCTGGGATAGACCCCGAGGTAATCTGTCAACATTTAAATGTGGATCCTCAGCACAAACTAGTTATGCAAAAGGCGAGAAGGTCGGCCCCACAGCTCTCAGATGATGTGATTGAAGAAGTAGGTCGGCTACTCGAAGCGGATGCCATACGAGAGGTGAGCTATCCGGAATGGCTGGCCAACATTGTTTTGGTAAAAAAAAAAAAAGAAGAGAAATGGAGAGTCTATGTGAATTTCACTAGCCTTAACAAAGCATGTCCCAATGACAGCTTTCCACTCCCCAGGATTGATCAACTAGTAGACGCCACGTTAGGCTATGAGAGGATGAGTTTCTTTGACGCATATCGAGGATATCATCAGATAGCTATGTATGAGCCCAACCAAGAAAAGACGTCCTTCATCTCGCTAAGAGGCCTCTACTGCTACAAGGTCATGTCGTTCAGGTTAAGGAATGCTGGAGCAACTTATCAAAGGTTAGTCATGACGCATATCGGTAAAACCATGGAAGTCTATATAGATGATATGGTGGTGAAAACCAAGGCAAAGCCTAACGATCTTGCGGACCTAAAAGTCACTTTCAAGATTTTGAGAGAATATAAGTTGAAGCTGAATGCCTCAAAATGTGCCTTTGGGGTCAACTCGGGAAAGTTCCTAGGACACTTGGTGATAAAAAGAGGGATTGAGGCTAATTTGGACCAGATCACGACTCTGCTAAACCTTCAAAGTCCAAGGACCACAAAGAAGGTCCAAAGGCTAATAGGGATGGTAGTAGCCTTTAACCGTTTTATCAGTAAGTCCACAGATCATTGCAGGCCATTCTTTCAACTTCTGAAGAAGAGAGAGGGATATGAGTGGGGAGCCGAGCAAGAGCAGGCATTCCAAGAATTAAAAGTTTATTTATCATCACCACCCTTGTTATTTACTCTAGAAGCTGGGGAGCGGTTGAAACTATATCCAACGGTATCCGAGCATGCAATCAATTTGGTTCTCCTACAAATAAAGGGGATAGAGCAGGCTCCGGTCTATTTTATAAGCAAGACCTTATTAGACGCAGAAACACGGTATTTACCATTGGAAAAATTGGTATATGCTCGTCATTACTTTAAGAAAGCTGCCACATTACTTCTTTCAGCACCCCATTACTGTGTTTACTGAATATCCACTAAGGGCTTTGGTTAGGAAGGCAGATTTTTCCAGCAGAATATCCAAGTGGTTGATAGTACTGAGCCAATTTAACCTAGATTATCAGCCCAAGACGGCAATTAAAGGGTTGATTTTGGCTGATTTTGTAGCTGAGTGGAGGCTTTACGTTGATGGGTCAGCTTGTAACAAAGGTTTTGGAGCAGGAGTAGTGTTGTTCTCTCCAGATGGATTGGTACTAGAGCAAGCACTGCGGCTTGGGTTTAGTGCCACCAATAATGTGGTAGAATATGAAGCCTCGCTTGAAGGATTAAGGAATGCCCTGGAACTCAAGGTAAATAAGTTAAGAATATTTTGTGACTCACAATTAGTTGTTAATCAGCTTTCAAGAGAATATGCTACGAAAAGCGAGAAGATGGCTGCGTACTCAGAGGCAGCCAAAGATTTGCTTGACAAATTTGAACGAGCCCACATCCAACAAATCAGCTCGGGATAGAATGTGCACGCAAACTCACTAGCTTGCTTGGGGTTAACAATCAAAACAGAGTACCGCCGCACGGTGGCTGTGGACTATTTGAGTGAACCAAGCATCGGCCAAGCAGTGGAAATTGTGATGGAAACAGAGTTTGGGCCGAGCTGGATGGACCTAATAGTGGCATACCTATGAGATAGGGCTTTACCAGAAGACAAGAGGGAAGCTCACAAAATCAAAACCAAGTCAGTATGCTTCTGGCTCTCTCCAGAAGGTAAGCTTTATAGAAAGTCTTTTCTTGGCCTGTATTTATTATGTGTACACCCAGCTCTAGTCCAGAAATTCCTCCACGAGATCCAAGCTGGAACATGTGGAGGACACACGGGTGGAAGGTTAATAGCCCACGGAGCAATATCCCAAGGGTATTGGTGGCCTTACATGTAAGAAGATGCAAAGGCCTTTGTCAAGACTTGTGAGAAGTGTTTGAGGTTCTCTCCTATAATCCGAGCGCCGGTTGAGGATCTGTTACCTCCGAACGGCCCGTTGCCATTTGCCCAGTGGGGACTGGACATCATGGGTCCTCTCCCTATGGCAACAGGGAAACGAAAATTTCTACTCATTGGCACAGACTACTTCACTAAATGGATAGAGGGAGAAGCTTTGTCCAAGATTACAGAAGCTATGGTGGAGAAGTTCACGTGGAATAAGATCATTACACGATTTGGAGTACCTTACTCCATCATCTCAGACAATGGGTCCCAGTTTGGCAGAAAGTTCAAAGCATTTTGTGCTCAATACGGCATTAGAAACTACTATTCAACCCCAGCTTACCTACAGAGTAATGGGCAAGCAGAAGCTTAATAAGACCATCCTTAAGAGTCTTAAAAATAGGTTGGAAAGTAAAAAGGGAAAATGGCCAAATGAGTTGCCAGCCGTGCTTTGGGCATACAGGACCACCCCACAGCGATCTACGGGAGAGATGCTTTACTCCTTTGCTTATGGGATAAAGGCAATGATTTCATTGGAGATAGGCTTGCCAACCATTCGCACTACTAGTGTGGAGTCTGGTGGCAACAACAAAGCCTTGGCCGAGCAGCTCGATCTTAGCGAGGAAAAGAGAGAACGTGCGCTTATTAATTTAGCAGCATACAAGGAACAGCTACGAAGAAGCTACAATAAGAAGTGCAGCCAAGGGAATTCAAGGTGGGAGACCTGGTTCTGAGGAAAGTCTTGGCCAACACCAAAGTATCCACTGATGGGAAGCTTGGGCCGAACTGGGAAGGACCATATAAGATTATGGGGATTGCTGGAATTGGGGCCTATCATTTGGCCGACTTGGATGGAAACCCAGTACCACGGCCATGGAATGTCCAGAACCTACGAAAGTTTTACAAGTAATTTGTCTATGAGATTGCAAATACAATCACATTTTTTTTAGTGAATACGAAAAACTCACATTTGTTTTTAGTACTTGGTTGGGATTACGAATAAAATCACCAACCAGTCATTCAAATCTTTTGTCTTTTTTAAGCATTAATCATATTTTACCTTTTTAGATTAATACGAACCAAATTTTGTCTCAAATTTGGATTCCTATTTGGGAGCAAGAAGTATATATATGTTTATTCTAATCATGTTAATAAATCCAAGTACGAAGACACTTGGAATTTCTAAGTATGAAAAAATTTAGCTTTGCAATGAATATTGCAACAAATTTCTAAGCGTGAAAAAACTTATATTTGCAACGAATATTGCAATAAATTTCTAAGTATGAAAAAACTTAGATTTGCCACGAATATTGCAGTAAATTTCTAAGTATGAAAAAACTTCGCTTTGCAATGAATATTGCAATAAAATTCTAAGTATGAAAAAACTTAGATTTGCAACGAATATTGCAATAAATTTCTAAGTATGAAAAAAAAACTTAGCTTTGCAACGAATATTGCAACAAAAGTCTTGGTATGAGTACACTTAGGTTATAAAATTTCAAGTATGAAAACACTTGAACGCTCATCATGCAGACAAATATATCATAAACGAGCTAAGCACGAAGAAGCTTACAAATGGCAACGGACCTTGCAAGAGGATGCTTGATGAAATGAAAAGCATGACCACACTTGTATAGAACGAAATTTTTAAGTATGGAAATACTTAAACATAGTGCCAAAACCAAGTAAAGAAATAGTACTGAACATGCCACATTCGGCTGAGCAAAGCCTCGCAAGCCTGGAAATCATAGAGTAAACAAAGGCATTAAGCCTCTTCACTGAGCCTTGCAGCATCAGTGGCAAGAGTGGAGCTAAGACTTTCACCTCCAACAACAACGCCAGTACCCTCGACAGCAGCATCTCCGTGAACAGTGAGGTCAATAATGGCTTCCTCAGTATGGGCCTGTTCAGAGTGGAGATCCGGCAGAGAAGAGGAATCAAGCTGGGCTTGAGTGTTAGGATGAGCATCAATCTGTGTGGAGACATCTGGATAAGCATTGGGAGATTGGGCAGATTGTTGCTGAGCTGCTAAAGCATCCTTAGCACTAGGGAGCTCCATGTCGGTCCACATGGGCAAATCAGCAGGGAGTCCCATTTTCATACAGCAGCACTTCCAGCTTGCCTCCCAGACAACATCTTTAACTACCGGCATTTGAGCTCAGTAGTATGCGGTGATTTCAATCATGGCTTGACATACTTAGCCTCAGCTTTGGACTGAGTGGCAGCTAGTTCCTGATGAAGACTTTGCTTTGTCTCCTTCGCTAGTCTTTTCTGCTCAGCAAGTTTAGCCCTTAGCTTCTCGATTTCCCCCCAAGCTTCGTCCAGCAGCTGAGTCTTCACAACAACCTCCTTCTCAGCCTTCTCTGCTCTTTTGGAAATAGAGCTTACCTCCTTTTGGTGATCTTTCTCAGTCTCTTTGGCTTTTTCAAAGCCAGCCGAGGCTTTTTGCTTTATCTACAGGGAAAAGATGTGAGCAAATAGGTGGAATTCAAGGAAAGGAATAATTAATATAAAAATGTTAAAGCGACTTCCATACCTTAACACTTGATTAGAAGATTGATTTCATCAGAGCATCATAAGAATAGCTTTTTTCTCTCTCCATATCCAAAGGAAGGAGAGTAGCCCTAGAGATGCCAAAAGCAACGTCCATAGAAGAGACCTTGTCAATGACATTTAGTAAGGTCCCATCTAGACGAGCCAGTATGGGGACCCACGACGGCACAAGCGGCGGAGAGTCATTTATGGCACGGCTGGAACTTGCCTCTCCAATTCGTCGCCTCTAGAGGGGAGGTTGGAGGTCTTGTAGGCTCTTAGAAGGTCTTTTTTCCCTTTGATCAGTGACCGGAGCAAGGGGACTGGTTGAAGGAAAAACAGTGGATGCACGAGGGGGGAGCCCGCCAAGGTTTATCTCATCAAGAAGGTTGATTGGTTGGCGAGGCATGTCTCGATCAAGAGAGGGAGAATAGCCTGGTGATTCCTCTGAATCTGCGAGAAGGGCAGCTTGCTCGGTCAAGGATTGGACAACAGTGCGGTGATTGAATACTTGTTGTTCTTCTTCCTCTTCTTCAATTAACACCCTTCCGAATATGCCCAGCTCCGAATAAGCTCGGACGAGGACCGGAATAGCTGTTGGAATTTCAAGGACGTGGGCGAATGTCACTAGCTGCTACAGGTCTCTGGGGGCATGAAAGTGTGTTAATCCCTTTTTGGACTGACCTCTTTGGGATCTTCTGCTTTTTTGCTCAGCAGATGGACATGCGGCGACCACTGGAGCTGCAAGGGGCCACGGGTGTCTCGAGAGTGGTTCGCCTACTCTTCGTATCCCACCCCAGTAGGAAGGTGTGTAGTCTAGGAGAAGATGGGTAGCTCGGCCTAACCCCATGGGTGTGGGCTCAAATCCGTCGAAGTAAAGAGCTCGAGCAATATTTTTCACGGTGAAGATTGTGGTGGATTAAGCGGCCACCTTGGTTGAGATTGCTCGCTATAAAACAATAGGAAACAATACGGGAACAAATAAGTAGAAGATAAAGCAGGATAATAAACACAAAAGCAACAAAAGGTTGGGTACTAACGTGGTCGGCCTAAAGCAGTAGGGTAGGCAAAGCTGATGGTGTTCCCCTCGGCATCTCTAGGCTCCTAGTTGCCCGTGACTACGAGATAGTCATCTGCGTCCCCTTTTGAAGAATTGGGCAGATCTATAATAAGCTTTTACTCAGGGTCCCTAGCCTTGAAATAATAGTTCTTATCTGTTGTAGAGAGCACACTGTAGAGATAGTGCAAGTCCCACCAGTCAAGATGAAGACCGATGAGCCTATTCAGGGCAACTGTGCCCATGACCACCCTAACGAAATTAGGGCATAATTGCATTGGGTTTTGTAGACACCCCGATTTTGACCTGGGACACTAGCCAAGCACTCTCGATGATGAGAAAACCACCCGTGAATACCTTAGGGTTGAGAGAAAAGCTTGAACTTGTCTCAAACAACCAAAACCACCCTAAACCATCCCTAAATAGCCTAAACCAGTCCAAATGACCAAAATACCCTTCAAAATACCAAAACAAACCAGAACCAACCCCTGTGCTCAAAGGGGTTCCATGTTTGAGCGCTCAATCTCTATCTAGTCTGTTAGTAGCAGAGCATCTAATGATGAGATTCCAACTGAATGGCTGCCACCCAGCTGATTTTCTGTTGCTTGCATGCACCTGATAGACCTTAGGGTGGGTCTATATTGTTCCATTAGGCCCCCATTTTGAAAAACACCATTCCCCCGCCCATTTCACTCTATAAAAACCACCCCTCTACTTCATTTGCAAGGGTTAGACACTCTCATCAGCTCTAAGCTATTGCTCATCTCTCTCTAAAACCATATTTCCAGCCACCATCAATCCACTTCATCCACCACTTCAAGCTTAATCCACTTCCATCCATCAAACCCACTTGATCCTCAAAACCTCTCACTAGAATACATCATCATCTACTCAAAATCACCTCAAGCCAACCCACACCCATCATAATCTATCCAAAACAACCCACATTGTTTGCATAAACATAGCCACAATCCAATCATCCATCAAAATCCCAAGTTCAAGCCTTAATCAAAACCAAAAGGTAGAAATCTATGTGAAAGTTACGGGTTGGCACTCCTGAGGGAGACCAGTGGGTTCATGGAGGTTCTATACCTCTAATAGGCTTACAAGGTCCTAAATGTACAAGAAAGCAACTTTCAAAAACCCCAACCTCAAACAGATTGAGCGTTCAATGCCTTTACTATGAGTGCTCAAATGATTTGAGCATCTTTTCATGTTTTGAGGTTTCTAATCATACCTTATGTTGGTGACATCATTGTTATGGCTTTTGGTGGTTTAACAACTCTGAAGTCAGTTTGTTTTGTCTTTGATCATTGATCAATGAACTCAAAAACCACAAAAATAATGTTTCATCACCATCAAGTCATGGATAATCCTATTTCATGAAATAAACAGTGTGTTTCACTCTTTTTAATCATGATCAGAAGGTTTCAAGTTCATACCAACGCCAAAGAATGATCCGAAACCATAGAAGCTCACAGCCCTTGAATGGGGCTTAAGCGCTCATTTCAAGGACTATGAGCGCTCAAGCCTCACTCAGTTGTGGCATTTCAATCGTGCTTATTCCGGCTTTGCATTCTATTTTCAATTTATGAAGTGTGTGTGTTGATGTTTGGCTAAGCCAACCTATTCTCGAAGTGTGTGTGTTAATGTTTGGCTAAGCCAACCTAATCTCGAAGTGAGTGTGTGTTGATGTTTGGCTAGGCCAACCTGATCTCCTTTCCCTCTCACTCTAATCATGCTTATGTGTGGTCCAATGCTTACTCTCCACTCATATGGACGCCTTAATTTTATTTTATTCATGTTGTTGAAATTTCAATACATTACGCATCATCTCATGTCATGTCGAACTAGTTTGTGGTCCAAATGAGGGTTAAATGCTACAGAAATACTAAAGTCCAGAAGATGGATTGAGCGCTCAATGTATACCTTTGAGTGCTCAAGTTGTCTTCTAGTTTAATCAAAACTTCTTCTCTTTTCAGCTTATTCTTGGCACTTTGAGTATTCTGCAAAGTTTTAAACCTTTGAGTCTTCATTCCTTCTATATTGTTTGCCTTATTTTGATCCGCGAAAAAGTTTTAAGCCCGTGATTATGCCATTTTCTCCAGAAATCCAAATGTTGTTTTTGAGTAAACAATGGTGATTAAAACATGTTTTCCACCAAACCTGAATCATTAGGAACAACAGAAGCATGTTTGGATTGAGGAGGGGTTGAGTGCTCAAACCCTCTCTTTGAGCACTCAAGCCCCTGATAGGGAATTAGATTGGTTTAGTCCTGCAATGGTTTGTGTTGTCATTTCTGATTACGTTTATTGTCATTTTGTATATTCTAACATTGTTACTTGCTGTTTGATGTTCTTGTTTGTTCATACTTGCATATCATCACCATTCATGTAGATTCACGGAGCACAAGCATACACTGTAGCTTATTGTTATGTTTATCATCGTTACATGGTGCCCATCCCCCATTTCCCGTACTTGTTCAAAGTTGAATTATAAGCATTACCCATGATCCCACAAAAGTCAAGTAGAGACCGGTCTTCGAACTGGGCAAGGAGGGTGCCGTAAAACCCTTCCCCTCTCGTAAATGAGCTCCCGAACCTAAGATAGTATGGTGATGATAGGCCAGTAATCCTTATCCATTGAATGAGGCATGAGTCAATCGAGTTCGGTTCCTCAGGGACAATCCGCTAAAACTTGAGTGGTGATTCCAAATTGATTCGAGGATCCCTCTGGAGGTGCATCCACAGGTTTAATCTGCACCTACTACAGATCTCCCTAAAGAACGGGTGCAGAGGAAACCTCAGGCCACCCTCAACTATGAAGATCAAGGGGATGTGAATCCTGTTTCCATCTTGACCTTCCTCTCTCATGTCATCGCGGTTGTCTAGCCAAAATTGAACATCGGCGAGGATATTGTATTTTCGTTGGAAATTAATTATTTTTTGGGCATTACTAAGGAGAGCCTTGTGCCTGCCCATGACCGAGTTGGTTAGGGTTTCAATGTTGAAACCCGGGAAAGGGAAAACTAGAAGACGATGAACAGGAAATCTAAGGGTAGGGCACTTATGTGATAAGACAGACCTAAAATGGGGCTCTCCAATGGAAACAGAGGGCATTTTTTGGTGAGAAACTGAGACGATGAGGGATATCGAACACAAAAACCTTGGAACGTCGGCAATGGCGGAGAGGGTTTCTCTTTCTTCTTCCCTACTTTTCTTTCTTCTTTTCCTCTTGAGAAGTGGAAGTGAGGATAAAGGGGAGAGGAAGGGTTTAGGGGTGGGATAATCATTATCCCACCCAAAGTCCTAGAAAGTTGGGCATGAGCAATTGAACACGTCAGTAAAAAATGTCCTTTGGGCTTATCTAGCTCCCAACGGGTCATATCGCATTTAATGCGAAAGGAACTTTGTTCCCCATGTGGGGGCATGCATGCAGGGCCATTGAAGCTCGCGACACTCACCATGAATGATGTGAGTGGCGAGGCGGGGAGCAATTGGAGTGGATAAAACCTGACCACCCCGATAAAGGGCATAGGACGTGCCTTTATCACTCACCATGAGAGGGTAAGTAGCTCGGCACCACATAGGAAAGCCATAGCCCTGAGCCGAGCTGTACTAGCCATGAATAAGGTCAGTATGGTAAAATAAATTAAACACGCCAAAATGCATTAGCTCGGCGTGGAACATAAATGGATGCCCCTGATATGGTCGAGCTGGTAGGCTACGAATATAGCTTAAACAGCATTCTAGAATAAATAATTCAGCTTGGCATGGTGAGTTGAGTTATGTACATGTCATGCCGAGCTATGTGGAAGCACGACACCGCCATGAATAAGGTGGTGAGACATTTCAGAATATTCTACAACAGCTCCTTATGAGATAAGGAGTAATCTTGTAAAAAAACGGATTGATATGGGAAGTCCTAATGTGATTAGGAGTATGCCCCATATGGTGAAGAATCCTATATGGAAAGAAAGACCTCTGCTAGACGAGATCTAGTAGGATATGGAAACTCGTTTCTAATAGGAAAGTCCTATTAGGGATGGATTCCTGAAGCTAATAGGAAACCAAGGCATGAGATGCCTAGATCAAGTCTTCTTCACCTATAAATACAGGACGATATCCATGGAGAAAGGTACGCTGTGAAACCCATTCATACACATTGTGATTTGAGAGTTTATAGTACGAGATACTAACTTAGGCATCAGAGGGCCTTTGCCGACGAGAGGCAAAGGTGCTCTAACCCTTTCTCTGTCTTGCAAATTTAGGGTTGAATCAAGGAAGCACGTGATCTAGGCCTATGTGGATTTATTCCCCGTACAATGGCATTTGAAAGTGAACATCTAAAGGCACTCCTTCCTTCATTCTCAAGAGGTTAGTTTCTAGGGAATTTGCAAAAATCTAAATCTGGTGAAGGTACTTTGCTAAATCGTACATTTATTGAGCATCCTTTCATGCCTAACACTAAAATTCTTGGTCCTACATTTTTTGACCTTCCTCTAGATTTCACACCATGCTACCCTATTCTTGAAAAGAGTGACCTTGTGAAGGATAGGCCCCTTGATTTCTCTAATTGGGCCAAGAAAAACTTTGTGTACTGGCCAAATTATGATAGGGACTGGGAGGACTGGACCGAGCGCATGTTGAAACTTAAGAAGAAGGAAATAGAAGACACTGGCTACTACATATCATCTCCTTGCTCCAACTTGGCATAAACCAAAACCCTTCACTTATACATGCTCCTTTAGCTTTTTGGGACCCATCATGAAACTATTTTTGGTTTAACTGTGGAATGATGGCGCCCACAGTTCTAGATGTGTCTTTACTTGTTAGGCTTCCTCCATATGGTCTTTCCTTCAATATCACTTCACCCACAGAGGTCCCTTTTTTAGATGAAATGGAGTATGCTAGGGAAAATGATTCATATAGCAAATTTTTAGGTATTGAAAGGGAATACTCAAATGAAGTGTCTGGAAGGGAAATATTTGCATATATTTGGTATACCCTATGCAAAATGATCTTTTGCCATGGTGGTAAGAAAATGATGCTTGAATTTGCCTCCTTAGCCTATACTCTCTCAAAAGGTGAAACCATTGATTTAGCTTCTTATTTTTTAGGCTATGTTTACAAGGTAGGGTCTGACAATCATGCCAAACCTTTTTCTTATAATCTAGGATGTCCCCTCTGGTTTCTACAAATCTGGTTATTGGCCTATTTCCCTAATCATAAAGTTGTCAAGAGATCTCCCATTAGTGTTTATGGAGAGAAATTCCTTATTCTACTTCAATTCCTCTTAATTTGGTTGGATATTTGCAGTATTTTCACCAAATAAGGGAAGACAAAGAAGAAGGAGATTTTATGCCCTTTGACAACTGGGATATTGGGTCATCATGGATAAGTAGAATGATGGAGCAAAGAGGGACCAACACTTATCGTGATGCTTTTTTTTTTTTTGAACACCAAAGAAAGAGTACTTTTGTGGGGATTTCACTGCACCCTGAGGCCCTGGCCCCGGGGTCACTAGTTGACGGCCAGATTTAACCTAACCCATAAGAAGGGACCCACCACCAGGGCACCAGTGGAGTGCATCACACAACCCCAGTAGAGCCCAGGAACATTGCTTTAACTCTTTCAGGAGTCGAACCTGGGACAAAGCTACAGAAAGCGAATGCCTCCACCACTGGGCCACCAACCTGGTGGTTCACTTATCTGCCTTAGCCACCAAGGCACTTATCGTGATGCTTGGGCAAGCATTTTATTACCTGAGGAAATCATCTTTGGTGGCTACATTGGAGGGTGCAGACAAGCCTATGCAAAAATTTATTGCCCTATTCAATTTGCTAGACAATTGGGTTTAGTTCAAGCTATTCCTTGTCCTTATCCTGGGGAAATCAATGTTGATCTATCTATGAGGGGTAAAGTTGGTAAAAACCATCTTTCATGTATCAATGTTGAATATAGGAAAGCTAGAGCAAAATTTCAGTCATATAAATTTACTATCACAGGCTCTTCTCATCCAAAGTTCTCTCAATGGTGGCATAATATCATGGAATTATATAACAATTCCACTATTGAAAAGGCTTTTGCCAAAGATATTGGTATTGTTGATGAAGGGGTGACTCATTCTAATTCAATATCAGATGATGGTTTTGGAACAAGTTCAAAAGGTATGTCTCAAAGGGCTAATGCCTATT
Source organism: Vaccinium macrocarpon (assembly GCA_022606695.1). Taxonomy (NCBI): domain Eukaryota; kingdom Viridiplantae; phylum Streptophyta; class Magnoliopsida; order Ericales; family Ericaceae; genus Vaccinium; species Vaccinium macrocarpon. The sequence goes on from CM040179.1 coordinate 22,055,768, forward strand.
GCTTTGGATGTAAAACCCCTTCGATCTGTACCATAGATAGTGACTAGATCTCAACAGCAAAAAACCACTCCTCCATCAGGTGATTCTTTAGCTTTGTGGTTTAATTGATATCTCTTTTAAACATACTTTACTTCTTTACTCATGATTTGAAAATACAGAATCTACCCCAAAGAAGAAAGACAGAAAAGAGAAAGAACCTACTCAAACTTCTATTTCTGCAACTTTGAAGTCAGATAATTCTTTTTAAAAAGTCCAAATTGACCTTTTAATTTCTTTATGAGTCATTTGACCTTCTTCTCCCTTTTTGAACATTTAGTAAAAGAAAAGGGAATATAGAGCAAGAAGCCAACCAAGAAAAAGAAAAACTTGCAAAGGTTTATGAGGCTTCGAAGAGAAGAAGAAAATTTTTGATTGAAGAACCAGAGGAGGAAGCGACAGAAGATGTCACCATAGGCCAATTTGTGAAAGGTAAGCTTTTGTGACTTCAACTTCATCAGGGCCCTTGAACTTACTTTCATATTTCTCATCTTTGGTAATTAATCTATTTTAGAGAAAAAGACAAAATCTAAGGATGTTGTAGCTTCAACGGCTCCTTCAGAATCAACCTAATATACTCTTGTTGAACTTCAAAAGCCAATTGGTCCTTCCATTACTAAGGTCACTGAAGTTTCAAAGACTGGTACAACTGCAACATAGAAAGCTGCCTTTGTCTTGCAAGGCATGTCTCCTCCTACTATCAGTACTGTTGCAAGAGCCTTGACTTCAGAAGGTATTCAAAGTGAAGCTATTAAAGCGTCAATACCGACTCATACAGATCTTGTTGCAGGGTCTTCAGCTCATGAAATGATGATTGAAGAACATATCTTTAAAGAACCTCTTAGTAAGGAGCCTATTCAAGATCAAGTTCCTTTAACTGAAGTAGTGTCGAATCAAGATCAACTTAATTAGCCTACTGTGAAGGCTAGAGAACCTACTTCTGAACATCTTTCAGATATTAGGATCGACAAGACTATCAAAACAGACATTCCTATCCAACATGATGTTTCTGTCCCAAGATATGACAGAAGTTTGTTTCTTGAGATTGCCCCCAACACCTATGTTATCAAAACTTTTGATCAAGCCAAAGTGGTGATTAAGGAGACTGCTCTTGGTCAAGCTTCAAGAACTAATATTCGAGTAGAACAAATTTCACTAGAACAAGCCCCCTCAATTGAGGTAATGTGTCTCACTATAGTTTAGGCTTGTGGTATTTAAACCACCTTTAATGGATTAAACCTTTAAAATATATTTATACATTTCTCTCAACAAGAAACTGGTGCTCCTGCTAGCGCAGATGTTGGTGATCTTCTTCAATTAGAGCAATTCAAATTGAAGATAAGTGATTTTTGTTAGAGAATCACTAATCCAAGGGCTTCAACTTATTCTCCAGAGTCTCCCATCATTCAACTTAAAGCTCGACATAGTTTATCTCCTTCTGGGTTGATCAAGTCCACTTTCACCCCAGAACAGATTCAAGAATTGAGGAAACTCCTTCAACAATCCTTAAAGCTGGATTTTGAGACATTGGCTGAGGGAAATTTGAAGATGCATTTAGACATATGCTATCAAGCTGCATGGGTATTAAAACCTTCTCATCAAGACTTACATAAGCAGTTCTTGGCCCAAGCTTATGAGTTTCAAACAAAAGCCCATCAACTTCATGAAATTCAAGAGAGACATCTTCAAAGGCAGAATTTAAAAGCACCATTGTCAAATGCAGATGATGAAGCAAAATGTTTGATTTCGTCTTATGATCAAGATGCTATTAAACTACTTCAGTTGAGGGAAGGGGAAGCTCAACTAGAGGAAGTCTTACTTAAGGTCAAAGGAGAGATTGCTCAAACAACTTCTAAATTGCAGGTTTCTATAAGCAAAGCTTCTTTAGCAGTTTCCAATATGAGAGATCTAGAAGATCAATTGCAACAAACCACTGATCAAGAGGAACTCTCTAACTTTGTTTGTACCAGAGGTGCTCATGTACTGAGTGACCTAAAAGATACAATTATACAGTTCTTAAGTACTGAATGAAAAGCTTGTACTTTTCCAATTTTAGAACTTTTAATTGTTCTTTCTTGGTATGTTGATCTCATTTCCTTTGAGCTTTAATCATTGAATTTGCTTGCTTTTATGATTAACCTTGATCAACACATGCAAAACAAAAGACAAACTACTTTTAGCTTATCTTCTACTAAAGGATTCCCAAATAGTTGGGACATAAACCTTTAAGTATCTCTCATTAATTTTTCTTCTATGAACACAACTATTTAAATCTTTTTAAATGGTATGCCCCTTTTTAAGGACTTTATGTATTTGAAAAGGTCCTTCCCAATTTGGAGCTCATTTTCCAAGTCCTTGTTTTCTTTCTTTGATAGGCAACACTACTGGTAAGTAGGGAAAACTTGACACAGCCAGCTTGGAAATATGAGCGGACCTGGGGAGTGAAGAACCAGCCTCCACACGGGCCTCCCCGAGTAGCGCCACCGTAAAGCACAACAAGATGTCCGGCCGCCGAAAAGACGAGAGCCGGGTAGTAAAGCTTGGAGTCCATCCCGAGGTCAAGCGGTCGGATAGGTACTCGCACCAAAGAAGATGCTTATCCCGCACGAAGATATCGATCGGCAAAACTGAAATCACGTGGGATAAAGAAGAAGAAACGGATAAGATAGACATTAAATCCAAGGATAAACACGGCTAATAAAGGGTAACGAATCCAAGCCGAGGTCGAAGGAATGAGGAGTCCCGGCTAAGGCAGGACTCCACCCTCATCAATGGGATAACCTGCACTATCAGGAACACAATCCTAATAGGACTCAACCTCCAACTAAATGCCAATAAAAAGCAAATGTATGAATCCAACTAAGGTAATGCGCACAATCGTTAGCACTAATTCTCAATCCCTTCCAATACGTAACAAATTCCCCCATCGACTTAGGCATCGGAGGGTGGTTGGCACGCCACCACACCGTGACTTAGCTCTTACGCTGTGTCTTTGCAGAAGCAGTGCGAGGCCGGATACAAAGTCGATTCATCACCGGCGCGTCGTGGGAAACAACTTTTTCCTTTACGGTGAATAGTTTTGCATGGTGAATACCCGATCTAGCAGAACAACGATGGCTTCAGAACCCCCACAAATGGGCGTCGACGACGCCACCAAGACCGCCGCAGCGGTCAAGGCCGCCGAGGCAGCCAAGGCTGCAAGGGCGGCCAAGGCCGCTGCTGCCGCCGAAAAAGCTGCCAAGGCGATAGAAGCAGCTAAAGCGCGCGGCGGCTAATACCCATTTGGAGGAAGCAAGGCGGGGGCATCGATAACCCGAAGCATTTGCCCTAATGCAGGAGCAAATAAAAACCTTAACCCAAGGATTACAGACTGCCATGCAGGAAAACGCAGCCTTGCGTCTGCAAATCTCTGAGCCGAGCATCTTGAACCTACAGCATAGTCCACCCGAAGAAGAGAATCACGAAGAGGAAAATGGGTCCAGTGAAGAGGAAAGCCAGAACCGGCGAAGGAATAGCAAACCTCCCCTAGAAAAGTCGCCCCATGAACTAGGGGTAATTCTCAAAATGCAGAATCAGATAGAAGGGTTAATGAAGCAAGTTATAGTATGAGACTCTACCACGGTAGAGGAGCTGGTCCAAAATACAGATTCACCCTTCACTTCGGAAGTCATGGGGCGTCCGCTTCCAAGGAAGTTCAAGATGCCTCAGTTGGAAACATTCAATGGCTCTACGGATCCATTGGACCACTTGGAAACCTACAAATCCCTGATGTATCTACAAGCAGTCCCAGATGAAGTCATGTGCCGAGCTTTCCCAGTTACGCTTAAGGGAAGTGCCCGAGCTTGGTTCAACAAACTTCCCCCGGGGAGCATACGTAGTTTCAAAGAGCTTAGCACAAGTTTTGTAAGCTACTTCATTGCTGGCCAACGCTACGGCAAACCAACAACACACCTTTTGACGGTAAAACAAGGGCGATGGGAATCCTTAAGAGATTTCACCACCAGGTTCAACAAGGAGGTGGTCCAAATAGACGAAGCTGACGACAGCGTGAGTATAACTGCGTATATAGCTGGACTGTACCCAGGATAGTTTTTATACCTTTTATCTCAGGAACCACCCAAGACCCTGGCAGAACTCATGCTCAGGGCACAGAAGCACATGAATGCCGAAGAGGCCGTCTACGCACGGCGAGCCCGTGATGGCTTCGATCCCCAGGCAGGGCCATCACAGGTTGGAGAATTTCCACCATCTGACAGAAAGAGAAGAGACTCCACCCGTAAGGCGGGGGGAGAGCCGAGAAGTAAGAAGATGGATGTAAGGACTTCCCCTAAAAGGGGAGGAGGGCCGCCTCAGGGTCGTTACAAACAATTCACACCACTCATAGCTACGGCAGAGCAAATCCTCAGCAACCTCCAAGACGATCCAGACCTCAAGTGGCCCGGAAAGTTGAGGTCTGATCCAAGTAAGAGATCTAAGGATAAGTACTGCAGATTCCATAAGGACCACGGCCATAACACAGATGATTGCATAGATCTGAGGCAGCAAATCGAGGAGTTAATCCAGAGAGGCAGACTCCAACGTTTTGTGTCTAAGAAATATCAGAAACACCCCAGGAGGGATGATGCAGGCAAGGATGGAAGGGATAATGCTGCACCCCGGTCGGGTCCCATTGGAGAAATCAAGGTCATTCATGGGGGATTTGCTGGAGGAGGAGAGTCGAGCAATGCCAGGAAAGCTCATCTGAGGAAATTAAGAACGGAGGATTATCTGGAGGTCAACATCGTTGGCCGTCCAAATAAACTCCAGAAGAAGGAAGAAATACCGATAATTTTCTCAGAAGAAGACGCCAATGGAATTCAGGTTCCTCACGACGACCCTCTGGTTATCACTGTTGTCGTAGCCAACTACCTTACACGTAGTGGTGTCGGATATACAAATGAGCTCCCAGAGATATGTACCTCCATGCTTACGATCGGCTTTAAAGTTGGAAGGGAAAGACTAAAGCCTATGACCTCAGAGCTGGTTGGATTCGCAGGTACGCCTGTCCGTCCAGTCAGTCAAATAGCTTTACCTGTCACCATTGGGGAAGAGGGACGTCAGATCACCCGAATCATAGACTTCATTATAGTTAGCTGCCCTTCAGCATACAATGCCATATTGGGAAGAACGACCCTGAATAGCATTGGGGCCATAATTTCCACGTATCACTTGATGATAAAGTTCCCAACACCAGCAGGGGTGGCGTGCATAAAAGGAGATCAGAAGGCAGCACGAGAATGTTATGTCTCTTCACTCCGAGGTGCTAACATCACCATGACTATAGAAAGCCTCGACGCCCGAGACGAAGAAAAACTTCAACAAGGGAAACCTGTAGAAGAGCTCATAGAAGAGCTCCTCGAGCCAGGCCAGCCAACCAAGACAGTGAGGATTGGAATAGNAGGCTGAGCTCAGTGGCAAAGATGGAGCTTTTGCAATTTCTGAGGAAAAACAAGGATGTGTTTGCATGGTCCCATGAGGACATCTCGGGGATTGACCCAAGGGTCATAACTCACAAATTGAATGTGGATCCCACGGTTCGCCCAGTTAAGCAGAAAAAAAGAGTTTTTGCCCCAGAACGGAATGAAGCTGCAGCTAAGGAAATCGATAAACTTATCCAAGCAGGGTCTGTCCGAGAAGTCCTCTACCCCGATTGGCTGGCGAACGTGGTTATGGTAAAGAAAGACAATGGTAAATGGAGAATGTGTGTAGACTTTACCGATCTTAATAAAGCATGTCCAAAGGATAGCTTTCCATTACCAAGGATTGATTCCTTGGTGGATTCTACAGCAGGTCACGAGCTCCTAAGCTTCGTGGACGCGTTTTCAGGCTATAACCAGATCCAAATGCATGCTCAGGACCAAGAGAAGACGTCGTTCATCACGGACAGGGGGCTCTACTGTTATAAGGTGATGCCTTTCGGTCTTAAGAACGCAAGGGCTTACATACCAAAGGTCGGTAAATAAGATGCTTAAACGGCAAATAGTATTAAACATAGAAGTATATGTGGACGACATGCTGGTCAAAAGTGCCAAGGCACAGGACCATGTGGTAGATCTGGAGGAAACTTTCCAAGTCCTCAGGAAGTATCAAATGAAGCTCAATTCAACAAAATGTGCGTTTGGGATATCCTCAGGGAAATTCTTGGGCTTCATGGTGTCTCAAAGGGGAATTGAAGCCAATCCTGAAAAGATTCGGGCCATCCTTTCTATGCGCTCGCCTCAGAACATCAAGGAGGTTCAGAAATTGACAGGGCGTGTTCATGCCCTAAGCGTATTCATCTCACGAGCCACCGATAAGTGCGGGTGTTTTCTTTAAGGTTTTGAAAAAAGCCTTTGAATGGACAAAGAATCGAAGAAACAAATTTTCAACCGGTTGAAGGAGTATCTTACATCCCCCCCGCTACTGAGCAGGACTCGAGACGAAGATGACCTCTTTATTTACCTAGCTGTTTCCCCTCACGCCATTAGTGCGGTCCTATTACGGGAAGAACAAGGAATGCAACTCCCAGTGTATTACATCAGCAGAGCATTACGAGGAGCTGAGCTGAGGTATCCCAAAGCTGAAAAGATAGCTTTTGCAATGGTAGTAGCGGCTAGAAGGCTACGGCCATACTTCCAGGCTCATCCCATTAAAGTACTTACGGATCAGCCCCTTCGAAGAGTTCTCCACTGTCCAGAGACGTCAGGACGATTAATCCAGTGGTCCATAGAACTTGGCGAATTTGATATAGAGTACAGACCCCGAACTGCCATCAAAGCACAAGTGCTGGCGGACTTCCTGGCAGAATACACGTATCCAGAGCCAGAAGAACCTCCTCAAGAAGATCCCAAGCCTTGGGTTCTACAGGTTGACGGATCAACAACCAAGGAAGCGAGTGGGGCAGGCATGATCTTGACATCTCCAAAAGGACAACGCCTAAGCTACGCCCTTAGGTTCGAGTTTAAAGCAACCAACAACGAGGCGGAATATGAAGCTCTAGTTGTGGGACTGGAACTGGCTAAGGCCGTCGGAGCTGATCATGTGTTGGCTAAAAGCGATTCGCAGCTGGTTGTAGGACAAGTCCTAGGAGAGTATACAGTAAGAGAAGAGGTGATGCAGAAATATTTGGATAAAGTACAGTCCCTGGCGGCAAAGTTTCAAAGCTTCGACATCGCCGAATCCCGAGGAAGACAATATGGAAGCTGACTATTTGTCAAAGCTCGCCACGGCCAGGAAGAGGCCATTCCACGGAATGCCCCAATACGTTATCTAGAGTTCCCCAGTATCTTTGCCCCAAGAGCACAAGTGCAGACCATTGACTATAGCAACTCATGGGCTACTCCTATAATCGATTATATTACAAAGGGGACCTTACCAAATGACAAAGTCAAAGCTAGGCGGCTCAAGATCGTACGCCAAGTACCTAATGATGGGAGATGTGTTGTATAGGAGGAGCTTCGTTGCCATACCCGAGGTGTCTAACTGGCCGAGGAATATACGCTGAAGCTATGGAGGAGGTCCACCAAGGCGTGTGTGGGGATCACCAAGGTGGCGCGATTCTAGCCTATAAGCTTCTCAGGCTAGGATATTATTGGCCAAGCAGAAAGTGTAAGGATTGCAACTCGATGGTTCAGAAATGTGAGAAGTGCCAACTCTTTGCAAACATAACTCATGGGCCTCCAAGGGCCTTGACCCCAATGAGGGGACCATGGCCATTTGCCCAGTGGGGAGTAGACCTGATTGGCCCGCTTCCCATGGCAGCAGGGCAAGTCCAGCACGCCATTGTAGCTATTGACTACTTTACAAAGTGGGTTGAGGCTAAGGCATTGGCCACAATAGCAGCCGAGAGGCAACAATCGATTTCTTATGGAAATTTCTCATTAGTCGTTTTGGGTTACCAAGAGTGATAGTCACAGACAGGGGAAAGCAGTTTGATAATGCTCAGTTCAAGGAATACTGTATTTCTAAGGGGATACATGTGCATTTTGCGTCCAAGGCCCACCCTAAAGCTAATGGCCAGGTGGAAGTGACCAACAGAACGATCAAGAAAGGAATTAAGAAGAGGTTGCGAGAAGCCAAAGGAGCTTGGCCAGACGAGCTATACAATGTGTTATGGGCATACCGTACAACACCCCGAACTGCAACAGGAGAAACCCCATATTCCCTTGCATTTGGGGCTGAAGCGGTAGTTCCAATCGGGTTGAACTTCTCAACTCTGAGCGGCAAGCATGGACCAAAGAGAAAACGGGAAGATCTCGTGACGAGTGGATCTCTTAGAAGAAAAAAAAAGGATACAAAGAATGGCAAGAATAGCGATCTACCAAAGAAAGAATGGTCAAGTATCATGAAGCACAAGTTAGGCCAAGAGACTTTCAGGCCGGTGATCTAGTTCTAAGGAAAGTGGATCCTACGGGGAAGAAGGTGGGCAAACTTGGCCCCAACTGGGAAGGGCCCTACCAGGTCCTGCACCATATCAAAGCTGGAGCATATAAGCTTGCAACCCTAAGGGGAAGGGAGATACCAAATTCCTGGAATGCGGAGCATCTCAAGAAGTATTACAAGTAGGTGCATGTTAATTTATTTCTGTTTTTAGGAAACCGAAGCTGTTTTTAGAAAACTCTTCGTTCAAATAAAACTCTGGTGATAGAATTATTAGAACTAGATGTTTCGTTTATATAGTCCCTGTGGCCAATAAATTCCCTACGAGGGAAATTTGTTTTTGTTTATTTCCTGTTAAGCATGATATGGTTCAAGTATAATAAAACAGCAATAAATAAAATTCTTCAATTTTATTTATAAAACCCACATCCCTAATGGAATGTGGATAGTTATTACACAAAGGACTCTGTGGACAAACCCACAAAAGTCACAACCTAATCACTACCACCCTCCCTTGGAGGGGAGGGAATCGGCGGCGGTGGCTGCCCCTGGAAAGCTCCCAACTGATCCCAGTTGGCAATCAGCACCATACGCACCGTCTTCTCCATGACGGAAACTGAATCCGTCATAGCCTCCATCTTGGCCGCGAGGCCATCAACAGCAACCTTCAAACTTTGAAGTTCTTGACATAACTTTGCGATTTGCTCGTTGTTTGCCATAGTAAATTTGAAGGCAGAATATGGAATGGGGAGTAGATTATAAGAGTTGTTGGTATTTATAGAGCAAAGAGGCGGTTCGATAATAACCGCCAAACCAATCAAACATAATCACCATTAAAACCGTTCTTAAAACTGCTATCTCAACCGCACTGAGTAATGGGAAGTTTCAAATCCAGACACCTCAAGCAGTTGAAACGAACGTCTAATAAATATACACGACTCTTCTCCCAAAGCAAACCTCATGCGACTTGCTAAGCTGTATTATCTTGCAATAATAAATGTTAGCATTGAGAAACACCTACGGGATAATCAATTAAGTATATTAATTGTTTAACAACAGAACCAATTATATACTTAGGGGAGTGGAACCGTCACTTCCTCATCAGACGTAGCAAAGCTATGCAAATTAAAGAGCTCCGAGAAAATTCCGAAGCTCAATAGAATTAAAAGAGCTCCGGAAAAATTCCTAAGCTCAGCTAACGTGGCAATGCTACAAAATTTCAAAGAGCTTAGGGCACAGTCCCAAGCTCAGAAGATGTAGCACAGCTATACTCTTTACAACATTTTAACTCGCCCACCAAAAGTCCCACGGGAAACATTAATAAGTGTTTCAATTGCTAGGACGCAAGCAATTAACACACTTAGGGGAGTAACAAGCATACTATACGGGCTATGAAAAGTCTGGGAAACATACCCTGTGCTTAAAAAATATTATGACTACGCAGCAACGATTACCCGACTTGATGCAACAAAAGGGCATACTCAACATGGCGGCTAAAACAATAGAAGGCGCCCGCTTGTAATTAGCTCAAAACAGAGAAGCACACTTTTTTTCCAAATTCACTTTTGTTATGTCACCAAAAAGCAATGAGCCTCTATCGGGCTCCTAAGCAAGAATAATGCAGCCTACTTCCATCCCAACAAGTTGTCTTTCATCTAACAAGAAAAGTCTTCCCAGCCAAGGCTGGAGCTAAAGCCAAACAGTCAGGCTATTTCCAAACCAGCACAAAAATACGAAAGTATTAAAAGTATTTAGTTACAGACCCAATGTAAAATAAAAGTTTCAAGAAAGGCCATTCAAAGGCCCAAGGAGGAACCATCAAGAGTTTTTCCATCACCAGGCAAGGGACCACCAAACCGCATAAAAGAGGGATTCGGGGGATCGAGAGTCGGGGAGACTTTTTTAGGAGTTTGCGGAAGGGATCTGACGGAAGTGCTTGGGGGATGGATGTGTCCTTAGAAGTCGCTGGTCATCACCTTCATCACTTACCTTACGCCCCCCCATCGGCACACGAGGGGCCCTTCATCATCTTCAACTTCAAATTTGGAAAAATCCAAATTTGGGGAAAGCCGCCATTTGCTTGGCTCCTCATGGCTTCAAAGCCATCGAAGTACTGCTGGGTAATATCTTAGCGGTATTCAGGGGACTGAAGGAAAAGTTCAATGGCATCCCTACGAGCACTCTTCACCTTCTCAAGCATCCCCGCACTCATGGTCCTGTACTTCTCCATTTCCACGTCCCATTCAGAAATCCTTTGTTCCAAGCTCCGGGCCGTGGCTACAGCAGTATCTCTCTCCTCCTCTAAGCCCCTCTTAGACTTGAGCGCAACATCTCTCTCTTGTGTCTTTTTGAAGATCACCGCCATTGATGCACTTTGTGCATTAAGCTTGATGTTGGCCTCGTGGAGGGTAGCCACTTGCTTACTTAGGCTGTGACTTTGGGAGGCAAGATAATGGCCACGAGCCATGGCCTGCAAAAAAAAAAAAAAAAAGAAAGGAAAGTTAATAAAAAGATCAGATTAGCGGAATTGCTAAAAGCATCAAAAACAAAATATATACCATGCCCAGTTCCACCAGCATTTGTTCCCCGACTGCCTGAAGAGACATTTCAGCCATCAACTCCTTATCAGCCTCACAAAGCAAAACTAGAGGCACGCTCAAGAGCATCTTGGCAATTACTCAAAGAGGGGCCGCCAGAGGTCCTCACTTTCGACAGACGGAGCCCCTTCCACTCGACTCCAAATTTTAGCTTTCCTTTTGGCTTTCTCAAAGATCTCCTCCTACAACTTGCTCAACCACTAAGTCAAGGGTGGGGTCCCGAGAAAAGTCAAAGATCCGTGAAACCATCAACGTTCTCTCTCCCTTTCAAGGCGAGAGCTCTTCCTTTTTGGAGCCACGCCCCTAGGTGATTGCTTTGCCCGCTCAGCTTTTAGTTGGGCCAGCAAACTTCTATCCATTTTTGGTGCCATCTCCTTGTCTTCACCCTCTTCTTCTGAAAAAGAAAGAATGGAAACAATGAGAAAGTCAGCAGAAGAATCAATACCCAAACAGAAATACGAAATACCTCCTAAAAAAGCTAAAATCTCACGAGATGTTTCTGGGCCCAGTAGGTAAGTAGCTAAGGATTCCGGAGACACAAGCAACCCCCAGCTATGAATTTCGTAGCTCCAGGCCAATCTCAATTCTGCCTCAGTGGCAGGGGTCAACGGAAATATGGAACGAGCTGCAATACGAAAATAGAACGAAGATCCTTGAGAATGAAGGATTAGTAACAATATTCAAAAAAAAAAGAGAGAAAATGGAGCTACGGCTTACAACTCAGAATGGGCTCCCCCCATTTATTGGGGACACGCTGGGTGTAGGACCCAATCTCCCAACTAGGGAGTTCCCATCCGTCTCCCCCAACAAAGAAAAACTTTTCCTTCCAATTCTTATCAACACTGGGAAGATCGGTGACCAAATCTCCTCCACCAGGCCTTTTGGTAAAATAGTACCACCCTGTACCCCCAGGAGCTTCTTTTGTCAGGTATTGGTTGAGAAAGGGGCCTTTTGTTAAAGGGGTAAGGCCGTCGGACATGGCCCCCCAGAGGGCGGCGCAGCCAATCAGTAAACGCCACGAGTTGGGAACAATTTGTCCCGGCGCTAAACCCAAAAAGCTGAGTACTTCCCTCGCCACAGCAGGGAAAGGCAGGCGGAGCCCCCCTTCTAAAGCCCCAACATAGACACAAGTTTCGTTTTCAACAAAAGAACAGGCTCGCTCAGACTCAGAAGGTTTCCTAAGGGTTACAGAGGAGGGAATCGAATACCTAACCCTAAGAACAGCCAAGTCCTCATTCGAAATTTTAGAGGAAATAGAGGAAGCAGAAAAGACAGGAGCCCTACGGGAACCCCTCGAAGAGGACGGGGGAGACGAGGATTGGGCGCCACTAAGATAGCCCACAGAAGGTGGCGCCCTAACCACACTACTACGACGCACCAGAGTCCCCTCATCCGCCGTCGTCCCTTCGACTTCAAGAATCGAGGAAAAATCAAGTAGGTCCTCCGACATTAGGGTTCTGATGGACGATCGTGGGTAAGAAGAATCCAAGAAATCGAAAAGTTCTCGAAAAACCCTATCTTGAAGCACAGAAGAACAGGGAGCGAAACCTTCAATAATGGGGGGCGCGAGGTTGACGGAAGCAAAACTGACCAATCTAGCGTAAATAAACCCCCCAGGAACAGCCCTTACGGGGCTCGGAATCCCTAAACCCGAAGAAGAAAAATCTAACATGAAAAGGAGAAGAACAGCAAGAGGACGGGAACGTACCTAAAAGGTGATGGACACTAAGCACAACGGTGGGGTAGAGACCACGAAAAGTTTCTCAAAGCAGATCGTCTAGGTAAAACTCCGGAGCCTTTCTGAGAAGAAGGGATGATCAAAAAAGAAGGGAGCTGAAGTGATAAGCACTCACCCCGAGGGAAAACTCCTCGATCACCGTCCACTTCCTGGTGCAAAGGGAGCCGGGATTTAGACACCTGGCCCACGAAGTGACCGATGCATTTAAAACCCCTCGATGGGAAGAAAGGCGGTAACCGCCATGCACCGTTAGTGGGTGTTCCCAACCTCCAACTTAGAGCTAGAGCTCGGGAACAGGGGAGTACCTGGTAAGTAGGGAAAACTTGACACAGCCAGCTTGGAAATATGAGCGGACTTGGGGAGTGAAGAACCAGCTCCACCTGGGCCTCCCTGGAGGGCGTCACCAGAAAGCACAACAAGATGTCCAACTTTCGAAAAGACGAGCCGGGTACAAAGCTTGGAGTCGGCCGAGGAGGTCAAGCTAGGGGTTGGGTAGGTATCGCACCAAAGAAGATGCTTATCCCGCACGAAGATATCGATCGGCAAAACTGCAATCACGTGGGATAAAGAAGAAGAAACGGATAAGATAGACATTAAATCCAAGGATAAACACGGCTAATAAAGGGTAACGAATCCAAGCCGAGGTCGAAGGAATGAGGAGTCCCGGATAAGGCAAGACTCCACCCTCATCAATGGGATAACCCAGAAATACTCCGGAACACAATCCTAATAGGACTCAACCTCCAACTAAATGCCAATAAAAAGCAACGGAAGGAATCCAACTAAGGTACGCACAATTGTTAGCACTAATTCTCAATCCCTTCCAATATAGAACAAATTCCCTACTGACTTAGGCATCAGAGGGTGGTTGGCACGCCACCACACCGGTGACTTAGCTCTTACGTTGTCTTTGCAGAGGAACAGTCGGGCCAGATACAAAGCTGATTCATCAACTACTTACCATACTAAGTCACCTATATCAAAGCTTCGAACTGCCACTTTCTTATTATAATTTCTGGCTACTCTTGATTTTTGTAGCAGAATTTGATTCAGAGCTTTAATCCTTTCTTCATCTATTTCTTCAAGTTCCATGTACATTGCTTGATGCTATGCTCCAATGTCTAAATCATTTTGAGAAACAACCCTTTAACATTTAACCACAATCTCCATTGGCAAAACAGCCTCATGTCCATAGGTTAGAGCAAAAGGAGTAACTCATGTACTGACCTTTTTGGTGGTTCGATATGCCCATAATACATTTAAAAGTAAACTTGGCCATTCTTCTGGGTTCATTCTTTGAATACCTCTTTTGATAATCTTAATGGTTGATTCTGTTTGACCATTCGATTGAGCATAGTAAGGAGTAGAATTAATTAAAGAAACTCCATGGGTAACTGCAAAAGCTTTTACTGCTCTACCTTAAAAAATGGACCCATTATCCACTGTTATAGTTTTTGGGGACCCAAATCTATAAATAATGTCTTTGATGAATTCAATGACTTGTTCTTGAGACACGCTCTCTAAGGTTTGAGCTTCAACCCATTTGGTAAAATAATCAATGGCCACTAAAATGAATTTATCTCCCTTTCTAGAAGCAGGATAAATCATACCGATCATATCCATTGTCCAACCTCTAAATGGGCAAGGTTTAACTGCATAATTTAATTCAGTAATTCACAATTGTTTGAGAGGCTCTGTCTTTTGACAAGCTTGGCATCCTTTTGCATAGTCATTGCAATCTTTAAGGATACTAGGCCAATAGTATTCATACCTTTGAACCAACCATCTCATCTTAATTCCTGCTTGGTGAGCAACACAAATACCTTCATGGACTTCTGCCATGATTTTAAAGGCATTAACTTTATTCAAGCACTTAAGCAAAAGTCCATCTGCTCCCCTTTTGAACAGTTCTCCATAATACATAATGTAGTTAACAGATCTTAGCCTTGTTGCTCTATTTGTTTTAGCATCAAATTTTGTCAAATAATCAATCAACGGTTGTCTCCAATCATTTTGATTAGGAGAAGTAGTGATTTCACTTACTTCAAAGTCCAAATTCCTATCTTTGCATGGGGAGAGATTTTCTCAAGGCCAATTGGCAAAACTCTCTGCTTTCATCAATGACAAACTTGAATCCTGAGGCTCTTTGAGCTATGGCATTTGCTTCTCCATTAAAGAATCTTGGTATGTATGAAAAAGTAATCATATGGAATTGCATAATTAACAATTTCATATATTGAAAATAAGGTTTTAAACTAGAGTTATGGCAACTGAATTCTCCATTAACCTGATTTATGACCAACTGAGAATTTTCAAATACTTCAACTACGTCAACCTTCAAAATTAGCAAAAGTTCTAAACCCATTATTAATGCTTCATATTCTGCTTGATTATTTGTACATTCCCCCTCATTTATCCGAAACCCAAATTTGGTTTTCAAACCTTGGGGGGATTCCAAAACAACTACAATTCCAGCCATTTGGGATGTTTTCGAACCATCGAACCACATCTTCAATGGCTTAATTGTTATTGAATCAACATCAGCTATCTCAGGAGTCTCAACTTTATTTGGATGATCAACCAAAAAGTTGGCTAAAGCTTGTCATTTAACTGATTTTTGAGGAACATACTCTAGATTAAATTCAATTAAAGATACAATCCATTTCCCAATTCTACCACTAAACACAGGTTGACACAACATATACTTCATAGCACCAGTCTGGAAAATTACGTAAGTTACTCTAGGCATCATATAGTACCTGAGTTTCTTTGAAGCAAGGAACAAAGTTTAACACAACTTTTCTACTTTAGAATACCTACTTTCACAATCATTAAGAAATCTACTTAGATAATAAATAGCTTGCTCCTTCCCTTCTTCATTGTCTTGAGCCAACAGGACTCATATTGAATCACAGTTTGTTGTTAAATACAACTTAACGAGCTCTCTTTTTGTAGGTGGAACAAGAATTGGTGGATTGACCAAGTACTCCTTGATGGCGTTGAAACCATCATCATGCTCCGTTGTCCATTCGAAGTCCTCTCCATCCTTCAACTTCAACAAAAAAGAAAAGGC
Source organism: Vaccinium macrocarpon (assembly GCA_022606695.1). Taxonomy (NCBI): domain Eukaryota; kingdom Viridiplantae; phylum Streptophyta; class Magnoliopsida; order Ericales; family Ericaceae; genus Vaccinium; species Vaccinium macrocarpon. The sequence continues at coordinate 22,071,609 of CM040179.1, forward strand.
TTTAGTTTTTCCTGCAGTATTAGATATAAATCTTCGAAGGAAATTCAATTGACCAAGAAATTTTTGAAGTTCTTTCTTGTTTGAAGGAGATTTTGCTTCAATAATAGCCTTAGCTTTATTTTTATCAACTTGAATACCTTTTCTATGGACTAAATATCCAAGAAAGTTTCCTGCCATTACTCCAAAAGTACATTTAGCAGGATTCAACTTTAGTTGATAATGCTTCATCTTTGAAAAGACTATTTTTAAATGTTTTACATGATCATCAACAGATTCTAATTTGACAATGATGTCATCTATGTAACATTCTTAAAAAAACTCCAATTATTTCATGAAAAATAGTGTTCATAGCTCTTTGATAAGTAGCACCAGCGTTTTTGAGCCCAAAAGGCATTTTGACACACTCAAAGGTCTCAAGGTTACCAGAGGCTCTAAATGCAGTATTATGAACATCTTCTTTAGCTATACAAATTTGATTATACCCTGGATATCCATCCAGAATAGACATGAGTGTATGACCTGCAGAACTATCTACAAGCATGTCGACTACAGGCATTGGGTATTCATCTTTAGGGGTTGTAGTGTTCAAATTTCTAAAATCAATGCAAACCCTAATTTTTCCATTTTTCTTGATAATTGGAACAATATTTGATAGTCATTCTACATATCTTGTTGTTCTAATAAAGCTAGCGTTTAAAAGGTTTTGAATTTCCTTTTTAACAAATGATATGGTTTCAGGAAACATTTTTCTTGGAAGTTATTTGAAAGGTTTGCAATTAAGTTTAATAGGCAATCAATTAAGTTTAATAGGTAATCTATGTTCAACCAAATCTCTACTCAAACCTGTCAAGTCTTTATAACTCCAAGCAAAGCATTCTTTGTTCTCTTTAAGCATTGCAACCAATTTGGCCTTTGAAACAGAGTCCAGTTCCTTGTTGATTTGCACAGTATTTGGAACAATTCCTTCTCCCAATTCCACTTCTTCTAAAGGATCTTGGGAGTCAACATGGCCTATAAAGGCTTTTTCAAATTCAATTGGTTTAAACCCCCAGTTAGATTTCTTAGCCAATAATACTTCTCAATCGTTTGTTTCTTATAACTTCTACTCTATTTCTAAAGCCATAAACTTAACTAAAGCCAATGAATTGGATTCTTCGAACTCTGTCTTGGACTCACATCCAAGTAGCTTCATCTAGTGGATTGTCTAATTCATAATCAATTGCTTGCTTAAGCCTAGATTTTAACTCTGTCAATTCTCCAATTTCCAAAACATTGGATGGAGGGGTGGCAGGTTGTGCAATTTCACATAGATGAATAATTTCAAGTTTATACATTTCAGCCTCCGCCCAATTTGTTAAAGTACTGAAGGGATGCGGGTTTGCTTTTACTTCTTTGACCCCCACTTCCTTCCCATTTTCATACTTCACAATCATCAAGACTTGATGCATTGAAGATGGAATACAACCATTGACATGAATCCAATCTCTACCAAGTAAAGCGTTATACTTTCTTGTAAAAGTATCCACTACAAAGAAAGTTGTATCAGTTTCAACTTGGAAAACTTTTAGGCTTATAGAAACAATTCTCTTAGGACTTTTACTTTCACCAGTGAACCCAGCTATGGATGTGCTTGTTGGGATTAATCGAACCTTTTCTTTTCCCAACTTCTTCAAGGTTCTAAAAGGTAGAATATTCACTGCTACACCATTATCAACCAAAACTCTGTTTAACAAAATCCCATCAAATAATGCAGATATGTATAATGGTTTCAAATGGTGTCTCATATCACTTGAAAGTGATCTAAAAGGATAGGAAATGTCAGCACAATTCAAATCCAAAAGCAAAGCATACTCAGAAATTGTTTCTGTTTCTGGAACAAAAATTGCTTTCTCCTTGGATGTCACTTCTGGTTTCTCCATTGGATTAACCATAATCATAAGCTCTTCTTCTTTTTCCTCCTTTTGAATCTTAGAAATTAGAGCTCCCCAACCATCATTCAAACCATTATCATATGTAAGATCATATTCATCATCACTTGTTAACTCAATAATCTCCATAAGGACATCAATTGATTGTCGTGTCCTTCGAACTGGTGAGCAATTTGGTCCAAAAGGTCCAAAGTTAATGAATGAAGGAGAAACCATATTAATCTGCACTTCAGGTAAAGTTCCAAATTGAATGGTCATTTTCTCTTGTGCTGGTAACCCTGAAACATCTTCTATTATGTTCACTTTTTCAGAAACTTCCATTGTAGAAATTTTCATAAGGGAACATGTTTCAACAAGAGATGAATTCATTCTTTCACCTTCTTCATGTTCCACTATCATGGCTTCTAGTAAGCTAGATTGATAGCTTGCCAAAGAATTTGGTGAAGCAGGGCTATTTTGGGGTACTTCAATGTCCATTCTTGCAGCCAAACTTTTCAGTGTTTCCTTTTCTGATTAAGTAAACCCCTTTGAAGAGATTCTTCAGAATCTTCTCTTCGAAGTCTATTATACCTTGGGTTGAACTTATCACCACCATTAGGATTTTTCTTAGATGCATATTCTTCCATCTGGAAACTAGTATACCTCCTTTGCAGTTTCCTCTTCTGAGTTTGAGTTTCCTCTTCTGAGTTTGAGTCAGCATAGGAATCATTTGAGGTGTCTTGGTCTTTGGATATCTAACTACTATTGATTGACCAGCAGGAGAGTTTGGAGGTTTGACTATTTTATTTCCAACTTTCGAAGGAGCTTTGTATCATTGGAAGAGCTCTGGCTTGACTTTATTCAAAAATCAATCAGGAACTCCCTTTACCAAGGAAAATTGTTCTCCTAGTCCTTCATTTTCCTAGCCCATTGGGGCCTTTCCAGTGTTAACTTTCTTCGAAGGAGGATAATCTCTCTTCGAAGTCGGTAGAACTGGACTAGAAGGTACATTTCTTTTAGAAACCAACCAAGGCTTCTCATTTTTTTCATAACTTGTGCTTATCCAGGGTGTTCTTTCATTATTTTGATCTAAAGCCTTTCTTTCCATCCTTTTTGGAAAGAAATCAACCTCTTGTCGAACCAAGTCTTAAAAACCAAGTAGTTGGATCTACATTCCATGCATAAGCACTCTAAAAAGAAAGCTTCAAGCATAGGAAGATGAGACTACTTTTGGCCTTCCTCTACCATGGGATGAACCCTCTTTTGCATACTTTGGTTTGTTGTTTCTGTAGGAATCATTTCAAAGTTGACCACCTTTTGGCCTTCCTCTACCAAATTGAATATAATTCATTTCAACATGCACCTGCTTGTTTTGCCACACTTCTTGAACTGTTTTGGCCAAAGATGTTGGCACATTAGTGTCAGCAGTTACTTCTTCAATCTTTGGAAATGGATCAATATCTATCCGCATAGCGTTTTCTGGAAACATGATCCTTCCTTTCTTGATCTGCTCTTGAATCCTATCACAGAAAACATTATAGTTCTTAGTTGAATGAGTCCAAGAAGCATGCCATTTACAATAACTCTTTCCCTTTAATTCTTCCAAAGTTGGAAGTTTAACATTTTCGGGAAGTTTTATAAACTTCTTCTTTAAAAGATAATCAAAGATTTAATCTGATTTAGAAACATCAAATGAGTATATTTTGCTAGTTGTTTTCTTATTATTCCTTGGTGCTATAGAAGAATCTTTTCAAACCAGACATTCACACACACAAGGATCATGATCAACAATTTCAGCAACATTGATTTCATAAGTAGGATCCTTATTATAAGTAGAATAGGAAGAATTATTCCTATCAACATCTACTTCTAGCAAAGATTTATATCTAGATGCTTTTTTAAGTTAGATCAACCAAATCTCTAAATTCAGTAGAATCGAACTTCTTTCTAAGTTCTCTACTTAGGCCATCTTGTGCTATTCTGACAAACTCAACTTCTGGTAACTAAAGTTTGCATTTGTTTCTAGCCCTTTTAAGTCTAGTAATGAATTAAGCAGCCTTTTCATCAGGTTTTTGTTTTAATCTTGCTAAATCAACCATAGTGACTTCAAGTTCAGTTTAGTAAAACTGTGCATGGAACAATTCTTCCATCCTTTGCCAATTTGGAACTGACTCTGATGTCAAATTAGAATACCATTTGAAGGTTGTTTCTGTCAAGGAATTAGAGAATAATTCAACTTAATGAACCCATTATTTCCTAATTCCTTACACTGAATAATAAATCTAGCAATGTGTTCAATTGTTGATTGTTTTCCATCCCCGTGAAATATTGTAAAATCTGGGATCTTAAATCTCCTAGGGACTTTGAACTGCCTATCTATCCATTTTGAATAAGGTTTTCTATACATTTGAGTTTGTGCCCCCCAGTTTAGAGGTCCATAAACTTCTTGCATAAGGCCAAGTATTTCATCTCGAAGGGTGGGGTTTCCCTCTAAATGAACTCTTGAGTTAACAGGAGGTCCCCAATTCACATTTCTAGCCATGTGGTCTTCTGGAAATCTATCAAAAGGACCATCAAAAGGCTGGGGTTGTTTGTAAGCTCCTTCTTGCCCTGTATAAGGTTCATAAAGGTGATTCGAATGTACCCTTCCCATCTCTGGTATTCCTAGATACTTAGGAACTCCAATTTTTGGATTAGGCATCTTTGAACTAGCCCTATAAGTAAAATGATTTCCTGTGGAATAGTTGTATTCTTCGAACCCATAATCATCATTTTTAAAACTTTTATCCCCACCTACACCATCAAAACAAGGTTTGAAAGTGATATTAGTGGTTTCCTTGAATGTTTTCTTAGGCTTAGGAGTTTGAAAATCATAAATCTTTGCAAGTTCATACCAAGATTCTGGTATTTAATCCACATTAATAGGCTCTTTTCCAGGCCTAAATTTATGTTTGCTAGAACTAGCGTCTCCTTTATCTTTTCCAGATGAAGGCACAAGTTCACTCCTAGACTTTGATTGTGCTTCCAATCTTTGAAACATAAGTTTCTGGGTTTCAGCCAATTCTTTAATTGTCGCAATCATTTTGGCAAATTGGCCAAATAACACATTTCCTCCAACTTCTGAATTTTTTGGGTCATCAATTTTCACAGTATTGTTATTCCTACTGTTCATACGAGAACTTTGGCCAATTCCAACATTTGTATCTTGACCAGTATGGGTCTCTGGACCTGTTCGAGGTCCTTCAACCTGTTCGTTCTTTTTAGGATTAACATTATTCTCACCTTCTAGCGTTTGGCCAATTTGAGAATCATTTGTTAGCTTCTTAAATTTTGGAGCCATTCAACACTTTCAGGGGTCCCATCGGGCGTGCCAAAAAATATTTTTGGTTCTTTTACTTCTTTGCAATGAAAAATAATTGAGTGCTAGCATGTCAAAGAGAGTTTCAATCTCCTCTCTCAGATTAACTTTAGAAAAAACCAAATCTAATCAGGCGATTGTGTTTTAAATGGTTCAATTACCTCGATTAAAATGATTTTTTCTCTCAAAATGAAGAAATACAAACCAATATACTTAGGAAATTAAAGAACAACAAAGAAAAAAGATATTTCGATTAACAAACCAAAGATAAACTTACTTTGAAATTGCCTTAAACTTTAAATAAAAGGTAATGAGAACTTCGAACAGATGATTGTTACAAGAACAATCGGGATTTATCCAAATCTACTTCCTAAACTACTTCGAACTGAGTTCAAAATCCTAAACAACTTGCCAATGAACAAACCAAGCATCATTTTGTTTGATAGCTGTTTGTTGAAGATTTGTCTGGGATTTTTCACTCTTCAATCACTTCTATTTATAGACGTTGCTTGATAGTTGAACTTCCCGCTCAAAGGTTTTTGAATTTGGCTTGCTTTGAACTCCACCTTTCACACTTTGAATTGGCAGTTTCTTCCCTCCTCCACGTCTGAATTTGAATTCTTGTAAATCTTCTTCCAAAAGTTTCTCATTGACTCTACATCGTTGCTCTTATTAACCCAAATGATTACATTTTAAGGAGATAATTGTCTTTCAAGACGTACTCCACGTGTTCTAACTGCTAATTGCCTGGTATCACAAGTTTACACGTGGATTTTACGAACTTAGCAATTAAAATCATGGCTTTGAAGTCTATCTTTTATAGCAGCGACGACTCGTAGCTGCCAATAACTGCTTTGTAATCTAAGAAATAATACGACATCGTATTTACTCAACCTTATTGCATTAATCCAATATATTTTCATTGACAAGCATTTGCCAACATTTGTCATTTTTGGCTACGTGTCAATTAATTACTGGATTTGTTAATTTTATATGTAAACACACGGCCATTGTGTACTTAAAATGATTAAATGCATTTTTGCGGCAATGTTCTAAACATCGTATTAGTACTATTTCTTGGTACCGATACCGACGGAATTTTGATTACCATTTCATACTTAGCATTTAGCGTTATAAAAACCATACATTGAAATGAATACTTAAATTTACTCTTAAAGAGATCAAAACATTCAAACAACATGGCAATATGTATTAAAAAATAGTAATAGTTGTGATAATGAAGATCACATATTCAGCAACAAAAAAAATTATAATTTTTTCGTAAAAAAGAATTAAATGTGAAATTACATCCTTGTAAATATTATTTCCTTTTCAAAATGTTTGTCTAGTTTCCAAAATAAGGACTTAGAAATAATTCAATTTTATCAATTAAAACTCGATATCTTTTCAGCAATGTACTTTATACCAAACTCCTTCATCTAAGACCAACAAATATTTTATTGACAGCGAGTAATGACCAAAACTATCACTTTGATCTTAGTCAAAAGGCAGAGAAAGGTATACCATAACTACCACTTTGCCCCATACGCATCAAATCCTAACACAGTCCTTACAACTACCTCACACACCAATTCCTAATAGAGGCCATTTGGTGCAACCAGAATATTCCATTGAGAGTATTAGAGAGAGAAACTCCTAAAATGAGATACTCTTATTAATTTTATTTTAAAATGATAAAAGCAACTAAATGAAAGGCTCTTAAACATATTTATAGATTCACATGACACTATGTGACAAAATGAAATACATAACCTAAATTCTACTACATCATGACTCTCTCTCTCTCTCTATCTCTCTCTCTCTCTCTCTAAAGAAACGTGTCCTCAAGTTGGACAACAAGATACAAAACAACTAAATACATGTAGCTGAATTTTTCCATAATCAATGTGTCTTCTTGCAACAACCAATCTTTAATACTCCCTCCGTCCCAATTTTATAGTCTCTTTTGGGGATTCTAACTTAATAAGGGAACATAATCATTGTACTTTTGAAAACATGTTTTTCCTTGTTTTACCCTTCAATCATTACAACTTCTTACTTTTTTATTACTTTTAACTTCAAAATATGAGAGTAAAAGAGGTAATTCCTTAACAATTACCCATTTAGTTTTGAAGTGGGACAATATTTTTGGAATGCCAAAAAGTGTCAACTGGGACTATAAAATTGGGACGGAGGGAGTATAAGCTTCATCTTATGAACATTCATTGTGTCCATACTTGTTGCAAATAGATCACTCTTTTGTCTTACCTCCCATGGACCACAATATCCTTGATCAAGCACTTGAAAAATACTCCCAAAGCATCCATCAAATAATGTCTCGTAGAACATAAAGAAGGCAACTCCACACTATGTTCAAAGCTTGGTTGCTTAAAGACCATTCGTCCATTCCTAAAGGATCAAGAAGTAGAGTAGTGTTTACCCTTTTTTGCCCACTTTGGACCTTGTGCAGGCACCACAACAACACAAAGTTGAATATCTTGCACTTGGGGCAACTTGGTAGACAACATTTCAAAGCATTCGTCAACTTTTGATTCAACCAACAACACTTCATCGAATAGTGAAGCTTCCAAATCATTCTCATACTCACAAAGTTGTGTTTCATTTTCAATCTCAAAGTCACAATCATCAATCTTTATGTCATAACTCTCGTCTAAGACTTGCCTACTATCTTCCAAAAGCATACAAGGCTTATAGAATGAAAGACTAGGTATTTCTTGTTATTGTTCTTCTACTGCAGGAGACTCTCCCTCTACAGAAAACTTGCCCTCAAGTAGGACAACAAGTCACAAAACAACTAAAGAAAGAATATAGAAGTATTTATTATGCAGCATCGAGTTAGGCATGTGGCTGCATTTCCTTAATCAACGAGGCTTCTTGCAATAACCAATCTCCAACATAAGCTTCCTTTTATGAACACTCATTGCGTTCATACTCGTGTGCAAATAGATCACTCTTTTGTTGTGCCTCCCACAGACCACAATATCCTTGAAGAAACACTTAAAAATACTCCCCAAGCATCCCTCAAATAATGTCTCATAGAACGTAACGAAGGCAACTCCACACTATGTTCAAAACTTGGTTGCTTGAAGACCATTCCTAAATGATCAACAAGTTGCCCTAAGTATTGTTTACCCTCTTTTGCCCACTTTGGACCTTGTTCGAGAACCACAACAACACAAAGTCGAATATCTTGCACTTGGGGCAATTCTTAAAGCATTCCTCAACTTTTGATTCAACCAACACTTCATCGAATAGTAAAGCTTCCAAATTATTCCCGTACTCACAAAGTTGTGTCATTTTCAATCTCGAAGTCACAATCATCAATATTTATGTCATAACTCTCGTCTAAGACTTGCTCACTATCTTCCCAAAGCATACAAGGCCTATAGCATCAAGTTCTCGGCATTTCTTGTTCTTCATTACTACCACAAATGTCCTCAAATTCTTCTTCTTCATTGTTACCATCAATTTTCTCATTTGGATACTCATCATAAACGTGAACATCTTCAAAGTTACCTCTGAAGTCTTCTTTTGGAGACTCATCAAAGATGGGAAGATCTTCAAATCCATCTTCAAACTTTTCTTTTGAAAACTCATCAAAGATTGGAACATTACCACTCATACTCATCATTAGAACATTGATCTTTCACAACCTCGACAAAGAGGGAATTAAGAACATGCCCACAAGCTTTTCCACCAACTTTCAACTCAAGAATTGGTTCTTCCAACTTGAAGCATTCAAATATTGTTGCATTGGGTGATTAGATTTCTAGTATCCAAAGTGCCAATTAAAAGATAATTTTCAATTGGGTCTCTTACCAAAACTAGTCGAGGAATTGGCATTGGGATGATGATGGAAAGAGAAGAATTCTTCTTTGAGTTTCTTCTTCATCTTATCCCAATCCGTAATATTTTCTTTGTCTCTCCTTTGTCGACTAACTTTGAGTTGTGTTCACCAATCCGAAACTCTTCCCTTAAGGCAACTAGATACCAATTTCACAAAACACAAAACACTCAATGGAAAACACTCTCAATGGAATTCAACTGATCAACAAAGCCTTGTGAGCTTCCACAGAACTTGGAAAGTTTAACCATAGCATTCCTCTCCCATTCATAAACAAACTTTGATTGGACTAGCTCTACGCCAATGCGGAGCAAATAACATATCCTCAAAATCAACTTCAATTGTTCTTAACAAAGTGACCTTTGGTTGGAGGTTCTAAGTGTCGCACTTCCTCAATCAAAGTAGTAACTTGTTTATTTAAATCTTCAATCTCAAGTTTTTGGTTGCCAAACTCAACTTCTACACCATTATTCACCACAAATCCTCTACCTCTACCATCTCTATGACCCATTACAACACCAAAAATCAACTCCAACAATTAAATCAACTCAAAATAAGCAACACTCACTCCGCTCAGGACTCCAAACCACCACAAATCGCAAGTAATCAACACAAATAATCCCAAATAATGACAAACCCACAACAAATCACAACAAACAAAAGCAAATCGCAGCAAACGAGACAAACCTAAATGAAATCGAACCTGAAATCGTAGTATAATGAGGTTAATTAAAATCACTGGGTCGAGCTCGAAATCATTGATTGAAGCTCGAAAAGCAAAATCAATGGCCGAAACTACTGATTCAAGTGCCTAAATAGGAGTTCGCAGGGTTGTACCACTGTTTCGAGTGCCGAAACAGTGATTCAAGACTGATTCAAGTGCAAAACAGGTGATTCGATTACCGAAATAGAACTTTGAAGGCCGGAAATGCTCGTCGAAATGGCCTAATCAATTGTTATAACCATGATTCGAATGGGTCAAGTTTGGAATGGTCCGAAATGGTGCGAAAGTGTGCATTTTGTGAAATGGGTTTCGATCAACCAAAACAACAAAACTAGTTTCAAAAATGGTCAATCTGTGGGTTATGAGGGTCGAAAATGAGTTTTAGGATCTTCGGTTGAGTAGATCTAGAGGAAACAAGTTATTTGCAGGCTTCAACGATATTTTTCGGTGCCATTTTAGGGTTCTGACGAGGTTAGGTTTCTTCCAAAGTTTCTGGCAAGATGAGCAAGGAGCTCTGATACCAAATGGTGCAACCAGAATATACCATTGATGGTACTAGAGAGAGTCCCGAAATGGGATACAAAGAGATAACTCTTGTTAATTCTATCTCAAAATGATGAAAGCTACTAAATGAAAGGCTCTCCAACTTATTATGGACTCACATGACACTATGTGACGAAATGAAATACATAACCTAAATTCTACTGCATCACCATTACCCACCATTTAACGGAGATTTTACTCAATTTCACCTCTTATTTCATCAAAACCACAATAAGAATTCAAGAACCGCAGAATGTTTCAATTTAGATATTATGCACGTTATAAGTAGTCGAGGTACACACCCGTATAATGAGACATTTACTTTGATGGAAATGTGAAGTCTGTGTGTGAGAAGAGGACACAAAATTTATATATATACAACACGGTGCAACGGAGTCATCACACAACAGACAACCAGAATCAGAATCTCCATCCAACAAGAGGCAGAGGGCTGACTGAAAATGCTTAATTCACAACTTGACCAATCACTCACAATCAGCAAACATCTGGAAGGATTTACCTTGTTATGAAACAAAACTATCTCCAACTGTTGGCTAATCTCATCGTAGCCATGATATGGAATCAATCTCAACCCTTGCCGCCTTATACAATTCAAGCCTTTTCGCACATTGTTGCCTCCTATCCATCAATGTTGGATCTTCATCTAACAATGTGCCCAGCTGTGCACCCTGAATATGGCAAAAGCAAATTTGTTACAACCATCACATCACCAGAGGAACTACTTCATGAACATGTTCGTTTTAACTTTTGCCTCTCTTCATAAAACATTAACCTTGTCTGCAGGACATTACAGACCAATGCCTAAACTTTGGTACTGTTTATTAGGAGTTCAGTACAATTAGAAAACAAATTATACCAGACAACCACGTACTTTACCCCAAATATTACTTTGATGTTTGGTCCTGCGGCTTAAAAATTGCCATCACATATTCACGTCCTCCGTCAATAGCCGCCCTTAAGGTAATGGAATGAAATATATGGCTGTCAGCGAACAGATTTGCTACCGCATTAATCCTTCAAATTATTCTCCAGTTCTCCTCGTTAACTTTAGTTCACAATCGAACATGTACTGAATTTATTTTTAATTTTTTTGGTAATGCAAAAGTCACAATGCTGAACTCTCCTTCCCTTCTAATAGTTGTTGGAGTTAAAATATTTCAACTTGACTTAAACTACAGGTTTTTGATCACCAAAAATGATATTATTGTTGTTAAACGGTCTTGGGTAGGACTCAACCCCAAAAGCTAGCTCATGAAGTAAAGGGCTCCTTATATATTTCATATTATTTTGGTACCCAGGCGATGTGGGACTTCACTTCATACCCTCCCTCACACGTAGTGTGCTCACTCGGCAGCACTTGCTTCATGCAGGCGAGAGACATGCACCCTTCCCATCTCTGGGTACCTAGCTCGATACCATGTTACAAAGTCTTGGGTAGAACTCAACCCCAAAAGCTCATGAAGTGAGGGTGCCCTTACGCTTATATATTTCATATTATTTTGGTGCCCAACCGATTTGGGACTTCACTTCATAAATGCAAGGATCATTTTAGATAAAGTGTAAGAGAGGGAGCTGCAGTTCACACAAAACTTTTACATTACGGAAAATTGACGTGGCATGAGATTTCCAATAAAATTTAACTAATTAAATATCAACCTTTGATATTAAAAAATCATTTTTATACAGGAAGCACCATCAACTTCCAAAATAGGTTGTTAACTTTTGTTTGTTGGTATGGCAATGGATGGCAATGGGGCGGATCGGTTCTGTTATTGCCATAACTGAACCCGATACCCAAAACCATTTAAATGTGTACCCATAACCGAACCAAAACCCAAACGGGGAGAGGAAAATGAAACCACAACCGAACCGAACGAGGTTCGGGTATTCCCTGAACCAAATGGATAACCGAAAAATCTCTATTCATTTCCATATTCAACCAAACAAACCCAAGTTCAAGCCCAACAATGAGTGCTCAATGAAAAGAAGAACAAGGTACTAAAAGGATTTCACTCACGGGATGTAGAAACTTCAAGTTGCCGGCAAGTTTATCGGAGAAGAAGATCAGCAAGGTCGGCGGTCGCAGCCCTCCACGTTGGAGATCTGGGTTTATGAGGTAGCAGTAGCGGCGGTCGAAGGGGCAGCAGACAGCGGCCAAGTGAGGTCCTCGCCTCCTTAGTGGTGTCGGTGGGGTGAAGCATCTCTCTCTCTCTCTCTCTCTCTCTCTCTCTCTCTCTCTCTCTCTCTCTCTCTCTCTCTTCTAATTTTTTTGGTACAATGGAAGTTCTCTCTCGTCTACTCAGATTGAGTAAGACGTATACTCCACTTTTTAAGTGCACAGTATATATTCAATTACTCCACTTTTTAGGTGCAGTCAACTAGGAGTAATTATGTCTCGGTCTCCCACGTGAGTGACTCAGTGTGTGGCAGGAAGATAAAGGGGTAGTTTTGTGCTTCGTGGAGTACAAACGTATTATACTGTGCCGGTACCCAAACCGAAAGAAGTTCGGTTTGGGTACTGGTTCGGTTACAAGGTCAAACCATAACCGAACCGAATCCGTTCGGTTATCCCATATCCTATACCATACCCATACCCACGGGTAATATTTCGGTTATGGTTTGGGTAAAAAAAACCGGTCACAATTCGGGTACCCATCGGTTCGGTCATGATTGCCATCCCTAAATTGGCAATGTTAACACCTAATTGTGGTACATCTTACATGGGAAGTGACCTTATTTGTCGTACTATCCCCATCCCATAATCTTGGTCCTTTTCCACTATTCTATACATCTTAAAAAATTGACGATAATTTGTTTTGTATTCCCTTTTGGACGATTTCAAAAGCTGTCTACCAGAAGTAACTTAGATCTGTTGATTTGCGGGGAAAAATCTAATAAATTTTCTGTCACAATAATCAATAGCACAATTGGTCTGACTAAATGACACGATACCTGAAAAAGTACAGAATCTACGACGGAGTTAATAATGAGCTCTAAGCCCAAAATATTGAAGGAACTCCCATTCAAAAACTCATAAAAGTAGACACATGAAATGATACACAGAAAGAGGGAGATATAAATACCTCTTTCTTGCCAATTTGCACGTAGAAGTGATTGAGTAATGACTGTTTGGCCTCCCTGACCTGACAATAAACCACTGCCTTGGGAATGGTGGTCTTAAGTGTCTCCAACACCATTCCCACATAGGAAAACACATTTGACGCTATCCTCCTGAAGTGCACATCTGAATAGCGCTCTACAGTTGGGGCAGCAGCAGGGTTCCCCCCTGCAGGGTTCCTTGGGGCAGCAGCAGGGTTCCCCCCTGCAGGGTTCCTTGGGGCAGCAGCAGGGTTCCCCACTCTCTCCACCTCCTGCGGCAGATTTCTGAAGAAATCTACAGTCAGAAAGGAAGACTCCATTTCCACCAATCTCGTGACTGTCTTTCTACTCTCCTCACGAAACCTTTCCAAGGCTTCACCGGCAGCAGCGGCTATTTGGTTTTGCAGAGATGGAAACCGCCTCAGCTCCTGTCCCATAAGAGAACACCCATAAGTCTTAACGAAAATTCAACATTACAATTGCGTGGGTACTGCTTTTTAGAAAACAACTGGGTGGTGATTTTCGCACTCCCCTTCTTTGTATCTGCACTTGTTATTTGTGTCATAAGTGTGAATTCAAACAATCACACATATCTATGTGTGAATGTGTATCTCTATGTATAGTAATGTAATCTTCTAGTTTAGGTATTATTGCGTGATCCTTAATTTAGGCAGTATATCACGATTTTAGGTAATATGTCGTATGATTCTTTGTAATCGTTTCCTTTTTTAGGAGTAGCTCTTTTCTATATAAACGGTTGTAATAAGCTAGGTCATTATTCTGAAATACAGTGGTTTTCTCTCTTTAGTTCTGTCTCTCATAACTCTATCATGGTATCAGAGCTGGTTACCTCTGAGTTTCTGTCGATATCTCCATCTCTGCAAATCTAAACCTCTGCCTCTATCTCTGAATCACAGTAACTCTGAATCTCTCTCCTTCCTTTCTTTGCTACCGATATCAGTCTTCGTTGCATCTACGAACTCTAAACCTCCAACAACCAGCCACTCCTATACCTCCGGCGACCACCGTCGACCATCACATAACCTCTGACAGGTCTCCACCGATCTCAGATAACTCAGATCTGAAACTTAAAGCCTTTCGGTACAGTTCCAGCAATACCCAGTACTTCGCCCGACCCGTCTGACACTGTCAAGTCTCGCCGACACCCGGCAGAGACCTCTGTAACCTCCGGCGACCCTCGCCGACGCCCGACGAGTCCTCTCCGACGTCCGACAGACCTGTACGGACCTCCAGTGACTCAGATCTGAAGGCTAACGACCTTCCGGCAGTACCCAATAGCTTTCCGACGTACCCAGCACTCAGGCGACCTCCGACAGCTCTCGCCTGACATCGCCAGATCTCCGACCATCTCTCTGAACTCTGTCCGACATCAGATCAGAAGTCCGACAGCACTCTGACACAGTTCCGACGATACACAGCAACTTTCCGACGTCAACCGTTCACTCTAAACACTCGTCGGACCTCTGAACTCCGGCGACACTCAAGCTTGCTCTGGTTGCTGATTATTCTGGTCTTCTGTGAGTTTTCTTGCCAGAATCAGTACCTCTCCAGACTTCCATTCTCTGTTTATCTGGTATCTCTGGTCTCTCTCTGGTATATTGCATCTGCTTTGATTCGGTACTATATTTCTAATTAGTATCATGTCTGGAGATAAGAACCAGTTTATTAGTGTCCGTCTGACCGGTCAAAATTACTGTTATTGGTCTACTGTGATGAAAAATTTTGTGGTTGGTAAGGGAGTATGGGGACACGTTGATGGTTCAACGTTATGTCCCACTGATCCAAAAGCTGAAAATTATGCTACTGCACTAGACAAATGGACCATAGAAAATGCACAGATTCTCACTTGGTTTCACAACTCTGTAGAACCTAGCATTGGGATGAATTTTTCAAAATATGATACATCCAAGAAAGTTTGAGATTACTTGAAGGGTATGTATCTTGAATCTAATTTTGCAAAACAGTATGAACTTGAGTGGTCCATTCGTAGTGCAATCCATGGTGATAAAATTATTCAAGAGTTCTATAATGAAATGAGTTCTTATTGGGATCAATTAGCTTGCATGGAACCTGCTGTTTTACGTTCACAACCTGAGCTTATTGAGTATTGTGAGCAACGGAGGTTGGTCCAGTTTCTTATGCCTCTTCGAGCTCAGTTTGAGCCCCTTCGCGGGGCAATTCTACACCGTGTTCCTCTACCATCTGTGGATGCAGCTGTTCATGAACTTATTGCAGAAGAAACCCGGTTCAAAGTATCTAGTATGGCTTCTTCTAGTTCACAGTCAGTCTTTTTTTGCGCTTCGGCTTCGTCTTGGCATCTCACATTTGCCCTCGACCTCACATCTTCTTCGGTCTACGGGCAAGCCCAAGCCTAATTGGCCTCAGACACTCGTGGATGAGTGCAGCTATTGTCATGAGAAGGGTCATTGGAAGCATGCATGCCCTAAACGTCTCCAGTCTAAGGGACGTAATGCTTCTCAGTCAACTAATTCTTAAACAAATCGGCCACCTGCAGCGGCACTCTGCGCCCTCACTGCGGCTTTGCAACACCTTCCTCGGCGGCACTCCTCCACCTCCCCAATTTGATTTTGGCGGTTTGTGATGCCGGGCTTATATGGCAGCCATTGAGGCAATTCTTCCCAGCTTACGCCTCTAACCACTACTACCACCGAGGTTTGCATGGTGCTTATACCACGGTATCTTACCCACCACACAGCTATTTGATTCGGTTCCTCTCATCATATGACTCTGATTTGTCTCTTCTTAGTCATTGTTTGCCTCCTGTTTCTCCTATTAGTATTTCTACTGCCAATGGCTCGCCAATGCAAGTTGTTTATATTGGTTCCATCCTCCCTACTACATCTTCTTCTCTATCTATTCCTAATGTCTTTTATATTCTTCAATTGACATTGAGTCTCCTTTCGATTAGCCAGTTGTCTGATTCTGGTTTTGATGTTATATTTTCCTCTTCTGGTTGTGTTGTGCAGGATCGGAATTCAAGAAGCTTGATTAGGCGGGGCCGTAGAGTTGGTGACCTCATCTCTTGGAGCATTTGCATATCCCATCGGAATCTTCCCCTGCAAGGCGTCCTCTTTTCGTTTAGATAATAAATCTTCTCCATTTTATCTTTGGCATTCTAGATTAGGACATTTGTCTAGTGAGCGTCTGAAACTTTTGGTTAAATCTGGTCATTTGGGAAAAATTTCTATTAATGATATTTCTGCCTGTAGTGGTTGCAAATTTGCTAAAATGACTGCTTTACCTTTTAATAAAAGTTCTTTTGTTTCTACTTCTCCCTTTCAGCTTGTTCATACTGATTTGTGGGGTCCTTCCCCAGTTGTCGCTAAAGGTGGTTATGTTTACTATGTTTCTTTTGTGGATGATTTTAGTCGGTATACATGGGTGTACTTAATGACGCATAAATCTGATCTCTTTCAAATTTATCAAAGTTTTCATGCTATGGTTCAAACTCAATTTTCTGCATCTATTAAGATTCTTAATTCTGACTTGGGCGGGGAATACTCTCTTTCTGAGTTTGATAAATTTTTAGACACCCATGGGACTATTCATCAGTCTTCTTGTACTGATACTCCTGCTCAAAATGGTAAAGCTGAAAGAAAGCATCGTCATCTACTTGATACTGCTCGCTCTTTCTATTATCATCCTCTGTTCCTTCTCTGTTTTGGGGAGAAGCTGTTCTCACTGCAGCCTATCTTCTGAATCGGATGCCCACTCCTATTCTCTCGGCAAAACCCTTTTATGAGCAAACTTTTATGGTCACATTCCTAACTATTCTCTCTTGAAAGTTTTTTGGTTCTCGTGTTTTATCCTTCTTCCCAAGAAAGATCGCACTAAGCTTAGCGTCCGCTGTGTCTTAGGCGTTTTCTTGGGATATGGCATTAATCAGAAAGGCTATCGGTGTTATGACCCTGTGACCAAAAAGCTACATGTGTCTAGGCATGTCGTTTTCTTAGAGCATATTCCATATTTTACTCTTCCTCCCAAAGTAACTCCGGTTGCCAAAGAGGATTTGTTTTGTATTGACCCTTTTCCTGTAGTTGTGCCTACTGACGAATATACCTCTACTCTTGAGGTCTCTGACATTTCTGCAACTCCTTCTCACTGTCCTCCAATAACCCAGGTCTACACCCGCCGTTCAGCCTCTCCTCCTGCTACCCAATCTGCCTCTGAAGATCCCGATCCACCTGCTCACCGCTATCCTATTCGTGCAAATCGCAATCCACCGGTAAGATATGGCTTCAGTAATACCTGTTTCTCATCCTCTTATCAATCCTTTCTTTCTCGAATTCACACATATTTTGAGCCTAGGTCCTATAAAGAAGCTTGTACAGATCCCAATTGGGTGGCTGCCATGGACGCTGAACTCACTGCTCTTGCTCAAAATCATACTTGGGAATTGGTCCCGTTGCCTGATGGTAAGAATCTTATTGGCTGCAAATGGGTCTACAAAGTCAAGACTCATTCTGATGGTTCTTTGGAGCGGTATAAAGCTCGCTTAGTTGCTAAAGGCTTTTCTCAGGAATTTGGTATTGATTATGAGGAAACTTTTGCTCCGTTGCCAAAATGACCTTTGTTAGGTACCTTGATATCATTCTTCATTTGTGCACCATTGGTCTCTTTCTCGGTTGGATGTCAAGAATGCTTTCCCTCAAATGATATTTGTATCAAGAGGTTTATATGCGGCCTCCTCACGTTTTTCTCACCCTACTGGTGTGGTTTGCCGTTTGCCGCGCCGCGCTCTCTATGGTTTGAAGCTTGTCACCCCGTGCTTGGTATGGCGCTTTTGGGATGTGGTTCTTCAAATTGGCTTCGACCAAAGATGCATGACTCTGCGCTCTTTTATCCGTCTGACCTCTCATGGTTTGGTTCTTCTATTGCTATATGTTGATGATATGATCATCACTGGCTCTGATTCTGCTGCTATTAATGACGTGAAACGTCATCTCTTTCAGGAGTTTGAAACGAAAGACTTGGGTCCTCTTCGATATTTTCTTGGTATTGAAGTCATTTTGCCTCTCCCCACGGGGTATCTTCGGCCGGTCAAAATATGCTCGATATCCTTCATCGCGGTGCGCCTCACGACACCAAGATCGCTGATACTCCTCTTGAACTCCATGCCAAGTTTTCTGTTTCTGATGTTGTTCCTCTTGAGGATCCTACGGAGTACCGTGAATTAGTGGGTTGCTTAGTTTATCTCACTGTTACTCGCCCGGATATTGCCTATGCTGTTCACATTGTTAGCCAATTTGTCTCTGCTCCTCGGACTACTCATTGGGCGGCTCTTTTACATATTCTTCGTTATGTTCGTGGTACTCTCCATCAGTGTCTTTTGCTCTCTTCTACATCTAGTTTGACTCTTCATGCCTATGCTGATGCCGATTGNAGGCTGGGGATATTAGTGACCGCAAGTCTACCTCCGGTCTTTGTGTTTTTCTAGGTGATTCTCTTTATCTCGTATGAAGCAAAAAGCAAACCGTTGTTGCTCGCTCCACTGCGGAAGCTGAATATCGTGCTATGGCTCATGCTACGTCTGAAATTGTGTGGCTCCGCTGGCTTATATCCGACATGGGCGTCTCTGTTACTTCACCCACACCTCTTTATTGCGACAACAAAAGTGCCATTCAGATAGCCCACAACTCGGTCTTCCATGAGCGTACCAAACACATTGAAATTGATTGTCACTTCATCCGCCAGCATCTTCAGTCTGCCACTATTGCTTTACCCTTCGTCTCTTCTACGCTGCAGTTGGCCGACTTCTTCACGAAGACCCACACTGCTGCTCGTTTTCGCTTTCTCCTTGGCAAACTCTCGATGCTCTCTGCTCTCGCATCCTGAGTTTGAGAGGGGGTGTGAATGTGTATCTCTATGTATAGTAATGTAATCTTCTAGTTTAGGTATTATTGCGTGATCCTTAATTTAGGCAGTATATCACGATTTTAGGTAATATGTCGTATGATTCTTTGTAATCGTTTCCTTTTTTAGGAGTAGCTCTTTTCTATATAAACGGTTGTAATAAGCTAGGTCATTATTCTGAAATACAGTGGTTCTCTCTCTTTAGTTCTCTCTCTCATAACTCTATCACTATGTTCGTTTTTCCACACGAGAGGATAATGTCGTACACCAACATGACTAAGGACAAAGGAATGCAAATAGCAAAATGGGGGTAAAAATCAATTCCCAAAGTATTTAATGAACTTCCAAGGGTGGTTTCACCTGTGTTTCTCCAATTGACTTCCTCACGAGTTCCTTTAAAACAAAGTGAACCTACATTGCCAGAATTTGTGGTCAGTTTAGTTGAGGCAATGCCTAAATCAGATAACAGAAAAACAAAAAATGAAACTAGTGTGGCACCACATAGTAGGCAACATACTACTTACAGCATCAACTGAAGCTTCAGCTGGGCCCCTAAAATAATTTAATGCCCCCTCAATAAGTCGACGATAACCTTGCTCGGGTGCGATCAAGTGCGGTTGGTAACCATCTGCCTCCGAAATGATTTTCCTAACATTCTCCTGAGAAAGATGCCGGTCAAATGGGAGCTTCCTTAAAGCTGCGGGAAGCTGGTGGTCGAATACTCCATAAATTCGATCACCTCCAGGTCGACTGAAAAAAAATAATAATAAAATCCAAGTCCATAAATCACAGACGTGTAAGGCAAGGTTTAGGGGGAAGAAAAAAAAAAGAGACAACCCAAGTTCTTAGTGAACAAAAATGTCAAGCAAAAATATGACACTTCGAATCCTGCATCATTAGCTGTTTGTTCTCACTATTGAAACCAAAAAGTAGGCCTCGAGGGCAATTCTCACGGAGTTTAGGTTAGATTGGATTGATATAAGAACTCTATTAACCCATATGTGGGAGGAAATTTCTAAATACTATTACATGGGGGGAAATTTCTAACTACTTCTCAAAGGTAGAGAATCAAATGTAAGATCCTAGTGGCAGAAGCTGGAAGGGGTCATAGAAAATAAGTGTCTCCCCAAACAGAAAGTCATGTCCCATACACATAACTTCAAAGCCAACGAATCAAATCTGTTTATGGGAGACGTAGAGGAAAGGTACCAGTGCACCTATATCCATGGAAGGCCCTCCCTATCTTTCCTTCAAAGACTAGCTGAAGCATTTTTATCATTTAGATGTCTCTCTGACTGTGAATATAACATGTTAAAACAGACTACAAAGGCTAAAAATGTTCTTTCAACCTTCACAGTTATTCTCCCTGAAACCATGCAAGTCTTCAAACAGGGGTAGTTTTTATTTTTATTTTTATTTTTATTTTATATGCCTTTCTTATTCCTTTCTTTTTAATCAGCAACTGTGGCAGAGGGATTGAGATGAATGTGAACCTTTCACACATTAAGGAAAACGAAATCAGCTGCATTACTATCGAACTTGATTCTACAAAGTGGCATCAACATATTAAGGAAACAGAAATCAGCTGCATTACTATTGAACTTGATTCTACAAAATGGCATCGGTATTTAACATAATTGGGGAATTAAGTGTAGCCCCTGCAGTGATTGAGCTGTTTATAAGAATGCAAATGGACGGATGTCACACATAATTTGACAGCCAATTGTGGTGTGTTTTGGAATGTTAACCATAAAATTCCTTTTTTCAGGTATAGTTGAATGTTGAGTTTGGTATTCAAAATTGTAACCACTTCAGTGAACAACAGTGTTTTCTTTAGTAGTAATTTCCAAAAATATCATATCATTTATGCTATCTTGGGAAAGCTCAAGCTAAACTTTCTCAAACGCACCAAGGATCTCGAGAATTTCCATCCCAGTTCATGGCATAAATGTTGAAAGAACTGAAAGTAACCATGCATGATGAGGGGATGCCATGATTGGGGTTTTGAATTGGACGACCGTTTCAACTTTTTCCTTTTTCTAAGCTTTTTTAACAACCTGGCATCAAGATAGTTTTCTCTGCAGGACCTCTGCAACAGTAGAAGAAGATAAAGTGCTTACCCTCCTTCCAGGTGCTCCTTAAATATCTTGTTAAAGGCACGACACAGTTCAAGGATGGTGTAGAGTTTAGCCTGGAACTTTAGCATTTCAGTCACCAACAGCAGAGATAGTTTTCATTAAGGAATAATATTCATGTGATGGAGGCCACTCACCCCTTCATCTACAGCAACAGGCCTACCGAGGCGGTCCAACTCAGATTCAAGTTCGTCAATGCTTTTGTTAATCAAAGCTATGATACTCGGTATTCTTGCTCTGATTACAGACTCCAAGTGCTGAAATTTAAATATATATATATATATATATATATATATATATATATATATATATAAATAATAAATAAAAAACTCATCCAAGTGATAACATATTTTTGTTCAGAAAGATCTTAGAATACAAACAAGACACAGAAGTATACCTTAGAAAGAAGTTTTGCCAGGTATTCAGAACCCATTTTACTGGATAAGTGTCCATAGTCAGGACTTGAAGCGAAGTATTCTCGCTCCTTCTGCCTTGCAAGAACCATATCAACATTTCTATTGATATCAGCTTGCGACCGATTAACAATGCCGACCCAGGGATGTTGTAGCCGATAAGATCTTCCTTCAAGAACCTTTTCAGGAGAAAAATTGTTGATTACGCCAACAAAAACAAGGTCTAAAGATCCACAAGTATTGCCATTATCCATGCACTCAAGAAATCCACAGGAGAGGAGTAAAAAGAAAATCTGGAAAAAAACTTGTGACGACGTCGATCTGCATGGCATCACTTGTCACAAACTCAAAGCTAAATATTCATTTCCCTGAGATGCAACAAAACGTCTTAGGATGATTAATTGGACAGAAACTGAGAAAAAGAGAGTAAGCATACATCCAATGCATTAGTTCCTTTATCCATCAGATCTAACTTTGTCAGAACACCAAATGTTCGATCACCTAGTCCAATTGCAAAGGAAATTCTGTGAGCATCAATCACCAAGTAATTTGCAAGAAGTTGGGCAAGAATGTCATAATTTTATCTGTAACGAATGGTGAACAGAACATACCAGCAGGATCCACGTCCCTAGAGATTTTGATAGCATCGGATGTCGCTATGTCTTGATTGGCTGGAGATATTGCTAGTATGATACAGTTAGGCTGTAGAAACCACCATGTATTCATCATTTAGTTCCATATTATTCTGAAACTTACAGACATATCTATGCATCAATATCCCATGCAGATGTCCACGAGGACCACGACGAACAAAACAAGTTAAATCAAGTAAGCAAAGCACATGATACAATACCAAACCAGAATTCTACCGTAGAGTTCTAACAAAGCACAATACATCAACTTAACGATTCACTAACTTACCGATACAGTCATTATATTTGGCAAGTGAATAACACAATTGATGGAACTTCTGAACATGTCAGTCAAGGAATCTTATTCCCATAGCAATCATGAGAAATTTGCAGAATTAACCCTTGCGAGAATCACAGGTAAGCAATTTGTTAGATTAATTCGTGTAGTTTGTCTGAGTCTCACAGCACGCAATTTGGTTATGTAATTTCTGTGTTCATGGTAATGAGCACAAAAATTGATTTGAGTCTCCAGGGCTGCTATCCCTGATGCCTTTTGGCTTGGATTTGGGAGCATGGTTCTGCACTCTGCAGCAAAATGTCCTTGTAGCTCCTCGGTTCTTGGAGATTTAGGGGAGCCACTGTTTCCCCTGCCCATACCCCCAATGATTAGAGACTAGATGAGCTATGTTATTATTGTTGTGGTGGTGGTTGTAATGAAGCATATGATAATATAAATAAAGGTCTCGTGCGTTAAGGTTAATCAACACCTTAGACACTTCTCTCTTTCTTCTAAATAACATGGTATCAGAGACTCCCTTAACCCAAACCCTAATCTAACCTAATTCTATCAATCACCATGCTAACCCTAACAACAGCCATCGTCATCTACCACTCTACCTTATACCCTCACTGACGTCATCTCAAAACCCCTCCTCGTCTTCATCATCAACTCTAAATCCACCTAGCCTTTGTCGTTAACCACTCAAAGCCCTAAATCAAGAACCATAGATCGACTATTAGGCTTCTCGGAACCATAGATCGACCCTGAAAACCTCAATCGACATTCAAAATCCTCGATCGACATTCGAAAAACCACGAATCGACGTTCGAAAATTCCCAATTGACCTTCAAAACCCTCAATCGACGTTTGAAATCCCATCCCTGGCGTTCGAAATCCTAAAATGAGCACTGCAAACCTCAACCCAATTCCTTTCGACTCTTGTAAAACCCTAATAGAACCTGTTCCAACCCTATGTGACCCCAATTGACCTTGACCAGACCCTGTACGACCCTATCAACTCTTAAAACACTTTGAAAATTTCTTAAAATCGAAAATTCATTGTCGAAATACAACTGATGTGACTCAGTCTTCGCTGATTCTGCTGTTGCTAGTCGTTCAACTGATGTGGTAATGCCTTCTACCGATTTGTTGCTCCCTATATTATGTCACTACTTTGCTGGTGCCTTGGTGGAAGAGCTCTCATGTGAAGTTTATAAGTTTAGTAAACATCGTAAAATAACATTTTATCCTAAAGTTGAGCGTCGGGAGTCAAGTCCTTTTCAGTTAGTTCATTCAGACATTTGGAGGCCTATTTATGTGCCCAATGTCTTTGGTTTTCAGTACTATGTTATTTTCGTTGATGATTTCTCTCGTGTTAAATACCCTCTATCTTATGAAAGAGCCATCAGAATTGAAGTATTTTTTTAATGTAAATAACAACTCAATTTAATACCTACATTTTTGTACGTTCCATTCCAATAATGTACGCAAATATTATCATACTACTCTTTCTCGATTTTTGGATGATCATGGTATTATTCATCGGTTGTCATGTGCTCACACTTCACAACAAAATAGAGTTGCCGAATGCAAGATTTGACATTTGTCTGAAGTTATGCGTGCAATGTTGTTTCAAATGCGGGTTCTTAAGTCTTACTGGAGCGACGCGGTCCTTACCGCTTGTTATTTAATTAACCATATGCCCTCTGTTGTTCTTGGAGGTCAGGTTCCCATACGGGCTTGTTTCACGGTTGGCCTCTCCACTCATTATACCTGGGAGCACGTGTAATGTTCATGCCTTAGTAGCACGAAGCGGGTGCGCGAACGGGAGCGGGAGCGGGGGAGCAGATGATCATAGAAGTGTGGGAGCGCCAATGTATATTTTTTATATATATTATAGTTAACTTAAATTATACTCAGTAGTATTTTTTTTTTCACCAGTTAATTTAGTTTCTCCCAACTACTACCAAAATCCATCATTGGGTTTCTTCTTCTTTTTTTTTTTCATTTGTTTCTCTATTTTTCAGTATAAGAAAAAGGGGGGAAAAAACCTACTACTATCAAACACCATTAAAAAAAATTGGGCTGCTTTTTTCATGGTTCCCTATGTAACTTTACAAATGAAAAGTCTTTTTTCATGGTTCCCGATGTAACTTTAAAAAAGGTTGTGATACCCATAAAAAGGAGGAAAAAATTAGGTGGAGAATGAAGTCTCTTTTTTCCAACTTTACAGATGTACAAAAGAGAAGCTAAAAAAAAAGCTAAGTACGCTATTTCCATCTGGCCCTACACGTGTAGGATGAGATGCAACATCTCATTTGGCACAGTAGCTACAGCCTATCATAAAACATCACACACGGATACAGCGCTCTGTCTTTCTCTTCTTCTCTTCCACGAGAATCACAACCCAACACCACAGCAAGTCAGAGATGAAGCCGACGACTGCAATCAGGACAAAAAACAGTCCAATCGAAGAAATGAATGGCTACAGAGATGTTTATTGAAGGGAGCCGATGACTAGGATTGGATGGAATCGACAACGCCGACAGCAAGTAACGACGACCGGAAATGAACCGTAAGCTCCCATCTTCCTTTGGAGCACGATCCCATCACGTTTCCGAGTAAGAAACACCAAATCCCAAGAATTCGCGTTTCTCGGGGAGGAGCGCCTTCAACATAGGTGTTTCCTGAAACCAAGGTTCATGCCCTATATCCTAACTGGAGCAAACTAGACCCTTGATCCATTAGGTGTATTTTTCTAGGTTACTCTTGTACTCAGAATGGGTATATATGTTACTCTCTATCTTTACGTCGTCATTTTGTATGTGCAGATGTCACATTTAATGAGTCGCTTCCTTTTTATTTGGAGCTTCTCACTACCAATGATTTGTTTGCATCAGAATCTGTGTATCCCATAGCCGTCTTGTCTGGTATTATCCCTCCACCACAACCTCTGCAGGTGTATACTCGTCGTCCCAAACCTCCACCATTGCCAGCCTGCCTCTCCACTAGTGCCATCTCAACTTTTTGAGTCTGCGTTTCTCATAGCCATCTTGTCCGGTACTATCCCTCCACCACAACCTTTACAGGTGTATACTCGTCGTCCTAAACCTCCATCAGTGTCATCTCAGCCGGCCTCTCCATCCCCCTTGTTGTTGTGCGATCTAATCACAAATGATTGTCCTATTGCCTACCATAAAGGTATTCGGTCGTGTACTACACATCCAATTGCTCGATCGTGTACTACACATCCAATTGCTCGGACGTGTACTACACTTCGGTGTCTTTTTTTTTTTGTTCCTAACACTGTTTAGGAAGCCTTATTTGTCTCTGCATGGTGGCAAGCTATGGAAGAGGAGATGCTTGCTCTTCATCACAATGGCACTTGGGAGTTGGTTTCTCTTCCTGCTGGTAAGACTATTGTTGGTTGTTGTTGGGTATTCATTGTCAAGTATCTTCCAGATGGCTCTGTTTTGAGCGCTATAAAGTTCACATTGTTGCCAAAGCTACACTCAGACTTATGGTGTTGATTACTCGAAGACGTTCTCTCCTGTTGCCAAACTTGTTTATGTTCAAATCCTTATTTCTCTTACTGCGAATCTTGGATGGTAATTGTTTCAGCTGGATATCAAAAATGTCTTTCTCCATGGGGATCTCCAGAAGGAAGTTTATATGGAGCAACCAACTAGATTTGTTGCTAAGGTGAAGCGTAATCAAGTATGTTGACTTCGCAAAGCTCTCTATGGGCTTAAGCAGTCTCCTCGAGCATGGTTTGGTAAGTTCAGTTATGCAGTTCAATTTGGCATGTGTTACTGTCAAGTATCTTCCTGATGGCACTGTTTTGAATGTTATAAAATTCACATTGTTGCCAAAGGCTACACTCAGACTTATGGTGTTGATTACTCAAAGACGTTCTCTCCGGTTGCCAAACTTGGTTATGTTCGAATCCTTATTTCTCTTGTTGCGAATCTTGTATGGCCATTGTTTTAGCTAGATATCAAAAATGTCTTTCTGTCAACTAGATTTGTTGCTCCAGGGGAGCGTAATCAAGTATGTCGACTATGCAAAGCTCTCTATGGGCTTAAGCAGTCTCCTCGAGCATGGTTTGGTAAGTTTAGTTATGTAGTTGTTCAATTTGGCATGTGTCACCGTAGTATCTTCCTAATGGCACTGCTTTGAGCGCTATAAAGTTCACATTGTTGCCAAAGGCTACACTCAGACTTATGGTGTTGATTACTTGGAGGTGTTCTCTCCGGTTGCCAAACTTGGTTATGTTCGAATCCTTATTTCTCTTGCTGCAAATCTTGGATGGCCATTGTTTCAGTTGAATGTCAAAAATGTCTCTCTCCATGGGGATCTTCAAAAGGAAGTTTATATGGAGCAACCACCTAGATTTGTTGCTCAGGGGAGCGTAATCAAGTATGTCGACTTTGCAAAGCTCTCTATGGGCTTAAGCAGTCTCCTCGAGAAGTTTAGTTATGTAGTTGTTCAATTTGGCATACGTCCCAATCAATCTGACCATTTAGTGTTCTCCCTCACTTCTGATCGAGGAAAAGTATAGTTAAGAGTCTACATGGATGATATTATCATTACTGGTGATGATCAGCGAGGTATTGATGAGCTAAAAACTTTCTTACATCAACAGTTTCATACCAAGGATTTAGGAAAACTTCGGCACTTCTTGGGTATTGAGGTGACACGATCCAAAGAAGGTATTAGCTTATCACAGAGGAAGTATGCACTAGATATGCTTGAGGATACTGGTTTATTGATGACTAAGCATATTGAAGTTGATTGTCATCTAGTACATGAGAAGTTGACAGGTGCTTAGTTGGCTGATATGTTTACTAAATCATTGTTCAAACTACAGTTAAAGTTGTTGTGTAACAAGCTGGGACTTTATGATATTTATTCTCCAGCTTGAAGGGGAGTGTTGGAATGGTTTGTATAGTTTGCGTTAGTCCCAAATCGGGTAGTTTGGTAATGTAATGAAGCATATAAATAAAGGTCTCGTGTGTTAAAGGTTAATTAACACCTCTCTCTCTCTCTCTCTCTCTCTCTCTCTCTCTCTAAATAACACGAACAATTCTTTCTCTTTCCTTTATTTTTCCCCTTGTCATAACCTCTAGAGCCCATTACATCATGATTTCATCCCTCGTTCATATTTCATAAATATATATATATATATATATATATATATATATATATATATATATATATATTCAAGTTTATGAAACAAATGAATGGTGATTAGAGCAATGCCATGGGTAAATTCATTTTACTTAAAGATAAGAAAAGAAAATACATAATTACCTTTTCAATATAAGAGCGAACCATGCTTTCAATGTCTTGAACAATACTTTCAGGTTGTCCCTCTACAAAGAACAAAAATTTTAACCATGATTGGAAATGTTTTATGTATATCTTTCTGCATGAATTTGCAAAATCACATAGAACATACCAACAGCAACTTTTGTCAAACCAGGCAAATCAATTAAGGTCAAGTTGACAACTGCCAAACAAACAATAACACAAAATAGTGTCAGTAAATGCATAAATGCACATCCGTAGATTGTTAAGACATTCGACAAAAGATGGTGTTGTGTAAAGTTAAAAAGACCATGAAAGGATTGGACCGATTTTACTAACGTTACGATGGAAAAACTGTGGAACTGTTGATCAGAAATTTATCTAATAAAGAGGGTAGCTTACTAATATTAGTCAAATGCTCCTCCCGTTTGATCAGGACCGCTACCGTCCAAGAAGTACGGGTATGGAAAAAGATACAAGCATTTCACCCACGTGATGGCTTCCAAGCTTAAGTTTCTACTTTGCATCTTTATTTAGAAGGCTGCTTCTAATAGGTCAACGTGATTACACAAAGATTCACTCTCATGGTTCCTAGCCACCAAAACCAGAGCAATTTGACTAGAAGCAGGTCATCTAGCAAGAGAACCTAGTAATTTCATTTTTCCTTCAAGTAAGAAGGGTAGTTGTTTAAAGAAAAATCAGAGTCCTACCTAACCCAAATTAGCTCTTCAAACCAAGTTGGAGAATCTAATGAAACTAAAGTTATTTAAGATACAAAAGAAGCCAGGACATAGACATTGCAAAAATGACTTTATCCGAGAAGAAGTTTCGAATCCATAGTCAATTGGGTAGGAAATATATTTTTTAATCTTAAAAAAAATTGACTTAGATAATCATTATTGTATAGAAACAGTTATGAGAGCTTTAAAGAGATAAGTGAACACACGAAGTGCAAGTACACTCAAAAGAAGTGGGGCAAGCAAAGGATCACTGAGAGAGGATAGAAGGAAAAAAGTTTCTAACAGCCTCTGCCTCCATGTTTCCCCTGGCCTACCTGCTACTATGGTTAATGAATAACCTACCATTTGAAGAGTATATACTAAGGTGGATTGGAATAGGAGAAATCTGCTTTGTTTGTCCCGTCACCCTATCAGTTTCATCCTGAATTTCCTTGCGAACCATAGCTGCAGAAGGAATCAAATGGCCAAAGCAGTATCAGCGTCAGCATGAACCATTGTTTCCAAATTAAAAAGAATGGGAAAAAAACATGAATGACAAAAAAAATTATATGTATTGCCAAAACATAAGATCACAAATAATAAACGTTTCATAGCACACTCATGGCAACTGAATGCATCAAGTGTATTTTTGTCATCTTTCAGGAACACTTTTTTTTTTCTATCTTTTTTACCAAAACTAAACCAGATATCCATATGCCCCTGGTACGTTCTTCTGGTGAACTGTTCGGTGCTACATAGCAGTTAACCCTTTTATCTCATTTAAATTAAGTAAATAACAGCCTACCCCTTCAACTATCATTTGGTATCCATAACTTACGCATTTACCCTACTTCAGTCTTTGGATAATAAGCAGGGGCGGAGAGACACAGGTCAATTGGGGCCAACTGACTCCACTGCCTTCCAACTTTCACCATGGATTGGCATAGTTTACACCCAAATAATGCTTGGTTGACCCCACTTTGAAATTCTAATTTGCCCCAGTCTAGTACACAGAAAACTTAGGTGGTGAATAGAAGTTCCTTGCCTAGGTTCTTCCACGATCACAAATCCCCAAGCTGATCTTAACTTCTCATTGTTCAAGTTATAAGAAGAAAGGAAAATGAGATCAGTAGGAAAGAATGGTGATATTGGGGTTATAGGCTTTGTTGTTTTCTGGTTTTATCTTTCCAGGCTATGGGTTTTTTGTTTTCTGGGGTTTATGATAGAAATTCTCTCTCTAGTAGGTAACGTTGTCCTCAGATGTTTGTTATAATTATGTGATAGCTGTGGTTATGTAGTTGAAATTTTGAATGTTGATGGTTTTTGATAACCATCAACATTCCTTTGCCGATGCCATCATTGGTGATGGACTTGGAAATTATTGATACGAAACTATTGCTTTGCTGTTTCAAAAAGAATGTGATTAACTTAGTACTTTTGTAGGCTTGTTTCATATAGTATAGTCTGTTATTGTACCTGTTGCCACTCGCACAGTAGGGAGAGCATTTGCTGCTATTAAGATTATGAAGAGTAGGCTTCGAAAACGAATGTGTGATCAATAGATGCATTGTTTCCACAGTATGATTAGTCGTGAGGGTCAATTGTAAATCAAAGCTACATTTATGATAAATATCTACTTTTTTATTACATTGTTAACCTAATGATGTTCTGTTCGATAAGTGAATCGCAGATAATTCGAATTTTTCAAACCGCAAGTCAGAAATCTTGGTTCCGCCCCTAATACTACGCCCCTTTTCATTACACCTCCAACTAATAACTAAAATTTCTTCTCACTTTAAACATGTTACTCATGCAAAAACTAGTGGTTGCCTACCTTTCTCCTCTCTTCAGCATTCCCTCTCCTTCAGTATTCCTCCTTTTCTTTTACTTCTATGCTTTTTCTTCCCCTGTCACCTTGTGCATGTTGCAACTCCACCAGTTTCCAGTTGGGGTTTTTTCAAAATAAATAAGTTTTATTTTGGGTAGTTTTAAAATATTTTTGTTCCTATATTTAGCCTCCTTTTATTTGTGGAGAATTGCAACCATTTGCGTTTAAGCCTAAAAGTTGTGTTGATTTGTTTGTTGAGAGAAGTGACTTTTAGTTTGTAATACTAAAAGTTGTGTCTATTAGTTCTAAACTAATTAGATGTGATTATTAAGCCAAAGGGTATGCCTTTTGCATGTTATAATATGATAAAGGGACGTGACCATTTGTCAAACGGGTACCATTAATTAATGAGTTGGGAAAATTCCAAAATGGCACCTGAACTTTACTTAGCATCAATTAAACACCTGGACTTTCAAAACGCCCTTTTTAAGACACCTGGCCCCATTTTCCGTCAAGTATGGACGAAAATTGCTGATGTGTGACTGATGTGCACAACAATAGCAATACAACCCAACTCACGAACTGATTAAACCCAACTTGTGACTGATGTTCGTGGGATGCACAGGGGTAACCAAACCGAGTCCTAACAATGTGGGTTGGAGTTTGGATTTGAAAAATTAAGTGTGGGGGTGTAGGTTTGTGGAGATTTGGAGATGAATACATGTGGGGGAAAAGAGATGAACAAACCATGGCAAAAGGGGAGAGAAGATTTTCAGTTTACATCTCGAAAATGGAGTTCCCTTGAGATTCAAAGTTCCCTTGGCTGATTGGTGGAAGATTTGTGCTCCTGGAGATCGGTTCAGTTGGGATTTGGAAGTTTTAGTGTTGATTCATGGTGGGTTTGAGTGAGAAATGAGATAGAGGGAGATGGGAGGCCGGTTTTGGAGTTCTAGAAGGAGATGAGAGAGGTGGAATGGGGTTTGAAGGGTTTTTAACG
Organism: Vaccinium macrocarpon; assembly: GCA_022606695.1. Taxonomy (NCBI): domain Eukaryota; kingdom Viridiplantae; phylum Streptophyta; class Magnoliopsida; order Ericales; family Ericaceae; genus Vaccinium; species Vaccinium macrocarpon. Next base: position 22,103,335 of record CM040179.1, read on the forward strand.
GGAGAGGATTGACACATCAGCAATTTCCGTCCATACTTGGACGAAAAATGGGGTCAGGTGCCTTAAAAAGGGCGTTTTGAAAGTCTAGGTGTTTAATTGATGCTAAGTAAAGTTCAGGTGTTTTTGGAACATTGAGTGTAAAGTTTAGGAGCCATTTTGAAATTTTCCCTAATGAGTTAGAAGGGGATGTCATTGTATCAATTTGAGAAGCACCAAATGGGAGTATGGAAGCCGTATGGTTGCCTCCATGTGATTATCGAAAGTTGCCTTGTTTCATTCAAAGAGGTGTTTTATCATTGAAGGGGTGTAACTCCTTAAACAAATGGTTGCATCCATTTGTACAAATGCATCCCTTGCGAATGAGTGAGGCCTATAATAGGCTTTGACACAGACTATTTTGTATCCAATTTTTCACTCACAAAATTTATCATCTCCTGTCCAAATAATTTGAGCACTTATTATGTGTTTTGTTGCCTTGCAAGAAACAAAACACAGTGGTTCTTGATTTTCTTATTTCACATAGTGGATATTCTGTCTATTTTCGTTTGTGCAAATGCAAACAAAAAGAACTTCGAGTTCGGTTTCGTTGTATCTTGAAGGCGGATTTGCCGTAACCTGGTGCACACCAATTGGTGGGGGCAAATACTGTCTTTAGGAAAGCGTTGTTTCAACGCGCCCCGAATTGTTTTTTGCTGAGCAGATTAGAGTAGAAGAGACAATGCCATCACTGACGAGTTTTGAAGACTGGATTTCCAACAATCTAAAGACAATATTTCTTGCATTGGCAATGTCTCTTTAAAATGAAGTAGGGCTTTTTGTAACTTTAACGCAAGAAGCTGGAACAGTTCGAAGGAGGTAATTTCAGGCACGGGGAGTAGAAGATGCAATAGGAAATTTTCGGAAAGAAAAGGCATTCCATCAAATTACGGTGATCTAGATTACAGTAAGTTAATTCTCATCATATAATTCTCACGGATGTAAGGTACGCTATAAACTCTCTTTTATACGCGCATGGTGTTTAAGATCAAACTCAATTTTTACATCATTACATGGGCATGATATCTTTGTATTAAAAGTTTGATTTGCATGCATAAATCGGAGAATATTAAAAGAAAACAATTTTGACATTGTGATTCTGGTTCATCAAATAATCAGGAGACTTGGTAGTGATGTGTCACTGACATGAAAACCACGTGGCGGACATGTGGGGTAAGTGTGGCGGGGGAGTCACACAGGCTCTCTTAGATGCTCGCAAATTGGTGGGCCGATTAGGATGATCCGATCGCTGCCGACGATCGTGATTGGACAATCCACGTAGGTGCTAGTCCAGGCAGGCCTTGACAACGTTAAATTTTTATTTTAGTATACATGTTTGTTTTGTCCTCTTTTGCACTCAGTGCTTTTGTATAATTTTATGACCAATAGTAAAAATTAGTGTAACTTCTTAATCAATTTTCTGATTGTTGTTCTTTTGTGTGAAGTTGGCATTTATGTAAATTAGCTTTTTATCATTCTTTACCTATTGGTTAGTGCATGATTTTCATGTGTACTTTGTTCATATTTACATAGCGATTGTTTGATGCGTGAAATTGGCACATATGTGAACTGGTTGGGGAATCGGTTTAAGTCAATGATCTGACTTAAGTGTCTCATGTTTTTTGTGCATTTCGCTTAAGACAACTGTTCGAAATGGTGTGAGTGTATGGAACTTTAGATTAATTTTTTAATGGCTAATAATTGTGTGAATATTTCTGCATGTACATAGAGCATCTTTATTTTCAGTAGGCTCATATTCTATTACATATGCAACTATTCCAGTGCTATGTTTTTGAAATATTTCATTTATGAGCATGAAAATATAATTTTGGTTGATGAAAATAGTTCTCTCATATTACCAACAATAGTTACGGATACTTTTTATAGCCAAGTTTTGTGTGGTATGATGTTGGTGACATGATAGGGTAGTTGTGTCATGATCAACTTCATGTGAAATGGAACTGTGTTACATGGTTCTCAATTAGCTATTGTTGATGGTCTTGACCACCAATCAAGTAGTTGTGTTGGATATGTACAAGGTTACAGTACTATGGAACACGTGACCAGTAGTTAACTGAATTGGCTATTTAAATTATATCAAGATATTTTGCTTTATCTGAATGCTTGATATGTAGTATAATCACTATGGTTTTGCATTTTATGTGTAGGTTTTAAATTCACGCGTAATAATTTATAATGCATTTTTGAGGTTGATGTGCATGCGTTTCTACTAACAAATATATAAAATATGTTTTTGTCTCGTTTAATTGTCTTTTTGCGGCCTTATATAATTAGTCTATATTTAAGAGTTAGGTGCCAACCTGACAAATGCTAGGTTGTGTGCTTTTAAGTAAACACAAGGGGCTGATTATGCCATGGGATCTATTTTCTTCTAAAAGATGTAATGCTAGCATGTTTGACTTAAGTTTGTTGACACTTGACCAAGTGTGAAAGAAAATAAAAAGTTACTCCGTTGGAGAAAATCTTGTGTTAATTTAAGATCTTATTGTCAAGTCTCATTTATATAGTGTCGTAATTGTGTACTCTTGTTTAACTACTTGAGGTGTTGAAAGTGCATCTTTGGGTCTCTAGTTGGTTTTCTATACTTGTTGAAAGCACGAGTTGTATACTTGTTTAGAGTACATGAATGTGGAACGGTGCTAATACTCCCTCCGTCCCAATTTCTTGGCCCCTTTTGGGGAAGCGGGTTTTTAAGGGATGTGAAAACTTTGTATTAACTTTTCTATTTTACCCCTAAACCCAGTCAATATTAATGTGACCAAATTTGTGAGGCTAATTTATTATATGAAAGTCAAAACATATTCAATATGGATCTTGTTTGATAGATATCAATTAGTTTTATTATACAAAATTTTCAAAATCATAAAAACGGTTATAAAATAAAAGATAATAGACTAGCCAATTAAGATGGGAAAAGTACTTTTTAAGGGTAAAATTGGAAAGTGACCCAATTTTGATGGATATTTTTAGAAGTGGGACAAATATTTTGGGACATCCCAAAATAAAAAGGACCAAGAAATTGGGACGGAGGGAGTACCTAGCATCCTGTATATTAGTTTTTCTCAAACAACTCTATCCCACAAGTTTGGTTTATATGTTGTGATTGGTATCCATTGGACTTATGGATACAAGGCGCATGTTTGAACATTTAGCATAGAAACCATGGATTAAGAATTTAAGAGTAAGTCGACTCTTTGTGGGGTTTTCTCTCTTGAATTAAAGTGAGATTGTTTCATAGAGATAGGGTGGCATGGTTTTGTCAGGGAGAGATATATTCTCGGTAAATCACTTAAAGAGAGTGCTAAATAGTTGTGACTGTGATGGTAGTCCGGACAAAGTGAATCGCGTCATGAACTATGTTGATGTGTTACAACGGATAATATTGATTACTCAAGGAATAATTGTATACAAGGATATAATGTGGAAAACATTGTATAGTGATGTCGCTTAGCCCAATTAATTTGATCACTCCCGGTGGAAACTCGACTCAACCGGTTGATGCTCTTAATCTCCTGAGTTGAATGAGAAACTACGCCATATGTCGTGATTGTAAGCACTTTAAAGGTTATTTTATACATCCCGAGGTAAAATGCTTGATACTTGTAATGTAAAAACAAAGGAAGGTGAGCTATTTAGCTCTTAAAAGATTTTTGGTGCTTTCTTTACAAGGCACTGGTAAAAATCTACCTATGTGAGTGTGGAGGTGGTGCCGCTTCCTATAGGTCATGGGGGCTAGACCGTAGAGCGCTCATGAAATCAAGATATCAACCCAAGGCCAGTGCATAGGTCACCTGATTGGAATATTTGTGATATTGAGGATTCCGTGTGAGACATGTCCGGTTAGTCACAATAAGACAACTAGTTCAAAGGCACGTCTACTATGTTGCCCTAACTAACTTTGATGTGTTTCACTAAGTGAGTGGTTGAAGTCGTGAGACACTATTCATTTATGCATAAGCCTTGTTAAGAGAATCAAGAATTCTTCTTTATTTCGAAAATGGTGGGGGATTGTTGGGGTTTTTTCAAAATAAATAAGTTTTATTTTTGGTAGTTTTAAAATATTTGTGTTCCTATATTTAGTCTCCTTTTATTTGTGGAGAATTGCAACCGTTTGTGTGTAAGCCTAAAAGTTGTGTTGATATGTTTGTTGAGAGAGTGACTTTTAGTTTGTAATACTAAAAGTTGTGTCTATTAGTTCTAAACTAATTAGATGTGATTATTAAGCCAAAAGGTACGCCTTTTGCATGTTATAATATGATAAAGGGACGTCACCATTTGTCGAACGGGTACCATTAATTAATGAGTTAGAATGGGATGTCTTTGTATCAATTTGAGAAGCACAGAATGGGTACTTTCTCTTATGGCTGTGGTTCAACTGATAATCACTAAATGGGAGTATGGAAGCCGTATGGTTGCCTCCATGTGATTATCGAAAGTTGCCTTGTTTCATTCAAAGAGGTGTTTTATCATTGAAGGGGTGTAACTCCTTAAACAAATGGTTGCATCCATTTGTATAGATGCATCCCTTACAGAGGAGTGAGGCCTATAATAGGCTTCGACACAAACTTTTTGTATCCAATTTTTCACTCACAAAATTTATCATCTCTTGTCCTAATAATTTGAGCACTTATTATGTGTTTTGTTGCCTTGCAAGAAACAAAACACAGTGGTTCTTGATTTTCTTATTTCACATAGTGGATATTCTATCTGTTTTCGTTTGTGCAAACGCAAACAGAAAGAACTTCAACTTCGGTTTCGTTATATCTTGAAAGCAGATTTGATGTAACCCGGTGCACACCAATTGGTGGGGGCAAATACTGTCTTTAGGAAAGCGTTGTTTCAACGCGCCTCGAATTGTTTTTTGCTAAGCAGATTAGAGTTGAAGAGACAATGCCATCACCGACGAATTTTGAAGACCGGATTTCCAACATTTCCATCATTCTTGACCCTTCTGCTCTCTAACTCTTGGCCATGGTTACACAACCACCACAAACCCAACACTTGAGCCAAAATATGTCGCTTCCATCACCTCCTCCACTCTCACAACATCCTTACCCGACCAGCAACGAGTCAAACCAACTCTCTCCCTATCCTTTTACATACATGACAAGGCTCCTCAAGCTACCACAAAGTCCATGATTGCACCGGTTCAACACACACTGACCTTCCTCACAACATTATCCCACAACACTTCTGACCCTCACCACCATCAACCACGTCCTTTCCGCCTTTTCTTTAACTGCCCCCCACTAAAAACATGCACTGTGTTAAAACACACATGTTTCATACATTTCTCGCATGTATACACCAGCCGAGGTAGAAGATAAAAAGGATGGACAACAAGGGAGAGAAGAAAGAGAAAGCAACGCGCAAAGTCTTTACCTGCCAATTGGAGAAAGACCCCACAAGGGTCATTTTGGTCTTTTGCAGCTCATGTGAACCTTTTCCATCTACTTGAACGTTTTAAAAGAAGGTATATAATTATTCCAATTAGTACACAAGGGGTACCTTGCACCAGTTTCTAGTAGAGGGAGTAAAGTGATTGTGGAAGATAGTTGCGGGGTCTAAGCTATAATTTACCCTCTTTAAATTTAGGACGGACATGAACTTCAACGTCAAGTGCGCTAAGCGATGACAAGAGTGGTAAGGATCTACGAACTAACCTCATAAAGTGATCATACAACTCGTAGTGTATTTGTTTCAGAGTATCAATTTTCTTTTCAACGGTTTGAAACTTCATTTTTGCATTTAGTGATGGGGACAAGAACTTTAAAAAGAGATTAAAACATTCAAAACTGATAAGAGTGGTCATCAATCATTTCTCTATGAATGCTATAAAAAGGAAAACGCACTAAAGTCATTAGAAGTAGAATTCACACACCAAAATCAGTGAACTTTCTTCGAGGGAGATGAGAAAACTCTGCATACTCAGGCTGACCCTCATCAATCCTGTAAAGTTGCAGCACCAAAGGCCGCCTTGTAACGATCCCTGAAAATAACGACAAACCCCAACAAAATGAGATCGCCAGAAAATTGTTGCATTCACAATTACAAGGCCACTAAGGCAAGATACACAATGAAAGAAAAGTTAAAAGTACCTACCAGATCCTCGAGGAAGAAAATCTCTCCCTACTATGCTCTCCAAAACTGAAGATTTTCCAGAACTCTGATCTCAGCCCCCAAAAAAGAACAAAACAGAATATCAGATATAAATGTCTTTCACAAGAACAGCTACAGTGTATAACAGAGGACCATATCAAAGAAAATCACATAGCATTATTTAAATCAATGACTGGCCCCAACAATATATGGGGCCAGTATGTCTATGTGGGGCTTTGCCTCAGGGCTTTAATTGGCACCCCCCATTAGTGGAGATTAGTCGAGGTGTGTGTAATCATGCCCGGACACCTTAGATATAAAAAATAATACTCCCTCTGTCCCACAATGTTGGTCTCTTTTGGGGATTAAAATTTTTTAAGGGGCAAGCATTCAATGCATATGTGTGTATATATTGATGCGTCCCCCATTTTTTTGAAAATTTGCGTGTCTATGTTGTGTCCGTGTTGTGGTCCATGCTTGTGCTACATAGGTAAAATGTTTCTAAACCGTCATGAAAAAAAGGATACAACAACAACAATAACATAACCTATTTAGTCCCCAATAATTGGGGAGACAAACCTAACCTTTGGCAATAAATGCACAAAGTGGCTGCTCCCAGAATACCACTGAAACAGATGGATTGGAGACAGACCTAACCTTTGGCAATAAATGCACAAAGTGGCTACTCACAGAATACCACTAAAACAGTGGTCCCCCTAAACCGTCGCGTTTGCTGCGGAAAAAAGGATGAGAAGAAATTAATTACTCCTCTTCTAATATGTTGCTTAGTGTCCACCTTTTTTTATCCTTTATAAAGCTTAGATTTTTCCCATGTGTTGGTACTTGGTAAGGATTTGCTATTATTCCAAATTGATCTTGGCACTGCCAAAATCAAGTCAAAATAGGGATTGATTTTGGCACTCCCACTCCCTGGAGCGTGCCAAAGTCACCTCCCCATCATGTAAAAATTTGAATGAACAATGTTGTCAAAATTGGGAATCTTAGGTTCCAATTGGGAAGATTGGACTGGAAGGAATAAATGATCTTATAACTTTTATACGGTTCAAAAATACTTCAGAAATAATAGAGAATAAACTATTAGAGTAGAAATTAAGATATCCTGAGAAGTGAAATGATGAGCATATTAGCAGCCAAAATAATTGTTGAGAATATTCTATGCAAAATGAAATAAAGATGTTGTGATCAAGATTCAAGAATGAACTATATAAACATCATAAAATGACCCAAATAAACTAGAGGATTTACCGAATATGTTAAAGAGTGCTTGCATCAAATGTGTGAGATTTGTAAAATGTAAAGAATGAAATTACGTATGGAAGACTCAGGTTTGAATCTTCAATCATGGACTTTTTTATTGTAATACACACACATGAAGTGCACTAAACTTTATGAAACATCTTGAGTGAAAAGTGAAAAAGTGAAAAAAAAAAAAAAAAAAAAAAAAACCAGCAAGTGATGAGAGTCAACATTTTGTGAGCTTTGTTTACAATTTTTGTTTGGGCTATAAGGTGTATGCATTAGAAAGATCGATCAAAAGTTTGGAGGAAGAGCTCAAGTTGTAGGACTACGATTCGATCTACAATTCCGACAATCCTTCCATGATCACGATAGATTCTGATTTTCTTGGATTGTACGACCCTATGATCAGGATCGCGATTCTACCCACTATGCATATGAAGGGGCAACCACTTGAAAATGAGCATTGATTTCCACTACTACCCATTGAATCCCACTTATAAAGTTATTTTAACTATTTATGAAGGTTAAATTTTTGGAAATCAACACACTTTTTTACTCGACTTTTCAAATAGGACTAACATTTTGGAACATCCCAAAATGGACTAGAGGGCCAACATTATGGGACAAAGGGAGTAGTAATAAATCTCTCAATCTATTAATCTTCTCTCTCCATACTTCTCTATATCCTGCTGTAGCAAATTTTCTATTTGTCTTTCAAAAATCACTTGATGACTCCCCAAAACCCCCCATTAAATCTCCCCAAAAAACATTTCCGGCTAAAATAAACAAAGAGATAGCCTGTTTGGTAGCTATTTCCTAATCATTCGAAACAGAAACTCATCTAATATTAGTCCCATTTCTAGAAGAAAAAAAATTACCCAATATGTTAGAATGCCATTTAGTGTTTTGACTGTTTTCTATGGAATGATTTATCTTTAAAAAAAATTTGGAAACACGTTTGAAAAAATTGTCAGCCAAACAAATTAAAAGGAACATCACACAAAACTGATTATGAAAACAACAAACAAGAACGTTGTTGTCCAATAAGAGAACCACTCTACCCTAACATCAAAATCAAAGGGTTTCCAACACCTATTGGATCTGGATTGAAACAGTCACCCCACATAACACGGGCTTGTAGATTACTTGTGCCACTATAAAACCGGAGGCCATTCAGGCCAATTGCCCCTGTCAACAACATACAACTGGAGAAGCTAAATTTCAGCCAAATCAAACCAAAGGAAAATGATTTTTACACTCCACTTTCTTATAAATGAACTTAAAAAATTATCTTCTAGCATGCTTTATGTTAGAGCATCTCCCGACCTAACTCAAATTTTTACTCCAAGTATAAAGTACTCCAATGAAAAAACCCAAAAACTTGAGTAAAAGGTTCATCAATTGGCATAATTGTAAAAGGTGAAGAAGAAACCAAGCCTTGAACTTCAAGTAAAAAATTGAGTCTCCCTTAATTTGGAGAAAAAATTGAGTAAAACTCAATCTGGTATGAATTTGAGTGAAGGGTTGGAATAAAATTAGAGTGTTTTACTCATAATTTGGTTTTGATTCAATTAAAGAATAAGGGCCGGAGATGCTCTTATTTGTAATTCTAAAAATTAAATTTTGAACTCAATTAATCAAGAAGTGAAGTGAAAAAATCATTACCGAGAAACAAAACCACAAAAAAAGATTATATCTTCCACCTTCTGTAGGCGGCGTATCTCGGAGACTGTGTATAACACAGCACTCGGCTCGTATTTCAGAATTTGGTTTGTATTTCTGCACGTTTATATCTGTACATCGGTTATTGTAATTTAAATTCTGTTTTTCGTTATCAATGAAATTTGTTCTCCGGAGTTCGTTGCTTGTGCCGTATTTTTCCCAATAAAAGCCACAAAAGATTATATCTTCCTCTTTCTCAAAACTTTTAGACAATGAAGCAAAACGAATTTGGAAGAGGTGGAGTAGTGGGAAATAAAACTATACCTGTCCACCAACGACGGCAACGGAGGGAAGAGTATCCCAGAGAGAGGAGAAGGCGGTGTCACCGCCACCATGGTCTCCGAGCGCAGTACACGCCCTCTGTATGCGATTTACCAGTCCAATCAAGCTCCCCATGGTCGCCATATTTTCCAAAACCCTAGCTCTGAACCCTGAAGACAAAGACTTCTACGATACTTGAGAAGTACTACTACTGTGACAGGAGAGAGAGAGAGAGAGAGAGCAAGTGGCTGAGTCTGTGGGCAATGGACTTTTAATTAACGCCAAGTGAAAGACGGTTGAAAATTTTCGAAAAAACCAAGAAAGAAAAAAAAAAAAAAGACCGTTGATGAAGTGTGCTGTCCGAAGAAATGTCACACCCGTTGGAACACTTGGTGGGTCCAAAAACCTTTTCTTTCTTTCAAGGAGTAACATTTTTTTCGATAAGGGGACAGAATTTTGATGCATAGAAAATGAACCCATCAGCTGGGAGACCCACTTGGGTCGTGGGTCTCAAACGAATTATTCGAGTCGTTCATTAAAATTTAAATGAAATGGGGTAGGCTTTGAATCGTGCACTTAGACACTCCGATTGTGGTGATTTCCGGGGTGACCTAAAAGTAGGTCCCAAGCTAACTTTTGCATTTTTTGTGCACCAAATTTTTGTACATGTAATCTGGTCCTTTAGTTTTCCTCACTAACTGCTAAAAAGTACCGATGGTGCACACTCAAGGAAGAGTTTAAGGATCTCACAGATATTATTTGAGTTGTTCATTAATCTCAAAATGATTTTTTATGTATTCATGAAAAAATAAGTTTAATTGAATAATTGTAAATGTTTGATTCAATATACCGATTCTTTTATTTCAACATGTAGGATCTTGAATTGTGAATGCAAAATTGAAATATTGGATCAAATACTTGCAATTACCCCTGATGGAGCTAATTTTTTTTAAAAAGATACCCAAAAAATTATATTAAAATTAATGAACAGATTGGATCGTTAGGGTTGGACACATAAATGGGTCTATAGGCCGTTTGTGCCTCATCGGTACCCGTGGTTGAATTCATCACTTTATTTTTTTATCTCGAATTTGTCACCAAAAAAAATTACAAGGTAAGATGTTTTTTTTTTTTGGGGGAAATTTACTCTACTCTAACGCCCTGTTTGGTAGGAGGATTTAAGAGGGGGATATAAGAATATCCGGGTTATTTATATCTGGTGTTTGTTTAGTTTTTGCATCCCAGATATGTATATGCTTGGATATCTATATGCCCTTGTGGTACGATAAGATTCAGGCACACTCCCACCCAGTCTATGTTATATTCAGCTCCCTTTACCCCTGTGCCCCTCACTCTGGCACACCACTGCCATCCCGTAGAAGAGAGAAAGACAAAAATGGGAAGCGTGGCGGCTAGCCAAGTAGCATGTCGCGAGAGAGAGGGAGAGAGGTATTGACATTTGGCAGACCACTGTCTACTCTCCTCTTTTTTTGATTTTTTTGGGGGGGTAAAATCGAGATTTCAAACAATTTTACATTATCCAACCCTCTATATCCTCTCTCAACAAAACAAACCAAATAACATTTAATCTTTCCTTCTAAAATAACGTCCCTCTAACTATATCCCCCTCTTATTATATCCATCTTCTCTTCTTATATACATGTCTTTCAAACAAACAGGGCATAAGGGTTTGGAAATGAGGTGAGTGATGTTTGAACTTTAACCAAATAAAGTTCTTTCCGAATGAGACAAAAACTGTGGATGACCTGATCCCGTCAATAGTTTTTTTAAGTTAAGTTGTTCATTACCATCCATTTTTTAAACTAATATTTAATTTTTGACATACTTATCAATATTTGATCAAGTTGATTTTTGCATAGATGTATTACTTTGCAGAACCTTACAAAATAAAAGGTTCAGATTAACGCACTGAACCAACAACAAGGCCCACAAAGGGCTCATCCTAAAACCTCCGTCTATCCAGCCGGCTCATCCAGGCTGAACTTTCAATCCTATATTTTTTTCTCACTATTTCCTAATCATTTTTCTAGACGGCACTATTAATTTTCAACACAAAATTGTAATGTCAATTCTAATTTTTTTTAATCAAAGTTTTATGTTACAATCCTCACTATTTTATTCGCATTCAACGATCATCACTGTGAAAGAGTCAAGATTTTGACTCAAGATGAGCCGGCTTAATGGATACTATATTTTTATTTAAACCTATACCTATTAATAGTATTATAAGAAAAAATTAAATAGTCATCCTCTTTGGAAACCCTACTTAGGCTTGGTTTGGGTAAATTAAAAAAATTGGTTTTTTGAGTTTCTTGGTTTTGTCCTTATTCAATTTTTATTTTTTTTTTGCATTTGTTAGTTTTTGGTCGATTTTTTGTAGTTTTTTGGCTTGTCTTGACGAGAAGAGTCTAAAAAGTATAAAATTATTAGTCAAACTTAAAGTTTTGTGAATAAAGACGAAGGTGACATCCAAAACTTTAAGTTTGACTAATAATTTTATACTTTTTAGACTCTTCTCGTCGAGACAAGCCAAGAAACCACAAAAAATCGACCAAAAATTAACAAATACAAAAAAAAAAATTGAATAAGGACAACCGAAAAAACTGAAAACCAAAAAATCAGTTTTTTCAATTTACCCAAACCACCCCTTGATCCCCATTCTAGTGGGTTTTAGTCATTATTTCTCATCCTGAAGTTTAAAAAGAAAAAATCAACAATACTGCTATTTATTAAAAAAGGGTATTGTAACGCCCCCAAGATTTGGGCACGTTAAATTTTATTATTACAACCATAATTAAGTTTATCCTTAAACTTAAATCCAAATTACAAAATCCATAATCGTTATATAAATAGTAATCGGGGTGGTTCTAGGTCGACATCTATTCCTGCGCTGGGTCAGCCCTCATGCCGGTAGCATTCCCTGTTCCATAGGACCGGTCTCCACAATAGTGTCCCTATCCATCTAGATAGTTTGACATAATACGTCCAAGTCGCACAGGCAACATCATGGTATTATGTCAGGGTCACATGAGTGCAACACCATGAGTAAAGCCCAGAAGTTCACTACACCAAACTTCTAAGTAACAATTCGAGAACAACATGTGTAAAAACAGTACATATAACTTATGAGTGGTAAAACCATGCAATGCATCATGCATGTCAATGCGGATTAGAGTAAAAAAACACAGAAAACAATATCTCGTTTCAGTATCTCGAAGTTTTGCCACATGTCATTTCTCGCAACAATCTTAATCGTTTTTCTCAATTTTAACTCATTTATCGATATTTTCCCAAAAATCTACTTTTCTCATATCAGTGCCTCCTTCAGCATTCTTCTTCAAATTTCATATATCTCCCATCACTCGAAAGTTATTGGTCTGTTTATGCCTCCTTGCAGCTGACGGTACCAACCTTTCCGCTCGAGGCCCTGGTCGTCGTGCATCACTGAACCTAACCAGTCTCTTTGCACGGTCCATCCGCCCCGCGACTCACACGACACAGTCCCGACCGTCTCACATCACTGAACTTAACCAGTTTGTTTATGAGGTCCGTTCACCATGTGTTATGCATGCTTAGCCCAAACATCCAAGTTCTCTCCGCGAACTGGAAGTGGCGCTCTCGCTGCACTACCGCATCACAACCATTCTTTCAAGTTCTCTCTGCGAACTTGAGGAGGTATCAATACATCTCATCAAATTTCATTTTCAAATTTCATTTCATTTCATTTCCCGAAAATCTCATTTCTCGTTTCAAAATCCATTTTCATTCTCATCTCTATTTTCCCGTCAATTGCGATTCAAAATTTCAAGTCCGGTGTCATAATCATATTGTGTACGTGCTCAAAGCCACATGCTGAAATAATGCCCATGCAATATTTCATAATTTATTCTAAAATTCATATCTTTCCAAATAGACATTTTTCCACATAAAATCATACAATTAATTTCACCAATTCTCTAAAATATAATATTTCCTTGAGAAAATTTCCTCACATAAAATCACACATTTATTTCACCAACTTCTTCAAAATAATATTTCTAAATTTCTCAATCTCTTTTCACATCAACCTCATTTTCTATATTTTCTTTTTATCCTTTCCAAGAAAATAAAACTAGTCAACTTGTTTTCTCTGAAATCATTTAAACATATACTTCTTTTCTAGAAATTTTCTATCAAAAATTTAGCTCCACTGGTTATGAGTTTTCAAAATATTACATTTCTTCCAAAAAGGTACTCTTTAATTTTTTAGGAAACTTTTCTTCCAACAATCTCATTTAAATCATCTCTTTCTTTATTTAGTAAAAAATTCATTTCTAGAAAATTTCATCAACTCTCTATATTTATTTCTTTGCTTTTTCTCAAGACCATAAATTATGCTCACAATGATTTAGCAAAAACATTTCTAGGAAACTTTTGTAAAAATTTCTCTTATCGAAAAATATCATACTTTCTTTCAAAAATCCTCGTAATGTATTTATTCCTTCTTTTTAGTAAGTAACAATTTTCTCACTAAATATAGCACACATATTATTTTAGGAAAATCATTTTTTTAAACAATAATCATTTATTAAATCAACAATGAATATCTAATTCTTCCATGAAAGGTTAACATAATCATGCTAGAACCTTGTCTAGAAAAATATATAACTTCTAATCAACTTCTAATCGCTTCTAATAAACTTCTATTCACTTTAATCTTATTAATCTCACTTCTAATTTCATGAAGAACCATTCTAATTAGAACCTCATTAACCTTCTTGTTAATCTTTCAACATGAAATCCTCTTTCTTAAACACTAAGTAACATGCTTATTCACTTATTGTATGCATAAATTAACCCAATCAACTCTAAAATCATGCTTGGAAAACTAATTAGGACATCATAATTATTCTAGAAATAACTCAATAGAAGGTTAATTTAGTAAATTACCTTAATTTCCGGGTGTAAATCGAAAGCCAAAAAGCTATCCTTAGATGGAGAGACTCCTAACTTGCTCATTAATTAGCTAACAAATAGCTAATTAGAACTAAAATGGGTGGGCTAAAAGGTGGTAGAAGTGGTTGGTTGTTAGGAAATAGAGAGACAAACAAACAAGGAAGGTGTAAAGGTGGTTCAAAGCATCATAGGTGGGCGATTGATAGGAACATTGACCTCCCTCCCTCTCTCTACCTCACGGCACACACACACTTAGCCGAAATTTTTGGTGTGTGGGGGAAGGATATGTGATGCTTGTATGACACTTGGCAAGTACCCTAGTAGATTCCCTAGGTTCAAGGCTAGTTTTAGGTGGTTTCTTGCAAGCAAAGGGGAATCTTGGGTGAAAGTACATTGATGTAAGGGTGAAAAATAGTAGTGGGGGAATATATGCTCTTAGTTGTGTAGGTTTTGCATGGTTACCTTAGTTATAGGATATTTGTAGGGTTAGATATATACAAAATGCATGTATTGTGTGAGTATGTATAGGTTACTACCAAAATAACAAGGCTTATTCTAACTAGTTAAGTACAAAATGTAGGCTAGGTGGGAATCACTCAAAATCCGTAACTTGCTTGTGCAAGTGAGCAAATAAGGAATCTAGCATGTGAAGTGTACTTATGCACACACTCACACTCTACCTCACTCTCCATCTACCAAGCCTTCTCTCTCTCTCTCTACCGTGTCTCTCTCTCTCTCTCTAACTCTCTCTCTCTATCTCTATCTCTCTCTAATTCTAGCACCAAGTTCCTAGGGTTGAGAGGTAATGGAACTAGGTGGTACCAAGGCGGTTGGTTAGGGTAGGAATAGTGGTTGGGTAGGTTTTGGGTATTAAACTCAGTCCCCGGGTGTGGCGGTAGTGTAACGGATGTGTTACTTGGTCTCGCACGTGCATATACATGGCTAGGGTTTTATTTATTTGAATCAAAAGGATTAAATAATATTTAAATAGAAAAATATTTCAATAAACCGAAATTTAAATAATTAATTAAATTTTTTAAACGAAATTTTTATTTTCGAAAATTTGGGTCATTACAGGTATTTATAATTTTATCGAGAGTTTTCCAAAATATATGCACCAGGTGCCGTTATTCAAGCTTCCAATTAGGGTTGGGCATTTCATCTACCCCGTCTGAATCCGATCCGATCCCCGATCCGAACGGATCGACAATATGGAGATCTGTTTGGAGATTGGATAGAATATGTGGATTTTTTTTGAAAATGTTTGGGGATTGGATAGGGGGTGGAGATAGGCATGTCCCCGAATGACCACCCTCGAATCCGTTCCCCGCTCCGCCCCCAGCGCCCCCCCGACCGCCCGGGCCCCGAATCCCCGAAATATAGGGTCTATTCATGAATTATGAAACTTCGGGGTCTATTCATGAAATATATTATAGAAATTATCAAATTTAATTATAGAAATTATAGTCATTATGGAATTAAATTGTAGAAATTAATAAATAATATAAATTAATCAAATTATAGAAATTATCAAATTAAATTATAGAAATTATAGTCATTGTGAAATTAAATTATAGAAATTAATAAAATTATAGAAATTATATTATAGAAGTTAATTTATGAAAATACTAAGTTTATATTTAACCATAATAATCTAAACTTCATATGAAGTTATCAATTATGAAGGATCCCGCGGGCCGCAAGGTGTAAAATTTCAAACATTGAACTCCAATTTTCGGAGAAAATTTCGACGATCTGAGCCGTTAGAAGTGTTCAAAAAGTGTTTTTAAGGTCCTATGAAAGGATTTGGCAAAAAATACTACCTGAAAGGGCTTGATCGGAGCATTTTTCCATAAAATCACTATATAAAAGATTGCTCCGATCAAGCCCTTCAAGTTTGTTTTTTTCAAATTTTTTCATAGGACCTTAAAACACATTTTAAACACATCTACCGGTTCATCTTTTCAAGAAATAGATTAGATGGCCTTTAGTTGGTGCATTATAGTGTTCAAATGCCACTGGAAGCACTGAATGTGTTCCGATCGTGTGGTTACCGACATCAGGTGATCATCAATTTTGGGGGAAATGATAGAATTGATAAGATATTTAATCGTATCGGTTTAGATCAAACATTCAAGAAAATGAACTAGTATCCACCATTCAATGTTATACATTGAACATACTTAGTTATGAACCAATATATACTGCTATAGTCTAATGCATGTTAGCTACACGATCTCAACACAATTTCAACGATCAACACTGACTATTTTGTTTTTCTTGGTGTTTTAGTGAACCTCACCAAAATTTGGATCAATCGGATTTTTAAAAACCCTTCATCGGGAGATTCCGAACGTGAGAATCATTAGTAGGCAAATATTTGTTAACTCTGATTGAGCATACATAGATCATAAAATATACTTGATTTTTTACATGAATAATATATTATATCCTACAAAAAATATAGACGGTTCCGATTTTCAATATTAGTCTCGAAAGGCGCTCGAATAATGTATCATAACTTTACGAGGATTTTCCATACTTGTTAATGTAATGCACTGCACCCACACACAATCACAAACACCAATTTTTGGTCCAAAATGGGCTGAAATTTTTTTCCCGCTACAAATTCCCCCCAAACCCCCAAATCCCTAACTTCTCCCCCTAAAAGCAGATTCTAACTCCTCCATCCTTCAACACGCAAAACACCAACTCCGTACCCATCTCTCTCTCTTTCTCCGAAACTTCTCCACCGTACCAATAATGTCGAGAGAACCCCAAACAATCGAGACAGCCGAAGGAATCAAACTTGACGCTCGCATCTTCAGACCACAACCACCACACGAGGAGGAGGAGGAGGAAAACCCAAACCCAGAACAACCACAATCAGACGAAAAAACAAGCCCGTTTCGAAGTGCGCGACGTCGTCTCTGTATGTAAATGGGTTGCACAAAATTTCAGCGTGACTCGGATTTTGTTGGTGGGCTACTCTGCAGGTACTATTTTATTTCTTCTTTTTGTTCTATTTTTTCTTCTTCTTATTATTTGAGGCCCTGTCTTTGGATAGTGAGAATAGGAAAGGGTTGTGGCGTTGAGAAATTTGGTGGTAATTAAATGTAGTATTTTTTTCTTTCTTTTGTTTGTTTTTCAATAATTAAAGGCCCTTTCTTTGGATTATGAAAAAAGGGTGAGAGTAAAAAGGGCTGTGGTGATGAGATTTGGTGAGAAATAAATTTGGGCTTGTTTAGCTGTCATTCGTCCAAGTATTCTCTTGTTAAGGGGTTGGTCTGTGCTTGTCTTAACTTTTCATCTGCAACTTTTGTAGGGTTCAGGTGATTTTCTTGGAAAATTCCACAGCTTGTCCGAGATGGATGCGTGTTAGCTATCAAGTTTATTGTTTCAAACCACCCACCAAGTGTTCGACTAAATGACCAAGTGAGTATTTGCCTTCCTTTTGTATCAGTTAATTCGTGACAATTCTACTTTCCTTCTCTTGTCTTTGTTTGACAAAAATTTAAAATTTTGCGGTAACATAATCTCACTTATATGAAAAGAAATCACATAAGTTTTTATTAAGTAGGTTGGACCCATTCAAGATATTAACATACCCTCTAATTACATCTTTTATGCAAAAGAAAACCTTTTGATTCCGATTTTTAATTTACAAAACGACATGGGAAAATAATTTTACTAGTTTTTGGGGCTAAGTCTAGACTGTTTATCTAGATTGCCTACGCACCCTTAGTTCGGGATCAAGCCAAATATAGTTCACGTTTAAGTATTTTTTTTAACTTGCCTTTGCAGCACTTTTATGATTTAGTAAACTCAAGAATCACGGCATCACTATAAGAAGAGTACATCCTAACTAGGTTGGCACCTACTCTTTTATCAATCATTGTACGGGGATAAATCCGCGTAATCCTGGATCACGTGCTTCCTTGAATCAACCCTGGATCTACGAGACAGAAAAAGGGTTAGAGCACCTTTGCCTCTCGTTGGCAAAGGCCCTCCGATGCCTAAGTTAGTATCACGTACTTGAGAGCTTAAATTATAATGCGTATGAAAGTAGGTTTTCACAGCGTACCTTTTGTCATGGTTATTGCCTTGTATTTATAGGTGTAGATGTCCTTTACTTTAGGCATCTCGTGCCACTGTTTCCTATTCTCTTTAGGAGTCCTTTTCTCAATAGGACTTTCCTATCAAGGGACAGCTTCCTTATATTGCTAGATCTCGTCTAGCAGCAGTCTTTCTTTCCATATAGGACTCATTCCTATATGGGGTCTATTCCCATCCACATTAGGAATGCTCATGTCAATCCCTTATTTTACGGGATCGCTCCTCATCTCGTAAGGTACCGCTTATAGAATATTTCTGGAATGTCTCACCGCCCTTCTCGTGGCGGTGCCGAGCTTACACGTAGCTCGGAGTAACTCGTACATAGTTCAATTCATTACGCCGAGCTGGGCTATATACTCCAGAATGCTTGCCAAATTATATCCGTAGCTCCCTCAACTCGGCCATATCAGGGGCATCCCCTTGTGCCTTACGCCGAGCTAGTGCATTCTGATGCATTTACTTCAATTCGATTCCTGACCCTATTCATGGTCAATCCAGATCGGCATAAGGATTAACGAACTCCCTATGTGGTGCCAAGCTAATCGCCCTCTCGTGGCGGTCATTTTAGACACGTGCCATGCCTTATAATAGGGTAATTAGATTTTACCCTCTCCAATCATATGCCATTCTAAAGTTTTTTTTTTTTTATTTAAGTGACTGCTCCTTTTTAGATGGGATGCCTACGTATTTGATTCGTCCAATTCAACTTGGAATATAATTTTGAATCAAAATCAAGTCAACCGTAGTTCTTATTTGGAACTTTTAGTTTTTTTGGTGTGAACATTTTAAATTCATCAAGTTTGTGACTGAACCTATTTGAGTAGGTTGCCTACATATTCAATTCGGTGAGTCGAAAGTCACCGAAATTGAAATCAAGTCAAGTTGTAGTTCTAAAGATTTTTTGACAGATTGCTTTTTGCCGTGTGAGGGCCCAAACAAGTCCTTATACCCTTTGGCCTAAAAATCTGAAATCTTTTAGAAGATATAAACTTGGATAGTTTAGTTTTTTTTTTTATTGCCATGGAGTGGCAACGCTTGAATCTTACTAAATAACCACATTTGGGGACTCAAATGCCAAACTTTGATTTTTTGAAACGGTTATTTAGCAATCGAATTGATTTCTACGCATCAGTGAGCAACAAACTTTTCAATTCACACCCTCAGTGCATAGTAGATTTTTCAAATTTTTACACCTTCGGCGTGTGATAGATTTCACTTTTTTTTTTTAACCCTTGGTGCACAATAAATTTTCCATTTCACACCTTCGATGCACAAAAAGTTTCCAATTTATGCCTTTCGATTGCATAATGATTTTTTTAAGTTGCACCCCGGTGCATAAAATTTTGTCTAATTTGCACCCCCAGTGCATAAAAAGAGTTTCAATCTTTGCACCCACAGTGCGTTAAGAAATGTTTCAAGCTCGCACCATCGGTGCACAAGAAGTGTTTCAGTCTTTTGCACCCCCGGTGTGTTCAGAGGCATTTCAATTTTTGCACCCCCGGTGCATGAAGTATTTTTTTTTTTTGACTTGCACTCTCGGTGCACAAGAAATGTTTCAATTTCGCAACCCTGTTGCATGAGAAGTGTTCCAACTTTGCACCCCTGGTGCATAAGAATTTTTTTTGATTCGCACCCCCGGTGCATTAGGAAATATCTCAATTTTGCACCCCCAGTGCGTGAAGTATTTCTCGGTCTGCACCCTCGGTGCATAAAAGAAGCTGATTTTACTTGAAATTCAATTGATTTAACCAAGGTTAGTGTAAACCAATTCGAGTTTTAAGAAATCACAAAATACCTTCTTATTTAAAAAAATGTGAATTATCTAGATTTCTAACTCATTTAGAGATATACTCCAGAAAGTAGGAGACTAAGGTGTGCATCCAACAGGATTGGAATTGGAACACCACTCCCAAATCCCTTTCTTTTTGATAACCTTGAACTATTTTTAAAAAAGGTACGGCAGGTAGTGTTTTAGAAAACAAGGATTCAAGAACAAAATTTCATATTTATCTCTTTCTTGGAAAACTTGTATTCACTGCCCTTTTAGAAAAGGAGGAAGAGATTTGAGAAAAGAAAAGAACAGAGAAGGCAGAGATGGAAGAAAATGACTAAGAAGTTATACCTTCAATCTTCTGTGACGGGTATTGACTCCTTACTTAAAATTTTTCTCTTCACTTTCCTCTTCAAAGTCTCACTGTATTTCTCTTTGTAAACCTTTTTTTCTTTGCTTGTCTTCTTCTGGAATTCTTTTCCAAAGTGTACCTTTTCTCTGTTTTTTCTCTCTGCCCCTTAATTGTTTGCCTTTAGTCCATATATATAGGCAAAAAGGGTAGATGCACTGGTGCAGTAGTTACCAACGTGGCTGCCAGTTTTCTCCAGGGCCCAACTTTGTAGGGAAGTTTGTTGGTAGTGGGTACTTTTTTGGGTAGAGTTTGAACAAGTCAATGAGAGATCATGGGGCATTTTTTTTTCCCGGAAATTCTTCCTCTTTTATGGATGCTATATATTCTCTTCATTATAGAGGCAAATGAAGAGGCAGTTTTTCCCATGTGCACTTCTGCCGCAAAACTGACCCACTAACGCATGGGTGGTTATTATTATTATTATTTTTTTTTCTCTTCGTGTAGAAAACTAAATGGAATTGGTTTCCCACTAGCCCACATTGGGCTTGGGCAGTTAGGAGATTGTGGATTATGATTTGCACGTGGTATTTTTTTTTTGTGAGTAGAAACACAAAACTGATTTTGAACTTCTCAAGTTAAGTATAGCCAAGTAGTCCATTTCTGCTCCTTTTTTTTTTTTAACCAAATGAGCTCTTACAAAGACTTACGTGGCTCACAAATTAAACCCAATTAGCAATTTGGGTTATGCATTGGCCAATTGTTTGGGCACTTGACATTTAATCATTAATAACCATTAATAGATTAATATGCTACCACAAATTTGTTTTCAAAATTTGTATTTCAACAGTCTTGTATGTTGTTCTTAAGATAAGCTTATTGCTGAATGCTAATACCCTTTTGATCTAATTTTTTATGCCAATAATTACTTGACGAGCCAAAGGAAAGGATTAAACAGTCAGTCTTGGATAAAGGATGTTTGTGTTTCAGGCTTCTACATTGGCAACTCAAGCTACATCGGTGCGTATTAATGAGCCTTTTACCTCTTCTCTTTTTTGTAAAAGGTCAGGTGGGGGTGCTATCATTTGACTATTTCTATGTTCATGTGCTGCTGAATGGTCTTCTTTTTCTGCTACCATTGATGTCTATTAAATAAACCAAACTACCTAGTTTTTTATTTCTGGTTCTCTTGGTATTCAAATCACTGCCCACTAATCTTATCTCATGGCTTCTGAACTTATATTTTTTTATTTACTTGTTACTCTAGGGAAAGTGATTAGATCCCCGAAATCTCCGTGGGGATCCCCGTTCCCCATTTGGAGCGGGGATGGAAGATAAAAATAAATCTCTGTTGGAGATTGGATAGGGGATGAATATGAGTAAGGGGTTTGGGGATTGGGGGTAGAGATAGTAGTCTCCGGCCTCGATCCGTCCCCATGCCCATCCCTACTTCCAATTATCCTTAAGAACTACTTTTGCAGTGTTGATTTTTTCTTTTTTTAAAAAGGACTTAAGAATCATAAACCCCCATTACCGGCCACCTGTGAAGGTCCTCCAAATCAACAAAGAAATTAAAGAAGCCAACCAGCCCAACAACGCAGTGCCAAGACCATCGCCGATTCGCCGTCAACTAGGGAGTGGATCCAAGGAGGGGCCAATAGGGACAGTCGCTACAAGGAAAAAAAAAAAAAAAACTTCTAGTATTACATAGAAAGAAAAAAATTCTATGAATTATGTAGACTCACTCCTCTGCTTCTAGCCGCCGAGGTCGCCATACGTATGTAGGTGTTGATTGTTGAGGTAAGATTGGCTAGGAAAATTTTTGTCGAGATTTTGATGCTAGGTTTCATGGAATAATGACTACTCCATTCGAACATACTTTTTGACTGGTTGGAAGCCAATAAATCCACAACTTATTGGGCCTTCCACGTTGGTCTGCTAAAGCCTATGGCCAATTAGTGATCTAGAGGCTTTGAATGACGATGTTCCTTGGACCAATCGAGTGGTCATTGGACTCATTACTCAGGCCATACGATTGTGATTATCCTTTGGCAAAAAAGTAAAAATTACTAGTTTTTTTTCTTCGTTTTGTCTTTACTGAATTGTTTTTTATATTTACTAATTTTACATTAACTTTCGTGGCTTGTTAATTTGTCTCAGCGACAAATCCAATAAACTAGTTTAGTAGTTTATTTACTAATTTGTCTTTATTTACTTTTTTTTTAATAAAACCAAAATTAATCCAATAAACTGATTTATTTTAGTTTATTTTCAGCTTTACTAAAAAAATAGTTTTGACTATAATTTTATACTTTTTTGGTTTGTCTCGTCAAGATAAATCAATAAACCACGAAAACTTGATGCAAAACTAACAAATATAAAAAAAAAAAAAAAGAATAAAGACAAAATGAAAAAAACCTAAAAACCAAATTTGTCTTTTTACTAAAGCTACCTACACCTGGTAAGATATTTACCGGTGTTGGTAAGGGTAATCCAGAAACTTGGATTGTGGATCCGGATGAGTCAAATAGATTTAGGATACTGAGGAAAAAATGTTTTCAAAACTTTTTTTTCCCGAAATTTATTTCAGATTTTTGAAAAAAAAAACTATTTCCAAAACTTTTTCTATTTAAAATTTTGATTTTCCAAAACTAGTTTTTTATCTGAAAATTAGTTAGTTTCCTCCCTTCAAAAAACTATTTTCAACCAAAAAAAATTCAAGGAGTAGTTTTTTTGAAAACAATTTTCTTCGATATTTTTCGTTTAAAAACTATTTTTTTAAGAATAAAAAGCCGTTTAATTTTTTGAAAAACTTGTTTAACTCTATGTATTAAAAAACGATTTTTAGGGTAGAGTATATGTATCAAGGGAAACTACATTCTTTTCGTACAAAAAGTTAACAACATTAGCCTTAAAGTGACGAGAGGGCAGAATTTGAAAATTAATTTGAAACCCAAAGAGGGTAGTAAAATTTCAGAAAATATAGGGGAAGTCTCAGTATTTGTTAAAAACCTTAAGAGATGTAAACAAAACTTACCCTTAGAGATTTCACTTTTTAACTGGTCTGGTCCTATATTCTCCTCCCTTGTCTTAGATTTCCTTAAGCGACAGCATGTGTGCTGACCCATCTAAGTCATTTGTTCTCGGCGATCAACGGCGCAAATTTGCTCCAATCTAGTTATCCCTTCATACAAAATTGTTGATCTTGTACAGGATTTCAAGGCCTTGTCGGTTTGAGGTTTTAGTTTTGTTGACATCATTATTTCCCTCATTTCTCTCTCTATCTCTCTCCACTCATTACACCTACTTACATCATCAAAACTAAACTAAACTACAATCAAACACAGCCATGTAATTTTTAAATTATTCATATCCTGCAATTTATAATGTACTTTATGTAAAATTTGGATCTTATTTGATATATTTTAATTAGTTCTATCCTATGAAGTTTTTAAAATCTCCAAAAATATTAAAACATAAAGTTTGTATTTGAATCAAGTGCGGTCTAAGCTCACGAGTGTTAAGAACAAGGCCTTGTGGATTTGCATCACATTGTGCTGGTTGGAAGCCAATAACTCCACAACTCAATGGGCTCCATCCACGCTGATCTGCCAAAGCCTATGGCCAATTACTGAGCTAGGCTTTGAATGACCATTATGTTCCTTTGACCATTCGAGTGGTCATTGGACTCATTACTCAGGCCATGCGATGCTGATTATGTTCTCTCCAGACTCCGATTGGATGCTACTAAAATTCTAGGGAAATACGTTATAGATAGGGTATAAAGTAAGATGAAGTACGGAGTATTATTTTAGAGGGGTTGATCCACATTGATGTGATATTTATGGAGGAGAATAAAAAAATACCAATTGGTTTGGATGAGGTATTAAAAAAGGGGGATAAAATAGTAGTTGGTTTGGATGGATGATAAAATGGAGAATAAGGTTTTTTGTAGTTGAAATAAGGGAGAGAGGGTGATATTTTTTTCCCATACCTGGGGATAACTTTTGGGTAAGGGGAGGGGTGTCAAAAAATTATACCCCTCTATCCCCCTGCCAAGGATAACTTTTGGAAGCGTAAAAATTTATCTCTTGTATTTTTGCCCAGCCAAACCATGTTAAATATGTTACATCAGACCTTATACTCCCTCCAAAAGTTATCCCCAATCCTTTAACCCCATCCAATCGGGTCCTTAAGGTCTCATATTCAATTCTTGTCAATCCCTTTCGGCCAAATAGCATTCTAAATGGAAGGTCTAAGGCCTGAATCCCGAGAGCTGGACTTATGGTGAAATTCCATAATTCACTGCCCCTTGAGATTATCCCCAGGGCTTGAGCTCGGAAGTTACCTGTTACATGTGGGACGGAGCCACGGAGAGACTATATGTACCCAATGGATTAATCGAGGCAAAATTTTTTAGACATCCTCAAATAAGTTTAAAAAAAGAAGAAGAAGAAGAAGTCGTACTGGCTGTTGTTATTGGCATAGAGGTTGAACCAGTGGATATTCACTTTCCACCTCTCCTTATTAGATTTGATTACAAGAAATTATTTTCTAAGAAAATTATAAAATAACTGGATTTTTATTCAACAGTTCCACCTGTCCTTTATTTGGATAGAAGTTTAACCTAAACTATAGTATATACTTTGTTACTCTGGAAATGCCTTCATAGTAATTAAAAAATAGATTTAATTGTCAATTAGACAATCAGTCATTGTCAAAATAGCATGTCGTGCAAAATGCGGTGCATATTGTTATTGTTATATTATGCATAACTTGTAAACTTATTAATAATATCAATACAGATCTGGCAAAGTTCAGGTCAGCAAAACAATTCCTTTTAACTTTTCCTAGGCTCAAGATTGTCTTTAAATTTAAGTTTTCTTTTTCATAGTTTCCTTGGGCTTAGAATTGTTTTAGATGCGCTTCCTTGTTTAATTTGTTTGCATATAACTCAAAGCAAGAGAGGGGGTCAGAGAGAGAATTAGATACCAGTTTGTAGGCATTGAGAGGACCACTGTTTAATCTGGTTCAAGCAATCAACCTCCACCTTTTTTTCTTTATGCTCTATGGTTGTCGTAGTGGTTAATCGGCGTGCGTTCGGCGGGGTTTGACATGTCAAACTCACAGAGTCAATTCCCCTTAGCAATGATTTTTTCTTGGGCCACCTCAGCTCACGCAAACGCAAGGAAAAAGTCGTGGTAGATGAAATTATTCAATTGTCTGGGAGCACTGCCACATGGTGCTTTGGACCATTCCACAACCACACATTCTTGTAGGATCTACGACTAAGTGTGTGGACCCCATATAAATGTACGGTTCTAAAGTGGTCAGGAGCAATAGATGGCGGTGCTTCCAGATTATTGAAAAAATTACTCATATGGGGACTATGGGAGAGCCTAAAGAGATTGGTCCCGTTCATCACGACTCTCTTCATTACCACTGCATCCCTCACTCTGTGAAGCAAAATGTTATCAAATTCTCTATGGCAGCTGTAGATCAGGACTAATTATTCTAAGATCATGAAATAATTGGATTAGCATGTGTCAGTCATTGTATACCTGGGTTTAGGGAAACATCAATATCACAGCAAATGGAACTTGACACTAATCTATATGGGCATCTCTGTATTTTCGAGCCCATAAAAGGTAAAAGAAAATTCTAAAGTATCCCCTATTATGTGTCCCCAAGGTTATATAAACATGTTATGCCATCTACCGGTCCGATTGGATACGGTATGAGTTTTAATGGTATAAAATAACAAGGGATAAGATTTGTGGGGGGTTTCATTTATGGAGAGTGGATTTATATTGATGTGACGGACGCGGGGATACTGCTGTGCAAGGGGCGCACAGCAGCTGCTGTGCAGGTCAAAAACGACGTCGTTTTGATGCCAAAACGCTCAAAAAATCAAGACTTCTATTTGTGGTCGTTGGATTAGATCCAACGGCTGGAAAAGGAAAGTCACTTAAATGAGTTAGCGGGTCATGATTTCCGGGCAACTTCAGTTCGCGGGTCATAAATAACCCGGGTCAACACCTGTTTCCCCTGTTTCCTTTTTTCCTCTCACGCTTACACAACAGGAGAGAGAGAGAGAGAGTGAGAGAGAGAGAGAGAGAGAGAGAACAGAAGAATAACGAAGGAGAAGATAATCGAAGGAGAAGAAGAACCAATCGACCGAAGAAGAGGAAGAAGTCGACAACCAAGGTTTCTGTGTGTGCGTGGGGTTCGATTTCTCTGAAAACCCTAATTTGTTTTTTGGCGCAAGAACATAAGAGATCGAACAAGAAGAAGAACAAGAAAATCGAAGACCAAATCGACAACCAAGGTCTCTCTCTCTCTCTCTCTCTGTGGTTTGATACATAAAAAACTAGGGTTCGATTATAAAATAGCTTGTGGGTCTGTTTTGTTTCTGTCTTCATCTGTCTCGACTGGATTTGCTGTGGAGGATAATTGATAATTGTTTCAGAATATGTGGATTTGTTGTTAACGATATTTGTCTGCGGTGTGAATTTTAGAATGTGGGGGGAGACTCATCAATATACTGCATATATATTCTTTAGGGAACAAAGTAATGAAGGTTATCCTAGATTTATCTTTTGTCAAATTTCAGTATCTGGGGGAGACTCATCCATACTGCATATATATTCCTTGCCAACTGTGCTTGCGGGGTTGGAGAGGCGCATGATTGTCGAGAGGTTGGATGCCAACGTAGCTGTGATGCCTTTTTTCTCCTCTCTTTTTAATCTTGTAATCACTTTCAAGATTAATTAAATTTCTTTTGCAGTTCAAAAAAAAAAAAAAAAAGCCATTTTTTGAAACATTCAATTTTCACAAGTTCATTTCAGTTGGAGACTCACAATTATCTTTGAGAAGTTACTTTCATTTCATGTTAACAAAAAAATTGTGATTCCTTTGGTTTGAAGTCACCTGTGCATGTCTCTCTCTATTTTTACCAGCTTAGTATGGGTGCTAATAGATTATCCTTGGTACAGATTGGCGGGTAATCGAATTTGTTGAGGGAAACGGAGCATCACAAAGTTACTGCTCAACTCAGGAGTCTAAATAAAGTACTAGGCCCGAGCTGCGACTGTGCCTATCTCAACATCAGAACTCTGCGCATCGTATCTTCCTCCAATTTGCAGATCACCAGTGACATATATGATTACCTTCATTTGACAATCCAATTCTTCCCAAATGGTCAAGACACATTTAATCGTACGACAGTTTATGGCGTTGGAACCCTCCTCAATGCAATCCGTATTATAATTGTTATTGGGACTGTGCTTTGTGTATTCCAAGTTGGACCCTATGCGTATGTAATTTGTTGTGCTATTGGAAAACAGTTGATTTTTGTCGTTTTGGACAATGGTTCTGTAAAGAATGAGAAGGCTTGTAGCCAGTTAATACATCATTTTTGTTTGTGTTAATGGTTTTGCACCTATGTTGGTACCCTTGTTCTTCATGTTATCTTTTGGGATAGTGTCCCAGTTTGCATTGCATTTTCTTTGTTCTGTTGAGTGAAACTGCCACTGGACATGAGTCCCATAGAGGAAACAAATCCCAGAAGCTGAAATGGTGCTCACAGGTGGAAAACTCCAACTGGGCATGACTGAATTGAGCCCTTTTTTATTCATTTTGTGATCAAGTCAAATATGGACAATTCAAATACATAAATTGGTGCACACAAACATACAACAACAACATGCCAAAATTTTCACAAACTGAAACGAATTTACTCCTGATATACAAAAATTTCACTCCTTTCAGCAACAATCACAAAAATATGGCACAAACTGAATTTTTTTCTTCTTCTGATATCAGTCAACCAGACATGACACAATACAATCTGAATTTTTTCCTTCTTCTCAATTAATCAAAACACAAAAAATTGGATAAATCAAAACACTATTCACAGGTTCCACAAAAAATAATCCAACAGATTGTGCCTTGCCATGTCTATTGTCTAATTCACAGGACACGACATACGGAGGCGTTTGAAGAAACAAAGATAAGTGCATTGCCATGGCATCAATCTCTGCAACAATGGCATCAATTTCGGCTTCATCAATTTGACTCAGGACCTCCTTCGTCATCACAACAACTTCAATGTTCTTTCCCCCACTTTCAACAACCTGAATGCAATTAAAATAGCTCAGAAGTTGTAACAACCATACCATCCACCAAAGTATTAAGCATCTAACAATATGGTCAAGGCGCCAAAAGTAATTGTCATTGCATTTTAAAGATCGATCCTCTTTTGGCCTCAAAAAATTGGAAAGAGCCTCAACAAGTTATTGGTTAGTTTATCACTTACATGATTAAAGTACTAATGCAAAAAACCAATCTCATCATCATTCACCAGTGTATTTGTTAGGATTCATATACAGGGCTTTTACAGAAGCTGTTTGTTAAGTACTCATATTCATGCAAAAATTGTCCACTTTTTTTAAAAAAAGACACCCAAATATATTGAGAATGAGATGTAATAAGATACACATTGGATTTGTTAGGGTTTGTTGGACCAAACAAACCCAATAGAACAATGAATTTCAGCCAAACATAAATCCAACATGTGAACCGTAACCCTAATTTGTCAAAGGATGAAAATCAGCAACATCAAGCATATACCCAAACAGAATCACGTCGAAAATGAAGAAAAAACAAAAATCGGGTAAATGTATAAACAAAATCAAAGAAATAAAAAACGTAAACCTTGTTTAACCAGAAGAGACAGAGACAGAGAGAGAGAGAGAATTCGGTTCCAGATATCGTCGTCGTCTTCTTCTTCTTCGATCGATCTGTTCTTCTCCTTAGATATTCTTTTGTTCTCTCTCTCTCACTCTCTCTCTCTCTCCTGTTGTGTAAGCGTGAGAGGAAAAAAGGAAAGAGGGGAAACAGGTGTTGACCCGGGTTATTTATGACCCGCGAACTGAAGTTGCCCGGAAATCATGACCCGCTAACTCATTTAAGTGACTTTCCTTTTCCAGCCGTTGGATCTAATCCAACGACCACAAATAGAAGTCTGGATTTTTTGAGCGTTTTGGCATCAAAACGACGTCGTTTTTGACCTGCACAGCAGCTGTCTGTGCGCCCCTTGCACAGCAGCATCCCCGCGTCCTGATGTGACACTTAATAAAAGATGAATTAAATAATATAACCGGTTTGAAATATTTTAGTAATAAGAGGGGATAAAATAGTACTACTTGATTTATTTTGTATAGTTGAATAGGAGATAATGATAAATAAGAGGGTTTGTAGTGGATCGGGCCCGGGGTACTGAGAAAGGTGGGATAAGGAAGTAATTATTAATAACATCCCTGGGTTGTTATTAATTAACACCTCTGGGCCTCACTATTTAATCAGAGCCATATTTTATATGCCTTCTCCAAGTTCCTCCCAAACCAAGTGTTAGCTATGGGCCCAGGATTACTCATCCCCCTAATGCACCAACCAAACGAGCTGTAAAGGTAACTGTTGTATCATTGAGTATATGTTATAACTAGGGACACCACAAAAATATGAGTGATAAAATGTTGTGCCATGATATGGTAAAATGTTACGGCTCCTTTTGGTAAATATTGTCATTGATTGGTTTGAAAATGTTACATCATATTGTGATTTTTGTTATGTCATTCATGGTTTTTTACTACGCTTTCTTATGGCTAATATAATCTAATGTTATAAGACGACGTGGTGTCCACAGACAAGGGAATATTGTAGCTGTACTTCCGCTTTGAAAAGGAGGCCAATAACAAGAATCTAAAGTTGCCAAAACAAAAAATAACACCAAAAAAAATTAGCAAAAAAAAAAAAAACCATGAATAGTTTTTTTTCATTTTTTGAATCTCTTTTTTTTTATCTTGATTTTTTAAATTTGTTTGATTCCCAATAAGTTTACAACGGGGAAGGATTGAAGGCCATAGCTACGATTTTCGAGGCGGTTACAAGAGACAATTTGAACTAAAAGTACTGGATGGATTTTAAAAAAAATATAAAAAAGAGGAAAAAAATGTGTTAGGTACCGTCCATTGCATTTTTGGATGACTGAATGTACGCGAGCGAGTACCATGTGAACAATACCCGCTCCGCATTGAAAAATCCTCCCATAGCTATAGGTTCCGGTATAACCAACACCACCATTGAAGCTAAAACAACAATGATACATACACACCCTTTGAGCCACTCTCCACCACATCCTCACTCACATGGAGTGTGGTCCCCATGTTTTGAAGCTGAAAACCGTTTGATTTAAATCACTGAATTGCCCTTCGGAATTTAAAATTCAAATCCGAAACCAATAAGAGCAATAATAAGATGTACTTCCAATATTTGTCCCTTTTTTAAATCGACTTTTTCATTTTCATTCAACCCTAATAAGTGTGGGTTTTGAATGAGAAAAAGTTTGTACAATTATTTTTCCCTATTTAAAAAGTTAGTGGGTAAAGCATTAATGTAAAGTTGGAGGATAATTTTGAAAAATAAAAGTAAAATTTAATGTGAAAAGTATAATAATAAATAATACTATTGTCTTTTTAATATGTTGGTTTGAGAAAATAACACACTTAAAGAAAGGATAGAAGGACGAGTAGCAAGCGGAACAGTAGTCTATTAGTCTATTACTTGTGCAGTTCATTTGATTCGACCCCGTCCATTTAAATAGAGTATTTATCATGAAACTTCAAATATAAAAATTTAATACAGTAAATGGTTAACACAAGACTAGTAATTTTATAAATATGCCACGCGGCGCTTTAAGGCTTTGCCCGTGTAAAAGTCGTCTTATTTGATAGGGATAGATGGGGAAAATTTCTCTCGAAGGAGAACCTTCAACTTAGGAATTTAACGTCTAAATAATGCTTCAATTCTAAATAACGCTCTAATACTTGTAAAAAAGAATAGGAAAATTGTTTATATTCTTACAAAGAAGACTGAGTTTCCTTTTCGGAATTTTTTATATTCACCTACAAGTTATTCTTCTCACATAAATCAGAAAAAAAAACTTGGGTGCAAATAGGGTATCGTACACGTGGTGTCCGAGCGTGCATCTCTTTTTGGATGACCCAAATTTCTCCCTCCCTCTCTCCTCTCTCAATATCTGGATCATTCAAAAATACTTTTTGAATAACCGAGATGCATTTGGATCGCATGGCAGTGCCCGGCCAGACACGCTAGTTTTTCTCAAAAAATGAAGGAATTTGACAACTTATAATACAAAAAAACTGAAAATAACGTAGCAGAAACTCACCCAAAATAATAAGGTGTACTTCCATTTGCCCCTTTTTAAAATAGACTTTTTCATTTTCATTCATCCCTTAATAAGTGTGGGTTTTGAATGAGAAAAAGTTTGTACAATTATTTTTCCCTATTTAAAAAGTTAGTGGGTAAAGCATTAATGTAAAGTTGGAGGATAATTTTGAAAAATAAAAGTAAAATTTAATGTGAAAGTATAAAAATAAATAATACTATTGTCTTTTTAATATGTTGGTTTAAGAAAATAACACACTTAAGAGCAAATTCAATGCGGTATGGATATCTAGTTGCATTGCTATTATACAACCAAAAAATGCAAATCTGCAATCCAGTGCATAGCTATATTTAGTTGCAAAATGCATCAGTTGGATAATTGGTTGCAAATATACAACCAAGGATGGAATCCTTGCCACATCATCAAAGATAACTATCATCTTCACAAACAACCGGATTGTACCTGATTATGGCCGGAAAATCGCTGGAATCTGTTGTTGTTGCCGGAAAGTGTTGTCGTCTCCAGAATCTGGTACCGTCACGCCAGAAACTGCTATTGTCACCATCAGAGGAGCCGGAATCTTGCAAGCAACCTCGGTTTGATCATTTGCGCCGGAATCTTGCAAGCAGGGGTGGGGTTTGATCGATCGGAGCAAGGGTTGGGTCTAATCAGAAAAGCAGGGTCATTCGAGTAGGGGTTGGGTTTAATCGGAAAATCATGGGTGGGGTTTGATCGATCGGAGCAGGTTGTGGGTTTAATCGAGAGAGAGAGAGAGAGAGAGAGAGAAAGAAAGAGGGTCATCTGAGACGATCGGTCGGTGGAGGATGAGATGATGTTTGGAACTTTGGACACAAAGGGGGCATATGATAGAGATATTGCTCTCTTGAAATTATCCAGAAAAAGAGAAGTACTCCTGTCTCTTTGGAAGAAGTGAGCAACGGATTTATTAATGTAATTGATTATTGTATTTTTTTAAATCTATTAATGTAACACTCAAACTCAAATTATTACAACACTCAAACTCAAATTATTTAGCTAATTTTTACAACACGGGAAACATATTACAACACTCAAACTCAAATTATTTAGCTAATTTCCATAACACGGGAAACGTATTGTGGATGTTCGCTCTCGTGAGACTTGAAGTAGCCTCTCACAAAGTAGTTCAGCAACTTCAAAATTAGAAAGAAAAAAAACGTAATTAAAAAATATTTTTGAATGGGGGTCAAAAATTAAATCACAACTGGGTTGAAAATAACGTACATAGTTGAATTGGGATTAAAAACGTAATTAAAAGTGAAGTGGTGAAAAAATTAGTTAGATTTAAAACTGTTTGGTTCAATCTTACAACCAAGCATTAGAGACTAAATTACATTTTATAGCAATGACTATAGCCATTTTTCATTTAACATTGGATTTGCTCTAAGAAAGGATAGAAGGACGAGTTGCAAGCGGAACAGTAGTCTATTACTTGTGCATCCCTAGGCCGGCCATTAATAGCGTCTTGTTTGGGATTCCTGCAGTTCATTTGATTCGACCGTCCATTTAAATAGAGTACTATTTATCATGAAACTTCAAATATAAAAATTTAATAAATGGTTAACACAAGACTCGTAATTTTATAAATATGTCACGCGGCGCTTTAAGGCTTTGCCCGTGTAAAAGTCGTTCTTAATTGATAGGGATAGATGGGGAAAATTTCTCTCGAAGGAGAACCTTCAACTTAGGAATTTAGCATCTAAATAATGCTTCAATTCCAAATAACTTTTTAATACTTGCAAAAAAGAATAGGAAAATTGTTTATACTCTTACGAAGGAGGCTGAGTTTCTATTTCGGTATTTTTGATATTCTCCTATAAGTTATTTTTCTCCCATAAATCAGAAAAAAACCTAGGTGCAAATAGGATATTGTATATATGGTGCCCGAGCGTGCATCTCTTTTTGGACGGTCCAAATTTCTCCCTCCCTCTCTCCTCTCTCAATATCTGGATTGTTCAAAACACTTTTGGACAACTGAGATGCCACTAGATACCGCCACGTGGTACCCAGCCGACGGACCAGTTTTTCTCAAAAAATTAAGTAATTTGACAACTTATAATACAAAAAAACTGAAAATAACGTAGCAGAAACTCACCCAAAACACACGTTCGAAAATCCAACTAAGAAACAGCCTATCGAAGGGGCTTCAAGAAACTTGATACGCTATAATTTGATTCGTTTCTTATTAAAATTCGCAATTGTTTAATCCCAGGCTGTCGCTTTTCATCGATTTTGACCAAAATTTTAAATAAATCTGATACTTCCAGAGTATATTGTTTCGTTTATGTCACCCTATGTGTCCGTCCCGAGATTGGTCTCGTTAAACAACAATTTTCATGGAGTGGGTAGTGGGTACTCGAGAAATGTCTCCGTCTTATATTGTTTGTCACAAAAAATTAGAGTATCATTTTGCTCTTAAAAAATAAAGTGCTTTCGAGTATATCTTCTTGAACTTTTGAATACCGTTTAAAAGTATTTATTGAATTTTTTTGAATGGTGTCAAAAATTTCAAAAAATTATGTACCAAGAAGTACTTTATTTTTGGAGTTCAAAATGACACATTATTCCATAATGGCCAAATAAAATTGGGATGGAGAGGATAATACATTTCAAAATGGACAAATGAACAACTTTTTGGAGTAATTTTGCAGAGAGAGAGCATTTACTACTTCTATTGCATTTGGTGAGAAGTGCGGAGTATATGAGAAGTGGTAATTAGGCGGTGTTCCAATAAAAACAGTTTTTCTTTTAAAAAATCAAGACATGTTATTCTCTTATAATACAATACATAAAAAATCGTGAAAAACCAATTTTTTCTAAAAACACTTTTAGCGGAACACCTCCTAGTGAAACCTGGAAGAGCGATAGAGATTGTCCACTCTACCTATTTTTTGAAATAAATAATTTTTGTATGATTCTTATAAGATAAACAGCTCATATCAGTTAAGATAAAATCAAGCCCAAATAGGAGATGAAGTCTTGAAAGTGGTACAGTATTAGATTTTAGACGACTTTGTTACAACTTTTAATCGGACTCCTCACTAATGGACGGTAAAATTAAGTAATTAACTTCAAAGATATTACTAGAGGAACTTGGGGGCTGCTGTCCGTGGGGTCGGCAGGTCCTGCCAACCCCCATCCACGCTGTCCATTTCGCGCATCAATGACTCGAATTGCATCAAATAATGGATGACTCAGATATACTTTGAAGAGGTAAAATATGAGTCGTTGATGAGCGAAAAAGACGACTCGAATGACCCTGCCGACCCCCCGGGCAGCAGAGCCCCCCATTTCTTAGTAGAGATGGATGTTATCTTATCCTCTATGAGTTGTCAATAGAAAAAGAGAGAAAGCATTTATTACTTCGGTTACATTTGGTGAAAAGTGTTATTAATCTGGATATTGATGATTTTTAGAATTTCATGACATCAGCCTATTTATTGAAGTTGCCAAAGGAATTTTATCAGAAGAAAATACTAGTAACGCAGTAATTTTTAAAATTAAGGAATACCAAGACTTTTTTATTTTTATTTTAAAGGGTATCAGAACGAGTGATGGGCTATTGTGGGATCGGAGGGGCGGCTTCGGCCGAACACCCAGTTTTTTTGTTTTTTAGTATAATTGGCATAATTTTGGAAGATAATTAAAAAAGATTATGAAATTTCAACGATAATTAAAAATTAGGAATACGCATGATAATATTATGTTTTTAAAAATGATATGATAGAACGATACTCCCCAGATTCATTCCTCAAATTATCAAAAATAATGATTGGATCTAATCTTGAAAAATCGACGTACCAAAATTTCTTTCTTAGTTGTGAAGGGGGCCTAAATTTCTTTCATAATTTGCCCCCTTCTAATTTCTTTTAGAGAGAGAAGTTTATTTGTAGAAACTATACAAGATGTCAATGTATAATATATCCCTAACTATTTGATGGAAATTGCAAATCAGAAACACAACAATATGAAAGGGAAAAAATTCGAATGCTAACCAAAATGCCCACAACGAGTCGACATTATTTCATGAAATGATCCCTCATGTGGCGCAAAACGGAAATCATCAGTCTTATTTCACGATCTAAATTGTTCATGTGGGTGTTCTAATGTCCACACCAAGAATCAAGTTTATCGGAGGTCGACAAAAGCTTGCCCTAAAAATATTTGTCTAATGAGAAATAAACGGTTAGAAGTCGACCGTATATTCCTCTTTTGGATTCGCTCAAATGGATACCCATGTACAATGAAATTGTTCACGTGGTACAAATTTGGGAGTCCTATGTGTCATCAAACTGCAATCCAATTCATGAGTATTGTTTCGGTGAAACCAAATGTGGGACTGAGTGCCCGAATAAATATTTTTGACAGTCATGGTTTTGTTTGCCGTTTTGAAGTTTTGAGCTATAGAGTTTCATTAATTACCCTACTAAACATTAACTTAACACATAAAAGGGTTCTGTAGGATAAACCTACCTTAAGTCCTGTAGATTTAGCTAAAGTCGGAGTTGTTTGAATGGGACACGGTGATGTCGAGCGGTGGTGAGTTTTCTCTTGCTCCGGAACTTCTTCTTCTTTTCTTATCCTCTCTTCTCGCTCGCTCTCTCTTACTCTTGCTTGTGTGGTGTAAAAATAGAAGTCGGAGGGAAGGAATTGATATAGGTGAAAATAGAGACAATAGAGTAAATAAGGGGATGGGGTTTGTTGGGCATTGCAGTGTCAATTAAGGTGAGTTAGTAGGGGATGGGTGTGTCAATGACTTGTGGGTAGTGTTTGGGTCAGGATGGCCTGACTCGGCATTGATAAGAGTGGTAAAAGTTATACAAATAACTACGTATACGTATATGTATATGTATATGTATATAGCTAATTACTTACCCGTATGTGTATTCGTATTTTGTACATTCTTCTCCCGTGCGGTACAACACATATAACCTCTATGGTGCACGCCCATTTGAAATATAGACAACTTTATCAAAATATAATTTAAAAATAAAATGAATTAATAATTTTATAAATCAAATCTTTAACACCATGTGTTCAGAAATTTGGATCTTCGTAATATACTTAATCGAAAATAGTTTAGTATATTATGAATAAAATAGGATGAAAAATTGGGTCGTTACAAAAAAGATTAAGGTTTTCCACGTCCTAGGCCTGATTTGGCTAATTTGAAAAACTAGTTTTTTTCATTTTGTCCTTATTCAAAATTTTTTTTTTTGCATTTATTAATTTTCAGTCGATTTTTTGTGGTTTCTTGGCTTGTATCGACGAGAGGAATCTAAAATTGTTAGCCAAACTTAAAGTTTTGTGAATAAATACGAAAAATAATTCAAAAAATTGGTTTATTTTCAGCTTTATTCAAAAAACTATTACTTTTTACCATAATTTTATACTCTTTGGATTTGTCTCGACGGGATAAATCTAAAAACCACAAAATCTTGACGCAAAACCAACAAATGCAAATTTTTTTTGAATAAGGACAAAACGAAAAAAATCAAGAAACCAGTTTTTTCAATTTTGCCAAAACAGACCCTAATTTTGGTTGATTTGTTTTTGCCTTTTTCCTATTTTTATAATCTTTTTGGTCTAAATTCTAAATGACATCGTTTTGGATCTTGCAATATAAGAGCAAT
Organism: Vaccinium macrocarpon; assembly: GCA_022606695.1. Taxonomy (NCBI): domain Eukaryota; kingdom Viridiplantae; phylum Streptophyta; class Magnoliopsida; order Ericales; family Ericaceae; genus Vaccinium; species Vaccinium macrocarpon. The sequence continues at coordinate 22,140,846 of CM040179.1, forward strand.
CTTTATTTTCAATTTGTTAAAAGGGCTAATAATCAAGCTTAGAGCACCCTTATCAGACTCAACAAAAATTAGGCCAAATTTAACCTAAAAACATCTTTTATAAATTAACAAGTAATTTTTTCAAAAACTCACAAAATCAGATTCTCTATTCAGAAAGTTAGGAGAGAGAATTGTTTTATCCTGTGAATAGTGTTTCAAGGGATTTACCAAATTACTATAGCAAAGTTATAACTTTTGCAGATTTACAAAAAAAATTGTTGAATCTGATTTTGGAGATTTTTTCTCCTTTCACTCAATAATTTAACTATCAAGGAAATTTGCCTCCCCTGATGAGATGCTCATAGCGTGTTAGATGGGAGAGTGTCAATGAGAGGATCTAGACTCTCCCTACCCCTATCCTGGACCCCACCATAGAACTCTCATTCATCGCATCATTGTTGTCACATGACTTTCATCCCTCTCTCTCTCTCTCTCAAAAAAAAAAAAAAAAAAAAGGAAAAAATAGTTTCCGAGTATTTGGGCATTTGGGGCAGGGAATCACTGCACGGTGCCTCAAGCTTTTTCGCTCATATGATGTGGTGGGAACTAATACAAAGTGTGCGACTCTCATCCCGACCCTTACAATTGGCATGTCACACTACGTTAAAGCATATTTCTAGTAGGAGTATGTATTAAGTGATTGGTTTTAAAAAAAGGCATTTGCTACATGCCAAAGATTAACCTGGTGGTCAAAATTTGAGACATGGTTTGCTCCCTGGTAAATTTTCTCTTAAGTTCTACTGACTCTGTTCATTTCTCAGTTTAATTTTAGTTTTGATGTCATCATCATTTCTTTCATTTCTCTCTCCACTCATTACATCATCAAAACTAAACTAAACTATTTAACCAAACACAACTACTATTATTATCAAACATTGTCCTAATCCCGTGAACTCTACAAAATTTTCACAAATCACAGGTAAGGTAATACTATTCACTTTCCTTAAATGTGAGCGAACAATCAAACTACAAAGTTATTTGACGAAGATTGCCACAAAAAAAAAAAAAAAAACCCGAATGCTGACCAGTATGCCCACAAATTTAGGGGGTGTTCCATTAAGGTGGTTTTTTGAAAAATTGATTTTTCACGATTTTTGATGTGATGTATTTTGAGAGAATAATTTGTCTCAATTTTTTTTAAAAATATTTTTTTATTAGTAGAACACCACCTCTTTGTGCAACGTCAATGCTCTAGATGCTGAATGAAAGAAGAATGGTAATGTGCAATAAATCAAAATGATTCTTGGGTCTTGTCACGCCCTCAATTTTAATAAACCAAAATACAAATAAAAATCCACGTAGGATCGATTAAAGTCAAACAATTTTCCATAGAATGTCGAAATAAGACAATGAAATTTTCTACCAAGGCATCTGCAATCATACAAAAATAACAAAGGTTTTGACGTTATTACATAAGTTGAAATACTCAAAAGCTTGGTGAAATTAAAGTTACAAAATTATCTTACAAAAATGTACTTAGCATGAAAATGAGAAAATAACTTCATGATCTTAAATTTCTCGTGGCATGCATCACACTCCACGCATCCGATATCATGCTTCCACGCTTTGCAGAAAGGAAAGAAAGATAGCTGATTTCACTACCGTAGGAAACATTTCTACCAACACTAAGGGTATATAGAGAATGAAAGATGCATTATGAAGGTATGATACACATAAATGAGTAGGTTAAGATGGACCAAGATAATTCAACTCAATGACAAAATGTCTAGGAGATGCCCCTACGCAGATCCGATGAAACTAGAATATCCATAAGTTTCTTTATAACCATTACATTTCAGGTCGTTCGATTTCGTTTCTCTCAAAACACGTCATTTACACGCACATTTCATTTTACAATACATCACAAATACCCAAAACATCTAGAAAAAGTAAATTATCCTTTACATTTATCAAATACATCTTTTTCCTTTTAATCATTCACTTGTTTTGTGTTTGACACTCACACAACATTCTTCATATGATTTGCACGATATCCATATCAATCTCATTCATTTCCAAACATTTGATCATTTTAGGGCATGCCATATAGGCCCCGTGGTCACTCGGGCATACCATAAAGGCCCCGTGGTCAGGGCATACCCCTTTTCGGGCCCCATGTCACTCAGGGCATACCCTTTCGCCCTCGTGGTCACATACATTTCACATTTATATTACCATTTATCAACTCATAAGTTCAATTTATCAGCCCAAAACCAATTCATCGTATCACAATACCCTTTTACAAGTGTCCAAAACATTCACACAATCATCTTTGTTTCAAAAACTCAAAACATGTCGGTGATAGTCAAATCAACACGCGGTCCAATGTGCGGAGAAACCAAGACAACCAAAACAAAGCATAAAACGCACCATGATAGGTTACCGCTTAGAGGTCAAATAGAGAAGCTATGAAATGGCCAATGAGGGCCCTGATTGGAACACTAAAATGGAGTTTTAAACCTCGAAAAAAATACTTACACGCTTGATAGTAAAAGGGAATTTTTCTCAAAATACAAAGGATATGAATATGAAACCAATTGGGTTTGAAAGTAGACTCAGAGAGCTTTCCAACCGTTCAAGAATCACCTCACCTGGAGTTCGACAAAGCCGGGGGCGTCTGCCCGGTTGGAAAAAAAAAATGGTCCGGACAAAGGAATCCGGATCGATCCAATTCTCGAGTGGATCGATCCACTCTAGAGAAAAAAAACAAATGAAGCGTAACCATTTCGGATCAATCCACTCTTGAGTGGATCGATCCCTTCAGGAAAATCGATGAACAAGCCATTATTCCGATCGATCCATCACAGAAGTGGATTGATCCACTACGCATCAAGAGTGGAGCGAGAGGGTTTTGGATCGATCCCATCGTTAAGTGTGGATCGATCCACCGGGTTCGTGAAAAAAATTACAACTTGGCTCAAATGGATGGGGCTTCATTCCTAGTCCAAATTTGGGGTTCCAAAGCACAACAAAACATCATTTTAGCATATCTAAACACCCAATCAAGGATCAATCTAACAAATATGGAGAATCAAGCTTATACAAGTCCAAATCCAATTTCCATGGAGGTATGAGAGTTATGTAGAAATTTGAGAAGAGATATGAACATCATGCATTAATTCATTCAACATACACTTAGAGGAAGGTAGAGATTGTTCCCTACCTCAAAGATCAAGCTTTGATCAAGCCAAAAATGTGAAACCCTTACTCCTCCCTAGCAAACCCCAGTAGAAACTTGACTTCTGAGTGATTCCAACGTAACCCAAGCTTCATAATGTGTGTAGGTGAAGGGGTTTGGGTGAGATCTTGGTGGATTTTAAGTATTAGTGTGTATTTTGGGAGAAGGGTGAAGAGAATGTGAGAAGGGAGGGAGAGAGAGAGAGACGCTGGAATTTGGGGGAGGAAGAGAGAGAGAGGTGTGTGTATAATGAACAAAAATCAGCCACAACAAATCTATATACACACCACCAATTACACTAGCACCCCTTGTGTTTCTAATATGTTCTAAAGGCACCCCAATGCACATACTTCCATCACACTGACCCCACGTCACTCTAATTTCATTTTCTCACATTTACCCAACATTATTTCTGAAAAATTATTTTAAAACACGGGTCTTTACAAGTCTGCCTTCCCTCCTCGATCTTTTGGCTTTGATTGAGGCATGATTCTTCAAAGACAAACGTGAAAGGTATATAGAGGCCATCGCTTTTGGTGGTATTTTTGGAAGAAATTACTTTCACAAGCACCATCGTTCAAAATGTCAGGTTTGTCTCCAATATATCTGTTTCAGTGGTATTTTGGGAGCACCCACTTTGTTCATTTATTACCAAATGTTAGGTCTGTCTCCTATCCATCCTCGCCCATATCCCTAATTATTGAGGACTTAGGCCTCCTTTAGCTAAATACAAAAAACTCGTTTTTTGATTTTTTGGGTTTTGTCCTTATTCAATTTTTTTTTACATTTGCTAGTTTTTAGTCGAGTTTTTGTGGTTTCTTGATTTGTCTCGACGAGAGGAATCTAAGTATAAAATTATTAACCAAATTTAAAGTTTTGTGAATAAAGATGAAAAATTATGGCAAAAACTGATTTTTTGGTTTATTTTTCGTCTTTATTTACAAAACTTTAAGTTTGACTAATAATTTTATATTTTTTAGATTCCTCTCGTCCAGACAAGCCAAGAAATCACAAAAAATTGATTGAAAACTAAACAAATGCAAAAAAAAATTGAATAAAAAAAATAAAATAAAAACTAAAAAATCAATTTTTTCAATTTACCCAGACCAACCCTTAATGGGTTTTGTTATTGATACTATTGTTATATTAGTAGAACACCCTCAAGTTCAAAATAAAGGCTTCCCCACTCCCCACCTTAAACCACCCTTGATCTCTCTGTCTCCTCCTTCTCCTCTCTCTCTCTCTCAAAACTAGGAAGAAGCCAAACCCAAACCCAACAGCTCATCGATTTACGCACTCAGATCCCTCTCTCTCCTCACCCATTTCAGAGGAAACCAGACCCAGAATTGAGGCAGCAGATATGTATATAATATAATTTCACATTTACACACACACATACATATGTGCATAGATATACTATTACACACTGATAAACAGATAACACAAGTATACACAAATGAGGTGTAAGAAGCACCTGACTGATTTAAGCAGCACCGTCGGCGTCTGCGCCTCTTGTCTCCGTGAGCGACTTTTCATCCTAGTCGCGGCCCAAATCCAAGCCCAATCTCATGCCCAAGAAGATCGCCGCAAATCCGACTCGCATCTCTCGCCCTACATCATCCGTCAGAAATCCGCCTGTAACCACCACCACCACCGTCAGAGTCTCAAGGATCAGTTATTCTTCAGTACTCCTCAAGTAGGCCCTCCTCGCCGTGCTGACGAAGAGCCGCAAACGAGAGAGAAGGAGAGTAGTACTCGAACTCGAATCTCTCTCCTCTCCCGTTTTTTGTTCAGATCCAAACCGAAGAAGATCGATTCTGATCTGAAGTCTGTGAATTCTTCCACGGCGTCGACTTCAACGGGGTCCTGGTTTTCAAAGATGCTCTCCGGTCACCGGAAGAAGCAATCGGCGGCAGAAATCGTTGGGAGAACGGTTCGGAATGTAGATCGGGGAATGTCGCCGGCTAGGGTTTCGGATTACGGCGGACACGGGACGGAGTGGTTTGAAGGTGTATCGAGCGGGTACTCGTCGTCGTCGGCGTCGCAGAGCTGGTGGCACACTCCGAGGAGGGAGGCGGCGACGGCGAAACGGCGCGGCGGCGTAGGAGGACGGTTGAGTCAGTCGCGAAGCAATAATATGACGTTCTGTTTGAGTCCGTTGGTGCGTGCGAGCCCTTGTACTCAGTGGAACCAGAAAGGAGTAACGCCTGAGATGGCGTTCTCCGGTGAGATTAGGTTGCCGGTGAACCTGTCGACGGCGGCGGCGTTCTGTGCGAATAGATCGAGGAAGCTCGCCGATTTTGGGAGGATCAACCATAATCATTAAATGCGATGACTGTTGACTGCGACTGCTGCTCCCACAACGGTAATTACGATTACACAACGAAAGTACGGTTTTGCCCTTTTGTGCTTTTTTTTTAGTATTTTTTTTTTCTTTTTTTCTCCTTTCCAGCGTTCTGTATACTTCTCCCGTTATTATATTTGAGTGGATATTTCGGAGACTCGGAGTACAAGAAAAAGGGTAAAAATTTTGGAGTAATTTTTTCACACTCCATATTTTATTAGTATTTTTATTACATAAAGGCATATATTTGTCATCGAATTTATTCATTATAATACCACTTTGTCCGTGTTTTTTTTTTGTCCTTCTTTAAAGTTTATGTCATTTTTCAATTAATTATATCTTATAATCCAAATTTCATAAATTATATAATATAGATCTTGTTTAATAGATCTCATTTAGTTCTATTATTCATAAATTTCAAAAAAATCATGAAAAGTGGAAGATATAAACTTTTAAGAAGTGACAATTTTTTAAAAAAGACCAACAAATAGGAAGGAAGAGGGAGTATTTGTTCGTGCTCAATCACCAACAACCACTAGTCGCTGCCCTATCATTTCTCGCACGCAATTCTCCAATTTTTGTAAATACTATTATTATATTTTGACTAATGTAATTTCTGTTCTCTATTTAAATATTGAATTGGAAGAGTTCTGTTATTCTACAACTCTTAATTTCTATCCATTTTTTAAATGACACGTTCAGAGTTCAGACTCAGGGTGAGTTTTCACTAAAATTATCATCTTCTCATTGTTGTTAAAAGTGAATGACGGTTTCCGATAAATGGTACTTTTTGAAATGTAATGTGAGGAAAATGAGTTGTCTTGAAATGTGTGACCAATGAGCGAAATACTGTACTGAAAACTCAGACTCACTAATCTCATATTTTACCTTCTACTAATTTTTGTTTATGACTTTTTTAACACTAACCGCATATATTCAATATTCATCTTATTTTAAAGATCTTGTTAATTTTTTTTAATTTTGCTATTTTTTTTATCACGACAACAATTTTAAAATGTACACGTTATGTACATATATAATGAAGAACTTTTTTGATAATATGAAGGGTACATACATGGAGGGTCCTTTTTGTAAGAAGAGTCAAAATTAATTCTTACTACAAAAGTACAAAATGGTTGAAGAACACGAAGCGCGGGGGGAAGGTAGCCTCGAGCTAGGGCCGGTCCAAAAGTTTGGATTGCTCTATGCCTAGCTTAAAAAATGTGCCTTAAGAGTATAACATTTTTTTTTCCAATATCAATCATAATACAACAAAGCTAATACACCTAATACACTGTAAAGTTCTACTAATCATATAATAACAAAAAAGTCAAAACATCAAAACACAAAAGTCTTCAAATACATATATGACGCACGATTATCACTTAAATATTACTTATGTTGCGTTTTTAGAAGCAAAAGTATCAATTACACTTGTATAATGCATCTCTTCTACCAAGTCATTTTATCATGGTATCGAAAAATTAATTCATCACCAAAGAAAATTCTATTATTATGGCATCAAAAAATGAAGCTATTACACTAAAAAGAATGGAATCCATTAAGACAAGTTCATAGAGTATAAAACTCTTTGATATATGACAAATACATAAGTCAAATTAGTAACAAATAGTAAACCCACAACTATGAAGATGAATTTTTTTTCCTCTCTCCGGATTTTGAGAGAAATTGAAGCATTCTAATTTTTCTTTAATCAATCAATCACAAAATCATCTTTCAATTAACAAATCATTTTTCAATTTAAAAAAAAAACCTTTGTTAGGATACAATATAGATTTTGATTTCAAGATACATTCAACATGGATTTTACAAACAAAATCCATTTTGGGCCTTTTATTTTTTAACTTATCTTTGGGCCTTTTTTTTTTAGATTGAGTCACAATGGCTAGACGCCTACTTGTAAAAAATATTGAAGTGTCCAAAAAATCAGCCCTTGTTGAAGTGCCTTAGGCCCAGCCCTTTTTGTGGGCCTTGGGCCTAGGCTGGCCTTGCCCCGAGCCCCTGCAATTATTCCCATGATCCTACTAATAATATACAATTTGCATGGCTTATTAACTGGAGCATTGCAATGGGTATGTGCATACACCTAGGAGCTCGTTTGGATGCTGGAAATGAAAGAGGGATGAGGAAGATTGGGTTATTTAGTCATGGTCTTACACCTCATCCATGCTTTGGCTGCAAAAATCAATCCCCGACTAATTAGCTGACGAAGCTAATTAGTCATACCCTCCCTGACTAAATATAAGTAGGGGGAGGAGTGTCTATGTTTAGTCGGGGGGATTAGCCCCCCAATTTACCTCCCTACCCACATGCAATTTCATTCGGATAAAAAATAAAGGTACTTCCGCATATAATTAATTAATTATTTTTGTACAAAATTAAACTACTAATAGAGATATTTAATTTGATATAAGAAAATTAATTTTTTTTATACTATATAATTTTACATTGTTGGCTTATTCAGTTGCTTTGCAATATCCTTTAGATCAAAAAATAAAGTAGTTATATATATATATATATATATATATATATATATATATATATATATATATATAGTTTTTATTCTTGCTTGCATCAAATTAAACTACTAATAGAGATCTTTAATTCGATACAAAAAAATTTGAAATTTTTTATACTTTAGAATTTTACATTGTTCGCATGTTGGCTTGTTGAATAGTATATACTCCCTCTGTTCCAAAATAAGTGTCCCCTACTCTCTCTTTTACCGTTTTTCAAATCAAAAAATTAAGTACTTCTGTGTATCGTGTTTTAAATTTTTTTTTCATCGAATTAAAGGATTCATTGAGTACTTTAATTCGGTGTAAAAAAGTTTGAAAAACGATAAACGGAAGTACTCAATTTTTTTATTTGAAAAATGACATGACTTTTCGTAGGGGACACTTATTTTGGAGCGAAGGGAGTATAAAAAAACAAATAAAAAATATTACAATTCAGTATTATAAATTAAATATTGAATAGTGAAATTAATTTTGGTATTTATATAATTTTATAAATACATAATTTAATATATGCATTACTTAGGGCAAGAAAGTATTTTGACATGATTTTACATCATCCACCTTCCTTATCCTCCTTTTATTATCCATCATCCAAACCATGTACTATTTAATTCCCCTTCTTAACTGTGGGTCCACCCTTCTTATTTAATCACTCCTACTATTTAATCCCATTTACTAGTTAATCCCTCTTAAACCAATACGTCATTCAATCGGGCCGTAAGCTGTTTGATAGCAGGGTACAACAAGGGGATTGAATTATGAAGGTGGAACATGACCTAATTCCGTGCAAAACAAACATGAGGGAATAATTCATCTCCTTATTAATAATCTCACCTTGTTACCAATCTCAATCACACCTCATTACAAATCCCTTCGAAATGAAACCTCGTATCAAACAGGGCCCTAATGTACACTAGGGTTGTTCAAAAAAATTGGTGAACCGTGAATCCGGTTCAGACCAAATTGATTCGTACATTTTGGATTTTAACCGTGGATTAATTTTCCGGACACGGATTCAAAAAATAAAAAACCGTGACTTACGGTCTGGACACGAATTTTGATTTTGAAACCGTGGATTAACTGATCCAGACAATGAGATTTTTATTACATTTATTTTTGTAGTCTACTTTGTTTAGAATTCCAAAATGATATATGCATTCTGTGCTTGTGACTATCTATTTATATATATTTGTTGACATGTTTAACAAGTTTTATATTTACAATGCTCAAACTCAGATTTATAGCCTACTTTGTTTGGAATTTCAAAATAAATTTTGTGTTTTGTTTTTTGTCTATCTATTTTGATTCCATAATGTTCAAATTTAGATTTGTTCAATTCATTTGTTGGAATGTTTAACAAGCTTTCATTATCTCTTTCCAGTGATTGTTCTTTCTTTGTTCTTATTGATGCTTTATATTTTCATATACTAACTATACTACTCATGTGTTTGTTTCAATGTTGAGTTTGAGTTTTAAAATGAGTTGATAATTTTCCTTTAGAATAAGTTGAAAATCCGTGGATAAATCCGGAACCAATCCGTGACTCACAGATCGGATTAAAATCGAACCATGAGACTTTTGGATCGGACACAAATTTTATTTTCAAAAAACCATGACTCGCGGATTAGGATTGGATTCATGCCAATCTGGACCGTGAGCACCCCTAATTGTACACCACCTTGTGGGACCTATTTTGGGGGGCAAATTCAGGGAGGAAAATCGATCAAGTCCTTATCGATAGCCAAACGGGTAGGGTTTTTTTTTTTTTTTTTTACACAGACACTTAAAGCATCAATATGTGACTTAAAAATTTAACTTTAAAGTTGAAGTAGATAGCAAACTCCTCCAAAACATCAAAAATCAGTCTCACCAAACGACCTCACCAATTTGAAGATTTCTTAACTTTGCTACAATAACTTAACAAATTTGGTGACCAGTTCACTCACCAAAAGAGGAGGGGAAGAGTAAAAGTTTGAATAGAGAGTCTGATTCTGTGAGTTTTTGATAAAGTGACTAAAAGTTTGAATAGAGAGTCTGATTCTGTGAGTTTTTGATAAAGTGACTTGCTAAAATTTGAATAGAGAGTCTGATTTTGTGAATTTTTTGAAAAGTGATTTGCTAAATTATAAAAGGTGTTTTTGAGGTTAAATTTGCTGTGTTTTTTTTGGTTGTTCAGATAAGGATGCCCTTAGAAACATGTGTAAAACAAATTAAACGGTTCAGATGATTTGCTTGAGATCCAAAAATCAGTTGCACACAAGGTGGTGTAGATTTAATGTACACCAAATGGTGTACCCATAGTATTTTCGATCTAATATACTCCAAATGATGCAAAGTGATGAAGACCAAGACCAACGTGATACAAGCAATATTGTCTAATGCAATATGGCCACCGTAGATGGCCATGTAGTGTTGGGTGGGCAATACGGCCTTGGCATGCAATATAGTTGCTCCTCCTTTCCTCTCTTATTCTCAAATGGATAGGCAGTGCTATTTATACAGTGAGGCAAAGCCAGGTTCTTTCAAAAAATAATCACTTTCCTCGTTTCATGTTGTAAAATTTGGTTCTGTATTTCTAAACTAAATAATTTAGAAAGAGTGATCGGATGGAAAGACATAGGCCCTACTTCTCAACAACACATGTTTATTACCGTTTGACTACTGTTCTTCTCTTGTCCTTTACACCTCTCTCTTGAGTTCTGCAATTAGGTTTTCTCTCCTCTTTTACCCCTTTCCTTCGCAATTCTCTCTCCTCCTTTACCCCTCTCCTTCTGCTTCTCTTTCCTCCTTTAACCCTCTCCTTCTGCAAAAGCAGAGCAGATGCGACTCCTAACCCTCCTTCACTCCTCTCCTCAGATCTGCAACATCAGAAGCCAAGCCTATGCGCGAATCTCCCCTCTCGATTCGTATACAGAGAATCCCATGTGCGAATATCTCTCTCTGTCTCTCTATCTCTCTTTGTCTCTCTATCTCTCTTTGTCCCTCTCAGGCCTCATCTTCCATCCAATCGCCTTCTCCATATCAACCACCACCAGCAGCAAAAGAAACATTCAACTGACACCACCGCTCGCCGCCAATAAAGACAAGTGCTCCTCCCCAAGCTTCCCTCCTCCCACCACCACCGACACCCCCATCGCCAATGCCCAACGCCGGATCGGCATCGCCGTCGACAGGTCGACTTATCCGACGAGTCTGCCTTCGCTGTCAAGTGGTCCGTCCACAACTACCTCCGTCCGAGCTGTGTCGACTGGGGCATCGTTCTCGTCTCCGTTGACGACCAAGAGTACAACATAAGCTCGAAAATGAGTTCGATGCTTTCACCAATACTAAATTGACGGGTCCAGGTATTCTATGGTGGTGATGGTGAAGGACAGGTGGTGGTGGGTGGCGGGAGTGGGCGGATGGGAGGGGATTGGGTTTGGCTTCGGGGGAAAGAGAGATGAGGGGAAGGGGGAGAGAGAGGATTTCTGTTTTTCTTTTTCTTTTCTTTTTTTTTTGGGGTCAAATTAGTGGTGGCTGGGCCCACTGACACGTGTAAGGACTCCAAGCGCGACACGTATCTTGTGTGGTTGGAGGTGTGGTTTGAGTTGTGTCCCTTTAGCATTTTCCCTAATGAAATGGGGCAAGACGTGCAACTCCATATAGAAGTCTTATTTGGGAAAAGTGCATTTCAAAAAAATTTGGGCTGGAAAACAGGAAACGAACACAGTGATTACCTCTGTCGAGATCAAAAAAAAAAAAATTACCTCTGTCCCAAGGACGTCAAAATCCTATCGGATCAGTATCAACCGGTGAAACAATAGTCGTACAAGTTATAATTGAAACAAAACTGGGTACAAGTGTCCAATTCTGGAGTCATGCCATTAGGTAGAAACTCAAATTTATATTACAAATTACTCCCTCCGTCCCATAAAATTGTATTACTACGAAGTTACGTGTAATTTTCAAACTAAAAAATAGTGTATTTGCCAAAATAATTTTTGAATTTTTTTTGCATCGTATAAAAGTTCTCAATGAGATCTATCAAACAAGATCTATATTGACTAAAAAATTATTTTCGTAAGCACGTTATTTTTTAACTTAAAAATTGCACGTAATTTCGTGGTGATACAACTTTATGGGACGGAGGAAATAGTATACGGAAAGCAGATTTAGTTTTCCACGAGTGAGGAGAATATAGTCCCTTTCATACAATGTGATTAGTCACTTCCCTTACTAACTTCTACGTGTATAAACCCCAATGGAAAAATGTGATAAGTTAAGGATGAACATGATGCACATAGAATATGTGTTAATCTAATGTGCTAATGTTTTCAGAGATAAAAAAAAAGGAAAATTCTACAAAGGAAAAAAAGTAGAGAAACAAAGAAACCTAAATTGTTAAATCATACCTTCTTTTTTGAAAAGCAAAATCAAATAAAAATTGAGCAAGTTATCAACACCAATCAATCCACCCCGTGCAGTTGTGGACATTTTCATAAGCAAGATCAGTGCTCGGCGAACATTTCCTTCCTCAAATGCACTTCTTCATAGCTGCAACAATTGTTGGGTTGAGATTGCCTCCATAAGAAGAGGGATTTAGGGATTTAGAGAGACTTTTGATTTAGACACACACACAGATGGAGAGAGAGGGTACCTACGATCTTACCACAGAGTGAGAGAGGGAGCATAGAGCGAGAAAAAGGGTGGCTAGGTATAGGAGGAAAGGGGAGATTGACGTTTCAATCAGGGTATGAGGGGTCAATGGTTTGTGAGGAATTTTATGGGGTGGGGTTTTTCGGTTCGGGAAAAAAATCCAACACCATGGATCTAGAAATATTTTTAGTCCACCCATTAAGTAATGATTGCCAAGAACCTTGTTATGAAAGTTTAATTCAATGCCCATTTTCCCATTGAGATGTTATTTCCCCATTCTAAATAGGGTTTTCCCCCCAATCAGCCTACATAGGATTGAATTATGTCATACTCCCTCCGTTCCGAATTTCTAGTCCATGTATGTGCATGCGTGTCATTTTTCAATTGCCTGTATCTTTCAATCTATAATATTTCTTACAATTTTGAAATATATTATTGATTTTGACGATAACAAACATATTTTATTAAAGGGGAAATATAATTAAATTTTGATATTTGATACTCACTTGAATAATTGTGTATTTTGTAGGATTTGGTTGAGGAACACATATAGAGAGATTCTACTCCAATAGTCAAGATTTAAATTGAAAGGAGAAAGATTAAGGATAAATCTTACTCCTATGTTTATTTTGGAAAACAATTCTCTCAATTCAAGTCAGCATTTTGGGAATTATCCAATGTCTTAATTAAAGGCTATTGGTCAACGGCTATGTAGCAAAAAAGGAGGGGATTTGTATTGACAATCTATTGGTTCAACTAAAGCTCTCAATGGAAGGTAAATATTGGACTAGCTAAGAAAGATTGGCAAATTAAAAGTTATTCTACCTCGGTTCAAACGGCTATATGTAATAGGTGGATTTTCTAGTCCACACTTCCGGATTTAAGGAAAAAATGGGGTTTTTTTGTGTTGCAAATTTTTTTTGGAAAATCCGATCCGTCCAATGTGTTCAGAAGGTGTTTTCTAGGGTCCAAGCGAGAAATCTTCAAAAAATAAATACCGGAAAGGGCTTGATCCAAGCAGTTTTCGCAAAAACTGTATTTATATATTTTTGCGAAAACTGCTTGGATCAAGCCCTTCCCGGTGTTTTTTTTTGAAAATTTTCCGCGGAGGCCCTTGAAAACACCTTCTAAACACATTGGACGGATCGGATTGTCAAAAATTTTTTTGTATAAAAAGTCCGGAAATTAAAAGTCCGGACTAGAAGTTTACCCATATGTAATAAGGTAATATGCATCTTGATTGAAAGGAAACAAGAATGGAATGGTTCATTAAGGAGGATTATGGAGCTGATGTTTGGCAAAGATTTGTTCCATTAAGGCCTTAATGTGATGGCTTAATTGTTTCCAAAAGGTAAAGATGTGCTTCCAACGTTCACATGCAGAGGAATCATATAAGACCAAGGAAAGATGAATGAAGATACGGACAGAAAACTCCAGAGGGAAAAATATACGTGTGCCATCTTTGTCATTCAACTCCGAGCTTTATCTTGCAAATTTTACACTAATTTGAATGTTCTATTTGAGTTATCATTGTAAAAGGGGTTGTACACCCTTGTGAAAAGTTATCTTTTATGAGTGATTTTTGTGTGAGAAAAAAAATTACTCGAATAGGTGTGATTAGCACCGGAGTCGAAAATAGTTGGAGCGATTGGGGATATTGTTCATTGTAAAGGTTTCTCTAGTACACGCGAACCTAGAAAGTGTTACTATTGGAGATAGTGCAGCAAATCCCGAGTTGGACACTTAGGAGAGTGGACCAGGCCGTGAAGTTGCGGACCGAACCATGATAAATCTCTGTGTTTGATTTCTCTCTTCTTTCTACTCTTTATTTCTGTCATACAATTATTTGTTTGTGTGCTTGAACCTATTTAATTTTATTGTGTCACGCTCACAAATTTAATAGACCAAATATAGATAATATCCACGCGGGACAAGTCAAAAGTCTTATAATTTTCCTTTGAATAGTCAAAGTCCAAAATAAATACATTCTCACTTTCAATAATTCAACGAGTTCTAATAAATAGAACTCATAACCCAAAGACATAATTATCAAGTTTGAAGAGTTATTACATTAGTCAAATAGTCAAAAGATTAACAAATAGAAGTTACAAAACCAATCTTTCAAAAATATGAGACAAATATGGGAAAATAACTCCATGCTCGATGAAATCCAATGCTCTGCATCTACACTTCATGCACCCATCTCATATGCCTTGCTGTGTATCTGAAAATTGATAGGTTAAGCTACACCAGCCCAGTAGGAAAACCGTTCTACTAACGCTAGGTGTATAAAGATGATAAGTGCACGTGAAATGAGCATGAGACAAACACAGTGGTTTGATAAATACAATGTTTCATGTTGAAAAGTGATGACTCATGAATGATATGTGAATCCAGTTAAAAGTCCATGAGTTAACATTTATAAACTTTTCATCTTCATTCATGAAAACTTCTTTTATTAAATCTTGAGTGTTTCATATGTGCTAAGTACTTAAACTCTCTTTTTCACTTCAACTCATCTATGAACTCTATCTATACACATATCGGGAAGTTTCAGGTCTGGTAACCCGTACTAGGGTATATATGTCCCAAATACTTTTATCCATCCTGTAAGAGTAGTAGTATATTCCGTGTTTCACAGACCACGTTCACCATGCCCAGTTACACTGGTAATAATACTATATTTCGAGTTTCACAGGCCACGTTCACCATGCCCAGTTACGATGGTAATAATGGTATATTCGATGTTGCACAGGCCACGTTCACCATGCCCAGCTTTACTGGTAATAATAATAACAATATTCCGTATTTCACAGGCCACGTGCACCATGCCCTTCTTTGCTTGTAATAATAATAACAATATTCCGTGTTTCACAAGCCACGTACAGCACGCCCAACTTTGCTGGTAATAATAATAACAATATAATGGTATACCAACGTTATTACAACGTGACTCACTTTAACTTAAAACATATCCACTCATCAACCACACACTCATCCTAAATATGTAACGTCTCATCTATTCTCGACCATCCCGCATTCTCCCATTTTCACAAGCTATAGTGCAATCCTCCACTTTCTCCGACAAGGATCCATGTGTCCAAGGAAATGCCGATATGTTCGAAAATAGCCTAAATGCCCATCAAAAGCCCAAGTACTCACCAATTTCTCAATAGCGTGTACCAAAAGATAATTTTCACTAAGAACACCAAGGTTAGTCAAAATAAAAATGTGTCCAAGTATCCAATTATACCAAAATGCAATATTTTTCATGAAATATTCCATTTTTAAACACTTCTCAAAATATCCATTTATTTAATAGGGAATTAATCCCTCTGCCGGATTTCGTGGGTTCCGTTCACCCATTGCTTGGGACATACCGAATGGTGGCCCTAGTATTCACATTTATCCATAAAACACTTTTGATTCAAAACCCATTTCAAAACTTCACATTTTGTCCCATCGTTATCATTTGCATTAAAATGTCAAACCAACTCCTTACATTACCCAAATGTAGCCAAAATAAAGTTGGAGGGATGTACAATGTGTCAAATATTCAAGGGGAGGATAAATGATGAAAATATAGTATTTTAGCGTTTTCCAACCAGTTGGAGGTTTTTGCCCAACTGGTTGGGACAAGACAGAGACAAGAGCAATTTTTGAGAAGCGCCCAATCGATTGGAGGTTTTTGCCCAACTGGTTGGGGAAACCAAAATTTTCTGTGAATTTTTCCCAAAGTATGAAACTTCATCCCAAGTCATATTTTGGTGTTTTAGGCCAAAAATTGGAAGTGTCAAGCAACTAATGGGCATGGAGGGAGGGTAAAACAACAATCAATTGCATCAATTAACTACCAAATCCTTTGATAAAAAAACCCAAACTCAACAAAACCCACTAGGAAGAAAAATATGATTTTGAGAAATTGGATGAACAAGAACAAAATATATGCATCATATCACATAGATACAACTAGAGGGAGTAGAAATTGTTCCCCTACCTCAAGATTGAAGCTCCAATGCAAGCAAATATGAAAACCCTAGCTTCCTTGATCAACCCCAACCAAAAATGAACTATCTGGAGTGATTCCAAGCTACCCTGGGCTCCGAAACACGGGTAGAAGAAGTTTCTTGGGTTGAATCTTGAAGAGATGAGGTGTTAGAGGTGAATTTATGGTGGGGTTTTTGAAGAAACTTGATAGGAGAAGGGGGGAGAGAGAGAGAGGGGCTGATTTTTAGAGAGGAAGAGAAATGTGTTTGGACCAAAAAAATTCAACCATATACACTTATATATACAACCCCCTTTATGCACTTACACCCCCTAAGTTTCTAATGTGTTATAAATGAACCCAAGTGCAATTGCCATACTCACATTTGCCCCACATTAACTCATTTTCAATTTCTCACATCTCCCCAATGTTATTTCTGGAATAATGCATAAAAATATGGGTCCTTACATTACATATTGGGTGTTGCAGTTAGTTTATTTTATTCCGCATTATTTTTTAGATACACAATTCACCCCCTCTTGTGTTGTTATCTGGGCCAACACTATCAACTAATCAATTGTTCGTATCTTGTTGGTGGTTCTAACTGTTTATAGGTGAAAATATATTCCAAATTGGAATATATTTAGCTCTGTGCTTTTTAGTATCAAAGTCCATTGAGCTTCAATTTTCATTTTGCCTCAAAAACTTTTGAAAGAAATTGAAACTATGCTCAATTCCTTCTTATGGAAAGGGGTGGATTTGATGTCTTTTGGAATTAAAGTGGCTTGGTCTTCTATATGTGTGCCTAAAAGGGAAGGTGGCCTGGGATTTCAGAGACTTAAGGAGTGGAATCAAGCTTCTATATTGAGACATTTGTGAGCACTGTGAAAGAAAGAAGGTATTTTATGAGTCAAGTGGATTCACACCTATGCGGTTAAGAATCAGTGTATATGGGCTATGAAACTTCCATCTAATTCTTCTTGGACTTTTAGGAAAATTTTTGGGCTTAGACAAGAAGGGTTGAAGTTCATTCAATCTAAGATTGGGAATGGTCTTTCCACTTTCCTATTGCTCAACAACTAGCACTCTCTTAGGCCTTTGTTCCAGAAATATGGGGATGGAGTGATTTTTAATTTGGGTAGGTCCCTAGCTTCAAAAGTAAGCTCTATTATCCACAATGGGGAATGGCGATGGCCTAAAAGTAGGAATGACATTACTGGAGAATAATTGCACCTATTGATCCTGCTTTTGTCCCTGTGAAGATAGAGAAGATTGTATTTTCTGGAATGTAACTACTACTGGGTTTACTCAGCAAAGTCTGGTTGGCAAGCCCTAAGAACTACAACTCTTGTTGTGGGATGGTTTACTATGGTTTGGCTTCGTAGGCATGTCCCTAGATGAGCTTTCATTTAGTGATTGGCCATTCTAGGTAGGCTCTCTACCAAGGATCAACTAATGGCATGGGATGTTGTTAGTGATAGTTGTTGTGTTTTGCGTCATGGAGGGATGGATTCTCATACTTACGTATTTTTAGAATGTCAATTTTCTTATGAGGTTTGGCAGATTTTTTAAGGAAATGAAGTTTCCCTTCTTTTGTGAAACATTTACCGACTATCATTCACTGGGGAGTTCAGCATTGTAAAGGTAAATATGTGAAGTCCAGCCTTTTAGACTAGGGTAGGTGGCTTCTATCTACTATGTGTGGAAGAAAAGAAAAGTTAGGACTTTTCAACCGATTCGAAATGTGGCTTCTACTGTTGGCAAAAAGGTGATAGAGGTAGTGATAGCTTGTACTTGTTCGTGGATATCACTACTTGTAACAAATGGGGGGATCCCTAGTCAATCTTGATGAAGTGCAGACCTTGTGTGGTTGTTGTAGTCTAGGTGCTTTTGAGTATTTTTGCTTTGGAGCTTTGTTTCCCAATTGTTTTGTTTTTCCTCCTTTTATTCTTTGTCTTGAGTCCATCTCCTTGAGTTTCTTCTGCTCGACCCGTTTATAAAATCAAACAATTGGACAAAATGCCAAGTTTGAGGCTTTAAAGGGTGTTTAGTCCAACCTAAATTATTTTAAGGCCTTCAATACATTAATAGAGAATTTTTGGGGGTTCAAGGGCAATACTAAACAAAAATACCCTTAATGAACCACTACCACTCAGGCGGATTGTGTAGAGGAATTTTATGCAGACATAAAGTTGAAAGGGAAAGCTCCTGAGTCCCGACATATATATGTCTCGGTGGGAAATGGGATTCATGGGAATCGGCTTGGAGATGAGAGAGAAACGAGGAAAGGGTATGACAACTATTAATTGATGGGACAATGCAAGACTTTTCTCTCTCATTTCTCATGACTGGGTATTAATTGATGGTCAGTGACAAAATTGATTTCTTTTTCTTCAATTTTGGGGTGGGTTGAATTTTTGGGTGTGTTCAATTTTTGAGGTTTAATTTCAGGGGGTTTGGACTCTTTAGGGTAGGATATATTGGATTTCGGCATTTTTAGTTTAGACACTTAGAGTGCGTTTTCCAATTATAGGGTTTTAATGGTTTTTGCATTTTCATAGGGTACCCTATGGCTTTAGGCACTTTCATAGGGTACCCTAGAGTTTAGGTTTAGGGTACACTTTTAAATTATAGAGTTTAGTGGTTTAAACACTTTCATAGGGTACCCTAGAATTTAGGTTTAGGCACTTTCATTAGGTTTGGGGGTTTAGACACTTTCATTAGGTTTGAGAGTTTATGCACTTGCATAAAATTTGGGGGTTTAAACACTTTCATGAGCTAGCGGAGGTATTTTTGAAATGTGAGTGATTTGTCCTTTTGGCATTAAAAATTAGTTTGTATCTTATTTTCATGATTGACCCATATATCATGTCCTTGTCAAAGAAAGACTCTTATAAAATCGCCTTGTTCCCAGAAAAAAAAATGGACAACACTGATGTTTGTAGGTGTCAGGTCCGACCAAACCGAGGTTCTTTTTTTTCCTTATAAAATTTAGCCAAATCAAATCTGTCGATTGATCTTGTTTTCACTTTTGGTTTGGTTTGACCATTTTTTCAGCCCTAGATTGTTAATCAGACAACACTGACAGCAGGGTTCATAACAATTTCTATGTTCCTTAGGGAAGTCGGTGTAATTTACCCACCAAACTACTAGTAGCATCACATAAGGCTTAGTTGTTCAAAAAAATTTAGCAACTGAGTTCACCAGATACTAAAATTATGGTATTTTAAATAAAAAAATAAAGCGATTCCGTGTATCGTTTTTCAATTTTTTTCGCACCAAATTAAAGTACTACTCGTGTATTAAATATTTTATGAACACTTTGTATTATAAAACTTATCGAGAACTATCAACCAAGATCAATATTAAATATTTTTTGAGATTCATATTGACAGATATGAATGATTGAAATTGACATGAATATTCAAAATGGACAAACAATTTGAAAGGGAGAGAGTACTAACTCTTAATCTCCCATAACATCAAACCATCATATTTAAAAAAAAAACAAAAAAAAAACAAAATAGGATCCCTCAAGACCTCAACTATACGGCTATTGATGTGATGTTGAAACTACCTCAAAGTTTGGTAAAGTATTGACCGTAACGTTATGCCTAAGGCCCGATAATTTCTCAAGGTATGAATAAGCTAATTCAGACATTCGGATATTAAATAAATAAATAAATGATAGTCGTATCTTATAAGGAGCGCAGTGGACGATCCTACCCCATGCAGAGATGCCGGATCGGAGGGTGGTGGGCCCACTAATTAAAACCTGGATCGATCAATGGTTGTTCGTCGGGCCAAGTAGCTGATGGATGGGTACGGGATAGCGGTTTTAAGAGGGCAGTTGGGCATTTGATATGGGGAGGGGTCTAGAAGCACTAAAACAACCACTCGTATTTATAGATTGGATCCCATCCATTTAATTTTATTGTTTTTGAGTATATAAATAGACATGTTACTCCACATATTTGCCGTGAAATATTACTTTTAGCATAAGATGTGGGTACAAGGGATCCTACCGCACTAATGTCAGTGCCAAAGCTAAAATTGCACCAAATTTCCAGGCACGAAAGAGTATATTTAACTCTATAAGGAGTTATATAGAGTTAAATCCAAACATTGAGCGATGAAGTCCAAGTATTTACCAATTGAACCAACTTGGTGGTCCATCCAATTAATCCGTAGTACTATATTTGTATATTGATGTCCGGGACAAATATTGTTTAATGTCCCTGAAGATTGTGAGAGATTATTTATTATTCTTAGGGCACCGTCACCGAATACATTTTTACAACACACATTGGAGTGGGGCATACGTATTCTTTCCCTTAGACCGCAACACAATATGTGGTAAAAAGTGACACTTAAAAATTACTACTTATACACCGGATTCACCATCCCATATCTTACTTTCGCCGCAATGAAATTCAGTATTACCATAACATTGAAATTCAATAATTAGTGTGTGTAAATTCAGCTGTGTAAGGGTGTGTAGTTATATTCATTTCTCGAAGTTACACAATTTAATTATGTCAAGTCCCTTTTTTTTTCAACCTCAAATTCTAAATCCAAAATTAGCCCTTGACCATATAACTTACGCTCGTCTAGCATAACTAGGGAGGAAGAATTGCTAATTTGTGTGGGACCCGATCAATAGTCCTCCCTAATGGTCAGGAGATTTGGTCAAGCACAATCTCGTGGTGCTGACTTCTGGGAAAAGCACCAGTCGGTCCAGTCCTAGTGCCCCCTTCATCATACGGCAACTCAGTGGGATCCACTCAATCCACATCGTGATGATCATGTTTTTCATTTCGAAAGGTCAATTAGCTGATGTACCACACTCCTTCCAAAATTGGTAGTACTATTTAAGTACTTAAAAATACACCGACTATCTAAGGGCATCTCCAATAATGACATTAGTGTAAGAAATACAGTAAGAAATAAGCAATTAACTAACATTTTTCCTTTTTTGTTCCAATCGTGTAATTAAAGAGAGGTTAGGGTTAGAAAAGTTTGTGTAAGACATTGTGCAGTGAATAACTTTGCTTGTACAACTAACTAGAGAGAGAGAAGAAGAAGAAAAAGGCGCTGGCTGTTAGGTGACAGGAGAGAGAAAGGGGAAAAGGGAGGAAAGAGAAGGGGAGAAGGAAGGAGAGAGGAGAGAGAAATGGACTCACTTTTTGTATCTTAACAACACTTTAACAAAACCACTATAATGCTTCTTATCTTAACAACACATTTTCTCATAACAACGCAAAAATGTGACCCACTTTTTACACTTTTGTGTCACATAACAACACATTTTTAACTCCACGACTACGGATGCACTAATCCACTACTCTTACCATCCACACCGTCCACATCTTTCATTTTCTGATTAAATTTCGAAGATTTAAACCGTCCACTATGTTTAAAACGTGTTTTTAAGGGTCCCTATGAAAAATCATAAAAAAAAGGGACCGGGAAGGGTTTCATCCAAGTTGTTTTTGATAAAACACATTTTATTGAAAACTACTCGAATGAAGCCCTTCTGGTCTTTTTTTTGATGATTTCTTGTAGGGACTCTTAAAAACACGTTTTAAACACATTGGACAGTTTGGATCATCAAAATGTAATCGGGAAAACCTTCGTCTGGACAATCCCCGACCGGAACTATCCCGGATTGGATAGTTCCTTCTTAAAAATAATGCAAACAAAAAGGAAAATTTAAAAGTCAGCTCATTTGGGCTAAAGTTAAAGTTTAAAAGTTATGTTGAAGTGTATGAAAAATGTATATATGAAAAAGTGTAAAAGTATATTGAAATACGTGAAAAATGTATGTGTGTGTGTTGTGTCTTTATGTGTGGTTATTGTCATACTATTGGGTGGATAATAGATTATATTTTATTCACCTTCAAGATTTTCGACAAATACAACTAACCCCTAAAACTGTAAAACTCCCTCTATCAAACAGAGGGGAGTTGTTGTCCCTGGCAAGGGACAACACCTACTGTGCTCGGCAATTCCAGGGAGTTCTGGACTCGTTTCAATGATTGGAAACGTTCACTTCGAAGAGCTCGTTGATTAGAACAAGTGTACAAAAAATTAGCTCAATCGGATATCATTTAGTACCTGATCCGTACACATATCACTTGGCATAATTCGGCAATAATGGATTTGAATGGGTTTGATATAGTGTTTTGGATGTATTCTCTGCAAGAAAAAATCTTCCTATGAGGTACTAAATGATATCCGATTGAGCTAATTTTTGGTACACTTGTTCTACTTGATGAGCTCTTTGAAGTGAACGTTTTCGATTCTCGAACTGAGATTGGAACTCCCCGGAATCGCCGGGGATAGCAGAGCCCCTCTACCCCCCTCTATCACTCAAATGTCACTAGAATTCGACCACGTATGCATATAAACTATGGATTTATTCGTAAAAGAAACAAACCACCATCTTCCCATAAACACCCCAACCCTGCTCTCCACCCGATGGTGGTTTATTTTTTTACGAATAAATCGTAAATAGCCAAGGGATGAATATCATTAAACTGATTCTATATTAAGTTGATTTTCGGTTTTTGGGTGTTTGGCTTGAAATTGCAAAATGCATTATGTGAGAATGTGTTTTGGTTTTTTACATTAGAGAGGAGAAGTCAAAAGTAGGGTGGTAGGAGCTTTTTGACTTCACATTTTTCACTTTTTCCATTTTGGTTAACAAGAAGACCTACAAAATATATTTTACACATATCTACCAAACACTAGGGGTGAAACTGGTTTAATTCAATCCGATTCTAGCCTATGTTTGAGTGAACTGGGAAAACTCGGTTCGGGAGAATCATGGAATTAAAACCAGTGTTGTAGAGGTCGAGTGGGTTCGGCTTGGTTTCGATTTGCCCGATTCAATCCAATTTATCCTGATTAGTCAGTTTGGAGAGAGATTAGAGATTCAAATAAGAAAACAAGTCTACAAATCTCAAATTAGAAAACAAGTTACACACACACACAGATCTACATACATAGATACATACATATATACGACGATGACTGGCAGAACAAGAAAAATCTCGATACAAGACTATTTTTTAGCAAGACAGATCTTTATTTTGTTAAATAGCAAGACAGGTCTTACATCAAAAGTCAAAACAATTACAAATCTTAGATATATGACGACGAGGACAATGATTGGTTGAACGACGAGCCATCGGCGAGAGTTGAGAAGAACGAATCGTCTGTGAGAGGTGAGATCTGTGGTCGTGGGTAAGAGGTGTGAGAGAATGTGGTAGAGAGAGTGTAAAGACCCGTAAATTCAATTCTATATTTTTTCTAAGCAACATTTCGTTGAATTATTTGTATGTGCGAGTGTGTGTTTTGTACCGGGGGTTTGGTGGAGAATGGAGATACGGGTCATAACGTGGTAACGTGGCTTGAGGGTGTTTAGGATGTGTTAGAAATGATTGGGGGTCAAATTGGTGGTAGTAGAATGAAATTTCATAATTTTTCCAAGGATACCGGTAGCCCATTTTTCACGCTACCGGTATCTCCCGAACAGAAGTTTTTTTTTCAGGGATACCGTTATCCCATTTTTATCGCTACCGGTATCTAGTGTATTTTTCTGAAATTTTTTGTGCATGATCATCACACTATAAAAAGGGATCCTTTGGTTCTTTTTCATTCTAAACCCGATTTCGAACCCTAAAATCACCTTTCTACCCATCTCTACCTCAAACCTTGTGATCTTAACCTCAATCCACCTCAAAACTTCAAGATCTACACATTGGATTTGTGATTCTCCCTTGGATTTTGGGATTTGAAGACTTCTCCACTTAGGGCTTCATCTTTCCACCATTTTCAAGCAAAACCTTGAGATAGGGGACAAATTTCTACTCTCTAGTTGTATATTGTTGATTTGTTACACATGCTCTTGTCTTGCTTACCAATTTCGTGTAAATCATGCTTTTCCTCCATGAAAGAGGGTTTTGTTCAAGTTTGAGCTTTGATCTATGTTTGGGTTGTTGAATCCCTCAATTGGATGTTAATTTACTCTCCCTCCATGCTTATTTGTTAATTTGAACCTCAATTTCTAGCTCAAAACTTCATACATGCACTTGGGTTGAAATTCCACACCTTTGAGGTGAAAATCTGCACAATTACTGTTCATTTGCTGTTGCCCCAAAAATTTCCAGCAACCACCCTTGTCATTGTGATGATTTTCGTCCACCTTTTGATGTCCGTTTGGTCCCCGATCACTCGTATCTCCTTTTAATCGACCTTTGGCACTACGATAACACTCAAATTCACTTTGAAACCTTTAAACTAAGATTTTGACACGTGATTTTAGGGGACACTTCGTTACGCTTATTGAACATGTACTATTTTTTAGTTGGTTAACATTTTTGGCGAAAATTGTGGCATTTTTAAAGAAATGTGATACATGTAAAGGTTTTGAGAACGATGACTATGGATACTAGGGCCACCTTTCGGTGCATCCCTGGCCATGGATGTTAGGAGCCCACAAAATCCGGCAGGGGTGTGCAGAGCCCACAAAATCCGGTAGAGAGATTTATTCCCTATTAAAGACAAATAGATAATTTTATGAAATGTTGGAAATGAGTTATTTTATTAACACCTTGGTGTTTTGGAAAAATTTGAACATTTTGATATACCCAGCACGGCACATGAGATGGATGCTTGAAGTATGGATGCATATCATGAGGTTTAATTGATCATGAAGTTCTTTTCTCATCTTCATACTTAGCATATTCGAGGAGATGGTTTTGTAACTTTAAATTCCTCAATCTTTTAACTATTTCAACTTATGTAATAACTTTGAAACTTTCGATGTTCATGAATGTGGGTACGGGTACCGTTGGCTAGAATCTCATTTAAACTTTGATTTTGAAATTGTATAATTGACTTTGACATTTCAATGGAGATGTGAATGACTTTTGACTGATCCTATGTGGATATTAATATTATTTTGGTTATTAAAATTGAGGGCGTGACAGAGAGAGAGGGGTGGGAGGCAGTGGGAAGTTTCTAGAGAGAGAGAGAGGGATGGGCAAAATGAAGTGTTGAAACATAGTTAGGACTATATATACTACTATTGGTTTGGACTGTATTTTAGCCCCGTGAATCGGGAACAAAACCTATTTTAATTTTTGAGAAATGTTATAACTGGAACCGGACCAATTAATGGAAAAAAACCAAAAAAAATACCGGTTTGGTTTTTTTTTTTAGCGCTACCAAACACTATTGTTGCAAAACACATTCTGGGCATTTCTTCCGAACACTTTATCACATTCAAAATGCATTCTGACCATAATCCAAAAGACCAAAAAATCAAAGAGTTGAAAATAAAAAAAATTAAAATGAGCCTCCCAAACACCTTTTAACTATCATATTCTCTTTATCTTCTCCTTTCTTTTCTGATTCCTCTGCAAATCCCTTTGTAATCAAGAAGCAAAACACAACCCAGAAATAAACGAAAGAAATAGAAAGTTTCATTTACTATTGGCATTGATAAAAAAAAACCCCTCAATTTCAACAGATTAGTGTCCTCTATCCTATTAGGGAAAATTATTGAAATGGTCTCTATAGTTTCACTCGAGTCTAGATTTAGTCTCTCTAGTTTCAATTGCACTCCAATGAACCCTGTAGTTACAATTTTGGTTGATTTTGGTTTAATTGATAATGTCTGTTAGTTCTATTTGATAGAAAACCCAATTTGCGGGTTTTTTGAGGGGCAAAATTGACTTTTCTACCCTCCTTCTTCCCCAATTTGAAACCATAACCCTAAATCAAATCCAATCTTTTTCCCTCTCTGTCTGTCTGTCTGTCTCTCTCAATCTCTCTCTCTTCCGTTGTACATCAGTTGCTGACAACATTCTCACCAAAATTCCAATCACCATCTGACTCAAACCCATCTCTGGCATGTGATCAGAACTACTCGGTCTTTGACTTTGAGGGCATATTATAGGACTTGAACAGTCCAATTTCACTGCAATGTTAACAACCCCATGACCCCTCGAATCGTCTCTAGCCTGTAATTGGTAACTCAATCGGCGAACACACCTCGCCGACAATAACCCATCAAGGATGTCAGCGGTCAGAATTTGACACCACCCCAACTAGGTCTAACCACCCATGACATCTTTGGTGTACAAATGGAGGTAAATCAATGGTGGTAGTAGTGTCTTTGGTAAAAAGACAAGGTGGGGCTGTACAACAAGGCCAACAAGAGGTCCAAGGGTATAGCCATATTGTGGGAATTTCCAAAGGACAAAGAAAGAGAAATTTGCTTAAAGTGGGAATTTCCGATAATTCCAATTAATTGTATAGGATTATGGGATTGCGAAGGGTATTTTCCACAAATTTTGTTTGTGGTGATTGTAAAGACCCGCGTTTTAAAATAAATTTTTTTTTCTGGAAATAATGTTGGGTAAATGTGAGAAAATAAAAATAGAGTGATGTGGGGTCAATGTGATGGTAGTATGTGCATTGAGGTGTCTTTGGAACACATTAGAAACACAAGGGGTGCTAGTGCAATTAGTGGTGGATATATATATGTGTGTGTGGCTGATTTTTTTTGCCCATCATTATTGTGCAATTAGTGGTGGATATATATATGTGTGTGGCTGATATATATATCAGCCATCTCTCCCTCTCTAAATCACCAACGCTCTCTCCCTCTCCTTCTCCTCTCAAGTTCTCCACAAACCCCACTCCAAATTCACCCTCCACACTTAATTCCTTCACCATCCAACCATAGATTCGTCATCTACGTGTGTTTTGGAGTCCGAGACTCCGTGGTTTTGCTTGGAGCTAGCATGTTTCGGTTGGAGGTGGAAGTAAGAGCTAGGGTCTCATCTTCTTCTTGGTTTGCTTGAGGTAGGGAACAATTTTCTACCTCCTCTAAGTGTATATTGATTGAATGAGTGCATTGTTCTTCTCCTTGTTCCTAAATCCCTTGTTGAATTTGATTATTACCATAGAATTGAATTTAACTCTTGAATAAGTTTGGGTTTGCATAATTGGTTGACAACTCTATGAATTGATTGTGAAAATGTCTACCTCCTTTGTTTAGTTGTGTTTTGAAACCCAATTTGGAGTTGGAATGAAGCCCCCATCAATTTGAACAAGGTTGTTGTTTTTCCTCTCGAAACCCAGGTGGATCGATCCACTCTTGAGAGTGGATCGATCCAAAATGCTCTGTTGCACTTTTGGTACGTAGTGGATCGATCCACTCCTTGATTGGATCGATCCAGAATGGCTTGTTCACGGATTTCACTAGAGTGGATCGATCTACTCCTTGATTGGATCGATCCAAAATGGTATGCTCGCGGATTTCACTAGAGTGGATCGATCCACTCCTTGCCTGGATCGATCCAGATTTCTTTGTTTAGGCAGATTTTTTTTCCAACTTCGCGGGCACGCCCCGGCTTTGTCCGAACTCCGATTGTGGTGATTCTTGAACCGTTGGAAAACTCTACGAGTCTACTTTCAAACCTAATTGGTCTCATATTTATAGCCTTTATATTTTGAGAGAAATGTGTTTTTTACTATCAACGTGTCACATTTTCTTGAGATTTATAACTCCATTTTTACGTTCCATCGCTCCGAGCCCTCATTGGCCATTTCAAAACTTCTCGAATTGACCTCTAAGCTTCGGTAACCTATCATGGTGCATTTCATGCTTTGTCTTGGTTGTCTTGGTTTCTCATGCACATTGGACACATGTTAATTTGACCATCACCGACACATTCTGAGTTTTTGAATAAAGATGATTGTGTGAATGTTTTGGACATTTGTGAAAGGTTATTGTGGTACGTAAATTGGTTTTGGGCACTAAGTTGAACTTATGAGTTGATAAATGGTAATATAAATGTGAAAGATGTGACACGGGGCCCGAAAGGGTATGTCCGGAGTGACACGAGGCCTTGATGGTATGCCCGGAGTGACATGGGGCCTATATGGCATGCCCGGAAAATGATCAAATGGTTGGAAATGAATGAGATGGCTATGGATGTTGTGCAAAATATATGAGGCATGTTGTGTGAGTGTTAAACACGAATGACGGGAGTAAATGAAATCTAATTGACTATGTGCTTTCTTCGAGTGACACGGGGCCTTTGTGGCATGCCCGGAGAACAAGTGAATGATTAATAGGAATAAGATGTGTTTGATAAATGTAAAGGATGCTTGGGTTATTTTAGATGTTTTGGGTATTTGTGAAGTATTGTAAAATGAAATGTATGTGTAAATAACTATGTTTTGAGGGGAATGAACGCACGACACGAAATGTAATGGTTATAAAGAAGCTTATGGATATTCTAGTTTCATTAGATCTTTGAGGCATCTCCTAGACACCTTGTCATCGAATTCATTTATCTTGGTCCATCTTAGCGTACTCATTTATGTGTATCATACCTTCATGTGCATCTTTCCTTCTCTATACCCTTAGTGTTGGTAGAAAAATTTCCTACGAGCTAGTGAGCTCACCCTATCTTTCCAAGGTACACAGCATGGACCACGAGATCGGATGCTTGGAGTGTGAATGCATGCCATGAAGATTTTATGATCATGAAGTTATTTTCTCATCTTCATACTAAGTAAATTTTTTTGAGAGATAATCCTGTAACTTTAATTTCTCCAAGTTTTGGCTATTTCTACTTATGTAATAACTTTAAAAGCTTTGTTATTTTTGTATGGGTATGGTTACCCTTGAGCAAGAGGTTATTGTATTTGACTTTGGCTTTCTATGGAAAATTATCAGACTTTAATCGATCCTACATGGATTTTATTTGTATTTTGGCTTATTAAAATTGAGGGTGTGACAGTGATGTCTCAAATTACTTACCCCTATTTCTTAAAATTGATCAAAATTGAAACTACATGGTTTGTTGGAGTGCAATTGAAACTAGAGAGACAAAATCGAGACTCGGGTAAAAATACATGGATCATTTTAATAATTTTCCCATCCTATTACTTTCAATAGATATAATACAACACAAACCCAACAAATCTGGAGGCAAAAAGGTCCTCGTTAAACATCAACATCTTGTATCATTAGAGGCCTAATTGACTTCAGTTTGCATTATCTTTACCCTTAAGTTATCGAGATAATTCTGGTAGATATACATAGAAAACCCCCAAAGGGCTAGGAGCAAAGCAATTATCTTGACGCCATTCATCACGTCGTGGAAGACTATCACAGCAGCAATAGGAGTAATAGCCAACGAAAGAGTACTGATAAAGTTCGAAAAGAGAGAGGACACCACGAAAATCAATCCAATCACACCAACAGAGCAAACTTGCCAAGCCATAGCGGTACCAACCAAAGTCATCACATAAGAACCTCTCCCAGTACCGAACCCGTCCATTTCTCCCTCCAAAGTCTTCCACTCTCCACTGGCAAAGAGTCCCACGACTGAAACGCAAGTCGCCACGAGAGAGATGAAGATTTGCATTTCCAAGACCACGGAAAACGTTTCCGTCTTCAGGATCTTCTGGAATGAAAGTTGCGTGAGGGAGAGCAGTAGAGAGTAAAGGGCAGAAGCTGCAATCGTGCTCACGAACCCGAGGAAATAGTTCCATTTTGAGACGCCAGATGGTGCATCGGAATCGTTGTTCACCCCAACAAGCGAAGCAGATAATGTGAGAACGACGACAGAGTTTAGAACTAGTGCTGTGAACTTTTCGGAATTGATGAAGAATGAGAAAATCGCGTTAAACACCAATTGAGTCGCGGAAATGAGGGAAAAAGTTGAAGCAGAAAGGTATAAAAGTCCGATAGAGTAAAGCATGTTATCGCCTGCGAAGACTACGCCAAGAGCTAAGTAGGCAGAGGAAACGGTAACAATAGAAGGAGGGGTACCGGAAGTAGTCGAAGGATTTTGAGAGGAAGGGAGAATGAAGTATGGGATGAGGAGAATTGGGAAGGCAGCTGTTTGGATCAGGGTAGCCATCCATGTACTGTTTCCACCCTCTTCATAGTAATATCTACCTAGGATCACAGCAATGGTTTGACCCGAAAGAAGAAAAAATACATTGAGAGATGCTATTACCCACCATTCCCGGCCCTTAGGATTGAGGAAATGTGATTCATCAGTTGAAGATCCATCTGTGATCAATAGAGGTTCTTGATCATCTGTAAAACAGGAAATCCAGAGATCACAAAACTACTCTCTTAAAGAAAATAAGGGGTTGTTCCACAATTATGTCTTTTTTGGGAAACTATATTTTACCGTCTTTTCACGTTCTACGAGATATTTTATTCTTTCACAATACATCGATACAAAAAAGACGGTAAAAAATACTCCTAGTTTGGTAAAAAAGACATAATTGTGGAATAACGGCCTGAATGCAAGTGAAACTCAAGAAATTATAGAGCAACTCGCTAAATAGCATATATTGTCAATCGAAATCGATACGTAAGAATGATAGAAGAGATGTATATACGTACCCATGCACCAGAAATAATTCGTAAAAGAATCATCAAGATTCAAAAAATACACAATGCAGCTAAAAGAGGTGAAAAATTTCTAACTGCTCTTCAATTGATCACAGAAGACCTTAACCAAGAACATCCTCTTTAAATCATGTCTTCAGAGAGGCAAATCAATGTGCTGACCATCTCGCACATCTTGAAGCTGATCAACAAATGGATGCACCGGTGGGGATGGAGGATTCCGCCCAATCTATACGCACATTTGTGATGGAAGATGCCCTGGGTGTAGGGCAGTTTAGAGACTAGCTGTTGCTAGTCTCTGTTCCTGTTTTATTTCTTCTCCTGTTATGTTTTTTTTTGAACTTCCGGTGTACCCAAAAAAATAAAACAAAAAAGAAAGATTTCTGCTACCAAGTAACGAAGGTTTGGGTAGAATTCGTAATACCTGGTAAGTCCAATCATTATACATTCCATTCTTACCTTATGTTGCCTAAATTAGACATATATACTCCTTCTGTACCAAAAAATATAGAAAAAACACTATTCACACCTCTCAATTTTTTTATATTATATAATTGGTAATTTACGACAATTTTTTTATGATTTTAAAAACTTTGTTTTAATAAAACTAAGTGAGATCTATCAAATAAAATCCATACCGTATATACAAATCATTATAAATTAAAAAATATAGATAATTTTATGAGATATAATCCTCAGTGGCCCCAAGAATTTGCTGTTAAGGGAAATCGAACCTGAACTAAATTTGATACTTTTGCCATTGCAAAATTTGTAAGCATCTATGAATCTGACTCATGCAAAATTTGCTTACCATACTAGACTAAAGAACAACAGCCAAACTAAAAGCAAATATCAGCCAATAATTTAAAGCAATTGATCTCAAAAGTCTCTGGTAAAATATGACAAGCAAGGAAGATGGTTACAAATTGTAATATTTGTCATCGTGTACTACGAGTCATAAAATGAGAGAAAATAGACTAATGTGGTTTGAACATGTCTATCGTAAATCAGTTGATGCGATAGTTAGGAGTGATATGGTTACAGTGGGTATCACTAAGGGGAGGATTTTAGTAAATTAACTTTAGGGGGAGTTTGGCTAAATTTGGTTTTTTGGTTTATTGGATTATTTGATTTTGTCCTTATTCAAATTTTTTTTGCATTTGTTAGTTTTCGGTTGATTTTTTGAGGTTTCTTGACTTGTCTCGACGAGAGGAATCTAAAAAATATAAAATTATTAGCCAAACTTAAAGTTTTGTGAATAAAGACAAAAATAAACCAAATTGGATTATTGGTTTTTTGGTTTATTTTTGTCTTTATTCACAAAACTTTAAGTTTGACTAATAATTTTATACTTTTTAGATTCCTCTCGTCGAGACAAGCCAAGAAACCTCAAAAAATCAACCGAAAACTAACAAATGCAAAAAAAATTTGAATAAGGACAAAATCAAATAATCTAATAAACCAAAAAACCAAATTTAGCGGGCGGTAGTTCCAAATTACTCTTGGATATCTTGGAACACGATGTCCTCGATAGAAGACAGAGAATTCACCACAAGGGCACTGCCACTGAGGTAGAAATTAAGGTCAACAAAGTGCAGAATCTTCATAAATAAAACAAACATGCTATACTAATAGAAATAGGGATGACTTTCGAATCATAATAGATAGTACATGATTGAAATTTTGTTTGAAATTATTCAAACATCATAAATTACTCAAAAATTTTGTTACTCAATTGAGAAAAACAAACCGAGATCGAAACACTAGTTGCAAAATTACTCCAAAATCGGTTCATAAGCTACAATTTCCCCAAGTAAATGCAGCAAAGAAATGTGTTTACATTGAGGAATACATACAAATCTGTAAACTGCCAAACAATAAAAGACCGTTTAAGCTCAGTTTTAAAGTCTTCTTGTTGAAATCTGAAGACAATTCAATACTACAAATTGATTAACAAAAATGAAAACCCATCATTAATTTCGGGTTTCGTTGCAGAGATATGCATGAGAGAGAGAGAGAGAGAGAGAGAGAGACCTGACATGCTGTGATGAAGAGAACAGAGGGTGACGATCAGAAAGGTGGAATCAGAATCGGAATGAAAATCAGTGAGAAAAAGTAGACGAATTCGTTCAAAAGTCAATGTCTTTGACGTGTGGAAAAACTTTCCCGAATAAAGTGGCTTAATTGTAGTAAACTTTACAAGAAGTCAGTGCAGAGGAAGAGTGATGAGAAATTTGAAGTGACACCGGTAATTTCATATCATAATTGTCTATCTAAATAACTGTATTTCATAAAAGAATTTATTTAAAATTTAGACTGTTTAAAATATTTTTAAACAATTTGAATGAATTCGAGTTTCGCCACGTGACTCTCACCAGGCACCTAATAATTTCTCAAGTGATATAGACATTTAAGAAAAAGTTACAGATCAGAGTAGTTGAGAATAATGATTTGGCATCAGCCTTGTCTATCACCTTTCAAATATCAATCAACGTCGTGATTAGAGATTCACAACAAATTACTTTTTTAGTAGACAATAGTGGAGCCAAGATTTGAGTTTGGAAGTGGCAAAAGTGAAGGAAATCAACCACTAATAATACAATTATTAATCCATCTATTCGGATTTGTTGGTTTACCAACATATTTTTTCAAGTCTGAAAATATTTATCCATTTTTAAAATTCAAAGGATAAAGTAAGGGAAAATTACTTTTGATTATGTGAAAACAAAAAACACAAAAAGTAATGAAAAAAAGTTAGAATCCCCAAAACAAACCAACAAATCCGGACGGAGGGAGTATTATTTTTTAGTTGGCAAATAAAATTACTAGTAATTTTAACACTAGGAAAGTGCACTTCCTTTGGGTAATAATCCAATAATCCGTATTATTGGATTATTTATTTGTCCTTATTCAAATTTTTTTTTTGCATTCGTTAGTTTTGCATGAAGATTTTGTAGTTTCTGAATTCCTCTCGACGAGACGAATCTAAGAGAATAAATAATCTACCTATTTTGGCTTTATTCAAAAAATTTGAGTTTTGACAATAAACTTATATTTCTTAGATTCGTCTCATCGAGAGGAATCCAGAAACCACAAAATCTTTATGCAAAACTAACGAATGAATTTTTTTTTTGAATAAAAACAAATGATAAAAAAAAAAAACACCAAAAACCAGTTTTTTGACCCAAATGAGGTTCTCTGGACATAAAAATAGGGATTTTGACTCGTGGCGGTCAGTAATATAGTTTTGGAATCAATGTCATAGTGACGAAAACATGAGCAAGTAAAAAAAATTGCAAACAATAACTAAAAGAGGGGAGAGTCGTTGCATCACAATTTCTCCGCTGGGAGCACCAAATCATGATATTGATACAGTTTTAGAGTTTGTGTTTTTAAACTTAGGGATGTTTTGGCTAAATAAGCCAGATTTCCTTATTCAATTTTTTTTCCTATTAATTTTGCATCAAATTTTTGTGAATTATTGGTTTGTCTCGACGAGAGAATTAATCTAAACGCTATAAACTTATTAACCAAA
Organism: Vaccinium macrocarpon; assembly: GCA_022606695.1. Lineage (NCBI taxonomy): Eukaryota > Viridiplantae > Streptophyta > Magnoliopsida > Ericales > Ericaceae > Vaccinium > Vaccinium macrocarpon. The sequence continues at coordinate 22,175,560 of CM040179.1, forward strand.
CTACAACCTTTGTGAATAAAAACAAAAATAATCCCAAAAGTTTGTCTATTTTGAGTTATTTTTTTATTAGTGATTTTTTTTTAACATTTTGACCATAATTTTTTTAACCTTTTAGATTCCTCTCATCGAGATTAACTAATAATAGAAAAAAAAATCTATGAGAAACTAACAAATGGAAAAAATTAAATGATGACAAAAAATAATATGACGCACGAAAAGCCGACAAGGAAAAGAATAAAATAAAATTAGAAGCTGGGGTTGGGTGGCATGTTCCACCTGCCCCTATTGTAAGCCTTCTTTAATTTCATCTAAAAGAAGAGGGAAGAAAATTAAAAGAGAGAAAAAAAGAAAGAAGCAAATTTCACCTACCTTTCCTCTCAAATCTAAAAAAAACAAACAAGCGAAAAAGAAAAATTGTTTGTTTCCATTTTTTTTTCTCCACGTGGCACCCAAATTTTTTAACTATGTAACAGGGGAGAATATTCCATCTACTGGCCAATGCCACCGTTTGTTAGCCTGTAAGAGCATCCTTATTAGATTCAATAAAAATTGAGCCAAATTTAACCTCAAAAACACATTTTATAAATTAATAAGTCATTTTTTAAAAAATTTACAAAATCAGACTCTCTATTCAGAAAGTCAGGAGAGAGAATTGCTTTAACCTGTGAATAGTGCCTCAAAGAATTTACCGAGTTACTGTAGCAAAGTTATAATTTTTGCAGATATATAAAAAAATTGTTGAGTCTGATTTTGGAGAGTTTTTTCTACTTTCACTCAACAACTTAGCCATCAAGGAGATTTGTCTCCCCTGATGAGGATGCTCTAACATTGGAATTATAGATGTTTTAAGTTGCCCAATTGCGAGTCAAGTCTCTACCCTTCATTTCCTTCGTATCGGATACTTTTCACCTCACGAACTTTGTGTGTGGTGGAGTATCGGAACTGCAAAATAAGTTGCACTAGCATTATACCAGTTTAATGCTTGAGACCAAAAAAATCACATAAATATTTTTTTTTGACCCTCATGTATCGGACGGGCGCAATACTATTTGTGTTTTTCCCGGCCTCGTGTTTTTAGCGGGTTGCAAGTACTACTCATAGGCAAGTCACTTAGAATCAATTAGAAAAAGGGAAAATTATATTAAGCCCCCTTAAACTATCACCCGGCCACACTTTGCCCCCTTTAACTATAAAATCCAACACTTAACCACCTTGAACTACCTAATGAGTTACAAAATACCCTACCATTAATCATCCGTTATGGTTTTGGACAGAAAGTGGTGACATGATGGAGAGTGGTGAAATATGAGACTATTTTTCCCTCTCCCCTCCTTTCTGTTAAAAGCCTTAAATCCCCATTCTTCCCTTTTTCGATCTATGGTGAAAGGTCCCCCACCTCTCTCTCTCTCTCTTTCTCTGCCTACAAATGGAAGGAAGAAGCTGTGGTAGTAGAGATGATCCTGATTCTGGTTTGATATGCGTTTGTGGAGAAATAGCACCATTCAAGACCTCGAATAGCCAAAACAACCTAGGTCGAAGGTATTTTGGGTGTCCAAATTAAAGTTTAAGGTAAGGTTAGAGCTATGGTATTTCAGTTTGTTTTAGTTGAAGCTCAATGCTATGGTATTACTGTTTGTTTTGGTTGAAGCTCAAACCCATAATGATGTTCCTGTGTAATGTTGTAAAAAAAACCAGGGTTGTGGATTCTTTTGTTCGTACAAGCCCTTAAATTGGGAAGATAACACTGTTTTGGGGCTAATGAAGGTGATGATAAAGGCAAAGGTCCCGAGGGCTGTTGATGATAAATGCAGTTTTGATGAAACAAGCGAAATGTAGATGCAGTTTGCAGCAATGCAGAAGGAGATTGATGAGTTACAAACTAAAAAGGAATTCCAAGGAAGGAATGAAGGAAAAATGAAATGGAAAATTGCTGTTTTTGCATTTTTTTTTGGGGGGTTCTTTTGGTACATGTATAATGGAAAGCCAAAAAACAATCATTTGGCTTTGGGTTAGGCCTTTGCAATGAATTATGAAGTTTATGTAATGAAGAATTGGTAGCAACTTTTTGTACCAAATGTATTTCCACAGTTGCATTTCCATCATCAACAAACAGTTGTAGTCTAAACTGAGACATGGGCATAACCATCATCAACAAATAGTTGCATATCATGATTCTAACATAACTGTTGAATACTGCCAACATACATACTTAAATAGTATCTAACACTTGATGGGCATAACCATCAACAAAAGAAGTTCTAATACTTTGATGGCATAACCATCAACAAAAGAAGTCCTAGTACCTAGATGTTGCATATCCATAAAGTGCCATTGCAGAATTTGGTGTGGATGAAAGGACTTGAGAAGATGACTGAATAATTACTAATCTCTGTGAGCTTTGTGAAGGGCCTAGTTGGATATCATTTCCTTTTGAGTTGCTTGCTCCACTTGCAAAGTAGACATTTCCATTATTGATGGACATCCTTTGCATCTACAAAAGCAATGTACAGGTTTGACATTAGTAGTGTTAAGCTTGAGAAGTTCAAACAAGTGAAAAAAACAAGACTAAAAGGTAACAATTTTACAATCCCAGCAGTAGTGTTAAGCCTTGGAACCTCAAGTCCATTAGTGGTAGGCACTATTTGCATCTGCAAAATGGGAACACTAAGGCCTCGTTTGATTCAGGGATTAGGTGCCTGGGATAGGACTATTCGCACCTAATCCCGTGCAGTCCCACGTTTGGTTCCCAAAAAATCGCGTGGGATTAACAATCCCAGGACAAATTTAATCCTTGTATGGGGGGTATTGTGTAATACCAAAAGGGGATTGTTAATCAGGGATAAAAGACACGCGAAACTCATTTTACCGCTTATTACAAAATCGCCAATTGAAATATTTCTAAACCTAATGTACAGTAAAGAATACAGTAAAGAACACTAAGGTTTTGCAAGTTTTACAATAACAACATCAGTAGGGTTAGGCCTTGGAAGATCACTTGGCTTGAATTGCCCCTGCCACCCCCTTGGCTTGAACTGCCCCTACCTCTCCCTTAGCTTGAATTGCCACTACCTCCCTCTTGGCCTGAAATGCCCCTGCCTCTCCCCTTTTTCTTTAGTGTAATAGGCCATTTCCAAGTTCTAGTATCATGCCCATACTGTTTGAAATTACTACACCTCAGGGATTGGTGGGTCCTCCTAACCAAGTGTGGATTTTTGCCTCATCAGCTGTCTTTCTTCTAACTTTTTTGGTTCCAGGTGACCTTCTTAATGTGGGAGCCATAATTGCATCAAACTCAGTGTGGACCTCATATTTCTCCTTATGGAAGAAAGGATGGACAAAAGACTCTGGTGCCCTCTTATCTTTCATGATAGCAGTAATCCCATGTGAGCATGGAATACCAGTCACATCCCACTTCCTACAAATGTAGCTATGCATCGTCAAGTTAACAACATATGTCCTAACACCATTACTCACCTCATAAATTGAATTTCCAGCATACATAGCCTCCCATGATCTAGCTTTCTTCTTCATGTCCTCTAATGTTGATTGAATCTTAGGACAGATGCTTCCATTGCATGTTTCAATCCAACTTCTTTTGGCCTCAAACCTGCTCATCAATTGTCCCTTTCTTCCTTGATGTATTGGTTAAACGACTGAAATATTATTTGTCAACATCTCACTCTTAGGTCTAGTGCTAAACGTACATCTACTCCATACATTTAGGGGTGCTTTCATCAGCCAATCATAAACATATTTATTGATTTTTTTGATACTTTGCATATTCACTTCCCACTCCTGAATGGTGTAAGAACAAGCAGCAACCCACATTAAATCCTTGAGCTCTTTACCTTTAAACAAAAGCTTGAAATTCGCATATATGTGTCAGACAAAAAATCTGTGGTCTATACCAGGAAGCATTTGGTTGAAAGTCTCAACCAAACCCTACATTTGTAAAATACATAAATTCAAGTGAAGAATCACATAACAATAAGTAAAAGCAACATGCATAAATAAGTATGTAAGTAGATATACTTTCTGCCTATCTGAAATGGAGGTCCACTCTCTAACCTCTAGCCTCCCTATTACACCAAGCAAATTATTAAGAAACCAAAGCCAGCTATCTTTGCATTCAACTTCAACCGCAGCCACAACCAATGGATACAGCTGGTCATTTGCATCATTCCCAATATTAGACATCAGTTGACCACCAAAAGGTCCCTTCAAGTCCTATTATGGTTCTACAACCAGCTAAAATCCTTTAACTTGTGCATCATATATGACAAACATCCTTTGAAAGATAGGGGCAATATTGAGTGATGTCCTTTCCACTTTTAACAAAATTGTTGAGCCTTGGTTCTGCCTCCTAATCATTTCACAATAGTCCTATAGCCAATATTGTTGTCTGTGATTGCCCTCAATAGTCTCCAATGCCATTTTTTTGGCTCTATATGCTTGACTATTAGTTAGCTCTATCATGTGCTCCCTCTTAGCAGCTCTTCTCAGTGCACTAACCTTTCATTTGGGATCATCTACCAACCTGTCCATGTATGGTCTTGCTAACCATGCAGAATTAGCATGCCTAATATTGTATTGTCTGGGACATTTACAGGGATGATTAAGTAAGTTTTTAATTTGGAATGACTTAGTGTCTTAAAAAAAGCTAGCATGCATTCTCCATCCACATCCGTTTTGTAAATAGTTGTCACCCTATCTCTCTCATTCTTCAAAAATTGAAATTCAGTCCCATTTGGGATTGCATGCATTCTAAGGGCAGCCCTACAAACAGATGCATTGGCAAAGATCATAGACTTCTTTAGGTGTGGCATTTCCATATACTTATCCTCAAAGAACTCAAGAAACTCTACATTACCCTCCTCACTAGATGAATTCCTAGGACTATTTAGCCCATCATCATTCTCCACTTCTTCAATGTCATTCAATAGTACGTTTGATGGACCCTTCCCACTTCCACTTCCCTTTGCACTCCAACTTGCCACCTTCAGGGAGAAAAGTTTAGAATCACTCTCCAACTCAGTGGTAATATTGTCAACCGAATCATACAACTCATCTCCATCTGCAAAGTAGGCAAGGTCACCACTACTAATGCTCCCTCTAGGGCTGTTTGGATCTCCCTCATTTTCACTCTTATTGTCAACACTTTTTTCAATGTCACTAGGCAGATTCACCACATTATCAACCGCATTTATCTTTTTGTTTTGCACAAAAATATATACGGTTTCTCTCCCCTTATGAATAGCAAACATGTCCAGTATCTCAGCATCACTTGTTAACTCCCTCAACCGACCATCCAAATCACAATCTAGGAGCCTATGATATATGTAGGGGTGCACAAGAAAACCAATATAACCGCCAAACCGATCCGATCCAGACCAAACCGGTCAATTTGGTTAGGTTCTATGGTTCATTGGTCTAGTTATGGTTCTTAAAATCTAAGAATCGGTAATTATGGTTCGGTTACTGGTTCTCAATTTAAGAAACACAATTAGAACGAAACCGGACCGTATAACCGTATAATATTATATATGTATAATATTATTTATTATATATGTAATATATATAATGTATGATATTAGATATATGCATATATATTAAATATATTTGTACATATACAAAATTATGAATCTTATAAAATCCCATAATTTTATTTATTTATTTTATGAGTTGTTTTAGTGCTCTAAATTTTAGGTAATCTGTTGAACTCATGTGTCGTAATAAAATCTTCCTTAATGAGGTAGAACCGGAACTGAACCAAAACCGATCCGATTTGGCGGGTTGGATCTGGACAGGTTCTTCATGCGTACTGGTTAGGTTTTGGTTCTTAATTTTCTAGGACCGGTTAGAATGGTCCGGTTACTAAATTTGTAGAGAACCGGTCCAATCCGGACCGCGTGCACCCCTAGATATATTTAGCAGTTTTCAGAGCAACCCAAGTCCTTAATCATGTCTACCATTTCAAAATATGACACTAAGTCTTTGTCTACATTTCTAATGAAGTCAACGTTTGGCAAAAAAATTAATCTGTTTTTCCGTGCAAAAAAAAAAAACGTTTGGCAACTCATCCACTGAGTGACCTCCATGGTGCACCTCAAACACAAATCTTGCATCAGACATCCTGCAAATCCAGTATACAAATGAGAAAGGAAACATGTAATGTGCATTTTTTTAATATTTAAGTAGCATTAGCATGTGTTCAGATTAAAAAAAAAAACTACTAAGTAGTAGACAGTTAAAGCACATAAGTCAAGCAATAAAAACCAAACTACTTTATTGTTCTCAACCATTTTCTTGGCCAACATATGTACAGTACTACATGTATATATGATTTCGTGTATGCATTTGGGACCACATCAGACATAAACAAAGAAAAGGATCAAAATCCAACCCCACCTCCACATTGATTACTCCACCTTCCACCAACACAACATTCAATAGTCAAATAATATCTTAAGAATAAGTTACTTTTCAAAACTAAATAAGTAGGTTTAAAGGATTGATACCTAGTCAAAGGCTTTTGATCACCTTTAATGCTAAGGCTTTTGAACACCTTAAATGCTAAGGTTTTAATCACCTCAAATGCTCATTAACTTCTACTTCAGCAAAAGCTATGGGAATTTTTTCATAGGCAATCAAAATGAGGGTTACATATTTATTAATCGTGTATATGGGTATATATACGGCTTCAATTTGGAGGGAAAGGTAGGGAAAGCTCCCGCCAATTTGTTGGGTTCACAACCATATCATAAGTATCATATATGAATGAGATATATCTAACAAAACTCTCAAGGGTATTCAAGTAACTTTGCCAATTCTGTTAACAACATCACCTAGATTCAATCATTTGGTAGTTCAAGGTGGTTAAGTGTTGGATTTTATAGTTAAAGGGGTCAAATTGGTTACGGGGGCTTAATATAATTTCTCCATAGAAAAATGAAAGAAAAAAAAAACCTTTACTTGTCAGTCATCCCATACCCATGTCCCTAGCTCCCTCCCACGTCCCCTCTTCCCCCCTCACACCCCACGTCTCCTCCCCCCACTTCCCCCACTTTATTCTCATCCTCTCTTAATTTTAAAAAATTAAAAATAAAATAAAATTCTAGAAAATTAGGATTTGGGATTTGGAGGCTTTTGGGACTCAACTAGATGCCATAGAGTATGTATTGATTCATTGATATTGATTGATTCATTGATATAGCTAATAGGGCCGACTGTTAGAGTACGTGCAATGGCTTAAACAAATCTGCTTTTGGCTAAATTGCCTAGCCCAAAAAACATAATCCAACAGCCTAGCTTTAAACTCTTTAATTTTTTACTGGGCCTAGCAAGTTATTGTAGCACTCGTTGGATCTCTCACTGCACACCATCTTGACAACGGCAATGAGAAACACTTCAAGAGAATGAACTTGACAATGACAAAATCGACCTCGACACAACGACGGCGAATGTAAAGACTCGTAATTTCTATCTTTATAAATTCATAGTTTATGACGTGTGTTGAGGTTCCATGTTGCTAATATCTTAAAGTCAAATGTATGACTTAAAACATTTCCACTCCTTACGTAAAATTGAGTACAAACTTAATTTGGTATGGCTCCTTCCAACCATTACTCAAATTGTCTAGTGGAGATTTAATCCACAACTTTGAATGAAAAAAGGTTAAATAGCAGTGCAACCCAAAAGGCTTGAAAATTTGGCTCTCATTAGATTTGGTGAAATATTTGAGTAAAACTAAAATTTGGTATAGGTTTGGGTAAGGAGTGAAGTAAGATTTTGGATGATTTTTTACTCAAATTTGAATTTGAGTATGGAGTGGAGATGCTCTTAGCTGCTAAAAAGGCTGTTTTGACATTAAGTGTAAAATTTATTATTTTTAGGTTGGCGCGTTGAACTAATCTCTGTTGATTTTTTTTTTTGGAGGATTAAGATGAAGCCTGGTGCAAGTTGAGAGGGCTTAATGAGCCATATTTTATAATACACTATTTTGGGATTTTCTAAATTTGTTCTTGTTAGGGAGAGTTAACTTTTTATCTATTTTGAATTATCCTCTCTAGACCCCACCATTATTTCCAAGTGGAGGGTACTTCCTTACTTACATGTATGGGTTTAAATTTGATTTTTCTATGTTTTCATCCCCTAAACTATACCAGTTTTGTTTATGTAGTGCTCAAACTATTAAAAACCTTTAAATAGTCCTTCAATTATCTATTTGAATCCTATCTAGTCCAATTGATAATGGCATTAGTAATACTGGACGAAAAATCTGGCACGTGAGGCGCACGTGCTATTTCCCCCAAATATGAGGGTCTTAAATGCCATTTGACCCTTTAGATATTTCTGGAAAACTTGGAGAATAGAATGATCATTGGTTTGGTTCTCTCTCTCTCTCTCTCTCTCTCTCTCTCTCTTCGTGCTTTGCTACACCCTTCTCTCTCTCCCTTTCCCTCCCTTGTTAACAACTTTGTTTTTCAATCACAAGGTTTCAAGTTAGGGTTTCAATCTACGCAAATGGGAAGCAAACCTGCGGAATTTCGGATGGATTAGTTGAGGCACGGGGAAGATACAATCCTCCCAATTGTAAGTATAGAAATCCTTCTTTTTTTTTTTGATCTTGGGTTTTTCGTGTTCTTTAAAGTATGCATGGGCAAACACTAAAACCTTGGGGTTTCCTGTGTTTTTTCTGTCTCTGTCTCTCTTGTTTAAAGTATGCATGTGCAACTTAGGGTTTCACATGCATGATTTTCGTATTTTGTGTGGAAAGTGGTCCCATTTTTTTTTTTTATTAAAAAACAACAAAATCTATTGGTGGTGTGCTATGGTTCCTAGTTGAATCAATTTTTTAAGAGCTCTTTTGACCACGTGTGATATGTGAAGTAGTGTACTATGCTTCAATACCATAATATTATTGTTTTTTTGTTAATTTTTTTCTGCTATTGCATGTAGATATCAATCTTGACTAGTTCTTTGTTAAAGTCCACCATGGGGGTTGTTTCGTGATTGAAGGGAATGCGAAGCCATATGTTGGTGGTAAAATAAGTTACAGTGACTATAAGAAAAGGTATTGGTTCTCATTAATGGAGTTGTATGGAATTAGTCAAAATTTAGTGTTAAAGGATGCTGTAGAATACTACTTCATGGTTCCTAGTTCACAAGGTGGGTTCAAAATTATCCAAACCCATGATCAAGTTATGGATACGCTTAACCGTATTAAGGATAATGTAGTAGACATTTACATTGCGATCCCTATTTCTCTTGTGGATGATTTGCAAGAGGTGGATGTTGCTAATTAGGAATGGGAGAGTGGAACCTTTCCACAAAGTGGGGTTACAATTGAAGATGTAGATATGATAGAGGGATTAGGTGGCCCTTTAGTTGGGATGCAAGGGGATGACTCTAATTCTGATGAAAACTATGAAGAATTTAATGACAGCGATTATGATTTAAGTGATGAAGATGATAGGTTGTATGAGGAAAATGTGGATGTGAACATACAAGGGCCTGGAAGTAAGAATAATGCAATGGATCCATTAGAAATCAATATGGTTGAGGGGGATGATGGACTCTATGAAACAGATGGTGATGATTATACAAATTCTGATGATGGTTTTTGTAGTTTAGATAAGGTAGATGGTGAGGATGACCAATCAGGGAGTAAATCATGCGTTTTTAAGTTAATCAAAGGGAGAGAAGAACCCCGTATTTTGTGAGGGTAAGATATTCAGAAACAAGGCTTAGTTGGCTGGGACAATTAGGCAGCATTCAATTATGCAAGGGAAAGATATCAAGTTAAAAAAAAATGGAACAATAAGATGCAAAATTTATGTTGATCTAGAGGATGGTAAACGCAAGAAAGATTGTCCATGGGAGCTTTTTGTCTCTGATAGAGGGAAAGGTAGCCATTCACTACAAGTTAAAACATACAATCCAAATCATAATTGTGGCAGGATATGGAACAATAGGTTGATGTGTGCATCTTGGTTGGCAAATCAATACTTTGATCAAATCATAATCACTTCTACTTTGAACGTTACAGAGTCAATGGAAAAGGTTAGACATGACTTCAAATGCAATGTTTCACTAAGCCAATGCTACAGGGCAAAGCAAAAGGTATTGAGGAAGATTGAGGGTAGCTATGAAGAGCAGTGCACAAAGCTTTGAGACTACTGCAATGATATAACAAGAACTAATCTTGGTACTAGATTATATATCAACTTGAAACTTGACCTAGATGGAATGGCAACCAATGTTTTCCAAAGGTTTTATGTTTGTTGGGCAGCATTGAAAAAATGATTTGTGGAAAGGTGCAAACCACTTATTAGAGTGGATGGGTTTCATTTGAAAGGGCACAACCTTGGTTGGTTACTAACAACTATGGGTATAGATGCCAATGATTAGACATTTTCTGTGGCATATGCAATTGTAGAGCAAGAGAACACAAGTACATGGACATGGTTCCTACTCCATTTAATCCCAAACTTGCAAATAGTGAATGAACTTGCTTGGATTATTATTTCAGATAAGCAAAAGGTAAATCTTCTTACTTACAACATTTTAACTCATTTTTTTTACATGGTTACATGACTTATAACATACCTCATTTTCTTTTGTCCTGGGGTCTATAAAATGCAATGAAGGAGCTATTACCTAATGTTGAACATAGGAATTATGTAAAACATTTGCATGTCAACTTCAAGAATGCTAGATTTCCAGGTCAGGTATTGCATGATAAGATGTGGGAATTCGCTAGGGCTAGTTATGAGGGGTGTAGACACCCCAAAATAAAGCGTTCACGTACATCTTAATTCCCAATGATGAAAGGAAACGCTCGGAGGAACTCTCGGATTGAAATTCTCCAAGTCAACTCATCCAACAAGCATCAAGACGATACTCATCTCTCAACATACGTACAGCCCAAAATCTCGTCATGCCAGTTCTTTGAATTTGGTGGCGGTTGTGCCGCCGACGGTACATAAGTTGTGCCGCCGCGGCACACTTTTGTGTACCGTGACGGGCATTATCCACTTGTCACGCCAGCCTTTTGCAAGTTCCAAAGGCAGAAAATGTTGACCATGGCGCCCCTCCCGCGCCCGGCAGGTTTCATGCGGGCAGAAGAAGCTACAGATAGCCATGATGGTATTTTGGAGTGAACGCCAAGATTACTTGAAAGCCAAGTTCACCGCTCCCATATATAATCCGGTCGGTTTCGGATGAGGAGGAGGATTGAAAAAAAATGGAAAAAATTGAAGAGGAAACCATGAAACCTTACCTCTAAACCCCTTGTAAAAACACCATATCTACTGCAAATCACCTCCATTGCTATCCATAACCTCCATAAATCAATCCTATAATCATCTCCAAAGCAAATTCAATCAAAAACCCAACCCTCTGCTTTCGGCTCCAAACCCGTGAGGTAGCCATTCCAAATTTGCACAAGTTCTAGCCATCAACCATCTTTGCTATCATACCACATTGGAGTTAGAGTCCAAAGGAGGCCCAAGCCGCAATCAAAGGTCCAAGAGGCGTTTCATTCCGAGAGTTTTCAACTGAAGGTACGATTCCGTTTCGCCAAAGTTCATAGCTTTGGTACCTTGAGGGGAGGGGTACCAAGTGTGGAGTGGTCTTCTATATCACTTCCGCATTGGGTATGCCCAAATTACATCAAAGATCAGTTCAATTTCATACCTCCTGGTTGCGTCGTACGGTGAAAACATCGCCTCGTACGGAGCGATTCAATGAGGAGGAACATTCCCCGTTTGAACATATTGTTTTCTCATTCAAAGTAGTCCATTTTCAATCATATTTCATACCTTGTATGTGCCTCTATTCAATCATGTCGAAAAACCAAAGTTTGAACTATTTGCGAAGGAAAAAGTGCCGTACGGCACTCCCCATGTGTCGCACGGCACAGTTGGAGTGTTGTACGGTACACTTTTGAAAATCTGGCCAAAAGTGCCGCACGACACACTTTCTGTACCGCACGGTACACTTTGTGTGCCGCACGGCACACTTTTTCAAATTTGAATTTTAAATCAGTTTCCTTTATAAACAGTTTGAGAACATGATTTTTCCTTTTAATTAGTTATTGTTACTTGATTGCTCATATCAATTGTTGTTTATTTCAATATTTAAATTATTTATTTTTCATGATTTAATTGCTTATTTGAATAAAGTTTGGCATCATAATATTTTCTAAAAATCCCACAAATGTTTAGTAAAGACCGATTTTTAATCGGGCGAGCGGGGTGCATTAAAACCCTTCCCCATTCGTAACCTGGCTCTCGGATCCAAAAGGAATCTCTGGTTTTCAAGTTGTTTTCCAAATTATTTTCTCAATCACCTTCAAATTGGTTTCTCGGGTCCCAAACCATTTTCCAAAAACCCGGGTGGCGACTCTATTTTCAAATCAAATCAACTGGCGCGTGGAGGTTGACCGTCCACAAGGGGAAATTTAATTTCTTGATAGGAGAATTAGAGAAAGAAGACCCTGAGGCATTTGCTTGGTTGTCTCACCCAAATAAAGACCCTTGTCATTGGTCTAGGTCACACTTTATTGTCACCCGAAAATGTGATATGTTGGTAAACAATTTGTGTGAGCATTCAATAAGGCAATTAGGGACAAACCAATACTTACCTTGTTGGATATGGTGGTGAAGAAAAGAGAATTTATAAATAAATGGGTTGATGACTTGGGTCCTAAGATACATAGAAATATACAGAAGATTAAGAATAGGTATGGTGATTATATTATTTATCCATGTGGGGAGGGAGAGTTTGAAGCTAGAGCAGTACATGGTGGTCAGTACACAATAAATCTTCAACAACAATCCTGTTCTTGTAATAGATGGGATCTCACTAGAACTCCATGTGAGAATGCTGCCAAGGTCATAGTTGGATTAGGTGGTGAGCAAGAAGGCCACAACAGCAGAACTTGCAAATCCATTGGGTCTACAAACCCCATTCCAAACCCCACTCCAGGCTCCAATACCAGCACAAAAGGAAGATGACAAGGAAGGGGACAATAAAACCATTAGAAGTTGGTAGTACTTTTGAAAGGGGCATTTCTGTCTTCTTTTTTTTGTATGTTTTGGGAAGTTGGTAGCACTCTAATCCATTAGAAGTTGGTAGTATGTTTTTGGAACTTATGCACTAGATATGCCATTGTGGACAAAAATATGTGGTAGACTAGTCTCTGTTTCTGCAATTCCTTTAACTTGTGGAACAACAGGTTGTGAATGTGGAATTGAATGACTTGTGGATCTGTGGATTTGTATTTTGTGAAGTTCAACACTTGTTTTTCAATTTTATTTGCAAAATTAGTTAAATGTGGAACTATTTTTAGTTTTTGTTGGTAGAATCTAGGTGACTTGGACCTATGTACCTGCATTTTGTGGACTTAGAGACCACAAGTGTTGTGAAGTTGAGCACTTCGTTTTTCAATTTTAGTTGTTGCATTACTTCAATTTAGACTTATTTTTAGTGAATGTTGGTAGAATTTATTGTGTATGCAGATGTATTTTAGTTTTGTGGAATTAAAGACCTGCATTTCATGGAAAAACATAAATTCATTGATTACATAACAGACATTACATAACAGCGTACATAGAGACACAGATTCATAATAGATGCTTCATAGAGTACTTCATATTTCCCCCATTTACAGTGGTCTTTGTGAAGAACAAAATGATGCATGAAACAATTAGAATCCAACACATGCATTTGTAGGAATTCCTTTTAGCTTCTACTGCCTTTAACTTCATCTTCAGCTTCTTATTTTCTTTGGTTACGTCTAGGTTGATTTGTTGAATGTCTGCACACTTCGGTTCTAGAATTCCTTTCTCACTTTGCAAAGCTTCATTCTTTGCCTCCAATTCTTTTTCTTTAGGGTGTGGGTCAATCCAATAGAAATACTTCCATTTTTTTTCTCTATTTTTTTTGCAGCCAATAAAAGCAAGAATTAGAGAGCTATAAATATAATGTTTAAGAATTTGTAGTATCTAGGTGGTATTAAGAGCATATGGATGTTAGAGAGCTTATTTCTCACCTCCTACTACCCCCACCCTAAGAATCTTCCTCTTGGATTTGCTACTTCGTTTGACTTTCTAATTGAAACTGGCAATCCACAATAGCAAGTAGGATATTCATAGTGGGTGCTTGAATAGGAAGAAGATGAGGATGGCATGGTTAGGCTGGGAATGTGGGTATGGGGGAAAGGGGAAGAGAGAGAAATTGTGGGTGTTTTGTTTTTTGTGGTGTGCTTGTGCTTGTATTTATATGTATAGCAATAAAATCGAGGGAAAACCCTCCTAGTCTTGGTGCTAGATGAGTGAGGGAGGTGAAGTACCTTATTTGCCCTTAAATTGTTGCACATGTTTCTCACATGGTTGATTTTCCATCCAAAATCGCCACTGCTGTTATCAATTGGATCCAATAGAATGCTAAGAGATAGTTGAGGGACTACATAAAGGCCTTTAAGAGTTTGAGGACTACATAGACAAAATTGGGATAGTTTAGGGGATGAAAACATAGGAAACTCTTTAAGTTTTAACTTAAAGTAACGGAATATAAGTAAATAGTGCTTGACTGTATAGCGCTGTCTACGTGCTGCACATCTAGAACCTCCTGATATCAATGATATCGATACCAGGTTTTCAAGGTATCGATATACATTCTCTGGTGAATCCAGTAACTTTGGGTATCAATAACATGTTTTCCTTTTGGGCAGAATTTTTTCTTCATAGCACGGGCACAACATTTGCAAATCCTAACAATGAGTCCATGACTATAGCAACAAGTCATTTACTCTTCAAGTGATGAAATCATATAAACAGTGCTTTTGATCTCCTATTCAAAGCCACATGATCTCATCACATTAGTCTTGCAAGATATATATTTAGTGTGATTTGTACCTGACGATAGAATCATTAGACAAATAATCTAATTTCTATACTATGATCTCATACTGGCCAATCATATTATTCAATCTGTCCCAAAATAGATGTCCAAAACTATGATTCACACTCCTCAAAAAATTGTCTATGTATTACAGAATCTATCAAACAAGATCAATATTGCACATATATAATTCATTATAGATTAAAAATATAAAAATGATTTTTTGAGAGGTGTGAATAGTGTTTTGGGACATCCATTTTTGGGTCGGAGGGAGTACAAAATAAAAACAACTTATTTTTTTCAATGTCACTAGACAATTAAATACAAATGATTTTTTTAGGTAAGTAGAAAAAGTTATAGTAGTTTGTTCCTATTCTATGAAAAGTCCACCTACTGAACCTAGACTTGTTGAGTACTACACGTGTACCGAAAATTAGCTCGATTGAATATCGTTGTGTCTCATCTAAATATTATTATCTTGAAATGCATGATTCCGAATGGATCCAAAACACTCGAGCAAAACCATTGCATCATGTTATATGTGTTCTGATGAGACACTTAACGATATTCAATCAAGCTCATTTTTTATACATACATAGATCTCAACGAGCTCTACACGTTGAACGTCTCCAATCGTATGCATGACACTGGCATGGCGGCGGCGTGCCCACACAACACGTTGCGCAGCACACGGTAGTGCATTCGACTTGCAAATCCAACTTCCACTTCAATTTCATAGAATTGTCTTTAGTTCGCAGATTATCTGCATTTAGCTTGGACTAGAGAGAAGCCTCGTCTTTGAGAAAGTCTTGCCAGTCCCGATTGTTGGGATATGTGGTATACTAGGCATCAAAGCTCTTCACTACTAAGGGCCGTTTAGTCATCATATTATATTTACTTATTGTTGTATTTGCTTATTTTGTGTCTCAATGAAAATTCAGACACAAATTAAATTACTAAGATTTGATAACCAAACGGGCCCTGAAAAGGCAAAACATCGACAAAAACTTGTGTTACATGGAATAAACTTTTTGAGTCCTCACTAATCCGAGTCCAATAACCCAGCCCTTTGCACCAACAGTCCTATGATTCTGGAAATATAATCAAAGTCAAACTTATAACTCAGTTTGATTACCATGGCGAAAGCTAATCAAACTCTGACTAGGACTTTCAAGGTCTTAACTCAGTTGTATACTAGTACTTGGGCGTTAGGAAGGTTCTGGTCTTAACTCAGTTGTATACAATACCCTTTGGAGTAATCTTACTTAACTACCATACTCTCGTTATGTTCTTTTTTTTATTTTTTTTTTTCTGTTTCCTCTGCAAATCCCTCCATAATTGAGAAGCCAAAAACAGCCCAAGAAATGAACACAAGAAAAGACAAGATCAGTGTCCTCTATCCTATTACTTTCAATAGGAGATAGTATACAACAGATAAACCCAACAAATCTGGGGGCGAAAAAATCCCTATGTAGAAACATCAACAGCTTGTATCGTTAGAGGCCTCATTGACTTCAGTTTGCATTATCTTTACCTTTAAGTTGTCGAGATAATTCTGGTAGATATACGTAGAAAACCCCCAAAGGGCTAAGAGCAAAGCAATTACCATGACGCCATTCATCGCGTTGTGGAAGACTATCACAGCAGCAATAGGAGTAAGAGCCAATGAAAGAGTACTGATAATGTTTGAAAAGAGAGAGGACACCACGAAAATCAATCCAATCATACCAACAGAGCAAAATTGCCAAGCCACGGCGATACCTACCAAAGTCATCACATATGCAACTCTCCCCGTGCCGAACCCATCCATTTCTCCCTCAAAAGTCTTCCACTCCCCACTGGCAAAGAATCCCACGACCGAAATGCAAGTCGCCACGAGCGATGTGAAGATTTGCATTTCCAAGACCACGGAAAATGTTTCCTTCTTCAGAACCTTCTGGAACGAAAGCTGTGTCAGGGAGAGCTGTAGAGAGTAAAGGGCAGCAGCTGCGATCGTGCTAACGAACCCGAGGAAATAGTTCCATGTCGAGACCCCAGATGGTGAATCGGAATCGCTGTTCACCCCAACGAGCGAAGCAGATAACGTGAGAACGACGACAGAGTTTAGAACTAGGGCGGTGAACTTTTGCGAATTGATGAAGAAGGAGAGAATCGCATTAAAGACCAATTGGGTGGCGGAAATGAGGGAAAAAGTTGAAGCAGAAAGGTATAAAAGTCCGATAGAGTAAAGAATGTTATTACCTGCGATGACTATGCCGAGAGCAAAGTAGACACAGGAAACAGTAGCGATAGAAGGAGGGGTACCGGAAGTAGTCGAAGGAATTTGAGAGGAGGGAAGAATGAAGTATGGGATGAGGAGAATTGGGAAGGCAACTGTTTGGATCAGTGTAGCCATCCATGTACTGTTTCCACCCTCTTCATAGTAATATCTACCTAGAATAACAGCGGCGGTTTGACCAGAAAGAACAAAAAATACGCTGAGAGATGCTGTTACCCACCATTGCCCACCCTTAGGATTGAGGAAATGTGATTCGTCAGTTGAAGATCCATCTTTGATCAATAGAGGTTCTTGATCATCTGTAAAAGAGGAAATCCAGAAATGACACAACTACTATCTCTTAAAGAAGATTGGTATTGAACGATAACTATTTCCAGCTAGCTGAAAGAAAATAAGGAGTTGTTCCAGAAAACTCTCTTTTTTTGCAAAGTGCAAACTATCTTTTGCTGTCTTTTCATGTTCTGCGAAACAAGTTATTCTTGCATAATTCATCAACCCAAAAAGCCAAAAAAAAGATAGTAAAAGAAGATAGTTTGGTAAAAAAGACAGATGTGGAACAACCCCTAAGAACGCAAGTCAAACTCAAGAAATCATAGAGCAATTCACTAAATAGCAGATATTGTAATTCAAAACCGATACGTAAGATTGATAGAAGAGATATATATATATATATATATATACACGTACCCATGCACTGGAAATAATTCGAAAAAGAATAATCGAGATTCAAACATACAAAACACAACTAAAAGAGGTGAAAGATTTCTGCTACCTAGTAATGAAGGTTTGGGTAGCATTCGTAAAACCTGATAACTCCAATCATTAGACATTCCATTTTTACCTATTGTTGCCTAAATTAGATACTTTTTCCATTGCAAAATATGGAAGCATCTATGAATCTGACTCATCCCAAAGTTTCTTACCATACTAGACTTTAAGAACAGCCAAACCACAAGCAAATATCACCTAGGAAAGCAATTGATCCCAAAAGTCTTGTGGTAAACTATGACAAGCAAGAAAGATGGTTGCAAGTTGTAGTCTTTATTTTTGTCTTAGAAGCCCTAAAAGAGAATAGATTAAGGTGGTTTGGATATGCGTATCGTAGATCAGTTGATGCGGTAGTTAAGAGGAGTGATAAATTGCAGTAGAGGGCAACAGTAAAAGGAGGGGTAGACCAAATTAGAGGATGTAGTTCCAAAATACCTAGGTCTCAAATCCCACTCGATAGAAGACAATTGATTCATATAGCTGACCCAATTGATTGGGACTTAAGGCTTGGTTTGGTTTAGTTTGATTTGTAAAAAAGTATTTGAAGAAGCAAACACTGCCAATTAGGACAATTGCTGGTCAGCATAAGCACCACATTGAAAAATGGAAATCAAATCCGCAATTCTCAAGGACCCTGCCTTGTTTTATCTCCACAAGACAAGGGCAACGAGGGGGAAATTAAGGTCCCACTGTGCAAAATCTTAATAAATAAAAAAAACATGATACGGGTGATTTTTTAATCATAATAACGCATCATCCCAAACTAACTACAGGGTGGGGGAATGGTCACCATTTGATTCCGTAATCAATGGTCCATATTTGAAAAAAAAAACTCTTCCATGTAAGAATAGTCTCTTCATGTAAGAGTTTATTTTAAATTTGAACCATTGATTGCCGAATCCAATAGAGATATGTTGTGAGTTCCCTCACTAGAAAGCCCCGGATCCCTTTAGTTTCACTACCAAGAACATCATAAACTAAACAATAATTTTTTCACTCAAATGAAAACAAAACGAAATCGAAACTTCAATTGCCTCTGCCACCACATAAGTAAAAAACTAAATTGAAACATCAGTTCTACAAATTACAAAACTGATTTATTCCCAAAACTAACTTATTGCGCTTTTACCAGGTATTCCATTTACAAGCTAGAAAGTAAGCAACGAAAAGAAATGTCTTTACTCTGAGAGCAATATATGTAAACTGCCTAACAATAAAAGACTGTTAAAACCAAGTTTTATCTTGCTGTTCTAATCTGAAGACAATCCAAATACCAATTATTTTACCAAATTGATTGACAAAAATGAAAACCCATCAAGGATTTCGGGTTTCTATTGCAGAGAAATGCATCAGAGAGAGAGAGAGCGACCTGACATGTTGTGATGACAAGAACAGAGAGTGAGGATCAGAAAGGTGGAATGAGACAAAGTAGACGAATTCGAGGACGGATTTTACTCGTTTCAAAAGTCCATGTTTTGGAGCTTGTGAAAGAACTTACCGGGAAAAAAGGACTTGTGACCTTCACGAGAAGTCAATGGAAAGAAAGTGGTGAATAAGGGTCATCATCGGCCGGCCTGGCCCACGAATTTTCTATCCAACCCCGCCCGCGGGCCAGATTTAGCGGGCTTTTTTTTAGCAGGCCGGGCGGGCCGGATTATCTCTCAAAAGATGTTCCTGGTCCCAACACCTTTATCATAAACTATGTATGGCGGACTGCTTTTGGAATGGGTTGGGCCGGTCTAATTAGGTGGACGAACTCAATCTCAAAATGTTTATTGTCTAAGCTCTCAGCTTGAAGAAGTGGAGGTTTCAGTGGAAATGGAGAGGGAAGAGACGTGGAAAAAAATGGTTGAGAATTTCCGAGACACGGTTTGAAGAAGGTAATGACCCTCCACACAAAAATTCTTTATAAATGTCGAGAAAAAAAATTCATTGTAAGAAAGTGAGGTTACAATGCTTTTTTTTTTTTTCAAAGCTCTGTTTTTTTTCCCAGTGAGAGATACAGCGAGAGAGAATGAAGGGGTTTGCAGTGTAATGAGTTTAATTGCATTTCTGTCCCTTGAGTTGGATTCAATTATGCATGTGCCACACATGTGAGTTTTTTTCGTTAGTTTTGTTAACAAAACCCTCAATTTGACTAAATAAAACACAATTTGATAGTTCAAGGACTAAGTAAACAAAGTTGATAGTTTGAGGATGAAGTAAACATTTGGGTAATAGTTTGAGGGATGTTTTGACAAAAAACTCTCTTTTTTTTTTTTTTTTTTTGTGGCCAATACGAATGAGAATGAGTTTTTGAATGGACTTTTGGTTGATATACAAATAAATAAAATGAAGGAGTGATTTTATCCCCCTTTTTTGAAACCCATTGTGGGAAAATAAGTTGATTTTATCACCTCTCCCTAAAGCACCTACTAAAATGAGATTTCCCATTTTACGACATAAAATCCATTGAAGAACTCACCCTGATAATGACTTGGCACCACCTTTCAACATTCTTGCTATTTTTTACTATATATTTTTGTGGTATAGATGACCCAAAAGATTGAGAAATTTTTCAGGGCCTGCCTCCAGGTATCAGGTGGCGGTGTCTAGCGTGTATCTCGGTAATTCAAAAATATTTTGCGCAGTTTAGATTTTAGAGAAAAGAGAGGTGGAAAAGATGAGAGACAAATGGAAGAAAAATCTGCGTTGTCGAGAACATTTTTTTGAAGGTGAACAGTATCAAAATGGTGTCATAGAAAAAAATATTCTAATGTAACTACGGGAGTGAGAGTACGTACATGGTCATTTTTTTCAGTTACCTTTCTATTTTTTACCATATGTTAGAAGAATTTTTCATGTCATTCATATGGACTTCAAAATTTGTCTTTTAACTGGAAATTAAAATAGATTGTGTGTATTTTGAAGCCCTAAATGTTATTTGTAGAATTTAGGGGGTGTTTGGGAGCCCTTTTTCAACTTCTCATTTTCCCATTTTTGGGTTTTGGATGTTTGGGAGCCCAGAGCCAAAATGATTTATAGCAAAATGAGTTTTCCATTTTTTACTTTAGAGAGGAGAAGTGAAAAAGAGGTGGGGATGAGCTTTTTGATTTCTCATTTTCCACTTTTCTCATTTCCATTAACAAAAAGCCCCACAAAATGGATTATGTACATATCTCCCAAACATTACTCCTGTTATAAAATGCATTTTGCACATTTCTTCCAAACACTCCTATCAAATTCAAAATACATTCTGACCATAATCCAAAAAGTTGAAAAGCCAAAAATTTAAAAACGAAAAACTGAAAATGAGGCTCCCAAACACCCCCTTAGTCATTCTCCGTTGCACCCAAAAAAAGAAGTTATTTGTATAGTATAGATAATTTTATTTGAAAAAACTAGGAAATTTTAATTTGGCATCCTGTACCAACATTATCATTATGAGTCTATTCTATAAAATTTGAACCTTTATGATTTCATCCTGAAAATGGATAATAGGACCATTGTGCCCTTATTAGTAGATATAGTAAAGGGTGGTGCTAATTCAAAACTGTTTTTGTTTGTGCCAAAATTACAGGGCTTACAAACCTTGTACCATGTGCAAGGTACAATTCTTTTATGAACTATTATTTTTGCACAAACAAAAATGGTTTTGGCATTACCATTTCCCTATAGTAAATCTTATAATTATCTAATCACTTTATCATTGGGATTCTGTTATATATAGGAACATATAGGAACGTATATATTTAACTTAGACATGGTAAAGGAAAATTTCCATTTTTTCCAGCCTTAAAACAAGGAAAGGCATCTGCTCTTAGTGATTTGAACCCCACCACTTCCCAAATCATTTAAATTTTCAAACAAGAAACTACTTCTATACACGACTGATCTTCACCTTCTCTCTCTCTCTCTCTCTCATATTACTTCCTCTCTCTTTTTTATCAATAAACTCATGAAGAATTAAGGCGGTGACCATCACTACTACAAAAATTGTAAACCATGACCAGTCAAAAGTGTCATTAAACACAACGATGACAGTTTTAAAACGGTCATCTTTGGAGGTGTCGTTAAAAGTCTAGATTTATCATGACAGTCAAAAAGCGTCATTGAACATATAAAATGACGGTGTCAACCTGTCATCTTTGCAATAAACAATGACAATTTTAAACTGTCATCTTATCTTATCCTCCATTCCAAAAAAACATATAAGATGACGGTATAAGTCTAGTTCGAACCCGTGGCTCTCGCGTGGCCGCCCAATGGAGTTCATGTGGTGCCCTAGTGACGCTTGTGTGGCACCTACTGTGGAGAATTTATATCCATCTCAAAACCAATTGGCAATGAGTGGAGAGGTCCTAACATATATTAAGTGATCACCCATTCCACTCCTAAGCAATGTGGGATAATTTTTTTTCCCTTAACATCCCCCCTCACGTGCAGCCGCATTTGTGGTCTGTCACGTGTGGCCACTTTTGGGTCCTATCATTGTGCATCCTTTTTGCTGGTCTGTCATCGTGGGGCATGAATTGTGAATTTTTTTTTTTAAATGTGGAGTGGAATGGGTGATCAGGGCCTGTAGAGTAAGACTTGAGTGCAGAAGGAGATGCACATGGACTACAATTATCCATACCTGCTTTGAGTAACAATTCTGTTGCATATTTAGTCTGGGACAAAGCTAAACCTGTTGGAGTTGGAACCACCTCAATGCCCAAGAAGTAATAAAGGTTCCCCAAGTCCTTGAGAGCAAAATCAGAACCAAGGCCTCTGATGATCTGATTTATTAGGGCTGAATTATTACCTGTGATGAGGATATCATCTACATAGACAAGCACATAAACTAAATCTTGATTTTGTGACAACACAAACAAGGAAGAATCAGCCAAACTATTACAAAACCCTTGTTTTAACAGACTTTTGGACAGCATGTCATACCATGCTCTAGGAGCCTGTTTGAGTCCATATAATGCCTTGTGCAATTTGCAAACATGATGGGGAAACTGTGGGTTGACATAACCTTGAGGTTGCTTCAGATATACATGCTCCTGGATTGTGCCATGCAAGAAGGCATTGGACACATCCAATTGTTTGATAGGCCAATCAAAAAAAGTGACTAAAGATAGTACAATTATGATGGTTTGTTGTTTTACCACAGGGCTGAAAGTTTCAGTATAATCTACACCTTCTGTTTGCTGAAAACCTTGAGCAACTAAGCGGGCTTTGTAACGAGCAACACTCCCATCGGAATGCCTTTTAATCTTGAAAATCCATTTACAGCCAATTACTGGAGCTTGAGGAGGTAAAGGGACTAAACTCCAAGTACCCTGTTGGAGCAAGGCAGAGTATTCCTCTGACATGGCCTGCTGCCATTCAGGAAAAGATAATGCTTCTTTGAAAGAGATAGGTTCGTGAGTAGGAGGAGTATGAACAAGGAGAGAAAAGGGTTGTTTAGGAACAGATATACCACTTTTGGAACGTGTGGTCATTGGGTGAGTAGGAACAGGAAGTGAGATAGCAGTAGAAGTATGAGAACTAGGATTAGGAGAACAAATTTGGGAAGTAGAAACAGGCTGAGTAGAACAGGTGTCTTCAGCAGAGGAAAGAGGAACAGGTGAGACAGAGGAAGACGATGGAACAGAAGTGCTGGAGAATGAAAAAGGAATAGGAACAGTAGGGGTTTTAAAAACAGGGACATTGGGTGGAGAATGAACACAAGGAATAGGAGTAGAAGTAGAAGTAGAAGTAGAACAAGAAAGCAATGTAGGATAAGGGAAATCATGTTCCAAAAACTTAACATGTCTTGAAATATAGACTTTATTAGTGGTAGGATCAAGGCACCTATACCCTTTAGTTGTAGCACAATACCCCAGAAAAATACAAGGGGTAGACCGAGGAACAAGTTTATTTGAAGCATAGGGTCTGAGCCAAGGAAAACAACAGCAGCCAAAAGGTTTTAGCAAATCATAATCTGGTGGTCTATTATACAAGACATGAAAGGGAACTTTAAAATCAATAGAGGAATTTGGTAATCTATTGATAAGATAAAGGGCAGTAGTTACAGCTTCCAGCCAGAATTTGATAGGTAGTTTAGCTTGTTGAAGTAAGGCTATGGTAGTTTCAATAATATGGGCATGTTTTCTTTCGGCCACTCCATTTTGCTCAGGGGTATAAGGACATGTGGTCTCATGAACAATACCAAAAATGGCAAAGAAGGATGCCATAAGCTTGCTAAGAAATTCCCCCCCATTGTCTGTCCTAAAAGCTTTAATGGTAGAGGAGAATTGATTTGTGACAAAGACTTTAAAAGCTTGAACACAAGCATTCACTTCGGATTTAGCATGTAAGGGAAATAACCAGCAATACTTAGTGAAATCATCAACCAAAAGCAAGTAATATCGAAATCCAGAGAAGGAAGCAATAGGGGATGGTCCCCAAACATCCATATGAACCAATTCAAAAGGAGTACAAGTGCTGGTAGTGGATAAATGGAAAGGTAGTCTATGACTTTTAGCCTTATTACATGAGTAGCAGTCTAACTGTGTAGCATTAGGAATAGAAAGATTGTAAGTTTTGGATAGAATGGAGAGTAAACCAGAATGTGGATGGCCAAGTTTATTGTGCCACACAGAAGCAGATGAAGACAAGTTGAGCAAGGCTGTAGCTGGACTAGAAGAATGATGAAGGGGGTATAGCCCCTTGTGGCAACTCCCTTGATGTAGTATTTGAAGAGTGGCTTTGTCCTGAATAACATAGCCACAGGAATCAAAAGTGATAACACAATTATTATCCTTTGCAAACTGATGAACAGATAATAGGTTATGTGAAATGTGAGGAACAAGAAGGATATTATTGAGATCAAAAGAATGAGATGGTGTAGAAACAAGACCTTTACCTGATTGAGTCACTGGAATAGTTTGCCCATTTCCAACAGCTACAGAACTGGTGTTGTGTCCTCCAATTGGCACCTGAATGTGAGACGGATCATTTGTAACATGGGAAGTTGCCCCAGTGTCAAAGATCCATGGAGAAGGAGGAGGTTGAGCTGACTGTTGGCCATAAGAGGAAGTGAGGAGTCCCAGAGAACTACCATCAGTACCAGTAGAAGAATTGTAATATCCCATTACATCAGGGGAAGTAAACATAGCATGTGCAGGTGTAAACTGATGGTAGTTCAGAACCAACAATGTGAGGTAGAATTGATGGTGTTAGGGTTGCAATGAGACAAGATAGCAGCATTCGATCAATTGTTATCCAGCGAGTAAAATCGGGGTTTGTGATCTTATTTCCAGATGCATCAGTAATCAGCGATGGAGGAATTGTGATAGAATTCTCCACGAACTCAAACAAATTGTTGGCTTTAAGAGCATTCTCTACTTGTGTTTTCCAGGCAAAGTAATTCGATGTTTCTAATCGGATTGTAACAAAACTCTGAAAATTAGCAATCAGAAACGAGAGAGATGAAGGTAACGAACTAGATGAAGAATCAGCAGTTGCAGCTTGAGACGCCATTGATGAATGGATTTCTTGATCTTCTTGAGTGCGAGATCTGGAAGAGGAAGATGTGTTCTTCGTCGACTTTCGTCTCTCACGGCTCTGATACCATGTGGAGAATTTATATCCATCTCAAAACCAATTGGCAATGAGTGGAGAGGTCCCAACATATATTAAGTGATCACCCATTCCACTCCTAAGCAATGTGGGATAATTTTTTTTTCCTTAACACCTACGTAGCACTTGTATGGCGAGCGAATATTTGTGTAGACACCCCAATTTGGGCCTACGAAAATTCATAGCGTTCCCAATGATGAAAATGAACTTTCAAACATGTTTTAGAGCTTAGAAAGAATGATTGAAATTTATCCAAAACATTTCCAAACTAAAAACCAAAAGAAGCCGTTGAATGCGTTCCATACACCAGAAGCGCTTCTGCATGAGCCTGAAGCGCATATCTTCAGGCGCCTGAACCCCTTTCATGCACCAGAATCATCTCTCTTCAGGCGCCTGAACTCATTGCATGTACCTAAAGTCATCCCTTTAGGTGTCCGAAGGGCTCTTTTAGGCGCTTGAAGCTCTTTCCAGAATTTTTAAATTTTTGAGTGCGGAAATCTGAATGTAATGATTATGACTTGATGTTGGACTATTTTACAGATTATTTTCTAGAGAGGGCATTTTTAACCTAAACCAACCCCTAAAATGGCCACTAGGGGACCTAAACTAACCTTTAGAGCTCTATATAAACTCCCACACCTCTCCTCTGAAGGGGTTCCACCATTTTTCTAAAAAATAGACGAAAACCAACCACATCTGTCACGCCCTCATTTTTAACAACCGAAATTTATATAAAATCCACATAGGATAGATCAAGATCATAGTTGAAAAGTCAAGTCAATAATACATATCCAAATCAAATTCCACGTCCTCACCAAAGGTACCCCTATCCAATTACATAAGTACCAAAAGAGTTAAAATATTTACATATTTTAAAGATCGTCAAAAGATTGAAGAAACAAATGTTACAAAGTTATTTCCCAAAAAAAAAATAATACAAATATGGAAAGGATAAAATTGGCTTCATGATCAAAAAAGGCTTCATGCAATGCATCCACACTCCAAGCATCCAACGCATGTTCCTTGAGCGTGTACCTGAAAATTGATAGGTTGAGCTACACTAGCCCAGTAGGAAACCATTCTACAAACGCTAGGTGTATGAAGTATGATATGTGCACATGAATTTGGATACCAAGAATGATATGAGCAAAGTATGAAAATGAGGACTAAAGTAAGAGAATAATGATCACAAAGTACCCATGTGTCCAAAGAAATACCAAAGTGTCCAATACTAACCCAAGTGTCTGTCAATTTTCTCAAAACCGTTACCATTCGTGTCATATGTTCGATTTCTTCAAAACATCATATTTTTTTCATAGACTTTCCATTTTTCACCTCTTCACAAAAAAAAAACCCACTTGTTTTTAATAGGGAATGAATCCCTCTGCCGGATTTCGTGGGCTCCGTACAACCATGGCTAGGGACGCACCGAACGGTGGCCCTAGTATTAGATCACCATCATTTTTCAAAAGTTTGTTAAACCATTAAGTGTCCAAAACTCCATTTAAGTTTGTTTAATATATTTCATTCATCAAAACATTTTGAAGGATCGTATTTCGTTCCAATCGTTCCAACTTTATCAAAATGTCAAAAAAAAACCGACTCAATGAGGCATGTGTCCCTTACGTTACGCCATCATGTATCTAGTGTCTAAGAATATACTCAAATATCACGAAATTTAAGAAAAACAATCAACGGTACGAGATTTTAGTTAGAACAAGGCTCCCAACAAGTTTTGGAGTGTAATTGATGAATATGGAAAATACACGGGCAAACCACCGGACCAGGGTCAAAGGAGAGCTAAGCACGCAACCCAATCATCAAGGTGTTTGATAAAAAGTATGATTTTAAGTTAACAAGTCATTTGAAGATGTCCCAAGATGTCCAAGTGTCAAAGAAAGGCCTAAACAAAAAAAAAATAGGTTTAGAGCTGTTTGGTATCAATACCCCAGAATGGGGTCTCAATACCAGTCGACCAGGAAAAAAACAGAATGCGCTGGTAGCGATACAAGATCGCAGGGGTATCGATACCAGCAGGCTTCGCGTAGATTTTTGACAACTTTTTCAGATTCAATCAGGGTTTCAACCCAAGCAAAAACCACTTGAAATACTTCCAAATATAGATCAAAATATTACCCAAACACTTAAAGGGAGTACATGTCAAGATTAAACATGATCAAAACCCACATTCATGGTGATATTCAAGATTAAAACCCTTATCCATGTTGATAAACAAGTTTGACAAGAAATTTGTGAGCAACCCAACAACATATGCGACAAATCAACAAAATACAACTAGAGGGAGTAGAAATTTGTCTCCTACCTCAATGATTTAGCTTGAAAAACCTCCAAGAAGTAAAACCATCACTTAGCTTCAAGATCCAAGAAAAATTCTTCAAACACCGGGGTGAAATAAGCATATCGACGTGTAGGGCACGAGATTTTATGAAGGTTTCGTGAAGGGAGTAAGTTTGGAGCTTGAGATTTGGCTAGGTTTGTGAAGAGAGAAGTTGGAGGAGCCATGGAGGAGAGAAAGGGAGGGACGGCTGGAAATTTGGGGGAAGAAGATGATTTTTTGTCTCTCTCTTCTCCCACCACACACATATATACATCTCACACAATTACACCCCAAGTCCAAATGTGGCTTATGTAATTCAAATACACCCAAATCAACTTATACATCACCTATAATCCAACACTTAGTCAATTTTGACATTTAACACAATTCCTCACATTAACCCATTGTTATTTTCAAAAAATTATATTTTAAAAAAAATACGGGTCCTTACAACTTCTCTCTCATAAAAATTACAAAAAAAGTCCAAAATCACCTCCAAGCCATTTATATTCCACCAAAAATCCTCATGTCACTTGAGTTTTGCCATTCCCCTTTCGAGAAATGTCCCTAAACTAGTTTATAATTTGATCCCAACCTCCATCATCCACTCAAAAACCTATTCTCAAAGTTCAATCATCCATTTCAAGCTCAAAAAGGTCGTGGTTCTACCAAATCAGTGTGACAAAGTTCTTATTGAGGGAAGTCAGTAGGTCCGTGTTGGTTCTTGATACCAATAATGGGCTTATCATGACTTAAACACATCAAAATAGCATTTTTGCTCGACACTTGAAGTAGCAGCTTCAGGCACCTGAAGCAGTAGCTTCAGGCTTAGTTCACTTTTATCTCTTTTCATCTTAAAATGCTTTCTGTTGGTCTATTTTTATGATGATGATGGTTTAAATCCCAGGAACAAGTTGTTTGCTTTCTGTTATCCACTCTAAGAGGTGAAAAACCATGTTTTCAAGGAAGTAAATGATCATCTACGGGGTCAAAACCATCCATTTATCTCAAAATCCCTATTAGAGGTCATTTGCTTTGCATGAATGAATTAAAAAGTCTCTATTATACTTTTTGAATGGATAAAAAAACATGTTTTATAAGGTATAAATGGCATTTTATGGTGCAAATGAGCCATTAAATGAAGTTTTCAAGCTTGTTTTCCTTGCAACAGTGAGTTAACACCATTTTCCTATTAGTATCAAAAGCAAAACAGAGGTGAAAGTGGATTTGAGCTTCTAGCACCTGAAGTAGCAGCTTCAGGCGCCTAATCCTTTCCTTCAGGTGCCTAAAGCACATCTTCAGGCGCCTAAAGCACTCTTTCAGGTGCTTGAAAGAAAATAGAAGGATCAAATTTGATTTTACCAAAAGGGTCCCTAAAAGCTTTTGTTCCATTGTACATACAGTTTGTAGTCATTCTTTCTGTCATTCATTTCATTTCATCATCATGTTACATCATCTACACGGTCACAAGCATCCACTTTCATATGATTAATTGTGATGATCTTTACATTCTTATCTTGTTCATGTGATTTGAGTACAAGAAACAAATGTCTTCTAAAAATCCCTTAAATACTTAGTAGAGATCAGTTTTCGTAACTAGGTGAGGGGGGTGCCTTAAAAACCTTCTCCCCTTGTAACTTAGCTCCTAAACCCAAGAAATCTTGGTAATGATGCGCCAGTAAAAGCTTTTTCCAAAGCAAGGGAAAAAGAGTCATTTTTAAAAAATCAGTTTCTCGGGTGCGGTCCTTAAATCCAAGTGGCGACTCTAAAATCAAAATCATGTTTTTCAAACCGTTCTCAAATGTAACCATCCGGAGAATGTTTAAGGGGTGTCCACAATTTGCTTGCCCCAAGACTTGAACTCAAGACCTTGAATTCCTAGCGCATGTATTACCAACTGAGTTAGCACACATGTTGTTGACAAAAGACCAACAAAAATATTTATACTATACTTTCGGAAAATTTTAAGCTGAACACTTTTAAGGTCAATTTTGGATTTAAACTGTTACCTTAGACATTGAAAATATAAGATGACAGTTTTAAACTGTCATCTTATACGTTTAATGACGCTTTTGACTGTCATCTTTTATGATCAATTTCAATGTCAGTTCCAATTAAAGCTAACATTAAAAGGTTTCTCACATGGGCTTTTGGAAGCACCTTGTTCTAATATCAGTTTTAAGCAAAAACTAACATTAGCAAAAGAGATAATAATGTTACTTTTATTCTAAATTGTCATCTTATATCGCAAAAATGACAGTTTTTAAGATAAACTGACATCAAAACTCTACCTCCACATTTTCGATGACAGTTATACAAAAACGTCATTGTTTCAATTTTAATCTTTAACCATTTTTGTAATAGTGCATAGGAATTTCTTAAAGATTCAGCATCCATTAACACCATTGTTTTACTGATCCAAATGAAGAATAAAGCAATCCAAAAGTAGGAGTAGATCCCCCATCACTATTGATTTCACAACCAGATGGTCGCTACCAGCGAGATGGCGAAACCCGTGGCGCTCAATAAATTCGGTGCTCGACAGATTAGGTGACACAGTGCGCCACTGCAGAACCCGAAATCGATTAATCCGAGTGGCGATGAAAAAGCCCAATGAGTAACCTCGATCGATCTTGCAATCTTATTTGATTACTTTTCTTTGTTTTGTTTTGTATGGTGGTGGTGGGTTTCAAATCTTGTTAATGGTGATATTATTTTTTAATTTAACAGTGGAGATTTTTTTTCCCGATTCAAGGCGGGTGCTCTTTTTCGAAACAGTAATAATAGTAAATCAAAAAATCATATTCACATGTGCTTTAAAAGAAGGTTATTTTGTACAACGATTTACTACTTTTACCATAGTCACATGTAGATGTTATTGCGTACAGTAAATATGGTTTATTAATGTATCATGTTTTTCATGGATAAAATGGTCGATCAAAATGGAAAGGACTACATGTAGTTTTATGGTGCATTAATCAAACATGTTTTTCATTGTTTTGGTTGGGTTGTGGATTTATGGTGCATTAATCTATCATATGTTTCATGGTTTTTTTTATGTGGTGCATTAATCTACCATATTTTGTAATCAATAAATCATCATGTTCCCAATGTAAACTCACCATGAACATGGTTCATCAGTAAAACATGAACATTATTGTCGTCATTAGTTTATCATGTTTTTTGCATAGTCTATCAAAATCAATTAATTTATCACGTTTTCTTTGTTTGTAGTCATAAGGAATTTTTCATTCTTTTTTTTTTTGTTGAGATTTCAGAAGTGAGAAGATTAAGAGAGAGAATTATAAGTTTAGGAAATAGAGATTTTTCAAAATAGATAGAGAGAGAGAGAGAGAGAGAGAGAGAGAGAGAGAGAGAATTAGGAAAGATTAGGAAGAGAAATGTTGGAAGACTGGGAGAGAGAATTATTAGAAAAATCAGGAAAGAAATATTAGGAAAATTAGGAAAGAGAAAGGGTGTTTTGGGGTTTATTTGAATTTTAGGATGGAATCATAAGTATTTGAATCTCATAGGATGGATTCATTATGATCTTTTTTGTACAAGATGCCTAATTAACTGTGCCAAAAAACTATAATAAATCTGTTATTATTCCAAAGTATAGAATATAACATTGCAAAGTTTTGAGAAAACTTCTAGGAGAATAAATTGGCTCCGGATGTGGCGAAAACCGAAAGCCACCCATTGTAAGCTTCATTGGAAGTTTTTTTTTATGATAATCAGAATCATTCATCTTGCAGGGCCCATAGAGTAATGTATTCAATTAAAAAAATTAGCTTGATCGGACATTAATAGGTATTTCAAAATTTGAATTTTAGTTTACAAAATGGACGGTTGTGGTCATTTTTAACTATAAAATTGTTAGGCCATCCATTTTATGAACCAAAATATGATTATTCCATTTATATACCTAGCGATGTTTGATCAAGCTAATTCTTTGCATGAATACATTACTCCGCAGATCTTACAAGATGGACGGTTCAGATTACCGAAATAAACACCATGTTGGACCCACCAATAGGTGATTCGGAAACCCCATGGTTTCTGGATCATTTGGACATAACATTCACTCAACTTTTGTAAGAAAAATTTCAAAATCTCCCCCAAACTTTGACCTCAATGTCTCATTGCCCCCAAACTTTCGAAAAAATAAATTTTACTCCCAAACTTTGTCTCCATTATTCAAAATTACTCATTCCATCTGAATCCGTGAACTCACTAACGGGTTTGATGATGTGGACGATAACAATGCAAAAAAATTAAACCCATCTCTCTCACCCCAGATTTTTGTTTCTTATCTAAACTAAAACCCTCAAACTCATCTCTCACACCCCTAATTGGCAAAAATGGGCCTCCATGATCAAACTCATCTGTGTGTGTGCGCGCGCGCCTCAAAGAGTAGCGACGGCTTAGACCTCTCAGACTCATCAGACAACGAAGAAGAAAACAACAAAGAGCAACAATACGACAATGCAATGGACCACAAACCCAATCCACACCACCACCAACATCAACTGATTATTTCCGAACAAACTCAATGAGAAACTCAAAGCCCTCAAGCTCAAGTACCATTATTCTTCTCATCAAAACTCTAACCCCAAAAATATTGCCAAACTCTACCTCCACATAGGTGGCAACACTCCCAAGGCCAAATGGATCGTCATAGGGAAACTCACCAATTTCTAGTTCCTCAAAGACGACGATGTAAACGACAGTGGCAATAAGAATTACTGGGTTTTAAAAGTGGGTTCTAAGATTAGAAATGGGCCTCCATGATCAGACTCATCTCTTTCTATGTCTGATGGTCTCACGGAAGTGGAGGGTTTGGGGCTTCAGATCAGATGAAGGAAGGAGGAAGAGGGGGAGGAGGGAAATCTACTCAGATGGAGGAGGAAAAGAGAGGAATGAGGAGGGAGGTAGGGCAGGATGAAGGAGGAGGAGGGGGGAGATCTGGGTTGCTCTATTTTTAATAGGGGTAGGATTTGGATGACCCTAGGCCATGTCACTATCTAGTCTGCCCTTCTAATGATTTCTTTGGGTAATAATTCGGATTATGGATTATTAGATTATTCGTTTTGTCTTTATTCAAAATTTTTTTTTTTGCATTTGTTAGTTTCACGTCAAGATTTTGTGGTTTCTTAATTCCTCTCGACGAGACGAATCTAACAAGTATAAAATTATGGTCAAAACTTAATTTTTTTTAATAAAGCCAAAAGACTTGGATTATTGGCCAATAATCCAAGTATTTCGGCTTTACTCAAAAAAATATGAGAGCTTTTTCGAGGAGGACATAGTATATGGGTTATTAATGGCATAAGGACATCAACTTTTTCAATAAGGCCAACAAAATATTTGGCCAATAAGTGACAAAAATACCCTACAAGGGCCTTGTTTGGGTAACACAAATAATGAAATTTTCATTTTTTTTTTCATATATGATGGCGCAGATTATGTAATTTGTTGACTTTATGGGAAGGGCCTTGTTTGGCTAACACATAAAATAAAATTTTCATTTTTCCTCATATTTGGTTGCGCAAATAACCTAATTTGGTGACGCTCTGGGAAGAGTCTTGTTTGGCTAACAAAGAAAATGAATTTTTCATTTTTTTTCATCTCTGGTTGCGCAAATAACCTCATCTATTAATACAAAACATGTCTTTTATGGGGTTTTTTCCCCAATTAGCACATATATCGTTATCTGTTGATTTTTTCTAATATACAAAAAATTGATGGCATAAATACCCTTATATGTTGATTGTTTAAGGAAATATATAGGTAATTGATTAGCATAAATGCATTTATTAGTTATTTTTCGTATTTACCCACTTCAATTCAATATTTAAGTAAGGAATAATGCTAAAATGCCGTCATAAATGGACTAGAGTGATTTTTTTTTCTCATTATTTTCTTTTGAAAAAAAATGTTTGAGAGGCTAGGAGGTAAGTTGAGAATTTGTGAGTTGCAAGAGTAAGAGAATCTTGTGCACTTTCTTGGACTTAAATATTAAGGCATCTCGACACAATACTATAAAGCAAACATATATGGTAGTCTGTTGCAATCTAGCCTCTGTTTCATGCCAATAAAATCAATAGATTACCAAATATGTGAAAATCTGTACGTTGTATCATGCCAGCAAAAGCAGACATATTTGGTAATCTGTTATAATCTGGTCTTTGTTTAATGCCAATAACAACAACAGATTACCAAATATGTGTAGATCTGTATCATGCCAGCAAAGCAGACATATATGGTAGTCTGATGTAATCTGGCCTCCGTTTCATGTCATTTACAATAATAGATTACCTAATCTGTGTAGATATATACTTTGTATTATGCCACCATAGCAAATATATATAGTAATTTGTTGCAATATGGCCTTTGGTTCATGCCAATAACAACAAAAGATTACCAAATATGTGTAGATTTGTACTTAAGTAACATGCCAGCAATGCATACAAATATGGTAGTCTGTTGCAATCTTGCCTCTGTTTGATGCCAAAAACAACAACAGATTACCAAATATGTGAAGATATGTACTTTGTATCATGCCAGCAAAGTAGGCATATATGATAGTCTGTTGGAATCTGGTATCTGCTTTATGCTAATAATAGTAACAAATTATCTTATATTCTGTTTTTCTCATCGCATTCTATCTAGAGTCCTAAAAAAACAGTGATTAAATCAAAATGTAACAATTTTTGGATAAAGACAAAAATAAATCGAAATGTCAGAAGTTGATATAGGTTGATATTGTTTCAACCCATATGAACTCATAATAGAATATGGATGGGTTGGGTTTGGTTGGGTTGGGTTGGGTTATAGGTGGGTGGGTTTGGGTGGGTTATGGGTTGGGTTGTAAATTGCCACCTCTATGTACACTGTACATGCACACAAAGGTGATGTGGTGGATGAGGAGAAACTCATATTTGTTGATTATGGTCAAAACTAATAATTTTTTAAATAAAGCCAAAAATAGACCAAATTAAACCAGTTTATTAGTTTAATTTTGACTTTATTAAAAAAAATTAGTTTCGACCACAATTTTATACTCTTTAGATTCGTCTCATCAAGACGAATCCATAAACCATGAAAACGTGACGCAAAACTAACAAGTACAAAAAACAAAAAATAAAAAATTGAATACATACAACACGAAAAAACCAAGAAACCAAATTATACACACTTTACTAGTTTACTTGGGCATAACCCAATCAAATTTCAGTCAAAAGCCATAGCAAATTAGTGATTATATATAGCTCACCACTACAAGTTTTGGTGCCCCCAACTTTCAATTACCAGTGGTCAGTAAATTTGATCATCATACTAAGGTCCGCACGAGAAGTAATTTTATAGAGGCAAAACAACGAGCTCTCTGAAAATTGAACTTGAACATCATACTAAGGTCCAAACGAGAAGTAATTTTATAGAGGCAAAACAACGAGCTCTCTGAAAATTGAACTTGAACTCATACAATGACAGACTGAACCAACAACCCACCCGCACATTTTGTCTTCTTCTTGCAACAATTAGTAGAACGTAGTGCCAGATATTGTTTATCTTTCATGCGTGAGAGCGAAATGAGGTACTGAGTGGATAAAATACCCGATTTGTGAAGCGCAGTTGCTGTTTGGGATAGAGAGCTCGCAAATCGGCGCCATTGATGGCAGAGGGGGGGCAAAGGCGACGAGAGGAAGGGAGGATTGGGGTGAGTGCTCTGTTATTAAACAAATGAATGCCAGTTGGGAGAAGGCTATTTTTGTCCAGTTTTGGACTTCCCTCATGAACATTTTCTCTTGTTTTGATCTATCTCATTAACATTTTCACATCAATTGATTGTGCCCATTTTAAAAACGTAGACTGGGCCAAGAGCCTATTAGGTTTTTAAATTTGTCCTTCAACCCAATTGTTTGTAAATACAATGGACCAACCTCATAGATCTTGATCAAATGAAAACCATTATTATTTTTCTGGTCTAAATTGGCCATTGTTTAAACTACGATTTCTATAGTACTTGTAGGTATAATATATGTATGAATTTGAAACTCGGGTGACATCTAACCACTCCAAGTCAACTCTTTTTTTGGGATCGCCAACCCCCAGTGAACTTTTAACGAGTTATTATAGAGGTCTTGGGTGCCCTTGATTCGCAAGTCTATAGCTGACTTCATTTTTTGAGGATTTGGGATTGTTGTTGTCAAGCATGAGATCTTTATAAAAAAAAGCACCATTCGGTATTCGGCCCGTCGATTCTTTCGATTTCATCTTCACATACGATAACTTGAATGGTTTGAATGCAAAGGTCCAAACGT
The DNA here is from genome assembly GCA_022606695.1 of Vaccinium macrocarpon. Lineage (NCBI taxonomy): Eukaryota > Viridiplantae > Streptophyta > Magnoliopsida > Ericales > Ericaceae > Vaccinium > Vaccinium macrocarpon. The sequence goes on from CM040179.1 coordinate 22,211,768, forward strand.
AAAATCTCCAATTCATCTATCCAAGAATGCAATACTTGAATAACAAGACCTATTGTGCATCCTATGCACTAACACTCAACAAGTGATGGTATCGTAACCGTCAAATAAGTTAAATAAAGGGTCGGCTATTAGCCACACGAAAGTAAAAAAAGAGGAAAGAATATCCGACATGTCTTGTGGTTTAATTTGTTGCGGCATAGGATTTTCATATACATTTTTGTTATCTTGACCTAATAGTTTAAGTTTTCGGTTAGCCACAATTTATCTTTCATGGTTTCAGAGCAACATACATTTGATTGCCCAAACAATAAAAAGAGTTACACTTGGTAAGGCGAAAAGGGGACGGTATGAGAGTGGGTTGCTTGAGAATGTACAATGTTTGATTTTGGTGTAGCCCAAATGGTAAGTGGACAGGGGGTACCTGCTGTGGACTAGGTTCATGGCGCTGTGCCATGCACCCCATCCAGCCGTCCGTTACAAAAATACACGGTTCGGATCAAATTCAAGCAATGACTCTCACATGGAGTTAAATTTGAATCGGAGTGCATTTTCAATGATAGGCTATTTGGATGAGTCGCATTTGGCGGTCATTAAACCTATTGCTGTACCCAGGCCCCGAATCCGTGGCAAAGTGCTCATTTTATCAAGACAATACCGAGAGATCGCGTCTAATTATAAAGTCTCATTTCTTACCCGTTATATTAGGTTGGGAGTTGTTTTCTTGTTGTTTTCTCATTGGTGTTATAGTCCAAATTACGGCTCATATGGCCTAACCTTTTTGGCGCTTATAGGCATGATTTTTAAAGTTGTTTTCCCTTAATTTGTAATCAATTTGAGAGTAATTTTTACATCATGTTATTCAGCTCAATGAGAGAAATCGGATAAGTAAAAAATTAAACCCCAAAGTTGAAACAAATACACTAAAGAAGACAAAAAAAAACCTAGCTAATATTTTTGTATTTTTTCAATTCCTCTCGTCGAGAACAATGTGATGTAAAGATATACCCCAAATCTAACAAAAAAATGAAGAGAAACTGACCAAAATGAGAGCCAAAAAGTCTGCAAAAAAATTAGGTAGGGAGCCTAAGGCCCAGAAGACGTAGCAAATAGTCCATCATTATGTGTTCCAATCTCATATTCATGTCAATAGCCGATCAAAGTGAGTTTCTTATTTGTTGCCCTCGACGAGCTCTAAAAAGTAAACTGCTGCGATCATTAGACATGACCATCGAGTCCATTTGATGGACTAGAGAGGATCAAAATTCCCTCCAATACTAATGCAAGAATCCTTTCAATCAAAACATTCCCAACCCCAGGTGGACATTTGATAATCCAAAAACGTACATTACAGAACGCTTCAGCTTCAATAGTTGACATTTATAAGACCATGCCTTATCAAACCCATTTATTGAATTTCCGAGCAAAATTTCATCAACGATGCCACATAGAACCCAAACATATGCCTATTCCCGACCATAAGCTTTGGCCAAAATTAAAGAACTACTCGGTCCACAAGAATCAAAACACCCGAAAAAAATTTAGAACTATTCTACATTCATAACCACCTGTTCTGGGTTGAACTTTGAACAAACCACACAAAATTTAAATGCAATTGAGAATAGGAGCTTTACAGATGCATCGTGGGTCATAGAATGATATATAAGGAAGGAAGCAGCTAGCTTTCAATCGCCAATAGATATATCAACAGGCACATCCTCCGGACTGGGACGGTGCCTGCGATGCACTAGGGTTGCTAGACTTGAGATTGACATCAACCATGTCTTCTTGCTTTGTAGAAGATAGTGTTTCCATTCCCGGTAAGGCTGCAGCAATCTTCCGGAATAGTGCCTGCACAGGACATTCACTGTTAGTGCAAAGGAGGTATCGACAATACAAACCCAAGTAACATGAACAAAGTTATGGGATTTTTGTGGAGAACATAACGGACCGTCAGCAGTGTTATTACGAAGTGGGGTGCACCATAAGATGAGTCATGGGACTTCATGGCGAGAAAGGTATGGGATTTGGGGTTGTATACTTGTATCTGTTATTATTGTTTGTGTCCTAATTATAAACGGGCATCTGGCACAGAGCTTTTAGGGGAGTGCAACTTTTGTATTGTAACCTTTCCCTAGTGCAAAACAAGCCTGATAACACACAGGTATCTGGTAAAGGAACAGATGGACAAAATCAGACTATCAGGAGCCTCTGGCAAGTGAGACCGTGGAATATAACGTATTTATGCTGACTATAAACGTACTCATGGTAATAAAATAATGCACCAAAGTGAAGGCCGTAACCATCCAAAGATGGAACCAATCTGGACTTGTCACGTCAAATGCTTCCAGAATGGCATCATGACATGTACAGAAAGTATCACAATAGAGGCCTAAATTTTATGTGGCAAAAAAATGGCAAACTAAGCAATATAATTCCCCTTAGCATCACATCTACCCAGCCAATATCATTTCTAAACCAGCATCTCCTCCTAATAGTATACCTTTATATTGAAGCCGGCCTTGGCACTAGTCTCGATAAACATAACATTTAGATCACGTGCTTTGGCTTCCCCTTCTTCAATAGAGACTTGCCTGTCATGAACACCAAAAAATAAGTTATGGGTGAAGCAAACAATAGGAAGACTTCTTAAAAAAAAAGAACGCAAAAATAGGAAAGCAATACATACACTAGAGGTCATATGATTTTACGGCTACGTAATTTTGCTCAACTGCCAAAAAATGGTAGCTAAGTAACAAAATAAACCTTATGAACATTTTACCTTGAATTCTTTGTAATCTGCAAGGACGGTGCTTACTAGTAAAATACTTATTTCAGGCCAAATGAGACTCTGACACGGCTTATGTTCAACAGCAAAGCATGTTCAACTATCATATCCATCAGTGGATTCCAATACTATCTTGACTCATGATACTTGCTTACCAGCACCATGTACATTATTGTGTACATTTTGCTTAGATGCCTAACAATCGTAACAAACAAATTTGGATGCCTGTTATAGTTTTGAATATTGGCCGATATGTACTGTACCGGAATTTGGAGGCTCCGATACAGATACAAGCCGGTATAACGGTGGGAAGTAAAATCACACTCTGTCTCATCCGGTTCTAGATACGTATCGATGTCTCGGCCAGTTCAGGTCCGGTTGGGGAAAAAAGCAAAAACAGAGGAGTAGAAAACTGAGTTGCGGTCACCATCCAGCTTTCATCTCCAGTTTTGTAGATCTGGGTCTCTAAACACCACACATGGTTATGTGACTCTTTCCCCCCATTCATCTCCATCATTATAGCAAAATTTTCGAAGAAACCTGATTTGGGGTGAGAAAATCATGAGAGAACGAATACCCATGGCTGATTAGGAGGGGCATTGAAGCCCCGGTGATCAGGGGAAGACGATTTCGAAAAGAAAGGGAGAGGAGAGACAAATGAGCAAGGGTTACCTAACCACGACAGAAGTTTGAAGGACTTTCTTTTGGGTTTTCTTGATCTAGGTTTTCTAGAGCACAGTTGTAGGGGAAAGGTTTTCTCTCTTCTTCTTTTTTTTTTTTTTTTTCCTTCTTTAGTTTTTTATCTGGGAAAAGGTATGGTGTAACGTCAATACTCTGGATGCTGAATGAAAGAAGCATGGTAACGTGCACATAAATCAAAATGATTCTTGGGTCTGCCCTCTCTGATGCCTTTTGGCTTTGATTTGAGGGCATGATTCTACAGCGAACTCGACGGTATAGGAGGGACCACTGTTTCAGTGGTATTCTGTGAGCAGCCACTTTGTGCATTTATTGCCAAAGATTAAGTCTGTCTCAAATCCATCTATTTCAGTGGTATTCTGGGAGCAGCCATTTTGTGCATTTATTGCCAAATGTTAGGTCTGTCTCCTATCTATCCCCCGTCCATACCCCCAATTATTGGAGACTAAATGGGTTATGGTATTGTTGTGTATCTAATAGGGGAAACGTTTTCACGATCAAGTTTTTTTGGGGCAGTTCATTGCAACAATGACTTTTTTTGGGATAATGCAATAATGACTTTGGTATTGTCTCCAGTTGGATTACACTTCTTAAGGCCCCAATTGGATGGAGGATTAATTTCGGGGGATGAGTTATTGATCAGGATAAGATAAGAGGGGGTATTATTTTGGAAAGTTAGCCCACATTGATGTGATGTTTATGGAAGGGGATTAAATAGTACTTGGTTTGGAATCTTTGGATGCATGGGGATAAAATATGACTTGGTTTGGATGTCCTATAAAATGGTAGGGATATGAGGGGGTAGATGATGGAAAAAGCTGTCAAATGACTGTTTTGCCCTTGTGGTGTCCCAAACTTGATTATGCATTCAAATAATTATATAATTGCAAAACCTAATCTATTTAATTAATTTTGGACAATTTGAAGCTATATTAATTTGTCATTGAAAATTTAATTTTTATATATAATTTGCAATTTAAATAACAGTAGGCTATAATAAAAAAAAATTGTGTGCTCTCTAATACACAAGCTTTATGCACTTTCCTAGTCACTTTTAGCATCAGGGGTTCATCTTCCCCAAACCAGCCTTGCTTGGTTTTATTCCCAAGTAGAGAAAAATCCATAAAATTACAGAGGTTAAAGGAGGTGCGATCCAAACCCTCTCTCTCTCTCTCTCTCTCTCTCTCTAAAGCCCCAAAAAGGAGAAAACCCTGTTGGTGGTTTCAATTTCTGATCATGGCTGTGCAATTTCCGGCCAGTGTGAGATCAAACCCATCTCCGATCAAGATTCCGGTCACTCTGCGATTTCTGACCACTTTTCCGGCGAATATCAGGTAAGCAATCTGGCCTTTTTCTGTTGAAAATCAGTTGGGTGAGGGGGACAAGGAGGGGTGTAATGGTCAAAAAACCAACCCTCTACTCTGGGATAATGTTTGGGGAGGCCAAGGGGTGCCCAAAAATTATCAGGGAGAAAGCCTCAGATGGGTGAAAATGAAGAGGGGGTGAAGAATAATTTGGGAAATGGAGTTTTGGTTGCCAAACCCAGGCAATGAGGTGGGACCCACCCCTTGTCAGGGGGGTTAAGTTTTGAAGGGGAGCTTTAGCTCCATCCAAACGGGCCCCCCTCTTTGTGTTTCCCAAAGACTTTCTTTTTGGGCATTGTTGATAATTTGACATTGCTTTTTCCTGTTTTCATACTTTGTTTTAATGGGAAAAAAAAAACTATAATCATTTGAAGCTTCTATGAATTCTGTGTCTAATAAAATTAAGTGGTACATATAAGAAATCATTAAGTATGAGGGGAAAAACTTGTGTCACCAAAAAAAAATTTGTTGATAATGATTTTAACAAATTCACGACTGCTACACCCGACTCCCAATACGTATCATTCGATATGCCCAATACCGCGACCGAGACCGCTATTTAAAACTATGACGCCAACCACAAGTTACTGTGAATTTCTATCTTGTCTGCCTGTACCGCAGTTAAAAAATATAACATGATTCTGGAAACATTGGTTGCTTGCTGAAAGTGAAATGGAATAAGTTCATGTTGAATGAGCAGATCCGTCCGAGCAGAGAGGATTTATTAAGCCAAAAGCAGCAGATTCAACCAAAATCGAATGGCCGTCCTGGCTGAGATTAAAGAAGAATCAAGTCTGGCTTAACAAGCCTATTTACAAGATGGGAGGTGGGTGGGAAATAATAGAATATTTCGCAAGGAAAGAGGTTATTGCTGGAGTGGCAAATATCAACGTGAGATCAAAGTTGAAGTCCACGGGGTTCAAAAACAAAATCACAATTGAAGTTTGGATTGTCGCTATACGCAGTGTAGATTACAGGTGTAGGTTGAAAAACAAACAATTTTCTAAGCAAGTCTGTAGAGGCCAGAGGTAGGGTGGTGGAAAGGAAAGCCCTTGCTTGGCCGGGGGAGGTTGAATAAAGATTAGTAAAAGCTAGTTGAGGAAGGCAAAGAAATAGGATCAACTTGGAACTTCCTGAACTTATAAAGCATAAACACATGAATAGAATAGAATTGCTGCACTTCTGAGGCCAATAACCTCCTCCTGTAATTTCTTACAGTTTAGTTCACGCTTTCTGTAAATTGAGCATTTAATCATGCATGATCAGTTCAATTATTCGACAAGGTACTGTTAAACTAATTCTAGCATTCGAAACCTGTTTATTTTGATATTCATTTATTGTTTTGCAACCAAAATAAACCTCTTTACAGAAAAGTGGGGTAAGACTATTCATCTACACCTAAGGCTTTCCAAAGTAGCCTTGTGCACTGGATGGGATTTTTTTTTTTGAATTTCTAATAAGAAAGCATGTCCCATTTATACAGATTGTACTAACCATATAAGTAAGCTTAACTAGGGGATTCAATAGAAAATGAGATAATCAACTAAAAACAAGATAAACTCAGACACAGAATCATACAAAATTACCTCTTATCCACAAGGTCAGTCTTGTTCCCGACAACGACAATTATGACGTCACTGCCCCGTTCGGTACGGACCTCCTCAATCCATTTTACAGTGTTCAGGAATGATTGCCTGCCTAAACAAATAAAAAAGGCAGAGAAAGTAGTAAACATACTATAAAAACTGTATCATGCAGGATGCTTGCTTTAGTCAAGTTAATGAGCAAGACGCTTAGAAAATATATTTGCTATTATTAAAGCAAATATATCTGCTATTATTAAAGCAAACATAAGCTGCAACTTGTTATGTGTTTATTGCTGACAAGGTTCGAAATGAAAATAAAGTTTGACAAAAACACAAAAAGATGAACATATCAGATTGAAAAGATAAGGGAAAGTGCGTACTTGCTACATCATATACAATCACTGCAACAGAGGAATCCCGAATATAGCTTGGAATAAGACTCCTAAACCTTTCTTGTCCAGCAGTATCCCTATAAATAGACCAAACAAAAGATGAAGTTCCCAAGCCCAGGAATTATAATGCTTCACGCAGTGACTAAACACAGGTTGAACCAACTCGAAATATTTACAGTACGTATATCATATCCATAATCAAGGAATAAAGGGCTATGTGAAGTACAAACTTGAGTCTTGACTCTTTGATAAGAGTACAACATAGATGTTTAACATGTGTAGACGGATATTTATCTCACAAGAATGTCATGTAATTTGAGCTTATAATTATGCAATAAACCACACTTTTTGTTCTAGTTCCTACTGCTACAAAGTAAATACCATTTCAACCTTGAAATTAAAGATAAGTATAAACAATGATAAGTGTATTTTCATCCCTGTGTCCCTGGCTAAGGAATTAGGCCAATCTGATACGCACCCGCATCCTGCCACCGTACCAAAGTCCACATTGCTTATAGTTCACCAGCCTTAAGAAAAGAACTAAGTTTGGAGATAACTCAACATTTTCAACTCTTAAGACATTTAAGATTTAATGATCAATTCGTGCATGGATCTATGTGAAACTATCTTTGGGATAGAATAGCCCGAATAGATGATTATGATGTACAATTCAAATTGCAATTTCTGAATCATCCCAATTAACTCTTGTTCTGAAGTAGTTCAAAAGCTATTTATCTATTGTTTGATAACCTTTTTTTTGCATGTTTTTTTTTTTTTCTGAAGATATCTGACACCCAGTTAGACCTTGGATGATAAAGATTCTCTATTTTAACTTCTTGTGCCATGATAAGAAGAAAGAAAAAGTCAGATTGTAGCGGAAAGACTTAAAAGGCTTGAAAAGGAATGTTGTCAAGAGGAAATAACTAAAACCCAATCCGTTTGATGGTAGCGGATAAAAGTGGGGCTGGAGAAACAATGGGGTGGGCGCGATACTTGGAAGTCCAGAAGGCCAATTCCATATCAAAATTGGGACCTGCCTTCTTCACTCGTTCCTGATTTGTTGTTCTTCTGGCAATCATAGGATCTAATCAGAACAAACCAACCTATTTTAACCCTTGTTCTTCTTTTCAGAAAATGTAAAAATATATTTCCAAGGATGTAATTTACCATTAGTTGAATATTCTAATACAAAAAGCGTTATCCAATATGAGATAGGTCCGATCAGTTAAACTTGATGATTCTAGAGTGGGTTTTTAGGTACATTGGTTTAAATCTCAGAACAGGAGGACACACATAGTTTCAAAGAATATTATGATTAATAAGATTCAAATTGTACATAGACAAATCTCCAAATAAATAAAATAAAAGACCAGAGATATCATATTTCTCAACAACAACCAAAACCCAGGTTATTGGTGTTAAAACCACAAGAAGAAGATATGGTCCCATTTTCAAACAAATTCCTAAGATGCCTTGCATCGCTACTGTAGGATTAAATAATCTTGAACCAAGGGCATCCAATTGCAGCCCCTAAGCACCATTATCCTAACCAAAAGTTCAATTACCCTGTAAATTAAACTGCTTTGCACATAAGTTCATGGACATTTTTTCTTTAAAAAGAACTCCATCATCTTACCAGAGCTGCAACCGAACTGTTCGATCTTCAAGATACATTGTCTTTGAAAGAAAATCAATACCAATAGTAGCCTGAACAGAAATTTATGATACGTAAGTAGAGATGTATCATGGAAGTGAAAAAGGGAAAGAAGTCAGAGCAAAAACAACATATTCTAGGTAAGGTAACGAAAGATGCATAAGAGGACATGTTTTTGGTAACATGATATCCAAAGCCATTAGAGGGAAAATAACAGTTTCACAGGATAAACCTTACTTATAAAGAGGACTCAACTGATGAGAAGCAAATAAAGTAGAGGTCCTCAGGGGACAAAGTTTACATGAAGGTGGAAAGGACATTTCGAGCATGGTAAGTAGAGCTGTATTATTTTCTTAGGATGATTCCCGAATCCAGAAAGTATCTGCCAGTTTAAGTGTCGTGAATATATTCATTTTATTAAAGCTTCATAGCTGCAAGACACCTGCTGGGGATGTATTGATTTGATTTCAGAGGGTCATGATTCTCATTGAACAGGTTTGGCCAGGTGAGATATTCTTCTTTTTTCTACTCCTTTTATACATATATCTTGGTGACAATATGCTAACATCTTTATTCCTATCACACACTTACCTTATGTTTCTTACAAACCAACTAAATTTGAACAATCTTAAGCTCTGGAATGAAGCTAGATAAATTATGTTCAATTGTCCTTGTGGTCCTCACAAGTACAAGCATACAAATATCTTAAAGTGGGAGCAAAATGGTAACAAGTCGTTCAAATCCGATGATGCAATAGCATTTTTAGGAAAGTCCAGTACAGAAACGAGTTGCGCAAATCCATCAAAAATAACACCTTAGAGAAATAAAATTTACATGGCAAAACCCGGTGTAAGGAGTTTGGAGTTTTCTTTTAATTGTTCTTATGGGATAGCAAGAATACAGAAACCAGTTGCGCAGCCATCAAAAAACACCAAAGAGAAGTAAAAATTACATGGCAACCCCCAGCGTAAGGAGTTTTCTTTTGATTGTTCTCATGGGATAGCAGGAATACAAATCATAACACAATTTTCACATGGAAGCAAGTTTATCATTGGAGATAGTGGTACTTATTTCCTACAGTTACCTAAAACCTTGAAATGGAACTTGTACTGATGAGAAACTTTCTAATATCAGAACGATGACATAATACCTCAGAAGTTCATTGATTAGCCTATGTGATAGCAAGAAAGTTCAACAAACTCTAATAAGATGCATGTTGGAACCAGTATAACCATTTCTACAGACTTTGGAGACAGGCAAAGTGATTATCTCGATAGATATGATTGATTTCCATCCCACATTCCATACAGAACCATAAATGCATGATTAAACGAGTTACCTTCCATGCCAAAGTTGTGCATATGGGTAAATTGTCATGGGAATGTATGACTGAGTTACGTGGAATCCATAAAAGTGTGGCGTGGTCCGCGTGGAATTTATGACCTTGCCTAAAAGGCGAGTAAATGGGTAATTGCAAATAGTATCAAAGGAATCAGATCTCACAAGGTCCATGAGTCCTACAGGAGAGGAGTGCATACTTGGACGACAGCAAAACACCATACGAGTCAATTATTTAAAGGGTTAAATTACTTTATATCTCACTCAAAAGTCAGATGGAATTATCATAAAATGCATCTAGGAATCCGGACGTATGTCATGGACCAAGCATGGGCCTTGGTCAAGCGAATGGGCTGAGTCTGCATGGTGTGGATGGCCTGATCCATTGCGTGGGCCAAGTACAGTAGTCCTACACCATCCTGGACTAGGGAGAGGCTTAGAGTTAGTGGTAAGCAACAAGCAAGGACATGTGGCAGTTCCTCGCATGAGGTTTCCTTGCCGGCTACAGAAGGTTCCTCTAAGGCTGTGCTTGGATGACCATAATCTTGACAAGAATTGTGAATATGATTACTAGGAAATCAAATCCCTGGCAAGGAATACCTAGAGTCTTACATTCTAGTGTTTGGATTAATTTAGTGATCTTGTTCAAGAAACTTTTTCTCACGAATTGAGCCAGGAATCCAAGATTACCATGGGGGATCAGATTCCCACTGGGTCTGAGAATATGATTCCAGGTTAAATACATCATTAGGAATCCATTCCTATTCTAGCATGTTTCAAACGTAAGAATCATAGAAAATATGGCATCACATTCCCATTTATTCTCAAATTCCCACCATCCAAACTGAGCCCAAGGGAAAGAAGGTTTATGCAAGACCACCACATCCGGTGGTTACCTCAAAGATCAACTTGGCAGCCTTGGAGATCAAGATAGCACCAACCTATGGGGAAACATTCTAATCACAAGTTTGTACCATATTTCATTCACTCCTCTTCTTCTCCTCAAACTTTTTGACTAATTTCACTCTTATCACTGACTTAAGCATATAGGGCCCGTTTTTAAGGGTGGTATTACTGTAATACTGTATAATTGTACAACATACCTATCGTATTGTATATCCCACACTTATGGATTATAAATTTAAGTGGCTACTTATTCTGACCATAAAAATTTTAACCAACACTAAACATGAGGTTTTCCTGATGTGTATTTCAATCTGATGTTCATACCCGGTCAAACAAAAGGACCCAAAGTGTCTTCCCGCCTGTCCCGGTAACTCCGGCACATAGTTTTTTTTTTCTCTAATCACTTACCAATTTCTCTCTTGTTCTTCTCTTTTAAAGCCCAAACAGGCCCTAGCAAAACTAGATCAAGGTGTGGATGGTTCAAAAGTACACTAGTGCGAATTTGGGATAAAAATGAAAATTCGACGTAACACACAACCACCACCGTACTTTGCCAAAAAAGCGCATAGCGTAATACATAACCAAGCCGATCCGTACACAAAAGCAATCCCAGAAACTTTTAAAAAGAAAATCTCTGATTATAACAAGATGGATCGATCGATCGATCGAAAGCAGTGGTAATGAATTTCCTCACCTGGTACGTGTTGTCGAACTTATCGTACATGAATCGAGTGATGATGCTGGTTTTCCCAACTGATTGATCCCCCAAGAAGACGAGCTTGTATTTGGCAAGAGCTGACACCGGAGCCATCACAGGGAGTCGGATCTAATCGGCGGATCGGGTCGGATCGACTACTAATAAGAAGACAGATCGAGCCGGATCAAACACTAATGAGCAGGCGGATCGGAAGTTGCCTGATCTCACCGGCGAGAATTCGGATGCCAAGCGAGCTGTCGTCTGCACCGTATGTGCTTTCTCCTAGTATTTGATAGGAGAGAGAGAGAGAGAGAGAGAGAGAGAGAGAGAGAGAGAGAGATTGCGCTTTCAGAGAATCGAAATGGTTTTGAAGAGGTATTGTTGGACTTTTTGGGCTGCGGCTGTTAACGGAATCGGAAGATTCAGAAGGAGCTGTTGCACGTGACGCCATACCCTGTAACTTAAAACTGGAAAAGGGAGGCACATGCTCGAGAAATTATTTTCCAATTTTGCTACCGGCACCGACTCTTATCCCGACTTTCATCCAGGATTGGTCATTTTCTCCAATTCATTTGAATCCGATTCAATTCTCAATCCGAACAGATCGATAATATGGAGATTTGTTTGAAAATTAGATAGGATTTAGAGATTTATTTTGAAAAAATGTTTGGAGATTGTGTAGGTGGTGGAGATAGGCATATTCCAGCCCTGAATCCGTTCCAAATTCGTTCCCCGATCCATCATTCCCCCGCTCCGCCCCGTCCCGAATCTCCGAATATAGGGGTCTATTCATGAGTTATGAAATTTTTGGGTCTCACTAAACTTTCTCCAAACACATGAGGTCACAATAAATTTTCTCAAAACATTTTATTATAATTGAACTTTGCAATACAATAAATGTGATTAAATAAGAAATGCATCACTATAATTTGAATACATCTCAACAAGGTTGACATCTGCTTAATTATCAATCATATATATTCCTTAAAATAAACACAAAAAATACAAAATAAAAATAATATTTTTCCAATCAATTCGTTGATTTTGTTGTTCCTATTGATAAAATCAATTTTGTAAACTTTACTCTCTATCGAGTTTAGAAAGTTTGTCGATCGGGACCCAATTTGTGTTTTTTAATGATATTTTTCATCCGATTAAATGCATACTGATATGCGATCCACTTAATTTTTTCTATAACTGATGGATACCATAATATGCTATCTTGCTTGTGTTTCCTTTAGTTTTCAAATTAGAAATCTAGTTGATACTTGATACAACTTGAATTGAAGTTGGCAAACAACCGTTACTAAAAAAATTGTTATTAGATCTTCATTTTCTTGTAGTGATATCGTGTCATACCATGCCAACGATAAACATACTGTGCCCGTGTCGGCCAGGCCTATTCGACACTTCTACTTGTAACTTGATTTTAGCATTTAATTTCTATCTGGGATTCTAGATTTTTAGTAATTTTTTTTTAAATGATTGGATCCCTAAATCCTTGTGGGGATCCCTGTGCCCCATTTGGAATGGGGATGGAAGATGAAAATATAGCCCCGTTGGGGATCAGGTAGGGGATGGATATGGAGAAGGGGTTTGGGGAATGGGGTTGGAGATAGTACTCTCCGGCCCCAATCTGTCTCCATGCTCATCCCTACTTTCATCCCAATCCCATGTGAAAATGGGGGGACCCACATGCTTCACTTTCCACTCCGACCAAAACTAAAATTTCAATTTCAAAATTCAAACACAGATACACTCTCACTCTCTCTCCTCTCTTCTTCTCCAACAAGTCGAATCCTCTCTTCTCCCACTGGATACGGCCTCCCCCACCACCTTGGGCGCACCACCACCACCACGATATCCTCTCTTCTCTCTCCTCCATCTCAAACATTGTCCTCTAGCCACACCACCACTGACGAGTGACCCCTAACCCACCCCACCACCACCAACACAACAGTGGACCCCAAACCCGCCCCTACCATCATCCACGCACGACCACCATCTCTTCTTTCTCACATGTATCTGTCTCACTTTCCTCTCCACTAATCTGCATTTGATTTTTCACTAATGTGCACATAGAAAAATTATGTTTTTTTTTTTGTGGTCAGATTTCAAAAAGTTAGGCTTTTTCAATTCTAATGGTAGTGGTTGTCAATCAACAGATTGAATAACATTAGGGTTTTCGAATCTGATGGTATTCTCATTTCTTTTGGTTGGAGACATGTGGGTTGGAAAAAATTTCTAGCACATACGTGTTATTTGACTCAAATTTATTTCCCTAAAACTTGTTCAAAAGACAAAAAAAAATTAGGGTTCTATGTCAATTTGAAATTGGGGATTTTTTTTGAAATTACGGTTCCAGAAACTTTGACATTACGCTTCATGTATGAGAAGTCTAAACACTTGTCAAGCACGAAACAACTGTTTCCTAACATTCGTTTCTATTTTACTACCATTTTGGGTGGAGTATGATAAGCCCCAAATGTTGTATATATCAGACTTATCTCGCTCGTTTTGATCACACACACATGCATTCTGTGTCTTTATACAATTGATTTTGCGCGAGTTGTGTTTTTTATGATTTTCAGAAAATCGAAGCTAAAAGGTGTGTTCAAAACTCCAAATAATCTCTGGTTGTATCTGGAAGTACGCAAGGTCCCACAATGTTGTGGAGGACAATCGTTGAAGCTTAGAAGTCGATTCAAGAAGTTTTGGAAGGTTCAAGGAAGGCCCGGAACAAAAGAACAAGACATTTGGAGATATGAGCCTCGAGAAAATCTGATCAACCGATAGAAAAAATTCTCATTACTTTCAAGATACAAAAGCTATGAATATGAGGTCAATTGGGTTGGAAAGTAGACTCATAGAGCTTTCCAACGGTTCAAGAATCACCTCATTCCGAGTTCGGATGAAGTCGGGGCGTGCCCGCGAAGTTGGGTAAAAAATCAGTCTTCCAAACAATTCCGGACCGGTCCGGAATTATTCTGGACCGATCCAGAATTGCCCAAAAATTTCCAGACGATTCTAGACTGGTCTGGAATAATTCTGGACCAGTCCAAAAGTGCTCTGAACCAATTTTTTGCACTTTATTCACTTTCTATTAATGGAAACTCTTAGTTATTGTGAGGACTTTATTAGATATTTTGTAGAGAGAGAAGGGAAAGACTATATGGGGGCCTCCCCTCTCTCCTTCTCTCCCATTAACTACTTCTTACACTTTCATTTTAGTTTAGTTTTTGCTCCTCCATTGGAGGATTTTCAAGTTTTATCTCTCTAGAACTCTCAAGTAAGTACTAAGTTGCTGTTAATTTGTTGTTTATTAATGTTGTAGCTACTTGTTGAATCTCTATATAAATCAAGTTTATTTACGTTTCTATCGGTTAAATTGTGTTCTCCATTTTCTAGTCATTTCTTTGTTAAACCTTAGCGTTTACTTGTTGTTTGTGATTTTCTTAAGGTTTAAAGTTGTAGGTAGACTTATAATCTTCATTAAAAATCAGTTTTAAAGTTTATTAAGCATGTTTTTGGTTTTCTACAAATTCCTAGGCTTTATTTCTTGCATAATGATCGAGTAGTCGTTTTTGACTTTGTCATGGGGTGATTAGCACTGCATGACTTAGGTTTAATTCGTTTTTCTCCCCAAATTGCAAACACTTCTTATTTAATAAAGTCACGGGTTCATCTTTATGTATCAAAATTGGGATTTATTAATCTCTTTGATCACACGTAGCCAATGGCCTGACCACTTGGCACGTGTAATGCTTAGGACGATGTCAATCCAAATATTTGTATAAATGGCACAAGAATCCTACACTTTATCGAACACCATTTCTAGTTCAAAGAGTTAGGATCGATTTTATGTACCAAAGTCTAGGTTTGTTAATCTTTTTGATCTCTCGTAGTTAAGGGTTGATTCTCCTTTTTCACGTGTGATGCTTGGAGCGATGTCAACCTAGATGTTTGCCAAATGATTATAAGGATCTTAATCTCAACAAGAGAGGAACGAATTAGCCTAAGTTATGGTTGTTAAAATCTCCTAGACTTTGCCTTAGTTTAATTAATATTTTTAATCTTCCGAGTCATTCGCGGAGTTAAGTGAATTCCACCCCCAAACTTCAAATGCCAAGTTTGCCGCTTTAAGGCTAAAACCTTCACTTGCAAGACAACTCTCACGCTGGGTGTGTTCGGTCCTTGTGGATTCGACTTGGTCTTACCGATTATTATGCTATCGCCGACCTAGCCCTACGCTTGGGGCGACATCATCTACGATACAATCTAAGGTCGCAAGTAGAGTACACAACATCAACTTGTTTATCAGTTTTTTGAAATTGAAATTGTCTGATAATTATTGTAAGTATGTCAACTATGAAGTGTTTGTTAAGAAAAAGTGTTGTTTCATGGAGATAAATCTTTTTTTAAATGAGAATGTACCTGAAGAGTTTCCGACTAATGGATTGCTGATCGAGTTTCTTCTGATCTCGCAATCTATTTGGATTTGTTAATATTTTTCTGCTCAAATGTTGAGTACTTGTATATTAATGAAATACGCTAGAAAACATTTTTGAACATTCTCTTTATGCATCATTTTGACATAGTAATCTGTTCTTTAAATTGCGTGGGTGTGATTCATAGTTCTCTGTCCATAGATGTTTTTTATGTTTTGCTGCTGCACAGACATGGTGAAATACGTAACATGATCATTTCTTCATTTATTGCCATTTGTCATATCTTCATTCTAATATTATACTGTTTTGATTGTATAGACTCTTGTAGTTGGTAATGACTTTCGTTTGTATGCATTATGCAGAAGGATTGAATTGTCACTGCCTCATTTTCACCAAAACAAAAATAAAATAATTTCAACAACAAATAAGTCAAGTGATAAGATTTTCATAAAATAAAGTACATCATTAGCCTAATGGCTGTCAAATGTTCAGGCACCCTTGCCCCAAAGGTGAAATCAAATAATATCTTGCAATTCAAATATTCGGGCACCCTTGCCCCAAAGGTGAAGTCAACAAAATAATGTTTGGGCACCTTTGCCCCCAAGGTGAAATCGAAATAATATCTCATAAGTTATTACAAATCTAAAGTCAAAAGATGGTGAAAAATTAGAGTTACATTATCATCTGCCCAAAAGAAAGTTTAATGCATAGAAGATGAATAAAATAACTCCATGTCATGTATGCTCATCATCCAAGTCATACACTCTAAACCATGCACGATCAAAGTTGGGTACCTAAAAATGATAGGGTGAACACACATGCTCGTAGGAGAACTATTCTACTAACGCTAGGTGTTTGAATATGATGCATGCACATGGAGGCAAGATATGTTCAAATGATGTTCATGTGCGAGTCTAAGTATCCAAGTCATAGAGGAAGGATTTAGAAAGTTTCAAAGTACCCAAGTGATTTCCAAGTACCCACCAACAACCCAAATGTTCAAAGTTCTCTCTAAGTACCCAAACACCACCCAAGTATCCATTTTATTTCGCCAAACCATCCAAGGTCATCCCACAAGACTAAAATCAAGTTTACATAGCAAGTTTCGACAAAACACAAAAGTTAGTTCAAAAATCTCATTTCTCACTTTTTTCATTGAAGAAAATCATCATTTCATTAATACTAAGGATTTAAATCCCTCGCCGGATTCCATAGGCTTGGTAGGTCGTTTTTCACACCAAAAATATATTTATAAAAGCAAGGAATTAACCTATATTCAGAAGAACAGTGGTTAAATCCGAGTGTCGATCTGCAGGGACAGATTGGCTAATTTACAATGGTTTCGATTAATCTCTAAATTAATTCTAAGAAAACAATTGATTGAGATTTGATTTTGAAAAGCTAATTAACTAAAGAAAATATAAATTAAATAAGATGAGGACGGTGAGAGAAAAAGGTCTTAGGGTTTCGAATCCACCCTAACTTTGCGACCAAGTAATTATATTAATTTAGAGAAATCAATTACCGAAACGACAATCACTCGCTAGAAGTTATAAGCCCTTGCAATATCGACAAGAAAATTGCATGCAATTGAAAATAGGGCATAACCTATCTTCGGTTGGCATGAATCGTCTTCGATTCTATAACTAATTAATCTGGGCATGACTCGTCTTCCCTGGGCATAGACTATCCTAATTCGCAATTTCACGCTCCAAGAAAACCGTTGCATAACTATGTATTTGCAATCATAGAAAACAAACACATAACACTAGATAGTAAAAATAAGATTGAATCATAAAAACAAGTCTCAAAGTTATACAATCGTCGTTTCAATAATCAAAATCCAAAATTAACATAAAAACATAGTTACTTGGTTAGGGTTTCATCTACACCCTAAGAAGATGATTAACCGGACATTGTCATGGAAATCATTGCTCCAATTACTTATGTCCTGCCCTGCTGCTTGCGGCTTTGTTCATGGTGCTTCCTAAAAGCCAGCTAAACTTTTCCTGATCTCGTGATCTCTGATATCCTCTCCCCCCCAAGCCACCTGCCTCCCTTTTATAATGTTATGAGTGGTTTGTTTTCCTAGCCAACTCCACTGCCTTCTATGTGCACCGAATAATCCCTCCTATGGAAGGCCAAAATTTCCTTCCTAATTGTTGAACCTTGGACCCCACTCATTCTTGTATCAGCCGAGGAAAAAGGAAGAAAAACTTCCTTTTAGTAGTGAACTCTAAATCCCAGTTGAAGATCAATAATTTTGGCCATTACTCCAATTCATAAACTCCTGTTTATTCCAACTACATGCGGAGTTTCCTTTTATAATACTTGACCGAATTAGTTGCAATTGCTAGTAGGACCCTCCACTTGAAGTAATCAGATCACAGGATTCATTTTGATATCAAATTATGCTCTTTTTACATTATAGCCTCCAAATACCTGCAACACGCAATACATGACATTATTCTCCAAGTAACGATAGAAATGGACCTAACAATGATAAATTAGGGGACGCTAATGTCAACATTTACGCGCCTATGAAGGCTCCGCGTGCCTCTGCTGGATTCTATAGGTTCTGCGTGCCTCTGTCGGAATCCATGGGCTCAGCGTGCCCCTACCGGATTTCATCGACTCTGCGTGCCTTTATAAAAATTTCACCAAATGATGACATTGGTTTGAAACATTTCATTTCCCAAACATTCCATTCAATTTCAATAACAAGTCCAATTTTTCCCAAGTTCATTTCATTTCTTTACATCTTTCAATAAAGGGTTACGCACACACCCCACACGCTTTCTAAAAGCCTTCAAACTTGTATGTGATATAAGATGACATATTTGTCTATAAAACCATAGTCCTCAAGTCAAAACATGGGTGAAAATAATGCCAAAAGGTCAATTATATGAAGTATTGAGAAGTCGGGGACCAAATGGAAATCAAAGGGTGGTCGAATGCCACCCAAAGAATAGAGATAGCTGCTGGAAATTACAAAGACAGTAGCTATGACCAGTAAATAGTGAAGATTTTCACCCATAAGGTGTGAAATTTCAACTCAATCACAAATGAGATAATTTAGGCACAACCTAGAGATGCTAGACAACAATTAAACATGGAAGGAGGTCAATTTCACTCCCAATTTCATCCAACAAGTAATATTATAGATCAAAGAATCTAAGTTGGGAAAACCCACACAATTTGGGGAAAACATGATTTTCCAAGAAATTGAAGCCAAGAACAAGATATGTGCAATAAATCAAAATGCAAAACCCTAGAGCTTGAGCTTCCAAACCCGAAAATACCCCATTCCAAGCTAAAACCAACACAACCTAAGCTTGAAATCACGTAGAAGAGAATATTTTATGATAAAACTTTGAAGTAATTTGATTTTGGCGGAGTTTTGAGTGTCACAATGGAGCAATTTTGAGAGAGGGAGTGGGGGGGGGGAGAGAGAGAGAGAGAGAGAGAGAGAGAGAGAGAGAGAGAGAAAGAGAGAGGAGTGAAATGTTTGCAAGCTTCTCCCACACACTAACTTGTATAACTCTTAATTACACCTCACACCCAAATGTCACGTGTATATAATATTTTACCACACCTCACTAATTTTACTCCCACACTTAGCCAATTAACATATTTCAACATTCCTCACAAAAGCCTAACTTTTATTTTCAAAAAGTAATTAAATTTTTTGGGTCTTTACACACTGTGCCAACAAAGCATGTTCCAGCATAATACTTATTTTCATAAACCAAACTTAAGTAAAGACTATAATTTATTTATGAAAATAAGGAAGTAACCCCATTTGAAAACAATGACATTTTCAGAATTTTGAAATTCTAATCATCTCAAAATCTCATCCCCCCATTTTTAGTATGAAACCAAAAAATGGCACATTTTTCTCTGAAGAAAATGGGTGAAAAATGACTATTTCTTACTCAAAAATAACTTCCAATTGTACCCTTATGATTAGAAAAATCCAAGGAACAATTAGCGGAACTTTTTATCGGCCAAATCGAAACTTCTCCAAAAAGCGATTTTTTTATACAGGTCCTTACATGAATGATCTAATAGAGTCTAAAGGGTGGGGAAAAGAAGTCGGCAATAGTAAATCCTTATTTTACGAAGCTACCCTAGGTTAAGCATTGAAGACGTTTGACCAGCCGGTGGAATCAAGAAGTTTAGATCCGTTGCTTTCTCCTTGGTGTTGTATTTGGTGCCGCAATTCTATTTATTGTGCTTAAATTTATGGCTTAATGTCAGTAACGATATTGTGGACGCACCTCTAGAGGGGTCCTCAAATCGATTCAGAGTCGCCACCCGGGTTTTAAGGAATTGTCCCCGAGGAACCGAACTCGATTGACTTGTGCCTCATTCAATGGATAAGGATTACTGACCCGTCATCACCATACTATCTTAGGTTCGGGAGCTCAGTTACGAGAGGGTAAGGGTTTTACGGTACCCCCTCGCCCAGTTCGAAGACCAGTCTCTATTTGACTTTTGTGGGATTATACAAGAAATGTATGCAACTCAACTTTGAACAAGTACAGGAAATGGGGGTGGGAGCCATATAATGATGATAAACATGCTAATGGAATATGGTGTATGCTTGTGCGTTGTAATCTACATGAGCGATGATGAAGGTGAATAAACATGAACTACATACGACAATAAGTAGCAAGAGAATGACATTAGTATACATTAAACAAAGACTGAAAATTAGAAATAACATGAATAATACACAAAACAGGCTAAACTATTCTAATCCATTGACATGAGCTCTAGCGCTCAAGGTGTGAGTTCGAGCGCTCAATCCCCTCTCACCCACACATGCTTATAATGCTTTTAAAGATTCTGGTTTGATGAAAACCTGACTCAACCACCATTGTTTACTCAAAAACAACATTTGAATCATTGAACAAAATGACATAATCACATAATCATGGGTTTAAACTCATTCATGGACCAAAATGAGGCAAACAATAGAGAGGGAATGAAGTTTCAATACTTTAAAACTTTGCAGAACACTCAAAAAATCAAAAGCAAGCTAAAATGAGAGAATGATTTGATTGGACCAAGAGACAGTTTGAGCGCTCAATGTGTGATGTCATCAGGGTTTGAGCGCTCAGTGTGTGATGTCATGGTTTGAGCACTCAAACTAGGGGTTTGAGCGCTCAAAGTGTCTTGAGCACAGAGGTTTGGCTTGGCTTATTTGAGTAGTTTGAGGGGTATTTTGGTCATTTTAGTTGGTCTAAGGTTGTTCTTGGAGGGTTTAGAATGGTTTAAGGTGGTTTGGTAAGTTCAAGCTTTGTTCTTATTCTTGAGGTATGCACGATTGGTCTATATCATCATCGGGAAACACTTGATAAGTTTTGGGGTGTCTACAGATATATTAATGTAATATTATGACATAATGTAGTGATTAATGTTCAAACTTTTACTTTATTGGAATATGAAGTTGTAGTATGGTAGTGGAACCATGATTTTGGATAAGTCTGTTCTAGTTTGATCATTTTGAAGACTAGAGTACTTCAATGTTTGGAGGAATGGAAGATGAATGCTAGTCCTCTTTGCTTAGATTAAAAAAGAAGAAGATAATCTACCATATGTATCGTGTCGTGTCCATATCCAAGGACTATGCTGGAAAATGGGAGTCTGAATGCAAAAAGTCTACCATATGTATGTATGCCAAGAGTCCTTTCTTATCAGAAGGAAAATGGCGGGGATCTTTTTATTTTCTCTGTTTCCTTTTTTCCAATGAAAAACATTGTCTAGTAGTGTTTGGTTCTTTTTACTTCTTTGCAATGGAAAATAATTGTGTGCGAGCGTGCCAGAGAGAGTTTCAATCTCCTCCCTCAGATTAACTTTGGAAAACCAAACCTAATCAGGCGATTGTGTTTTGTTGGTTCAATTACCTCAATTAAGAGGATTTTTCTTAATAAGTGAAGAAATGCAAACCAATAAACTTAGGAAATCAAAGAACAATAAAGAAACAAGACACTTCGATTAACAAATCAAAGATAATCTTACTTCGAAATTGTCTCCAACTTCAAATACAGAGTAACAGAACTTCGAACAAGTGATTATTGCAAGAACAACCAAGATAGGGGTGATTGTTACAAGAACAATCGAGATAAATCCTAATCTACTTCCTAATCTACTTCGAACTGTGTTCGAGATCCTAAACTACTTCGAACTGAGTTCGAAATCCTAAACTACTTTGCCAATGAACAAACCAAGCATCAGTTTTTTGATAGTTGTTTGTTGAAGATTTGTCCGGGGTTTTCACTCTTCAATTTCTTCTATTTATAGACGTTGCTCGTAGTTTGAACTTCCCGCTCCATGAATTTGAATCTAGCTTGCTTCGAACTCCAACTTCCACTCTGATAGTTGGCAGTTATTCTTCCTTCACGTCTGAATTTGAATTTTCCCTTCTCCTAGAAGCTTTAAA
Organism: Vaccinium macrocarpon; assembly: GCA_022606695.1. Taxonomy (NCBI): domain Eukaryota; kingdom Viridiplantae; phylum Streptophyta; class Magnoliopsida; order Ericales; family Ericaceae; genus Vaccinium; species Vaccinium macrocarpon. Next base: position 22,234,085 of record CM040179.1, read on the forward strand.
ATGCGCGTTGGCTTAACAAACTCAAATGATAGCGTGTTTAGGGAAATAAGCGCTTCCCGAAGTATTCCACGTGTTCTAAGCGCCAATCGCCTTGTTTTCTCAAGTTTACGCGTGGAGCTTGTGCGTTTAGCAGTTGATATCATGGCTTCGAGGCCAATCTTTATTTTAGTAATGGTTTGTAACTGCCAATAACACCTTTCTAAATTGAGAAGCAATACTACATCGTATTCGGTGCATTTTATCTTATTAATCCAGTGTGTCTTCATTGACGAGTAATTGCCAACGTTTGGCACTTTTGATTACGTGTCAATTAATCATTGGATTGGTTAAATTTATATGTAAACATACCCCCCACATTAACATCTTTGTTCAAAGGATTTGAATAAGTGTTAATGTGTGCTTTTCTACCGCCGCCAATTCTCGTAAGCTTCCAAAGCGAAGTTATTGGCGATTCTATTCACATCCCGCGATCACGGTTATCAATAAATCTCTTCGTTCTTATGAGAGATTCATGGATAGTGGGCAGTTAACACCCACGTTCTCTATTTTGCCAGAATTTGAATCGTTTTAAACTAAAATTCTGCTTATAAAAAGACTTAATCACTGGTAAAAATCAATTACCAATTTTCTTTGTAAACCGATTGTCATCTGAGTTCAACCATGGCTGATATTTCTAGCACTCAAAATGCCTTCGAAAACTTGGTTCTTAATGACCCAATTTCTGCTGACACTAGAAACATTGTGACGCCAATTGTTGGTGAGATTCGAAGGGATCGATCTTATATAGTGGCTCAAGTAGAAACTTCTGGGCCCATTGACCCATGGAATTCTCCATCTCCTCCTGCTCATAAACCCTTTCTATGGGGTTTACCATCTGAGATAGTGGTGGTAAGAATGGATGACCCTGTTGGCTATAAAGGTTGGAGCCACTATCGCTCATTAGCTATGAGCAAATATTTATCCCCTTTCATCGAGGCGAGATCCCAACATAATCTTTGCTTGCGGCCTCATTTGCCACTTGTTTAACTCCTGGCTTCTTTAAAGTCCATGAAGACGAAAGGTCAGGCTTTGCTGGGTATGGAGAGCTTAAGCAGAAGGCCAGTACTCAATTTATATACTGGTTGCATGAGGTTCGAAGGCCTCATTTCGAAGGAGACTTCATTGATCCTGCCAATCTTTCCCTTCGAGACCTTCCCGAGAATACGGATTGGTTTGAAGAGCTAAAGAATATCAAGTTCGACCTTACTCCTTATCATGCTAACCTTTCTTATTCTCTTTATCCCCACTCTGATTCCCTCAAAGCCAAAGAGCTACTGGCTGCTTTTGCTTTTTTGGATGTAGGTATTCTTGAAGAGGATGTACCTTTTAAGAACTTTTTATGGGCTTGCGAAACTCTCCAATATAATAGTCAAGCTAGCCCTTTTCTTCACTTTTTCGAGAAACTTCCTGCGCTTGAATGTGGATGAGGAATAACACTGCTTCGTTTGGGTTTAATCAAGATCTTCATGATTACGAAGTACTTCATGATCAAATCTCCAAACTTCATAAAAAGGTGGAGAACTTGAAAGGACGTTCCTTCGAAATGCCAACTGACGTTTCTAAGAGGCTTCGAAGTAGGTTTAAAAGTCATATGAAAAGAAATGCTCTCAAATTGGCCAAGTTCAAAGTCAAAGCCAAGACCCTGGTTTTGAAAATCAGGTCATTGATTGAGAAGAAGCTCAAAATTGATGAAGAAAATAAAGTTAGAATGATGGAAAAGGAATTTTTTAGTTTTACTTGGGCAAGATTCCATGCCTTAGTGACTTGGAGCTTTCCTCATTATTTCCAAGTCATCCCTACTCCAACAGCTGCTTCACCATCAGTAGATGCTTAGTTTCCTTTGTGCAATAGGATTTTATAGCATGTACTTTCCTTCTATCTCAAGTTCCAATGAAATATTAGTTCTTTCTATGGCTTGTTATGTACTCTTAAATGCTTTTCGAAGCACTTAATTATGCTTTAAACCAATTCGAACTCTTAAAAATAAATTAATAAAGAATATTTCATGAGAATAAACCAAAAGTGGTTCGAAGCATGAAATAATTCGCAAGTTGGAAGTAATCGTCAGTAAAAATTAAAATAAAATTTGGGCCAAAAATGAGTATAGGCCCAATCACTTTTAGAAAACAAATATTCGGCCCGAAACGCTGTACCGTTTCCTCGTAACGTATAAATCTAGGGCTTGGAACATTTTCATTACACGTTCAAAATTTCAAAACGCTTTGCTCTCCCTCTCTTTCTCTCTCACCCCTGCATCCATGGCTTCTGAAAGTGAGTTGTCGAAAGGTACTCCTTCCTTCGTGCTTAGGAGTTTGGTTACCAAAGAAGTTCTGAAATCTAGGTCAGGTTCTGGTCAGTTGCACAATCGTACTTATGTCGAACATCCCGCTGCGAGTAACATCCAAATTCTTGGACCAGCATTTCTTGACCTCCCCTTGGCATTCACAGCATGTTATCCCTTTCTCGAAGGGAGTGACCTTGTGAAAGACAGACCTTTGGACTTTTCCAACTAGGCCAAGAAAAATTTTATCTGCTGGCTGAACTATGATAAAGAATGGGAAGAGTGGACCATCCGAATGGTTAAAGCTAAAGGGAGAGAGTTAGAAGCTGTTGGGTTGTCACATGCAATATATTTGCTTCGAAATGGTATCTTGCAAAACCCTTCACTTATACACACTGCTTTGGCTTTCTGGGACCCATCATTCAATTGTTTCAGGTTTAACTGTGGCATGATGGCTCCCACTGTTTTAGATGTATCCTTCCTTATTGGACTTCCTCCATATGGTACCCACTTTGATATTGCTTCATACACGGAAGTTCCACTTCTAACTGAAATTGAGTACGCTGGAAAAAATACTTCTTATAGCAAATTTCTAGATACTAAAAGGAAATACTCAGATGAGGTTTCTAACAAAGAATTATTTGCATATATTTGGTATACCTTATGCAAGATGGTCTTCTGTCATGGAGGTAAGAAAATGGTACTCAAGTTCGCACCTCTGGCCTATGCTCTTTCACAAGGGGAAACCATTGATTTGGCTTCTTATTTCTTAGGCTATGTTTACAAAATAGGGTCTGATAATCATGCCAAGCCGCTTTATCAAAACTTAGGAGGTCCCCTCTGGTTCCTACAATTATGGTTGTTAGCTTACTTTCCAGACCACAAGGTTGCAGAGAGGTATCCTCTTAGTGTTCATGGGGATAAGTTCATCATACTAGCTTTGACTCCCCTTACCCTGGTAGGGTATCTTCAATATTTTTATCAACTGAAAGAAGACAAAGAAGCAGGTGATTTCTTGCCTTTTCACAACTGGGATGTTGGGCCAAAGTGGATATACAGGCTGATGACACAACGCGGTAGTTCTGCTTATCATGAAGCATGGGCAAGTATTCTTCTATCGAGGGAAATTATCATAGGGGCTTTTGTGGGTGGTTGCGCAGACAAGCCCATCTTTGAAATTCCACGCCACCTTTCAATTTGCTAGGCAATTTGGATTGGTACAAGCCATTCCTTGCCCTTACCACAGTGAACTCAATATTGTTCTTTTCGCAGAAGCAAGATTGATAAAAATCACATTGCACGTCTCAATGCTTTGAATTTAAAAGAGTTACGGATCGAGCCACCCGTACATGTTTCGATGGTTTATGAGCCCCTCATCCAAAATTCTCTAGGTGGTGGCACAATGCTTTCTGAGTTATACCTCAAGACTGCTTTTTGTCAAAGCTTTTGCCAGAGAAATTGGTATTGGAATTGAATAAATAACCCATTCTGATTTGATATCAGATGATGGTTTTGGGATAGACTCAAGAAGCACATCTCGATCAAATCAACAAGAAGAAGAAGCACCAGAAGTACAGTCCTCTGTCTCAATGCCTATTGCTTTGGATATCAAACCCCTCAGGGTTGTGCCATATATGGTGACTAGATCACAACAACAAAGTACTGCTCATATTCCTTCCTCTCCATCAGGTAACCTTTTGATGACTTGTGTGATTATCCTAACTTCGAAGTCTTTTCTGCCTCTTACCTTATGATTCAATTCACAGAATCTACCTTGAAGAAGAAGACTAGGAAAGAATCTATTCCAGCTCCTGTTCCTCCAATTTCGAAGCCAGGTAGATCTTTAACCGTTAAATACTCATACTGACATTCGAATCTCCTCTTGCTAGGTGTTTTACCTCCTTTCGTTCTTTTGAACAGGTAGAAGAAGGAAAAACATCTCAGAGCAAGAAGTTACTCCTGAAAGAGTAAAACTTGTCGAAGCTCATGAAGTTTCGAAGAAGAGAAAGTATGTCTTGGTTGAGGAACCAGAGGCAGAAGAGAGAGAGGATGTCATGATAAGCCAGATTATAAAAGGTAAATTTTATAAATTCACCTTCATTATTCCTCTTCTATCCTCAAATTCATGTGTTCTCATCTTCGAGTAATATCATTTTAGAGAAAATAGCCACAAAAAAGCCTGTTAAAGCTTCGAAGGCTTTTTCAAAGTCAGCTCAAGACATTCCTGTCGAGGTTCAAAAGTCAGCTGGTCTACTACTGAAGTCACTGAAGCTTCCAAGCCTACTTCAGTTATCACAAGGAAAACTGCTCTTTATGTTGTTAAGACATCTGCTGAAATGGCACAAACCTTAGTGCATGACATGTCTCCTCCTGTCATCAGCATTGTAGCAAGAGCTCTGGCCTCAGAAAGCATTCGAAGTGAGCCTATCAGAATATCCACAGAGGCAAGCTTTATTGCAGAGATCAATACTGAGCAGGCCGAGGAAATAGCTGGAAAAACTATTCCTGATCAACTTCTAGATACCAATATGCCCACTGATCAAATCCCACCAGAACCATCTCATCCATTTGAGGTAATCATATCTTACTTCGAAGACTTAAGCCTAAATATGCTTATGTACTCTTTTGACAGGAAATTGGTGCTTCTGCTAGCACCATTGTTGGTGATCCTCTTCAATTGGAGCAGTTCAAACAAAATTGAGTGATTTCTATAATAGAATCACCAATCCCAAAGCTCCAATCCCTTCTCCAGAATCTCCTATCATCCAACTCAAGGTTGAAAAAGGCTCATCTGCATCTGAGTTGGTCAAACCTACTTTCTTACCAGAAGAGATTCAGGAGTTGAGGGAGATTCTCCAACAATTCTCAAGATTAAACTTTGAAACCATTGCTGAAGGGGATCTGAAGATGTATTTGAGCATTTGCTGTCAAGCTGCTTGGGTTTTGAAGCCTGCCTCTCAAGAGCTACATGCACAACTTTTGACCAAGGCTTCTGAATTCCAAGTAAAAGCCCTTCAACTCTGTGAAATCCAAGAGAGACATCTTCAAAGACAGAGTTGGAAGACATCTTTAGCCAATGCAGAAGATGAAGCATAGACTGTAATTTCCTCCTATGATCAAGATGCTGCTAAGCTACATCAGTTGAAGGAAGAAGAGGCTCGACTTGAAGAGGCTTTATTCGCAGTCAGAGGGGAGATTGCTCAAACCACTTCCCACATGCAAACTTACATGAGCAAGGCTTCTTCAACAGTTGAGACTATAAGAGAACTTAAGAATCAACTGCAAAGAACAACTGATCTAGGAGATGTGTATGAATTTGTGTGTAATAAGGGTGCTTCTGTACTGGTTAGTTTAATAGACACAATTGTACAACTTATGAATTAATCAATGAAATATTTTTGTTTTCCAATCTCATAGCTGTTCATTTGCTTGGAATGTTAATCTCATTGTTCGAACTATGAGTTCCAACCAATACAAATCTGCTTGTGCTTAATGCTTACCTTGATCAGCACAATCAATGAGAGATGAACTACTTTATAGTTTTTATCTTTTGTTAAAGGACTCCCATATAGTTGGGACGTAGGCCTTTAAATATCTCCCATTAATCTTTCTTCTATGGACATAACCATTCAAATCCTTTAAATGATATGCCCCTCTTCTAAGGACTCTATGAATTTGGAAAAGTCCCTCCCAATTTGGAGCCCATTTCCCGAGTCCTTGCTTTCTTTCTTTGATAGGCAACACTACTTTCCATACTAAGTCTCCTATATCAAAGCTTCGAATAGCCACTCTCTTATTATAACTTCTGGCTACCCTTAATTTCTGCAGCAAGATCTGATTTAGAGCTTTAATTCTCTCTTCATCTATTTCTTCGAGCTCCATATACATTGCTTGGTGGTATGCTCCAATATCCAGTCCATTCTGGGAAGCAACTCTTTGTGACTTCACCACAATCTCCATTGGTAAAACAACATCATGCCCATAAGTTAAAGCAAAAGGAGTAACTCCAGTACTGGTTCTTTTAGTGGTTCGATATGCCCATAACACATTTAATAGCAAATTTGGCCATTCTTCTGTGTTCCTATCAACCATTCTTTGGATGCCTCTTTTGATAATCTTGTTGGTTGATTCAGCCTGACCATTTGATTGAGCATAATATGGTGTAGAGTTAATCAAGGACACTCCATGAGAGGCTGCAAAAGTTTTCACTGTTCTGCCTTCGAAAATGGATCCATTGTCTACTGTTATAGTTTCTGGAGATCCAAACCTATAGATGATATTCTTAATGAACTCAATCACTTGCTCTTGAATCATTTTCTGTCTTTGGAATGAAAATTGCTTTCTCTTTGGAGATTACTTCTGGTTCTTTTGTTGCATTTACCATAATCATGAAATCTTCCTCCTCTTCCTCCTTTTGGATCTTGGAAATTAAAGCTCCCCAACTATCATTCCAACCATTATCATATGTGAGATTATATTCCTCATCACTTGATACATCAATAACCTCTATAGGAGCAACTGTTGGTTGTAATGCTCTTCGAACTGGTGAGCAATCTGGTCCAAAAGGTCCAAAGTTAACAAATGAAGGAGTTACCATGTTAGTTTGGACTTCAGGTAAAGTCCCAAACTAAATGGTACTTTTTTCCTACATTGGTAGCTCTGATCCAACTTCTGATGTGTTCATTTTTTCAGAGAACTCTGCTATAGAAGTTTCCATAAGGGAGAATGTTTCAACAGGAGAGGAATTTGTCCCTCCACCTTCTTCTTGGTCCACTATCATGGCTTCTAACAAGCCAGATTGATAGCTTGCAAAGGAATTTGGAGAAGTTGGATTATCTTGAGGTACTTCACTGTCCATTCTTGCAGCCAAGCTTTCTAGAGTTTCTCTTTCTGATTGAGAAAACCCCCTTCGAAGAGATTCTTCATAATCTTCTCTTCGAAGTCTATTAAACCTTGGGTTGAATTTATTACCCCCATTAGGATTCTCCATGGAGGCATATTCCTCCATTTGGAAACTGGTATACCTACTTTGCAGTTTCCTCTTCTGTGTTCTCGTCAACATAGGAATCATTTGAGGTGCCTTGGTCTTTGGATCTCTAACAACTACCCATTGACCAGTAGGAGCACTGGGAGGTTTAACCATTTTGTTCCCTATTTTAGCAGAGGTTCTACATTCTTGGAAGAGTTCTGGTTTAATCTTTTTCAGAAACCAATCAGGAACCCCTTTCACCAAAGTAAATTGCTCCTCTTCTCCTCCATTTTTTTGGCCCATTAAGGCCTTCCCAGTGTTAACCTTCTTCGAAGGAGGATAATCCCTCTTCGAAGCTGGTGGGACTGGACTAGAAGGTACATTTCTCTTTGAAATAGACCAAGGCCTCTCATTTCTTCCATGATTTGGATTAATCCAAGGCTTTCTTTCATTGTTTTGATCCAAGGCTTTTCCTTCCATCCTCTTTGGAAAGAAATCAACCCCCTGTCTATCCAAATCCTTGAAGATCAAATAGTTGGCCCTGCATTCCATGCACAAACATTCCAAAAAGGATGCTTCAAGTATGGGAAGATGGGATTGCTTAAAGCCCTTGCTAGAAGAACTTCCTGGTGAAATATTTTAACGGTAGGTCTTTCCATCACTATTTTGAGGTTGGCCAACTTTTGACTTTCCTTTGCTAAATTGCACTGAGTTCATTTCTACTTGCACCTGCTTGTTCTGCCACATTTCCTTGACAGTTTTAGCCAGAGATGTTGGCACATTAGTGTTACTTGATCCACTTCTTCAATTTTTGGAAATGGATCAGTATCAATTCCCATAGCCTTTTGTGGAAACATGATCCTTCCTTTCTTGATCTGCTCCTGAATCCTATCACGGAAAACATTACAATTTTTAGTGGAATGAGTCCAAGAAGCATGCCATTTGCAATAACTTTTCCCTTTTATTTCTTCCAAAATTGGAAGTTTAACATTTTCAGGAAGTTTGATAAACTTTTTCTTCAAAAGGTAATCAAAAATTTCATCTGCCTTTGAAATATCAAATGAATAAATCTTACTAACTGCTTTCTTGTTAGTTCTTGGTACTATAGAAGAATCCTTTCGAACTAGACAGTCACACACACAAGGCTCATGCTCAACAATTTCAACAGCATCAATCTCATAAATGGGTTCTTTATAATAGGTTGAGTAAGAAGAGTTATTTCTATCAACATCCTCTTCTAACAAAGACTCATATCTTGATGTTTTGTAAGTTAAATCAACCAAATCCCTGAATTTAGTAGAATCGAACTTTTTCCTAAGTTCTCTACTTAAGCCGTCTTGTGCTATTCTTACAAACTCAACCTCTGGTAATTGAAGTTTACACTTATTTCTGGCCCTTTTAAACCTAGCAATAAATTGAGTAGCCTTCTCATCAGGCCTCTGCTTTAATCTTGCTAAATCAGCCATAGTAACTTCAGGCTCAGTTAAAATTGTGCATGGAATAATTCTTCCATCCTTTGCCAATTTGGAACTGACTCTGGTGTCAAGTTAGAATACCAATTAAAGGCCGTCCCTGTGAAAGAATTAGAAAACAATTTCAACTTAATGAACCCATTATTGCCTAGTTCTCTACACTGAGCAGTGAATCTAGCAATATGCTTAGTTGTGGATTGTTTTTCATCTCCATGGAACAAAGTGAAATCTGGGATTTTAAACCCCCTAGGGACTTCGAACTGTTTATCTATCCATTCTGGATAGGGTTTTCTATAAATTTGAGTTTGTATCCCCCGGTTCAAGGGTCCATAAACTTCTTGCATAAGACCCAATATTTCATCTCGAAGGGTTGGATGTTCCCCCAAAGGTACCTTTGAACTAACAGGTGGTTCCCAAGTGACATTTCTAGGCATGTGGTCTTCTAGAATCCTCTGATAAGGATCATCAAAAGGCCTAGGTTGCTTGAAACCTCTTTCCTGCTTTACAAAAGGTTCATAAAGATAGTTTGAATGTACCCTTCCCATTTCTGGTATCCCTGAATACTTAGGAATTCCAACCTCTGGATTAGGCCTTTTTGCACTAGTCCTATCTTTTTCATTAAAATGATTTCTAGGGGTATACATATACTCATCAAATCCATAATCATAATTTCTGAAACCTTTCTCCTCATGTACACCATCAAAGTTGGGTTCGAATGAGATATTAGTGTTCTGCTTGAACACTTTCTTAGGTTTAGGGATTTGATAATCATGATTTTTTGCAGGTTCATGCCAAGATTCTGGTATGTCCTCTACATTTATGGGCTTTTTACCAGGCCTTGACCTGAATTTGCTTGTGTTAGCCTCTCCTTTATCCTTCTTAAATGAGGGCAAATGATCACTTTTAAGCCCTGATTGCTCTTCCAATTTTAGTAATATAAGCTTTTGGGTCTGAGCCAATTCTTTAAATGTAGAAATCATTTCAATAAAGTGGTTAGATGACACATTCCCTCCAATCTCTAGATTCTTTGGGTCATCACCTTGCACAGTTTTGTTTTTCCTAGTATTCATTCGATAAGTCTAGCCAATTCCCATATTTAAGTCTTGACCAGCACAAATCTCTGGTCCTACTTGAAAGCCTTCGATTTGTTCATTCTCTTTAGAATTACCATTGTTCTCATCTTCCGGCGTTTGGCCAGCCTGAGAATCATCCACTTGCTTCCTAAGTTTTGGAGCCATTTAACACTTTCTGGAGTCCCACCGGGCGTGCCACAAAAGATGTGTTTGGCTCTTTTCACTTCTTTGCAATGGAAAATAATTGTGTGCGAGCGTGCCAGAGAGAGTTTCAATCTCCTCCCTCAGATTAACTTTGGAAAACCAAACCTAATCAGGCGATTGTGTTTTGTTGGTTCAATTACCTCAATTAAGAGGATTTTTCTTAATAAGTGAAGAAATGCAAACTAATAAACTTAGGAAATCAAAGAACAATAAAGAAACAAGACACTTCGATTAACAAATCAAAGATAATCTTACTTCGAAATTGTCTCCAACTTCAAATACAGAGTAACAGAACTTCGAACAAGTGATTATTGCAAGAACAACCAAGATAGGGGTGATTGTTACAAGAACAATCGAGATAAATCCTAATCTAATTCCTAATCTAATTCCTAATCTACTTCCTAATCTACTTCGAACTGTGTTCGAGATCCTAAACTACTTCGAACTGAGTTCAAAATCCTAAACTACTTTGCCAATGAACAAACCAAGCATCAGTTTTTTGATAGCTGTTTGTTGAAGATTTGTCCGGGGGTTTTCACTCTTCAATTTCTTCTATTTATAGACGTTGCTTGTAGTTTGAACTTCCCGCTCCATGAATTTGAATTTAGCTTGCTTCGAACTCCAACTTCCACTTTGATAGTTGGCAGTTATTCTTCCTTCACGTCTGAATTTGAATTTTCCCTTCTCCTAGAAGCTTTAAATCTGCACGTTGGCTTAACAAACTCAAATGATAACGTGTTTAGGGAAATAACTGCTTCCCAGAAGTATTTCACGTGTTCTAACTGCCAATCGCCTTGTTTCTCAAGTTTACACGTGGAGCTTGTGCGTTTAGCAGTTGATATCATGGCTTCGAGGCCAATCTTTGTTTTAGTAATGGTTTGTAACTGCCAATAACCACCTTTCTAAATTGAGAAGCAATACGACATCGTATTCGGTGCATTTTATCTTATTAATCCAGTGTGTCTTCATTGACGAGTAATTGCTAACGTTTGACACTTTTGATTACGTGTCAATTAATCATTGGATTGGTTAAATTTATATGTAAACAAGTAGGCCATAGAGTGAAACTAAGATGGTGGAATTTCAAGATGTGAGAAACCATTATTTTGTGTTTTTTTGTTTCTTTTGGTACTTGTAGTTTGTCGTGGCTTTTAAGAATTAGTTCAATTTTTTGGAAAAACTGAAATGAAGTCTCTCTTTTTCAACCTATCTCTCTTCTTGCCATTTTCAACATGTCTTTTGGATACATGTTCGTGTGGTGTCATGTTCGTATCCCATATTTGTATGGAGTCTCATTAGAATTTCCACCATGTGTAATGGAGTCCCACCAAAATTTATAGTAGCAACAAAAAAGGAGAAGGAATTGAACAAGTTCATTATGGACCAAAATACAATTACTTTCATAAGCAGCAGCAAGAAGGAGCTTGATCAAGGACAACAACAATAGCGCAAAACAATTTCATATGTTCATGGATATTACTCACGAGAATGGCACCTTTTGCTTCAAATAACAACACAAAATAAATTCATTCAACATAACCCAATTACAAGCATGATTTTGCTAAAAAAAGATCCTCAAATCCCTAAATTTGCCGAGCAAAAAAAATCCATAGTTTCAAAGCAATCTCTTTGTAACAAATCACCCACCAAAGATCATTCCAGCACGATTCATTAGTCTCATATATGATGAACAAAGAGAGATAGATAAGTTTCTAACAACGAATCTGGGGTGGGTGCTATACGATAGGTGTTGTGCGGCAAAACTACGTTATTTTGCTTGTTTTTTGTGCACACTTCCAAAACTTCCAAAGGCCTTGTTTTGAGGAAGAAAAAACCATTACAAAGTGTCTAAACCCAAAGTAACTAAACCCAAAACTTGAAGTGCCTAAATCCAAGTGTCTAAACCTACTATACCCTACACCAAAGAGTCAAATCTCCTAAAATTGAACCCCAAAATTAAACTCCACATTTAACTCTCCAAACAAGGCCATTGGATATACTAAGAAAATTAGCAAAACGACGTAGTTTTGCCGTACAACAAAAAAAAGTTCGCAAAAAAAAAAAAATCATGAAAACCATTGCAAAGTGAAAGATATAAGCAATTAGAAATAGCATGGATTTCAAAAATAAATCAACAATTGCGGACGGAGGGACTATATTACATCGGTTAATATTTGAAAAAGTAAACTTGTTAAAAGAGCTGGAGCATATCTAGATCTGACGTGTTTTTTGAAATCCATATATATTTGAGTCAAAAGATTCAGGGTATGTTTTCTTCAATATATCTGGAACACATTTTTGTTTTTACTCAGATGTAATGTTTATATGGTTCAAAATGGCACAATTGTAAATAATAATAAAGTGAAAAAAATTAAGAAAAAATTGGCATAGATTTGGGTACGAAAATTGGTAAATTTGATTTGGGTAGAAAAGATGGTATGTCATTGGAGATGAATTTTTAGTGCTTTTACTGAAATACTAAATTTGAATAAAAAAAAGTAGGATACAGATTTGAAGATGCTATATCGATCAAAAAATAAAAGAAAGAAAAAAGAATGAAGATGCTATAACACATAAAATTAAGTTTAACAACTCCCTTTTTTTTTTTTAGCGAAAAGATGATCCTAGTTATATTAATCCAAAAAAATTACAACTAAAACAAAAAAACCAAATAAAAAAAAACAAACAATAACGGCGGTGCCATGGAATTTAGAGTGATAAGCTTGTTCCCATTGTAATCGGACAATATCGAAAGATTGGAGTGGGATCAGTAGCTGCACACGCCTTCACCATCGCTGTCGAAGAGCTTGAAATTTCATTGCCAAGGTGGATCGAAGTCGCAGATAAAACCATATCTGGTCTATGTAGTCCAAAAATTTGGAGAGAGAGAGAGAGAGGTTCCTTAACCACTTCTCATCCATGGTGGAAGGAGATGATTTGAGAAGGGAGGAGAGGAGAACGAGAGGCCAAAGTAGAAAGGGGACTGAGAGGGAGGAAGAAGAAATAAATATGAAGAGGGGAATATGAATATGAGAAGAAAGGGAACGTGGGGGGTGACGGGTAGGGAGGGGGAACCAATTCCCTGAACTCTCTCTCTCTCTCTCTCTCTCTCCCTCTCTCTCCAAAGACAACTTCTTTGGATGGTTAACAAATTACCATGAGATAAGAAAGAGAATTGGTTAGATTTGGGGAGAAAGCGTAAGACCCAATCAAAAATTATTTGGGTTAATTTCACTAACCTCGCATGAGGTTTCTGACAAATACACTGACCTCTCATCTTCTTTCTGAAATTCCAATGCCCTCCCTTGCTTTTGAAAACAATTGTCACTTACCTCCCCTGCCTTAACTTTTTGCTTAACGGTGTTAATTTTGTTGGTGAAATGACGTTAATGCCCTTAAATTTGAATTTAACTTTTTTTTTTGGGCTTGTCTGAGATTATATTGCATAAAAATTTTGAAAGGCATGAAAAATAACTTAATTATTTACTTTTTTCTTAGAACTTTATTTTATTTGACACAAAATTATTATTATTTTTAATATTTTCCTTCCCACTAGATATATTTTCACATTTTGGTAATAAAAACAAGAGTATCAATAATCATCTAAGCCCATTGCTTGCATTGATGGTTTTATTATTATTATTATTATTATTATTATTATTATTATTATTATTATTATTATTATTACTATTATTATTTATGTTTCTTTATCTTTCTCTAAATCTAAAGCTCTAACTAGACTTTTTTTTTTTATTATCTAACTACATACATTTATTTATTTATTTTTTTGCATTAGAGGTAATAATGGTCTAAAATAATATTTACCTGTTTAAGTAGGGGTGTTATAACATCATTTTATTGCTTTTAGCAAAGTTATTCTCCCTCCATCCTAAATATGCACAACCTAAAATAGCTTTTAAGCTAATATAGGGAGCCAACTCCCCCAAAAACTCAAAAAATTAGGCTACCTATTCTCCCTCAACAAATTATTTTTGCTGCTGTACCTACTCAAATTTGAGTAGGCACTATTCACTAACCTTTCTTTCTTTATTTTTTTCCTTTACTTTTACCGGGTTCTATGGAGAGAGAGAGAGAGAGAGAGAGAGAGAGAGAGAGAGAGAGAGAATAGTTATTTGGTTGTGTTTAGTTAGATAATTTAGTTTAGTTTTGATGATGTCAGTAGGTGTAATAAGTAGATTGAGATAGAGAGAGAAATGAGGAAAATGATGATGTCATCAAAACTAAAACTAAAACTAAACAGGAAAACGAACAAGGCCAGTACTTCCCTGGACAAAGAACAACTCCCAAGGTGGGGAGATTGGTTTTTTAGGAGAAAAGTTTTTTTTAATAGACTTAAGGGGAATAGTTTAATATAATAAAGTTTAGATAAATGGCTTGATGTTGTGAGTTTGGTGCGAAATGCTTGTTTCTCCTTAACGGAAAAGAAACGTAAAAAGGTAAAAATAAATAAAACCATCAATGCAAGTAGTGGGCTAAGGTGATTATTGATTTTTTTTTTATTATCAAAATGTGAAAATATACCTAATGGCAAGTAAAATATTAAAAATAATAATAATTTTGTGTCAAAGAAAAGAAAGTTCTAAGAAAAAGTATATAATCAAAATATTTTTTTTATGCATTTTGAAATTTTTATGCAATATAATCTCAAATAAGGAAAAAAATAAAGCCAAATTCAAATTTCAGGGCATTAACTTCACTTTACCAACAAAATTAACACCGTTAGGCGAAAAGTAATTGCAGAGGAGGTAAGTGACAATTATTTTCAAAAGTAAGGGAGGGTAGTGGAATTTCAGAAAGATGAGGGGACGTCAGTGTATTTGTCATAAACCTCATGGGAGGTCACCCAAATTTTTTTATTATAGGAGTAGTAATTTTCTCCAGTTTCTCACCAAAATATTCAATCCACATGTGATTTTGCTAGAAATCATAACTTTTTTTTTCTTCTCTCATAAAATCCTTCAATTCGAATTGACTGTAGTATTTCGTTTTTGCTAAAAGTGCTAAATAAAGTAAAATTGCTAAAAATAGCTTATGTACGTGAGAAGATGCTTGTCTTGAAATCCGTATTTAACACTTTCTATTTGATAAAATTTGATAAAATCAACATTTGCTAAAACCAGCAGTTGATTTTTTTTTTGGTACTACCAGCAGTTGATTTTAGCATTAGCAAATGAGGAGGAATCTTTGTTAAAGTTAAATTTTTTTGTGAGAGATAAAATTAGAAATTTTAACAAATGTTGAGTTTAGTAAATTTTATCAAATGGGTTATAGTGGCTGTGTTTGGTTTGTAGTTTACTTTAGTTTTGATGATGAAAACAAGTGTAATGAGTGGAACGAGATAAAGAAAAAAATGAAAAAAATGATGATATCAACAAAACTCAACCTCAAATCAAATAGGCCAGTAACAATTAACAAAAATACGGTGAAAATCTGCCACTAGCATATTAGCTGGGTGCCCGTTATAAAAAATCCATATTAGCTGGGCGCCCGTTCAAAAAAAGAAAAAAAAACATATTAGCCGGGTGTAAAGTGTAAAACGAGCGGGTAAATAGAAACTCCCATTACCAAGGTTCGAACCGGTTCGTCAAATACCCAATCCGTCCTCAGATAAATCCACTACTGCTCCCAGGTACCCACGGGGAGAGAGAGAGAGAGAGAGAGAGGGAGAGATGGCGTCGGCTTTGAGATCAGCGGTACTTCGCCACATCCGAGTGCCTGTTGCTGAAACCCTAACCCTAAATGGATCGAAATGGAGCCTGATCAGCAACGTAAGATCGATGTCGTCCGACGGCGACGATCACATCACCAAAGAAGAAGTCATCCACAGGGTCCTCGACGTCGTCAAGAGCTTCCCCAAAGTCGATCCTTCCAAGGTCAGTAATTCACTCATTCAACGCCCTCCTCTTTCATTTTTCCTTACTCTATACACTTATTTGGTTGTTGAGAAAATGTAGGAAAAAGAAAAACTCATACTCACTCCGTCAAAAAGATTGTCCTGTGCTTAAAACGAGAACTTAGAAAATACAATTTTGTCAAGAACAATAGAAACTTTTTTTCCGATAAATTACAAAACTTGTTGATATTTAGGGTGAATTTCTACCACGGTATTTTTGGCATTTTCAGTATTCTTGGCATTTTCAGTTTTCTCTGCATTAAGTTGTAGTCAGAAGTGGCTGGAGTTTTCATGAGATGGTATTTTTTGATATGCGAGGAAAATGACTTGCGTTGGAATACGTGAATATTGTTTTTTTGGGAGGTAGGTAGTTATTGAAATGATCGCCTTGAATATTGTTTTTTTCACTTCATAAGCTTGTATAAATCATATGATTGGTAGGGAGAATGTCTTACTATCGTTTTGTATCGTCTATGATTTGTTTTCCTTTCTGTCATTGTCATTTGGAATTACTTTTATACTTTCGTTTGGTTGCTGAGAAAATGTGGGTGAAAGGAAACTGATGAATGGGCGATTGAGATGAAACTGATGAATGGCGATTGAGATGAAATCGACGACACATTACAACTTCTCGGCTTACTTCACATGGTTTGCTTTATTAAACGAACAATTTTAAGGCAGTATTAGGATCAGGGGTTTGTGATGGGCAGGGGTGGAACCTGGATTTGATTTGGAGTAGTGAAAATAGAAGAAATCAACCATTAAACCCAATCTCTAATACCAAAACAAGTACAAGTTCACACGTTCCATCCATAGTACAGAAAGAAAAGTACATATATATATATATATATATATATATATATATATTCTATGGTTAATCATTCATCAACATAGAATAAAAATAGTTTAACAATGTACTAAACTAAACTTGACATTTTTTGAATCCTGAAACAAGGTGGATTTGCATTTTTTTTAGAGTGAAGAAACTTGGGATAGAGAGAGCATGCAAGAGATGAAGAGAATTGCAAAGGAAGAATGGTGTATGCTCTTTTTAAGATCCCAAAGCAAAAATTACATTAGTTACCCTTGACTAATTAGATTATAGTATTATACTATATGATTTATGTTAGGGTTTACAGTTAAGAAATCACTCTAGACTCCCTTTAACAAATAAGATTTAAATTTATTTATTTATTTTGAAAAGATCTCTGAATTGGGGGTGTCACCTGCTATCCAGTGCCCTTGGTGATTTTGCCACTGGCGGAGGGACTAATCAAAAGGTCTATAGTAATGAACCCTAGCTTATCTTACCTCATTATTGGATATAGTTTCCATTCTCTCGCCTTTCCTTCCCTTCCCAAATTCCTTATACAAATTCATGGTCCAAAAAGCCTAAATGAAGATGGAACATGATAACTCACACCCCTTATTTGAAGGGGATTGTATTCATTGATGTCTTAAAGTTGTCTAGAGCATCTTGAACCCAACTCTTCATTTTGGAGACTCAAATTACTGTATTCAATTTTAAAATATGATTTGGAAGGATATAACTATTCAACTCTAATCATCATGCTTCATTTCTATCTCTACTTTTAAAAAATTTGTTTACTACTCTCCTTTTCTCAAATTTCTATTCGAAATTTGGACATATGTATGTATGTATGTATATATGTATGTAACATTTATGCTATTGACAACGTAGTGGGTTGGCAATAACACAAGGAGAAAACAAGGAAACATAGTTTACGATGCACCTTCAACATTTTTCAAGCCACTTTAATACACAGAAAGCTGTGTTGTTTTGTCCTCTTCCTGTCTTATTGACAACCCAATGGGCTGTTATTAGCATTTTCCACGTATATGTATGTATAGCCTAATCTAGTGTTCTAAAAGTTGGCCTACGCAATGGTCTGCTGCCTCGACTAAGGGCTTAGGCACTGAATTAGTCAGCGAGACGATTAATCAGCCGCTAGGTGAGATTAGTAGGCGACTAATCAGCTAGGGCTGGCTAATCAGGGGTTCAAGACGTAATTTTGCAAATCTAAGGGCTTAAATGTTGTTGTAATGTTCTACAAGGGATTTAGTGTAGTATTAAAAATATACACGTATACTATACAATATTAACGATCTAAATCTAAACCTAATCCTATATAGGAGTATTATATATACATCTTCACCATATAACATGAAGTGAAATTAAGCGCATGTAGCTTCTAGGCGGTGCCCTACTACTTGACTAGTGGCGAGACTTTAAGAACATTAGTCAAATTAGTAGCCATTCTCCAATAAAGTGCCACAAAGCAAACATCTTTGAGTGTTTCACTACATATGTATATGACATAGTCACAAAAGGTTGTGTACACTACTGCAGAAAAAACTGACTAATGCAAATGTTTGTTTCTTTTCAAATTGAGTTTTTTTTTTGCCCTAAACTGTGCACCTTTTTTCTATGTAGTCCGTAAACTAAAAATTGCACCTATTCGTCCCTTAACTATTTGATTCCCTCCCATTTGGTCCAATTGATAACTTTCTGTCTCATTTGGATGGAAAATGCATCATGTGACTACCACGTGGGATTATAACCCCAAAGGAAAGGGGCAAAAATGGCACTTCCAAACTCCAAACTCCTCAATTTCCTTGGTTTTGATCCAGGAGGAACCCTAATTCCAGACTCCTCAATTTCCTCGGTTTTGATGCACCCATTGTTCAACTGCTTGTTCTGCCACTTCTTTACAACAAACCCATTTGCTAAAGCATCAAGAACTACTGACGAAGTTAAAAACAGATCAAAATTAGCGTTTTGGAATTGACGGCATCCAGTGATGCTTAAAAGAGCTAACTACACCAGATTTGTGAATCGTGATAGTGATGAGACCAGATCCAATTTGTGAAGAATACCCTCTCCATTTTCGGTTTCTTGATAATCAAAACATGACCCATTAATCCTGACCTGAGACCCATATGAACTCATTTCAGAATTGGAATTCAAAGGCCAAATGGCGAGTTGGGCTTTGAAATTGACATCAGAAACTGACACGACGCTGAGATTCTTGAGCCCTAGGGTGGCTACCTCTGGTGGAATTGAGATGGTGATATTGCTCAAGACTGTTGGAGAATGGTAATGCCCACTGAGTTATTGAGAGAAGGGGTTTTGATTTGAGTGCACCTGCAGATGTGGGAGGGTTTGGAACAGGGAAAAATGGGGGTGAAGTGCCATTTTTGCCCCTTTCATTTCGTGTATAATCCCAAGTGGGAGTCACATGATGCCTTTTCCGTCCAAAATGAGACAGAATGTTATCAATTGGACCAAATGGGAGGGAGTAGAATAGTTTAGGGACGGAATAGGTGCAATTTTTAGTTTAGGGACTACATAGGAAAAATGTGCATAGTTTAAGGGATAAAAGCAAAAAAAAACTCTTTAAAATTGCACCCATGACTGGAACACACACTACTTGCAAAATCTAACTGGAGCTAAACTAACTGTCATTAGACTTTTTAGTGTACAAATTTTACGTACCGGCCAATACAAAGGGGATTCACCACCTTGATATTAATATTGTTAATATATCTCCTTTTGCATTTATCTGCATGTAATGAAAAAGGTATTTGCTACCCAGTACGGGCCAGTAGGGAAAGGTATTAACCACCTTGACCGTAAAATTGGAATTACAGCTCATTCTGCATTTATCTGCAGGTGGCTCCTGATGTCCATTTTCAGAAGGATTTGGGATTGGATAGCTTAGACAATGTGGAAATTGTTATGGCCCTAGAAGAGGAGTTCAAGCTAGAGATTCCAGACAAAGAAGCGGATAAGATTGACTCCTGTTCTCTTGCAATTGAATATATCCATAACCATCCAATGGCTAGTTAATTTTGGGAAGTTTCTATGATTTGGGATCTATCATCTTTATTTAGTATTGATTATTGAAATCCTTCAAAAACAGGACTGTTCTAGCCCTGTCTCTCCTCGACTTTTTGGGTGTTCGTTGTGACTTTTAACCCTGTAAAGGGGTTGCAATAATTGGAGTTCTCTTGGACAAGAGTTAAGTGGGTTTGTAAAACTGCCTTTTTTGGTTGGTTATGCTTCTGCATGAAAAGATTTGATAAGAGACGTGGTTCCTATTCACATTTTGACTCTTTTGTTATGTTATACTTAGTTTCTGATATGTGAAGGATCTGTTTGGACCAAACTATTTCTGTTTTCAATGGTTAAGCTATGGGATCTAGTCCTGGTAGGACCTTTCTGGATGAGGCTACACCGTTCTTTGTTACTTCTCGACTCTTGAGGAGAACCGAAAGGGGAAATCAAGTTTTTGGACGAAATGCGTAATGCCTCTCGCTCTCTCTCTCTCACACACACACACACAACATTTTTTTAACCAACTATTCTTGAGCAATGTTATTGTGAACTTGATGTCGGAATTGCTCCAGAATTGCTTTCAGGTGTCACAAACACACACACCCACACATACTCCACGGATCCTATCAAGGATCCCGGATTGAAGGTTTTTTTTGGTGTTTTGGAGGTTTTAAAACATGAATTTGCATGATCCGAATTGTCCAATGTGTTTATAAAACGTGTTTTTAAGGGTCCCCGCGTGAAATCATCAAAAAAATTACCGGGAAGACCTTGATCCGAGCTTTTTTTCACAGAAACTGTTTGGATCAAGCCCTTTCCTGTAATTTTTTTTGGATGATTTCTCGCGAGTTCCCTTAAAAACACGTTTTAAACACATTGGACAGTTTAGATCATAAAAAAAATCAGGAAGGTGGAATTCTGGATCTGGGATTCCCGGAGTAGATAACTTCTTTTATATATATATATATATATATATATATATATATATATATATATATATATATATATATATATATATATAGTGGTATGGACTTTTTTGAATATGTAGGGTTCTTGTGTAACTTATCGGTTTGTTTAAATTCAACATGTTCTTGATGCATACTGTTACTCTGTTGATGTATTAATCATTTCCCAAGTTTTGTTATTGTAGCTAAAGAAAACACACCACCTTCATTTGCGAATATTTCGTTTTTGTAGTGCATAATTGTTGAATGGAAATGTTGTCTTGGTCATTTGTACAGTGAATATTGGTTCCCTACCTTATGTCTCTCTTTGATATTGCAGCATACGTTTCAGCATCTAGTATTGTGCATAGTTCTATGGTCCCTTTTTAATTCGTGCCATGCTTGTGACTGGAATTATACTCGCTATATATGTGGATTTGACCTTTCTCTGTAGCCTCAGTTTCGGGCAATGAAAGTTCACTCACTTTCTGTAGTTGCTCAAATTCATTTTAGCTTGCTGGCATAACAACTGTTTACTGGGGAATTCTCCTGGGGAAGTATGTCCAATTTATTTAAAGTTTTTTTCCGTAAGGTTTTTGACTGTTGTGGCCTATGTAGGGCAAATTGCTTGAACAATTACTGTCGTCTTATGGATCACAAGTTTATTAGCTGAGTTTCTTGAAGATGATGGGCATGGGTTCGAAGCATTGTAATGTCATTTTCTCCTTTGGCCTCCCCTGCTGGCCCTTCTGTCGATAATTTTGGCAGTTGTCGAGCATCTCTGACAACTCCTCTCATTTCTGGCGGTCTCTTCCGGCCACCCCCTCATTTGTTTGCAAAACAATTTTGGAAACGCTTGCATGCACCAAACATCTTTTTTGTATGAAGAAATTGAAAACTTGTTTCTTTTAGTAAACACAAACCAGGAAACTGTAAGCATTACCATAAGTCACCCTCCTTTTATTTCATTAAATCCACTTGCAGAGAAAGAAATACAAGTAAGTACTAGGATTCTGGACTTTTTATTTCAAGCCTTTTATTTTTTACTATCTTTAACAAGAAATTCAATTAAGCTCAGCCTAGTTTCCCTTTTTCCGAAGCTCATGCAGAATGTTGAGTGCTATTCCACACAACTGACGTGCTTTCTCGCATCGATATACGAGTTGAGTAGGCACATCTACGTTGTTCAAGCTATCTTCACAACTTGAAATATAAGATGTGAATGTACTTATTATTGCAGTAACCTCGTCGTACTTCTGAGACTTGTAATCATCCAATGCCTTTTCTAGGTCACTTATGATGTCAGAGTACATCTCGAAACAGTTATCCAAGACTGGAATCCAGAATGACTCTGTACTATTGTCCTTCAATTTTGTGACGATATAGCTCCTTGTGTCAGTCGCGTTCTTCATAAGGAAGTCGAGTGACATTAACCCCTGGGCTTCGATACTAACGTCGCAAGCTGCTTTAAGGGATGTTTTGCAGAACTCATAATTCACGGCTGAAGTGTCCCGTGATATTAGTTTGCAGGTGTCATGGATGACTTTGTTGCCCGTGGTGACATTGAAAGCGAACAGGAAGAGGAAGACGAAGACGAAGAGAGAGATGATAGATCTCATATTCTTGTTTGGTGTGGCATATTTTTGCCAATAAGAATGGCAATATATAGTGTGTTTAAATGGGGGGTTATAGAGATTAGTTGGGGTGCATGTAGCTGCCCAGACATCCAGTTACCAAAAGACCTTCTTGAATGAAAGTAGGAGTGGTTTAAAGACCTTGTTTTTCAACTGGTTATGTGATGTGTTTTGTTGGTTGCTAACATGCAGTGGTACTGGCACATGTAAAATCTGATCGTGGTTCTTTGAAAATGGCTTAGGATATACACGACGCGCATTTGATCATTTTGTGATTCAACAGATATCAGTGACTTTGAATAGCTTAATATACGTTGTTAGGTTTATTTCTTAATAGCTTAAGCTTTTGGGTTTAATGGGTAAATTAACAAGTGATTAATTGACCATCTTGGTTTTTTTTTTTGTGTATGGCTGGATTTGAGATGAACAGAAACCAGCTTTGCTATGGTAGGAACTAGGAACCCTATAGAAAAGCGTTGTTGAAGAGTACCCACAGAGATTTTTGAGTGTCTTAAAAAATCATTACATTTATTCTTTTTGAACTGCAATCATTACATTTATTCAATCGCGTGCCTATATCCCAAAATTGCTAAACTCCAATCCGATCCAACCACCGCTGGCGCTGGCCACCGGTTCCTATCTCCCCTACCGTGTTCCTCCCTATGCCACTACATTGGCCCGCTCGCATTCCCATTCCCCCTGCCAAGACAACATCTTCTCCCTTGCATCGCAGCTGCTGCCACCATCACACCTGTTCCCTTTGCGTCACACTCCCAACCACCACCTCTTGCCTCGTCCCCCTAGTGTCGCCATCTTCTCCCTTGTGTTTGTGCTGATGTTTTTAGTTTTTACAGATTCCAAGTGCAATTTTTATGTGCATTTGCGATTAAAAATATTTCAACAGGGAATGGAGAATCCTATGCCACCAGCTCGAAGAGGGAGAAGCCGAAGGGAATATAAAAGATGTAAGAGAAGTTATCTGAGTGATACTTACCTGTGTTTATCCATGATACCAAAATGCTTAAAATTTTGTCAGATAGCTTCTCACGAGTTCATCGAAGTTATGTTCATCAATGATGTTTTTATGAAGGCATGCTCAATGTTGTCTTTGCTTTTGTATATCTCAAACCAACTATTCTCGACCCACAATAATCTTACTTGATATTCAATATTGCTCCAACGTGGCTTTCTGTTTCATATTTGTCTTTTTCACGTGTGGTGGTGTTCATCTGTAATGTGCTTGAGTAAATCTTGTAGTTTCCATGAAATTTGACTCGATGCTTAATTTTACTCTCTCCGAATGCAATTATTAGGCTACATTTTGTTATTGTAGTTAAAGTAGAAAAAATCTCCTCTTCACTTTTTACATTATTTGTTCGATGGCTTGATATATATTGCTGCACCCATTTTTGAACAACTTATGCTTTTGGGAAAATTGGTAACTAAAAACGATAACAAAGCTCAGGTTGTGACAGGTCTTGGATTCAAGTCTCTCTGTCTGCATTTGTTCCCCGTGTACATTATTCTTCCACCCTTTACATTCTTTCGCATACGTATAAATGTTTGTATCTCCATGTGCAAGAGCTAGGAGTGGCACATGAGCGACGCGAGGGAGGGTGTTAGATAAATTGCTGTTCACAACTTTTTTTTTTGACCATGTAATAGTTGGAATGAGAAGAAAGCTTCAATTCTTGCTTTACTAGCTGTTTAGTGGCAAATTGATTGTACATGTATTCCTCCTCCCTCAAAAGATAGTGATTAGTTATCAGCAATTGGATTGAAGAAACTGAGATGCCATCTAATGATGATTTCATTGCGTTGAGAAAGGATGAATGACAGATACTATTCATGAGATCTTCAAGAATCTTTAACAAGATCACAAGTTAAGCTCTTAGGCTTTGTGCTATCTTTTTTACCCAAGCATTCTCAGAATGTTAACTGCTATTGCAGACAACTGAAATGCGTGATTGCTTCTTTCCGTTAGTGGAGACCTCAGGCCTTTCTCCTTGAACCCATCTTCACAATTGGTAAGAGAAGTGAGGACTTCATCTGTTTCTTCACTAGCCTCACGGTACTTCCGGGATTGGTAATCTTCCTCCGCGTCTTCTAGGTCACCTATGGTATTTGAGTAAAGTTCCAAACAGTCACTCAAGCATGCATTGAGGTTTGGCTCTGGATCATCATTCTTCAAATCTTCGATGTAGCTCTTTGTTTCAGTCATTTTCTTAGTAACGAGCTTGAGCGTCACGGACCCCAGGGTTTCAAGACTAGGGTAAAAGTCCTCATCCCAAGCTTCTCCAAGTTCACTTTTACAGAAGTCGTAGTTCACTTTAGAATCGCCCTCTGATATTTGTTTGCAGGTGTCGCGGATCAGCTTGTTGCTAGCTGTTGCACCATGGACGTTGAACAGGAAGAAGAAGAAGAAGAAGAAGAGGAGGAGGGGGAAAAGAGAGAAGAAAGACCTCATCTTTCTTGTTGGGTGGTGTGGTATGTTTTGTTGTACCAGAATAACAGTTTATAGTCACATGGAAAATGGGTTGTTATAGTGTGATTCAGGGGCAATGAGCAATCACAGCCTTCCGAATCCCACTATAACAACCCATTTTCCACACGGGTGTAGTGAGCCCCCCAATCCCGTTATGGTGAGTCTGAAACAAAGTTGTTAGTGGATGAAAGGAGCAAAGTTTTGAAGGTTTTCTGGCTCATGTCTCAATCGACCGTGTGATATGTTTCATTGTTTGCGAATATTTGGTGGCGCAGGCACATGCGAAATCTAATGATCATTGCTTGTTTGGTGGATATGAGGTGGTACCCAGTGCGCATCACTCCCACTTGTAATAATTTTAGAAAAATGAGTTGTGATTACATAGTTGTACTTGGAATTAGATTCCGAAATCATAGTGAATTCACTTCTTCTTTAGGGATTCTTATTTGGATAACAGCATGCTGTCCATTTCGTAGGATTTCAGATTTGATAGCTTAGACAGTGAGAATTAGAATGGCCCAAGCCTAATTGTTGAAAAACCTAAGATATCCTGTATGTATCCTACGATTTGTATCGTCTCATTTGGAAAATGATATATATATCCCACCCTATATCCTTTTAGTATAAAAATGCTATGCTATGATCACTTATCCTACAATTTATATGCGTATTCTATGATTACTTGTTGGATAAAAGTGGGACCTTATTTTCAAGAAGTGGAGCCCAAATGTATTAGTCTAAGCTGGTTGATAAATGCTTAGAAATCGCGTGTCGGTGCGTGTGTCCGTTTCAGTGTCTTTCATGATCATGAAAAAGAAGGTTTCAAAATTCCTACCAAACGCAACACTGAGCCCACAAGAAGCTTGTCATAGCGCTCCATCCAGTGAAACTTGATTTGGCTTGCACCATAGTATGGAACTGTCAATCAAATATAATTGAACTCGAGTAAAATTTCAATTGATATTTAGTTTATGTTTGGAAATTATATATATTGGGAGATTTTTCATAATATGATAGATTAATGGTTTGCTGGTGCACATTACATTGGCAGATGTAGCGATGTACTCTAGCTGAAGAACCCTTTGTTTCTGCTGCTGCAGATATTCTCCCCCATGTTGGTTAGCTTAAGTAGCTAATATACTCCTTTACAGAATCTGCTGCACTTGCTCTTATGGGGTATGGATAAAAATCCATGGTCTGATTCTTGTTTTCGACTCTTTGATGCCAGGTTTCTCCTTCCAATTTTTATCCTTATGTTTTTCCCAAATACCAATAGCCGAAATTTTGGATCTACTAGTTAATTTAGCTGTAGTCTGTAGATATTGTGTGGCCCATATTCTGCATCATTTGGATTTTATACAAGTCGCGGTATTTTGTTTTTCTTCGTTTTCAATTTATAATATTTGCTTTACTGTGATTTATTTCACCCGCGAAGAAAGTCAGAAGACAAGCAACACTCTTTGCACTATTTATTTACAGGCATGTTGCTAATTGTCCATCAATATAGCATGCTCAAGATGTTCACTGCTAATGCAGTTCAACTGAACTGCCTTGTTGTATCTTTTTGTTAGTGGCGAAACTAGACCTCTGTTCTTGAACCGTTCGTCGCAAGTAGTAAGAAAAGCGAGGGCTGCGCTTGCTTCCACTCTTACTTTCGCGTACTTTTGAGACTTGTAATTCTTCACAGCATTCTCCAGGGTAATCAATAGCATCCGAGTGAAGTTTGAAGCAGTCATGCAAGCGTGCTTTGACACGCGGCTGTAAACTATTGTTCTTCCTTGCTTTAATCAAAGTATTCGACGATATAGCTCCTTGTGTCCGTAACGTTGTTCTTTACAAGCGTGAGTGATATCGAACCAAGTGCTTCAAGATTAGGGTAATAGAACCTCTCCTAAGCCGCTTGAAGGGAAGTTGTACAGAAGCCGTAAACTACGTTCGAAGTGCCCTGTGATATAAGTTTGTAGGCGTCACGGATGAGTTTGTTGCCTGTTGTGGTTGCGCCGTGGAAGAACAACGGGAACAAGAGTAGGAAGAGAGGGAAGAAAGAGGACCTCATTTTTCTGGGGTGGCGATGTGGTGTGTTTTGTTGTGTGTCAAAATGAAAGTTTATAGTTATGGAGAAAATGGGTTGTTATGGTGAGTCTGAGAAAAAGGTCTCTTATTTGAACAAAAGGAGTAATGTTTTCAATGCTGCCTGGTTAATGTCCAAATCTATTTTGTGATGTGTTTCATTGTTAGCTAACATGTGGTGGTGATGGCACATGTAATATCTTCAAAATTTATTAGGATGCGAGATTGAAATTTTACTCGGATTGGGGTGATTTGGAGAGAGAAGAAAAGAAATCAATCACTACTTTCTACAAAAATGATAGGTACACCCTCTCAACCACTCCCCACCACACCCTCTCACACATGTGTAGTGGGGCTCACCAGGTGGGTCCCAGTGGACCCCACCACACACGTGAGAGAGAGAGAGTGTGGTAGAGAGTAGTTGAGAGGGTGTGTACCTATTGTTGTTCTACTTTGTAAGTCACTTGTTTGGATGGCTTAAGAGCATTATTTGTTTGCAATTTTGAGCCCGCAAAAATTACATATATAATTTATCAAAATTTGCTTAAAATGCATAGAATTGTCAAGATTTTTCTTCTTTCTGAAAGTTGAACGAATGATATTTTCACAACAGAAATAAGCGGTGAGAGTTTGAATTTCAGTTAAATTATTCAACCAAGCTTTTACCAATCTTCAATCAACTTGATTTTTTACAGTTTTTTTGGGTGCATAATTTTTTACAGTTAAATACATTGAAACTTGAAAAAAATAAACGGTTCAGATCATGAATTAAGACCTTGATAATCCCATTTGCGTCACATGAGAGACTGCCACAAGTCACTGAGAGTATCTTGATTCCACTTTTGCATCTCCAAGAAGCTCAGTCGGGATACAGTTGTATCACTGCTTGTATATGAAGTTGGATTATAGCCATTTGAAAATATGACCCTCAATCGTAATCCTATCAGTTTTTTTGTTGGGAAATATTATCAATAATGCTATGAACACAAAGGTTGGTCACGACAGTCTACGTAGTATTACACGATTGGTAATGAGAGAATAAGCACTTTAAAATTATTTTACAAATCACCAATCAAGCAATGTCACGTAAATTGTTGTGGTTGGTATTGTGGCCGATTTATGTGTTTCTAGCATTGTTGAAAATATTATTGTTGGCAAAAATGCCATGTCCTTGGTAGTATATGTATTTGATTGAAATTCGAATCTCACTAACAACTATTTAACACTACTCACTTTCGCCGGAAAAAAGGAAAAAAAAAAATCCATGTACTTTGTTACATATGCATTCTAAAATGTATTTTAATTTCTCCAACCAAGATGGCTACCACGAATTCGTTTATCACGTATGTGTGTGTGTGTGTGAGAGAGAGAGAGAGAGAGAGAGAGATTTGTGCGTGTAATCCATTACTACTGGTGACGGGGGCAGGCATTTGGCCAAATCACATACATTTGGTGTCTGTGTTGTGCAAGTGGTGTCTGTGGTTATGAGATTATTTTTGAAAATAATTGACACCAATTTTTTCTTCTCAAACGAAATCTTTTCAAATTGGTATAAAACAATTTCGAAAAAAATTCATGTGAATGAGTTATTTTTTGGTGGGGCACGGTTCCAGAAAAAGCGAACAATTTCGAAAAGAGGAGTATTGAGAGTAATTAATTAATACTCACTCCATCTCAAATTTATCTTAAAAAATTATTTATATTTTAAAATTTATAACAATATATATATTCAATATTGACCTCGTTTGATAGTTCTCGGTGAGTTTTATTAAATAAAAAGTTACTCTAGAGTCCATTATAATTTTTAGTAACTTGTCTAGTCTACCTAATATTTTCCAAACATATCTAATCCACCCGGTTACTTTTCATATTGTATTGAGCCCATTTTATTTTTTAACAGGACAAAAATGCCCCTGTTTTAAAGTAGTTTACAAACCCACTGAAACATCAAACAGAGAGAGAGAGAGAGAGAGAGAGTAGTAGGGAGAGATTGCGGGTAATAAACAACTAGCTTGCCGGTGGGGCCCTTCTCTGACGATTCGGCAGTATTCTAGATCGGAATTCGGAACTACGGCGGGTGACGGCACCAAGTAAAGCTCTCTCGGAGCTTCCAATTGGTAGGGATGCAGCAGTGTAGGGCAATGATTCTGGCAAGATTACGCGATTCCGGCGAAATCTCAAGTGATTGTGGCAACATCGGGCGACAAGGGTGGGTATCTAGTTTATTAGCTGGTTTTTTTTTTAATTTTATTTTATCTCAATCGATTCTGGCAGCAGTCTCGTCTGGCTGTCTTCTTCTCGGCCGTTACTCCGTTCTTCTCTGGATTGGATCTGTTGAGTTTGTAGTTGATCTATGTGAGGTAGAAGGGAACCATATCTGATGTATGGCTTGTTGGACAGGCTGATTAAACAAAGGTTTGGATTACAAATCCATGAGACTCCCTCCAGTATCTAAATACAACAATTCAGCCATAAAAGAGTAGAATGGACAAGTCATTTTTCAAAGAACTTACTGAACTTTCGTTGAAGTTAGAGATGCAGGGCGTGTGTATTTTTTGAACTTTCTTTTCTAGTGTTTTGCTTTGTAAATTGGTCAATAGTCAGTGGCAAAGCAACTGTTCGAGGAAATGCCTAAATGAAGGTGTTTTATGCACTGTCTCCTTCATTCTCAATTTTATTTTATTTTCTTCTTTTTTTATTCCTTTCCCAGCTTCATTGCATGTTGAAAGCACTGTCTAGGATGTGGCTTGTAATTTCCCACAAAACCAATAAATATTGCATGAAATCAGGGCCGGGCCTTCTCCCATTTTTAAAGACAAATGCCCGACCCTTGAACAAGGTGGAACTAGTGAGTCTCTAAGAATAGATTGAGATTTCACCGGTTGCTGCAATATAATAGTTCATGTTTACTATTCGTCGACAATCAACTTGCTTCAAATGAGACCATAATGCATCGATTTAAATATATATGAAAAATGCCATCTCATGTGTAGTAAGTGAAGAACCATAGCCCAATCTCGATCTCGAAGGTCCCTGTCCTGAATATGTTTTTGGAAGAAGACGCTTCATTTGAAATTCGATTTCTGCACGGCGAGTTGTTGGTATGTCGTTTTTGTACCAAAAATATAATTTATAAAACAGGGATTTAACTATTATTCCGAAAAACAGTGGTTAAGTCCGAGATCGTCGACAGAGAGTAAAAAGCTAAGTTGCAGTACTTTCAACCAATTTCTAATTTAATTCTAAAATAAATTGGATGATTGGATTTGATTAAACTAATGATTAAGCTAAAATTAGAATAAAAAGTGATTGCAGTTTGAAATTAAGTGAGAGAAGGGACTAGGGTTACCGATTCAACCTCACCCTATAATATAATTATGCAAAATCTAGAGTTTCATTCAACTAACAACCAGACCACCGTAGGGTAGCAAATCCTATCGATAATCTCCAAAAATATTATCAAGATTCAT
The DNA here is from genome assembly GCA_022606695.1 of Vaccinium macrocarpon. Classification (NCBI taxonomy): domain Eukaryota; kingdom Viridiplantae; phylum Streptophyta; class Magnoliopsida; order Ericales; family Ericaceae; genus Vaccinium; species Vaccinium macrocarpon. The sequence goes on from CM040179.1 coordinate 22,264,499, forward strand.
ACTCCTTATAGGCTATCACAACACGGGACAGATCGTCTCACTAGATTTAACGGGCGGCACGATCCGTCTCACATCGTATAATCTATCTTAGAAACTGTCTCGAAGCATTCATAACTATTGTATGACGGTATTTAATAACGTGCATATAAATACGGTATGAAAATTGGAAGAATAAAAACTTCATGAAAATTATGAATCATCCGAGTCATACAATCAAAAGTTGAATATGAAACCCCCAAAATCTAAACAATTATATTACTTGGAGAAGCATCCTCGTTACCCTAGTCGAATAGTTTAGCCGCTCATGGAGTTAAAACAAATAAACATGAAACCAGTAAACTCCATTGAAACAGATTTAAAGCTTACGAAAGAATGTAACATAAAACCCCAAGCTTTGTTCTTTTCTGCCTGTAGCCTTGTTCCGCACGACTCAATTCTCTCGGTTCTCTGTGCAGCTTTGTGGAAGAGAGACCTCTTATGTGCAGCCCTCCAATCTTTCTGCTATGCGTGAATAACGGATCCCCTCCCGAATCTGTTGTTCAACTATTTACAGAGAGAGCCCTGTTATGCGCCGCTCCCTGTTATATCCGAAGTTCATTCCCCCTAAAACTTATACTGCCTCCTCCTTTTATAATGTTCCCTTAGTTGGTGAATTCTAGGGCTGACATGAAAAACCTCCCAATTGTCATATACTGAGCCCATATATTAGAACTTTGAAAAACCAATTACTTGCTAGTAACTAATATGCCATGGTCCCCACATGCAAAACTTATTTCCAAACCACGTGCTGCAAATCTCCACATGGAAATATGATTCAATGCTTTATCTTTTGCAATCCATTATAAACTTGGTCTCATCTCAATTAATTCAATCGGCACCAGCTTTGTTTCGACCCAAAGTTGAATATAATTTTGCGCTTTAGCTCTAAATATTATTCACGAGTTCCACAAATCCTGAAATATATAAAAACGAGTGTTAAGCTCTAAATAATATCTAAACGAGCGTAACAACAATAAATTAGGGGCCGCTAATGAGCATATTTGCACCCCTATAACAACCCCCAACTTACAAACCACGTGAGGGTTTACAGCGGTGATCACCCACAAAACACTGTGCATCCACTCACATGGAATTCGGAAACCTGCAAGACGACTCACCAATATCTCGAACAGAGAGTATGAAATTATTGCAAAGATATAACGGGCATAAACAATTCTAAATGCTTTCAAGTTGTGAAAATAAAGCATGACACCTAAATTTAATGTGTGTGTGTGTGTGAACACAGACCTCAATCTAAAAGTGAGAAACCATTGAAAGCTCTCTCTGGACCGAGTCTCGACTTCAAATCTCACCATGTCATGCACTCACAAAGAAAATCGCTCGAAACAAGGTGCATATTATGTACTCTCAATGTGTGCGGTCGAAATTTGTGCAATAAGAAATCAAAGTACCCCGCACACTTTGACACGAAAAGAATGCTGTATAATGTGGACACATGATCTCATGAATGAAATGCCAAGTATCAAAACTAATCTCTATCCACCAATCCACAACCCATTGCCCCTAGGATCAAATAGGACTTTAATTTCGGTTATAGCATTAGCTAAGGAAAATGTTGCAGGGCTAGGGTAAAACAAGCAAGTGTCTAAGAATAGGCAAATCACTAACATAAAACAGGGCTAATTTAACTATGTGTGCCCTCCTCTCATAAATTTCACCACATCTCTCTTTCACCTTACAACACACTTCCACTATGAAATCACTTGTTTCTTTCTTTCAACAACGAATTGGTGTGTCCCCATTTTGTTGTGGTTATCTGTACTACTCCCTCCGTCCGTTTTTAAGTGTGTAACCTCATAATTCTAATTTATTTTATCTCACTTCAATTTTTACAATATTTACATCGATTTTTCACTACTTACCCTTATTAATATAATAATACCCACTAACTTTTAAAAAAGAAATATAGTTTTAATGACATAATAGGAAATATACTCACTAACTTTTCAAAACACACACTTATTAAGAGACCGACCAAAATGGAAAGTTGAACACTATAAACGGGACTGAGGGAGTATATCTTTTTTTTAAAGCCTACTTGGGATTATATGTGGCTACTTGGACTCACAAGATGTGGTTATCTAGAGATTCCACATCTATTTTTTAAAGTCAAAATAACCACATCTTTTTTTTAAAAAATAATAATTTGGAATCTCCAGATAACCATATCTTTTTTTAAAGCCTACTTGGGATCAGATGTAATTATTTGGACTCACAAGAGGTGATAATCTGAGCTCACAAGATATGATTATCTTTTTACTATTTAAAAATAAAAATAAAATAAATACTACCAAGTAACAAATAATAGTCTACAATTTTTTACTGTTTAAAAATAAAATAAATACTACCAAGTAACAAATAATAATAGTTCCATGCCAAGACTAGCTTAACCAATTTATTATTTAAGAAAAAGAAAAAAAACAGCACCATCAACTACTATTCTACTTTTTTTTTTTTCCCTTCACGTTGGTAAATTGTGAACCACCCACACACAATAAAAGCTCATTCCTTCATCTCTTGCTATTCTTTTCTTGCGGCAAATTGCAGATCTTCTTTTCTTGTGGCAAATAGCCCAGATCTGGAGTAAGGATAAAGAGCCATAGCAGTTGTAGCTCCGTTCAACGTCTGGAAGAACGGTACCACCCAAAACACATCGGTACCCCACTGCAACCATCGTCGTCAACTGTTACACGGATTTTTAGCCGATATATACCAAATTTCCAAATAATTCATCAAAATATACCTTTTTTCAAACTATTTTTAAAAATATGTCATGCCGCATGTCCAACATGCGGCATTATACGTGGCACGCGAACCCCCTGTCCGACGTGGCGTGGTCGTCCACGTAAGCAAATGCCGCATGTTGGACATGCGGCATTAGGTTTTGAATTTTGGAATGCCGCATGTTGGACATGCGGCATTAGTTTTTGAATTTTGAAATTAATCTGAGAATAGCGGGCGTACACCATACGATTCCCATCAGAGCTCTTGGGATTTAGGCGATTTGTTGTGAAGCCGCGATCCCGCGATTCCTACCACCGCCGTCTTCCACGATTCTCCCCCGCCACCGCCGACGGCCGTTTGCCACGATCCGCACCACCGCCGCCGACCTCGCTGCCTCCACCTCCAGTTCCTATCTCAGTCATCAATCTACGCTGCCGACCACATTGCAAATCGGGTTCCCATAGTTGGAGCTCCAGAGAGAGACTTTCGGAGTGGCTCGATTTACCAGTCAAGGTACGGAGTTTTTTCATCAGTCTTCATCCTTTGAAGAATCTCTATTATCTCAGTCATCAATCTACGCCCCTGCCACTATGGTGGTTGCATAATGTATACAACTGCAATGTGAATCTTCAAACTGCATTTTCCAGAGTGAAATTGAGGGAAACATGCTTACTAAAGATAAAATTTGTATCCACTTCACTCTAGTTTGAAATTGGAGATATACATAACCAAGAGTTGAATCAGGAGAAGCAAAACAACAGATAAATTGTGTCAACTTGGTATCACAGGAGATGACATCCTTAACTAATCAACACTTAACCTCGTACCTATACCCGAGCTACTTCGCAAGTTCTAGCCAGGAGCCTCTTCCTCATTACAGTTAACCAACTTTGCCGATAAAAAAATAGAACATTTGACCAACTACATTTGGAACCGTGTAGGCAAATTACGTTTACAAACTTCATCAGCCTCTGAATTAGGAATTTCGCCCCTAAACAAGAAAACAAGAAGAAGTGGTCAACTGCATCGCCGTATCTCGTATTGGTATAGCAGGGGCACATCCTTAACCTGTCCACCCTTATCCTCATCCATATATCCCAATTACTAAGCAAGATCCAACTTTTCCTTGTACAAATTCAATAGCTTAGGACCTTCCTCGTGATAGCTCAAAACTTTCTTTGCAAGCTTCATTTCACCCATCCTTATAAATGTTGCCACGCTAATATCGTTGGTCTTAATCAATCCTTTCAACAACAAGGCCTGATAAACTGCACACCTCGGGACAATCCTCTTCTCGAAGCTCATTGAAATAATTGTTGGATTTCTAGCAATGAAAGAAGACTCCAAACCCATCTTATTGGCCAAAAAACCCATCACCCAATTGATCTTGTCCTCGGATGTTGTCATAAAACATGGTTGATACCACTCAAGACTCACTAAAGTCATACTACGTATGCTAGATTGATGTTCAAGAATAGGGAAATTAGAAACTTTGACTGATTAGGAGATTTTGGATCGTATACACAATAGAAACAATTTATAGTGATTCAATGATATAATGGTCAGGTCCCCCGAAGTCTCGACCCAATAGACCCATATAGCATTTCTTGTTTTACTTGCCCTAACTTGACACCCAAGTGCAAATAGGCATAATGTAAAGTGACCGCTACTTGTCTCATGCTTAGTATCAATTATAGGAACTCCACCAAAACTCGTCATGCAGGAGGAGCCGACTCATGTCTGTACTTGCACACTTTATTTCCTTAAATTTTTTGTTTGGTTTTTTTAATTTTTTTATTAAGTTATGAATGGAGACTTGAGTTAAGAGAGGAAGATAGACGAATGAGATTGTAAATATAATCTGTTGTTAGTGTAAGATTATTGTTTGGTTACTATTTTAGCACTGGGGTCAGATGAACCCATTGGTCCATAAAAACTAAAAATTGGGGAGGTTGACTTTTGTCCTTGTTACAAGTAATTGATTTTGATTATGAACTGATAGCAAAATTGATTTCTTAAAAATACTTTGTTAAAATATCTTCCTTTTTTTGTTGACGATGAACACATGATCAGCTGTTGGAAAATTGATTTTCTGTAAGTATCTTTTGATCCATATTTATGCATGTGTGCAACTAGTGTACAATAGAAAATTCTGTTTGTTGATCAACACATGGTCAGCTCTTGGAAAATTGATTTTCTCTAAGCATCTTTTGATCCGTATTTACACATGTGTGCAACTAGAGTACAAGAGAAAATACTCCTTGTCCTACTACCATTTTGGTCCTACAAAGAATTTTTTTAAACCTTGGCCCACATAAGCATTTCATGCATTGGCACTTGGACATTAACATCACGTGGTCTTCTAATTTGTAGCGGTAGAAAGGAAACAAATTTATTTATTGGAAGCTACATGATTTGTCCGTTGAGACAATTTATTTACTAGAGGTACCCAAAGGAGTAGGCTAAGTACTTTTAGTAGCAATTGCTGAGACACTTTATTCCTAACTGTTGATTTGTTGTTGTTTACTGCAGGTTATATATATGATGGAGGTCAGAGATATACGCCAGGGGCCCATTGATGACACAGTCCTAGTGCTACAGCAAGGCCATCGCTCCCGTGCGGTTTGGCAAGCCAATGTAAGTACCAATTCCTCTTTTTAGAGTAAATATTGTGTTGCCGTGTACAAGTTTTAATAAGAATTCATAATTTCAGGGGAGGGGTCCACGCGAGTCTGATACGATCACCATTCGGCGTTGCGAACGGGAGTTGCGTTCATTGGATCCTCCCCCGTCGGCTCCTATTGTAGAGTTGGTTACACAGGCAGGATTTGGTGGCCTACTCAACATGCAGTACATGCAGTTAGATCTTGCGTTGTTGACAGCGCTAGTGGAACGTTGGAGGCCAGAGACTCACACTTTCCATTTCACTTCGGGTGAGGCGACGGTGACGCTCCAAGATGTTGAAATAATAACTGGTCTCCCGGTTGATGGTAGACCGGTGACAGGGAGTACAGATTTGAATTGGGAGCAAATGGTGCGGGATCTATTGGGTCTCGAGCTTCGACATGCAACGAGACGAGGGAACAAGGTAACACTGCAATGGTTGCGGGGACACTTTAATGGACAAGTCGAAGAGACTGATACACAAGTTCAAATTGAGCAGAAGGCACGGGGATACATTATGCAGCTAATAGGGGGTGTGTTAGTGCTCGACGAATCATCAGCCCGTGTGCATTTATGTTATTTGGAACTTCTTCGGGACCTTAGAGCTGCAGGGCAGTGCAGTTGGGGTAGCACAGGGCTAGGTTCGTTGTACAAAGGCCTATGCCATCTTTCCAAGTCAAATAGTAAAGACGCAGGAGGCTTGTTTGTCTTGCTTCAAGTGTGGGCTTGGGAGAGGCTACCATATCTTGCCCCTGGACGTGTTGGGGACCGGCCCCCTCGCCAGGGAGCAGCCTTAATTGGACGGTAAATTTTTTTCATACTTTCACATTGTTGCATTTACATGTATATGTCATGTGAAATATTGAGTTATTGTATTTTCCATTTTAGAAATGGTATCACTTATTTAAGTTGTATGGTTTCACTGCAGGTGGGATGATAAATTCCACTCCCCCGACCTAGCGACCCACGTTGTTGGCCATTATAGGCACTCGTTGGATATGCAAAAGCCTGATGAGGTTAGTAGGACGTGTTATCTTCCTCATAACACGACTTAAACACTTTTCGTCTTAAAGTACTTAATGACGATCAGCTGGACATGAGAACTCTCTCCTCGTTCTAACTTTCTTCCAAATGGATGCGGTATGGATAAAATGAATAATAATAAATAATAACTAAATATTTTAATTTTAGATATAACTAATAAAATGAATTATTTATTTAAAAGTATAATTAATTTAATTAGTATTGTTTTATGCATTTACTAGGAATTGCCCGTGCCTAAAGGCACGTCGCGACGTAATTTGACCTCAACTTTATGAACTACCATTTACCGCGAATACCGAATAACTCAGTAATTGCTCCATGCTTGAAGGCATGAAGTAACACATGTTGAGCAATCTATTAGCATTCAATTCATCAAATGACGTTTTGAGCAACATAAAAGGGAAAACTGAATATAATCAACTTCACCATCCAACTATCAACTAATATAAACCAAAGAAAATAAAAGCATTTGATCACCCATATCCCAGGCAATTACAGTATTAAATCAACAACCTCAAGACAATTGATCGATTACAAATGCTAGAGGAGATGAAAGAGAGAATAAAAAAAGGAGGGGCTATCTGGGTGAGAACAAACAACTAAATATACAAAAAAGAGTGCCTGGATATGGAATAAAACCTTGTGTTTTCGAAGAATAGCACAACTATTGCTGCCATTTGAATCACCCAACATTCCTCCCCCACCAATACGGTCCCTTCAAAGATCTAACATCGACCATTATGATGTTCAGCCAACCAAAAAAAAAAAGCCAAAATTATTGAAATGACATACTAAAGTGAAATTAGTGAACAAATTTATGCAACCCAACACACAAAAAATATAAAATTCCTTTCTCTACCTTCAAATTATTAACAAATCCACCGTATTAACAAAGGCACTAACTAACACTAATATTTTCAGGATAGAAAAAAAAAGATAGGAAAGAGTACTTAACCCACAAATAGCTCTGTATGAAATCTGATTGCAGAGGTGAGAAAAGAACCGATAGCTCTGTATGAAATCTGATTCCAACATCTTCATCCCATCTTAGGCATTTCATCGAACACCTTCTCTTCATCTAACAATAGGCTGCCACAAAAACTTTAAATTAATAGGTTTCAAATTAGGTTCAAATAAGGGATTCAAGTATGGTGCTCCACGCCAATAGGGCAGAAAATAAGAGCCGATGGGGCTGCGGCGTGAGGGAGAGAAGATAGCCTTGGCGGTCGCCGACGGAGAGACGTCGTCATCTAGTACAGTTAACTATGAACCCCAACATATCAAATGTATGGAAAAAGCTGTAACGGAAAAAAAAAAGAAATGGAAAATAAATTGATTCATACAAGAAAAAGGATAAAGCGAGTGATTTATCTTCGGAAGAAGAAGCGTTTACAGTGATAAGACGGTCTATCCACTCGGCAACAGGGGATGAAACTATGAGTAAGAATTGTTCCTCCATGCATGTCTCTACGCTCTCTCTCTCTCTCTCTCTCTCGTTTTGTTATTCTTCCTCTGGATTTGTCTTCTGGTTTGAGAGAAAGGGTTTGGGTTTTGAATTTTGAAAACATCGATTGACGTGTAATTTCGAAGGGAAGGAGAAGGACCCCTGGCTCTGGCAAGAATGTCCTCTGTTTGACATTGAAGTTGTGACGTATTTACAGAGTTGCCACTCTAAAGTTAGTTTGTGAGAGGGATATTTTTGAGCCGTTAGATTTGAAGGAATGGATGGTTGAGATTGGCAACAAAGAGAATATTTTATTGAAAACAAATGTTGTTTTGTTATATAGATTTTATCATAAAATCTAATATGACTATACAAGGGAAAATAAGTCATTTATTCGGGGTGCTAGAGATCAGCCTCTAGAAATTACCCTAAAAATAATTCGAAACGGCATCGTTTTATTATTATTGTTTTTAACTTAATTACCTCTACGTAGCATAAGAAATGGGTTTTTTTCACTGAAAGGGATACCAAAAAAATCACTCAAAACTACGTCATTGAGTCCAAGGACCATAAGAGATGGGTTTTTTTTTAATTTTATTTTAGATATAACTAAAATTTAAAATGAATAATAAAAATAATAACTAAATATTTTAATTTTGGATATAATTAATAAAAGGAATTATTTATTGAAAAGTATAATTAATTTAATTAGTATTGTTTTTATGTATTTATTTTATCATCAAATCTAATATGATTTTACAAAGGCAAATAAGTCATTTATTCGGGGTGCTCGAGATCAGCCTCTAGAAATTACTCTAAAAATAATTCGAAACGGCGTTGCTTTATTATTATTATTATTATTTTTAATAATCAAATCCATTCGTTTTGCAAAAATTATGGAGAACAATAACCCTGTTATTCTAATCCTGCTCATTAGATTGACACCAGGCCAAATTTAATTTAAGACACAGCTGGGAAACGACAGCATAATGCCGCATGTCCAACATGCGGTATTAACACAATGCCGCATGTTGGACATGCGGCATTTGCTTAGGTGGCGGCCAGTCCACGTTGGACAGGGGGTTCGCGTTCCACGTATAATGCCGCATGTTGGACATGCGGCATGACATATTTTTAAAAATAGTTTGAAAAAAGGTATATTTTGATGAATTGTTTGGAAATTTGGTGTATATCGGCAAAAAACCCACTGTTACACTTCCACGAAGTACTTATCTCAGATCATCGGCGGTTTAAGATTTGAGTCGCGTCGATCTGGCGGTGTTCTATTTGCACGGAATGCTGATCTCCTATCGTCAACGGCTTTAGATTCGATCTTGCATCACTCCAGCAGTGTCCAAGGTTTTCTTGCTGGAGTTTGGGCAGCGGCCGGCCAGCAAGGATGTCGGTGGTGGTGTTATGAAGATGAAGTTAATGGTGGGAATAAAACTGATGGACTAATTGTTTTTTATAAGAGGGCAAAATTGTAAGTTTGTCTAACGAGTGGACTAGATGTCTTAAGAAAATGGTAGGTGGATTAGAATTGTTAGAAAATAGCTATAATGGACTCTATAGCAACTGACACTTTATTAAATAAAGTTTCCAAAATAGTAAAAAAATTATAGATTAAAAGATATAAGCATTTGAAAAATAACACGTGTGCACCAATTGAACAAGAAATTTAGGACAAAAAGAGTATTATTTTTAATGATTTTGTGTTTGCTTAGAATCAGGTTATTGGAGTGGTGAAAATCGTAGTCATGTCTCAGGGTGAAAACTTGCAAAGCGAGACATTCTTGAATCCACCTTGATCCTTTTTCATCTTATATTAAGACAGTTTCAACATTTGAGCAAGACTATTTACATCAGCAAAACAAACTCAAATTGAAAATGCAAAGAAACTCCTCCATTCACTCAAACCTCACGCATACAAAGAAACTCTTCCATTCACTCAAACCTTTTTTTTTCTCACCTTTTCCCCTTCTAATTTTTCCTCACTTTCCAGGAACAAAGTTGGTGGCATAAGCCCAAGCATTATTGCTAATAGGGTTAGCAAGATGGTCTGCTAGGTTTTCCAATGGTCCATTTCCGGTAACAATGGCTTGAACAAAGAATCCAAACATAGAAAACATAGCAAGCCTACCATTCTTGATTTCCTTCGCCGTAAGTTCAGCAAAAGCTTCTGGATCATCAGCAAGGCCCAATGGGTCAAAGCTTCCACCAAAGCAAAGTGGGTCGGTGATCTCACCAAGCGGCCCACCAGCAATGCGGTATCCCTCAACAGCGCCCATCAATATTACTTGGCAAGCCCAAATGGCCAAAATGCTTTGGGCGTGGATCAAGCTTGGGTTGCCCAAGTAGTTGAGTCCACCCTCACTGAAGATTTGAGCTCCGGCCTTGAACCACACGGCTTCACCAAACTTAACATTGTTCCATGCTAGTAGCTCGGGGAAGACGCACCCTAGGGCTAGCTCCTAGCATAGCCCATCTGCAATGGATCACCTTGAGCTTGCGGTTCTTGGCAAACGTTTCTGGGTCGGCTAAAAGGCCAATAGTGTCCCAACCATAGTCCTCGGGGAATTCTCCAGTAAGGTAAGATGGGGGTTCGCCGGAGAATGGGCCCAAGTACTTGACTTGGTCTGGGCCATACCAAGGGCTACCAGATGAGACTGACTTGGTGGTAGCCTTTCTCATTGTGATTCTTAGGGTCCTTCGCGATCCTTTGAGGACCACTGGGGACGATGAGGTGCATTTTGCTGTCTTTCCAAGGAAAGATGTTGAAGAGATAGCCATTGTAGAACCAACCATCGATAGGGGGTGAAGTAAATTTACAAGTAGAAGTGAAAAGGAATAGCTAGAGAAGAGATTGTTGGTTGGGGTTTAAGTTCATTAGATTGTGAGCTATGGGTATTGGTCCTTATCTTTGGAGATCTTTATCTCTATTCTCATTGGTAGAAAACTTTTTGAGAGTTTGAGAATGCATGCCCATTTGGCAAACTCAACACCACTTTTCATTCAATAGATTTTTCTGAGGTGCACAATGTATGAACAATCTCATGCAATTTCACTGGTTCTTTCCATCCACCAATTAATATCTCCGTGAAGACAATTCTAATAATTGAATTCCAGGGCAGCACAATGTGTTATTCTGCTAAAGTTTAAAATGAATACAACCATAGATTGGGACCACCATTTAATATTGGTGGTGGGAAATCCATGTTCATTTTAAATTTCAGAGGGATGCAAAAAATGAAACAAATTGCAGTTCTGGGTAAGGATAATAAACCAAAACCAGTTGCTTGTTGGGGCATCTTTTGTGTTTATAGTGTACTTGGTGATTTCGGAAACAAGCAGGATCAACGGTAAACATTATAAAAATCTCTAATTAGAGGATGGTGCGGGGACAGCATCCATGTTGTTCCAATTTGTGTTGTCCATACTCGGCGATGAACGTTTCTGTAAAGACCTGTGTTTTTAGATATATATTAATTTTTTTTAGAAATAATGTTGGGGAAGTGTGAAAAATGTTTCAAAATGCAGTATGGGGTCAATGTGAAATGGGGTATATGCATTGGGGTGTCTATAAAACATGTTGGAAACATGGGGGGGGGGGGGTTTAAATGTAAGTGTGATTGTGTAAATATATTGTGAAGGGTCAGATTTTTTACCAAAAATACACACCCTTCTTTTCCTCTACACTTCTTCTCTCTCTCTTCTACTCTTTCTCCCATCTTCTTCATCTTCTCCACAAATTTCACCCAAAAACCTCTAATTCCTTCAAAACCTTCACCAATACTAGACTCTTACGCATGTTTGGAAGACCGGGTATAGTTCATTTCACTCCGGAATGAGGAGATTCGGTTGGAGTATTGGAGAGAAGGCAAGGGTTTTGCTTATCCTTTGTTCAAAAGCTACTAAACGTTGAGATAGGGGAATTTCCACTATTACTAAGTGTTTTGAAGTGTGTGATGTGTAGATTATACTCATCTTTGATCATTCCCTCATGTGTTCTTGAAAAACCCATATTCTAGTTCCATGGATTTGATTGGAGGTTGGTGAATGCTTGTTGTTATTGTCCTACATAAACTAATTGTTGCAATACTCTCTTGTAGCTTGTGATGTTGATTTTTTTATCATAAACATGTTTGGTTTGGAGCCCATTGCAATCTTCTCGTTTTGCTGTAAAAAATTTGCTCGAGATGGCCTCTGGATCGATCGACTTTTGGGTTGGATCAATCCAAAACCTTCTGATGGTGTTTCAAATCACATTGGATCGATCCACTCTCACAGTGGATCGATCCACTCATCACTTGGATCGATCCACAACCTTTTGTCTTGCTCCGAACCAAAGTGGATCGATCCACTCGCACAGTGGATCCCACAGTGGATCAATCCACTCCCTCCTTCACTTCACCAAAACTTGTTTTCGTCGATTTCGGTCGCTTGTTCGTATTATTACTTGGCGTAATCATCTCTTATACCTCAAAACTTATTGAATAACTGGTTCCTAGCCTATCCTAGTATAATTGGTGGCTTGGTTTGATTTTTGTACGACACCTACATGGTCATACACTTGATATATGTGAATTGAAGATTTTGACAAAATGCGTAAACTGGGGTAACGATCCAAGGTATGAGTGATATGATGACACTTGTGCGAAACCAATGAACGTAAATTGAAATGAGAATTTGAAACTCTTGATACAGGGCCGAAAGGTAGCCGGAATGATACTCGGGCTGTTCTATGGGCGTGTCGCGAGGAACTATGCCTTGGCCAAAGGGAAGATTATATGGGGTTGAATGATAGCCCGAAATGATACTTGGGCCGTCCTATGGACATGTCGCGGGGAATTTCGAAGGATCTAATTTAAATAAAATAGTTGACGCGACACATTGGATGAATTAGACACTTATGAGAGAGGACGCATATCGGGAACGCTTTGGGCACATTTGGGTGATAACCAGGGATTTATAAACTTATATGTGCCTCGTTGGACTCTTGTAAAATCTTGGTTATCTTGTTTAGCTTTCGTCCTCATGTCTCATCTCGCATCTACATTTCATTATGTTTAGTCTTGGTAGACATTTCTCCACTGGGCTAGTGAGCTCAACCTATCATTGTTCAGGTGCTTAGTACAGAGCATGACTTGGAGGTCCACGAAGTGAATGCATACATCTTTTGAAAGCTTAAAGAGGAGTTACTGATGCAGCGCAGACTATGGAAACGAAAAACGAACGTGCAAGAGAGACACGAACAAAAGATCGACCCAGAGGTACTCCCTCCTTAAACGATCAAATAAGAGTAAAAAACTTGTTTTCTGTATTCAATCACCACCCCCCCTAGCCGCTTAGGCTTACAACTTATTATATAGGAACTGGAAACCCTAACAGTTTATCAAGGGAAAAACGTAAAATAATTAAAAGGAAAAATTTGTAAATATCGCCAAAATGTCGTAGCAAAGCCAATCTGGATTTAATTTAGAGACTTTCGGTATCGTCACGGGGAATAATCAGATCGATACGGGTGGCTTCGCTCACCAATTAACACTGGGTATCGATACAAAGAAAAACTCGACGATACCGGCGACCTCTTATGTTGATTCTTAGGCCTTTTAGGCCTACGCGGACGTAACCCTCGGCCCATCCATGTTGTATAACCCGGTTTGCATCATCCTCCCCGGCTTGAAAAGAATTCGCCCTCGAATTGCAATCATCAGAAGACGAACTATCACCCACAAACGGAATCAGATGCTTGACGTTGAACACATCCGTCGTGCGCACATGGCTAGGCAGATTTAAACGGTAAGCATTTGGATTGATCTTCGCGAGGACCTCCAAAGGCCCAATCTTCTTGGCCTTAAGCTTGTTGTATTCCCCTTCCGGAAAGCGATCCTTGGTCAGCACAGCATACACAAAATCACCCACCTCAAATTCCACCAAACGACGCTTCTTGTTAGCTGCCTTCTTGTACTTGGAGGTAGAGACCTCCAACTGCTTTCGGGTAGCCTCATGTACTTCCTGCAAATGTGCCATAAAGTCTTGGGCCTTCCAATGCACACGCTTCAAATCGGGCACCGGAGCAAGATCGACAGGGGACCGCGGATTGCACCCATAGACAATCTGAAATGGAGAATGTCCCGTACTTTGATTCACTGAATGGTTGTATGTGAACTCAACCTGAGCCAGTTTCAGATCCAATGACCCGAGCTGTGCACCCACCAAACTACGTAGCATGTTACCCAAAGAACGATTGACCACCTCAGTTTGGCCGGGCCTCATGGATGATATGAAGTACTAAAATCGAGCTGTGTGTTTGCCAATCTCCACAAACAACGCCAAAAGTGGCTCAAGAAACGCGAGTCCCTGTCTGAAACAATAGATACAGGCAGCCCATGTAAACGATAAACACTGTCAAAATACAATTGTGCTACCTTAACAGCATCGGTGGTCTTTGTGCAAGGAATAAAGTGAGCCATCTTCGAGAACCTGTCCACCACCACATAAATAGAATCCTTGCCTCGCGGAGTACGAGGTAGACCAAGGAAAAAATCCATACTCACATCCGCCCACGGTTGCGTAGGGATAGGCAGAGGCATATAAAGTCCGGCGTTAGTGGCCCCACCCTTTGAAACACAACAGATATGACAAGCTCCCACAAACCGGTAAACATCCCGCCTCAAAGTAGGCCAAAAATATGATGCAGCCACTAAAGCAAGGGTCTTATCACGACCCACATGTCCCTCATTATGCAAGTCAGTAATAATTTTGAGCCGCAGACTCGACTCTGGAACACATAATGCATTACCCTTGAATAGAAAACCATCATGAAGGTGAAACACACTCGGTTCACCCTTTGAAATATCATCCAACACATGCGAGAAAAAAGGATCCACAGCCAATAGTTCACGAAAAGAATCGAAACCAAGTACCTTGGTGCGCATGAGAGTCAGCAAGGAAGAACGACGGCTGAGGGCATCAGCAACTCGATTCAATGCCCCGGTCTTGTGCTTAATCACAAAGGTGAACTGCTGGATATAAGCTGCCCACTTAGCATGTCAATGGGAGAGCTTGTCCTGACTATTCAAATGTTTCAAAGGATCGTGATCGACAAAGACAAAGTCACCGCGGAATGAGGTAGTGGTACCAATGGTGCAAAGCCCGCACAACTGCATAGAAATCTACATCATACGTGCTGTAATTCACCTTTCCCCCACTAAGCTTCTCACTGAAGTAAGCAAGCGGCTTCGAATCCTGACTAAGCACAGCCCCAATTCCCACCTTCGAGGCATCACAATGTAATTCAAATGGTTGCGAAAAATCTGGAAGGATTAGCACTGGAGCACTTGTTAACTTCATCTTGATCTCTCTGAAAGCCTCTGTTGCCTCTTCTGTCCATGTAAAACTTCCGCCTTTCATACACTCTGTGATCGGCGCCATAATAGTGCTGAAGTGTGGAATGAATCGGCGATAGAACGACGCCAACCCATGAAAGCTCCGAATTTCAAACAAGGTCCGTGGTTCGGGCCATTGTTTGATTGCCTCCACCTTTGATTCATCCACAGCTAGACCATTCCCCGAAACAACGTATCCCCAAAACAAGACTGAGTCAGTCATGAAGGCACACTTTTTCAGACCCCCAAACAGCTTCTCCCTTCGTAGAACTTCCAAAACTTATCTTAAATGCTGCATATGTAAATCCGGTGTGGCATTATAAATCAGGATGTCATCGAAATAGACTACAACAGACTTACCAATAAACGGCCGCAGCGCTTGGTTCATCACACGCATGAAAGTACTAGGCGCGTTTGACAAACCAAAGGGCATAACCAGCCACTCAGACAAACCCTCACGAGTCTTAAATGCAGTCTTCCACTCATCCCCTGGTCTGATCCGAATCTGATGATAGCCACTCCTCAAGTCCAGCTTGCTGAATACCCTGGCCCCTGATAATTGATCCAACAAATCATCTAAACGAGGAATAGGAAATCGATACCTCACAGTGATTTTATTGATAGCCCGGCTGTCTACGCACATCCTCCATGATCCATCCTTCTTTGGAGTCAATAAAGCTGGAACTGCACAAGGACTAAGACTCTCTTGGATGAAACCCTTGGACAACAATTCTTCCACCTGTCTACGCAACTCCTCATGCTCCTTTGGACTCATCCGGTAATGGGCTCGGTTCGGCAAGGTAGCACCGGGCACCAAATCAATTTGGTGTTGAATGTCACGAAGCGGTGGCAATCCCTCTGATAACTCCTCTGGAAAAACATCCTCAAATTCTGACAAAAGGGGCTGAATTATAGCCGAATTATGACCTCGGATTGATCCCTGCCCAATATCCTTCCCAACGTAACATAAGCAATCCAGGCACTACGCAATTTCCTATTCCATCTCAAGGCTCTTGCTAATAGGTTAGGACCCACCGGAGCTGGCTCCCTAGAAGGTAACAGTTTGATCTTTGTACCACCGTAAATTAAACTGTAAATGTTAGTCCCTCCGTCATGTACAACTTTACGATCATACTGCCATGGTCGCCCCAAAAGCAGATGACAAGCATCCATACTCACAACATCACACCATGCACTGTCTTTATATTTTGAAGCCATCGAAAAAGAAACCAAACAGCGCTTAGAAACTTTTACCTCATTCCCTTTCTTCAACCAACTCAATCTGTAAGGGTTGGGATGTGCCTCCGTCTTCAAGTTCAATTTTTGCACTGCTTCCTCTGACACCACATTCTCACAACTGCCCGAATCAATCACATAGCGGCAAACTTTGCCACCAATCGTGCAAGTGGACTGGAAAATGTTGTTGCGCAACCACGTGTCCCCTTCAGATTCTTGGGGTGCATAGCACACCCTTCGAACCACCAGTAGTGGTGACCCCGTGTCACCTGTACATTCTATCTCCTCCATCTCCCCATTATTGTCATCGTATATAGCCTCCTGGTCATAACCTTCAGTTGTCTCCTGAATAATTCCCTCCTGGTCTAAGAACAAGGCCTTTTCCTCGACGACGCCTTTTCCCGCAATCCGACATCACGATGACCGGCTCGCCACACTTAAAGCATTTAAAGCCGTGAGTCGCCGCTCGCATTTGGTTCGGTATGCGCGGGTTGAGGAATAACTACACGTACAGGTGGTGCAGCCCCCGCAGTTGTTCGAACAGCATTGTTCCAATTACCCAATGGTCTCTTATTGAACCGTTTTTCTAACACTAAAGCTCTCTGATGGGCATCCGAAACAGAACACAAATCATACATCATTAACTCATCTTGAATTTGTTGACGTAAACCTCCAACATACCTTGCAATCTGCTGCTCTGTAGACTCTGCTAAATCGTTTCTAGCCACAAGTTGATAGAACTCTTTGGTGTAATCGTCGACAGAACGCGTGTTCTGGCGAAGATTCTGCAATCTCTGATACATGATACGAGTATAGTTATGGGGAAGGAACTCCGCCCGCATCTTCTTCTTTAGCTTTTCCCAATCAGTAATCTTGGACTTCCCGTTCCGGCTCCTTCCGAGTTTCAGTTGCTGCCACCACGCAGAAGCCCTACCCCTGAACCTGGTTGCCACAAGAGGAACCCTCCTATCCACAGGAACCCCTTTGAAATCCATGATTTCGTCTATAGCATTCAGCCAGTCCAGAAACTCCTCCGCTGATAGATTACCCTGAAATTCGGGCAGGTCAATCTTGATACTCCTCTCCCATGAATGAGAGTCATGGGTTCTAGCCATAACCTCCCTGCCCCTTCCCTGTTGGTGGTAATGACCAGCAAAAGGGTTGGAACCTTCATCATCCGAAAAACCCTCCTCCTCCTAAGGATTAGGTCTGACAGGACGACGGCGAGTCGGATTTCCAACTTCTAGGGCCTCAAGGCGCTGCATGATTGCCTCGAGTGTCAACCCCATCCGATGAAATCCGGCCCTCAATCCGAAGCTTCTCGAGCGACTTCATCCCGCCATAGACTTCGTCAAGATCACCAGACGGTTGCCTGGGCTCCACCCCGACCTCCAAAGACGCCCTCCCGCGCACCATCTCAGATTGGAACTTGCGTACCGGATACCAACCGATGCAAATAAGCACTATGGAAACGAAAAACGAACGTGCAAGAGAGACACGAACAAAAGATCGACCCAGAGGTACTCCCTCCTTAAACAATCAAATAAGAGTAAAAAACTTATTTTTTATATTCAATCACCACCCCCCTAGCCGCTTAGGCTTACAACTTATTATATAGGAACTAGAAACCCTAACAGTTTATCAAGGGAAAAACGTAAAATAATTAAAAGGAAAAATTCGAATTATCAAAGAAAATGTCGTAGAAAAGCCAATCGGATCTAATTTAGATTCCTGCATCGATACGGGAATAACTCGCATCGATACGTGGTGGCTTCGCTCACCAATTATTGACTGCGGTATCGACACAAAGAAAAACTCAGACGATATACCCGCATACTCTTATGTTGATTCTTGGGCTTTTAGGCTACGTGGACGTAACCCCGCCCATCCACGTTGATAACCCGAGTCGCATCGCTTACCTCATCATCTTGAGTTTATAATTTTGAAGAGGTTATTTTGTAACTCATTCATATTAAATCTTTTGACTTGGATCTGTAATAACTTTAAGACTTGTGTATTTTGGTTTGGGGAGTGGGTAACCATAGACTATTGTACCTTTTAATGTTGGCTTTGACTATCAGACAACTTAAAATTTGACGTGGCCCGTGAACTTGTTTCAGATTTGTTTGGACAAAATGTAATCCGAGCCATCCATCACCGAACACAGACGACCCAGATCAGACAACATGGACGGTGACCCTTTAGGGACAGCACCCACCCAAAATGTTATCCTTCTCAAATAAATTATAGAACTTTTCCAACTGGGTGTTATCCAGATGGAAGTTATTTAATTTGCAGTAAAATGATAAGCGCATAACTTAGTCATACAGTCGATCGATAGTCGATACTGATTTCAGGACAAACACAACTCCTCTGAGAATTCTTTTCTTGTTAAAATAACATGATTTGTTATGCTAACGAAAACTTGATTAGATGATCATTATCTGGAGTAGAAAAATGGCGTATCGAACATATTTGAGTACCATATTTTTTTCTTGGCAAATTTTTTTTATTAGTCTCTACAATAGACCAAAGATTAAAAAGAAAAAGGACAAACAAGAGGTAGTACCCGAGACTTAAGAAAGACGTTGGCAAGATTCTAACAAAAGAAACAAAACTCCTCAAAACACCACAACACCGAAATGAAAACAATACAAAACCCAAGACCTAACACAACCAGCAAGCAGCAACACCAAAATAAAAGCACCCCAACACCAATTCCGGGAAAACGAACCACAAAATCACCCAAAACTTAAAAACTACACAGAATTACCCCAAAGGAAAAACAGACAAATTTGTACCAATTATGGTGTCATCAATTCAATTGTTTAATAAATCCCACTTTAAAAAAAAAAAAATTGTGACAAATTATAGTGACCAGCATTGGTGTGTCATGGAGTTATCGACCCAACAAAAATAACGTTCCAATTGAGAATTAGTACTGATGAAAAACGTCTGTATTCTAATAATGTTGCATGATCCAAATGTGATTGCGAGAAATGTACGTCTTGTGATTTAATGTCTTATCTCAAATGATATAGCTAGGCTCCCCGGCAACAGGCCACCAAAAACATAAATGAAGCCTCCCCTTGTATTAAATTAGATGGAAGTACTTCCTTTTTTTAGTTTTCCTGCCTAGTCAGTAATCGTTAGTTATAGTTAGGGCTGCAGAGGAGCCGAGCCGAGCTTTGTAGTGTTCGAGCTCGGCTCGTTTGCTTAATGAGCCCAAAACTTGAGCTCAAACTTGGCTTGGTCGTAAACATATTGAGCCCTAAACGAGTCGAGCCAGACTAATTAATTTACTTATTGATTGAGCCTCTTTAAACGAGCCAAGTCTATAAAATGAGCTTAGTTTTTGCGAGTTGAACTCAGCTAGTTTAGTAAATGAGCCTACAACTAGAGCTTGAGCTCGGCTCGATTAATAAATGAGTAGAGCCGATCCGAGCCGAGCCGCAAGCTGCTCTCATTTGCAGCCCTAATTATAGTTAGTAAGGTTCGAACCCTAGTCAAAAGAGTACTTGGTGCGTGAAAGTGGACTACTACACCACTTAAATGTTTTTTAATTTCAACCTAAGTTATGAATTCATTTTCCACCGGATGATGCAATGAAAGTTGTCTTGGTGGAGATAAAACAATATCTCATAGTAAAAAACATTGGTGGATGGAAAGAACTAGCGAAATTGCATGGGATATTTGATAAAATGGGACCCTCAAGGAAATCAAAGGAACGGTGAGTGGCGTAGAGATTTCCAAATCTGGAAACGTTATCTACCAATAACAATCGAGATAAAGGATCTCCAAAGATAAGGACCCCTTGCATTTCAAAACATATATATAAAGCTCACACTAAAACCTCAACCAGCAATCTCTTCTCTAGCTATTCCTTTTCACTACTTCACCTTCTAGCGATGGCTGGTTCTACAATGGCTATCTCTTCGACATCTTTCCTCGGAAAGACAGCAATACGCTCATCCCCGGTGGCCGTCGGAGGATCACGAAGGACACTAAGAATCACAATGAGAAAGGCTACCGCCAAGTCAGTCTCATCCGGTAGCCCTTGGTATGGCCCAGACCGAGTCAAGTACTTGGGCCCATTCTCCGGTGAACCCCCATCTTACCTTACTGGAGAATTCCCCGGGGACTATGGTTGGGACACTGCTGGCCTTTCAGCCGACCCAGAAACGTTTGCCAAGAACCGCGAGCTCGAGGTGATCCATAGTAGATGGGCCATGCTAGGAGCCCTGGGGTGCGTATTTCCCGAGCTTCTAGCACGCAACGGTGTTAAGTTTGGTGAGGCCGTGTGGTTCAAGGCCGGAGCTCAAATCTTCAGTGAGGGTGGACTCGACTACTTGGGCAACCCAAGCTTGATCCACGCACAAAGCATTTTGGCCATTTGGGCTAGCCAAGTTATATTGATGGGTGCTGTTGAGGGATACCGTGTTGCTGGTGGGCCGCTCGGTGAGATCACCGACCCACTTTATCCCGGTGGAAGCTTTGACCCATTGGGTCTTGCTGACGATCCGGAGGCTTTTGCTGAGCTCAAGGTGAAGGAAATCAAGAATGGTAGACTTGCTATGTTTTCTGTGTTTGGATTCTTTGTTCAAGCCATTGTTACTGGAAAAGGACCATTGGAAAACCTAGCTGACCACCTTGCTGACCCTGTTAACAACAATGCCTGGGCTTATGCCACCAACTTTGTCCCCGGGAAGTGAGCTAAATTACTAAGAACTCTACATTGTGAATACTGTACTGTTTGCTTAAATTGTGAAATTGGTGCGAATCAAATGTATTTTTTTTTATGCTATTAATTTGTTCAGTTTGAGTTGCCTCTTTTGATTTCATGAGATACTGGTACCGTTAATTAAATTCATATATATGGTATTATCAAGGGAAGAGGATATTGCTAATTAAAGTTATCAATCTTATGCAGGGGATGCTAATTTTGTTTAGAAAATGAAATCAAAAGAGGCATGCTAATACCATTTTAAGATTTCTAATTTGCTAGATCTGTTCAACTGTAGAAGTACTTAAAAAAACTTAATTAGTAATTTCATCACAAATGAATAAACTGTTTCTTTTTTCTTTTTCACACGGAAATTCAGAAACAAGTCCAGTTTTGTTTTGTGCTCATTTGCCAGGCCTAATTGATCATTTCAATTCTCTTTCAGACAATAATTCTTGGAAAATCAGTTCAAAAGAATGAGCATTTCCTTTATTTTTTTAATTTATTTTTTGTTTTTTTGGTAGTTACGACTCTAGAAAACGTTTGTGATATAACAATGATAAACAAAAATTATACGATGACAATACAAGAAAAAGGACAATTTGATTAGGTTGAGGCACCATTCTCACTTCACCCTCTACGTATGGTTGGCGAAGCCCACAAGACTGTGCAACAGAAAATGTGGCTTGCGACAGTTGGATGTAAGTTTTGTTTGAAGAAGTGGCAATTCGGTGGCACAATGCGGTGGGAGGGAATGGTTCTTGTATGTGAGAATTGTAACGACCCAGATTTTTCGTAAATAAAAATTTCGCTTAATATTTTAATTATTTATTTTAATTTTCGGTTTATCGGAATATTTTTCTATTAAAATATTATTTTATTCTTTTAAATCGAATAATTAGAATTCTAGCCATATATACGCGCGTATGAGACCGAGTAACGCATCCGTTACACTACCGTAGCACCCGGGAACCGAGCTTAATACCCAAAACTAGTTAGAATAAGCTTTACTATTTTAGGAGTAACCTTTGCATACCCACACAATACATGCATTTGAGCACAAACTACACAAACTAGACTTAGTTATCTTGACCTTGCACCCCAAGTTTCCTAGAAACATGCATCCATGTTTTAAGGAGGGAATATTCCCCCTACTTATAGCTTGTTAAGGCTACCCCATAGCTATTAAATGGTTTCACATGCACATTAGGTGTATCTAGTCTTAAAACACCCCTCAGAACAAAAAGATAACCGCGGCTTAAAACCTACACAAATGGAGAGGCATTATTTTCCCCACCATTGTTTCCTACGTGAGTTCCATACATTCCCCCATGCTTACTTAGTTCACAAGTAAATTGTACAAAGATTCCTAGCTAGGACCTAATCTAGCCTAGAGTTAGGTACCTTCCATGTGCCACCTTAGCTCAACATTTACTCCCATACATGCACCAACACAAATTTTCGGTAGAGAGAGAGAGGGGAGGCCGAAAGTTTTGAGGGGGGAGGAGAGGTCACCCATTTGCTTATAAATAGCACCCCTTTGTGTACAATTGGACCCCATGTACCCTACTTTCTTAGTTTACTTCCTAAAATCCCACAAACCAACTACTTTCAACACCTTTAACCAACATAGTTAGGTTCCAATTAGCCACTTACTAGGCTAATTAGTGGGTAATTAAGTTAGTTTAAGAGTTTTTCTACACCAAAGGATTGCTAATCGGCTTCCGGATTACACCCGGAAATCAAGGTAGTTTACTAAACTACTCTTCTAATTAGCTATTCTAGTTTAATTATGTTGTTCTAATTAAGTTTCTAGGCATGATTATGGAGTTTGATTAAGTTAATTTATGCATATGTTAAGTGACTAAGTATATTTCATAAGCAATTTAGAAAGAGTACTTTCATTTAGAAAGTTTAACAAACATGTTATGAGGTTCAAATTAAAATAGTTCTTCATGGAATTAGAAGTTAATTAGTGAAATTAGAAGTGAATTAGTGAAATTAGAAGCGATTAGAAGGTGATTAGAAGTGATTAGAAGATGTGTTTCACTAGACAAGATTCTAGTATGATTAAGTTATTATTTCTAGAAAGAAATAATTAATCTTGATTGTCTTACTTATTGGTTGTTATTTGAGATATTATTTCTTAGATAAATGATGAAATTGCTTTATTAAGCGATTTGTTGGAAAGAAAAGTCTAGTGGTTGTTTTTGACAAGAAACTATGGAGTTGATTTTATAAAAGAGAGAATTAATCATATAGATTTCTAGAAAGATTTCTATAAAGTATGTAGTGGGTTTATTTGGTGATTTTTCTAGAAGAAAAATTGTGATTTTTACTAGATATGAAAAAGATAAATTATAGAGAATATGTGAGAAGAAAGTTTCTAGAAAAAAAAAATAGAAAGAATATTTTTGGAGAGTTGTAAATATCATTTTGGAAGTCTATAAGTAGTTATGGTGGATTTTGACAAGGGATTTCTAGAAAATGGGTGGTTTAAACAATTTTTGAAAAGAGCAAATTGATTTATTTTATTTCTTTGGAGGAGAAATAAAATAGTTTGGAGATTTTTGATGAGAATTAAATTGAGAGAAATGGAAATATTATTTTTGGAGAATATTAAAGTGTATGATTTTATGTGAAGAAAATTGCTAGAAGAAATATTATTTTGAGGGAAATTGGTGTATTAAAATGTATGATTTTATGTGGGAAAGTTTCTAGAGGAAACAAAATTATTTAGAGAGTTGGTATATTTTTGTGCATGATTTTATGTGAGAAATGTGATTTTGAAAGAATGTGTGGTAGGTCGTTTTGCACACCAAAAATAATTAATTAAACTGAACAATTACTACTATTCTTCTGAATAGTGGCAAATATTCCGAGTATCGTCCTCAGGGATTAAAGGCTAAGTTGCGAGTATTTCAATCGATTTCTAAATTAATTCGAGAAAACAAAGAAGTGATTTGAGATTGGTTTCTAAAATTATCTAAACAATTAAAAGTAAGAAAGGTGGTGAATTCAATAACTTGGAAAAAGGTCTTAGGGTTTCGAATCCACCCTAACTTCGTAACCAAGCAATTATATTAATTTAGGAAAATCAATTACCGAAACAACAATTACTCGCTAAAAGTAACAACCCTAGCGATATCGACAAGAAAAATAGCATGTAATTGAAAACCGGGCATAACCTATCTTCGGTTGGCACGAATCGTCTTCAATTCTAAAACTAATTAATCTAAAAGACGACTCGCCTTCCCTAGGCATAGATTATCCTAATTCACAATTCCATGCCGCCAAAAAATTGTTGCATAACTATGTATTTGCAATCACGTAAAACAAACACATAACTCTAGATAGGAAGAATAAGATCGAATCATAAAAATAAATCTCAAAGTTATACAACGGTCGACGATAATTAAAACCCAAAATTAATATAAAAACAAAGTTACTTGGTTAGGGTTTCATCTACACCCTAAGAAGAGATTATTAGCCGGCCATTGGAGTGAGAAACACCAAGCTTTTGTTGAACGGAAACATGGACTGACGTGCTAGCTGTATTTTTCTTCTTCGGTTCTTCTCTCTGTCTCCGTTTCTAGTCCGTGATATCTCCCGTCCTCAAGCCTTTGCTTCCTTTATATAATAAAAATATATGCCGCCAATGTTTCGTGTTACCCAAGTCGGTTACCCATTGCCCTAGCCGACACCTCCTATTTAATTTCTAGCTGCCTTAACTCGCCTATTCACCGAGTGATCCAATCCTTGACACATGACCCACCAATGTGCATGTGTTATCATACAACAGTTTGGTAGCTGGCCCATGGCCATGTGTAAATCAAAGCCCATATTTTCATCACATAGTAAAATAATGTGGTGCCTCTCATTGTTGGTTCCATTATAAGCTTGGTCCACTTCCCAATTAATTTGATCACAGGCTTTAATTTGATCCGAAAACAAGTAACATCCAACTCTGCGCTCATTATATCAAAGCCTCCAAATATCTACAAAAATATGCAAACAAAGCTTTAAACACCAATTAATAAAATAAATGGACGTAACAAGGATAAATTAGGGGCGCTCATGTGTACATTTTGCGCGCCTATCACACCCCCCAACTTACATTTTTGCTAGTCCCTAGCAAAGCATTAACTAAACTAATCTAAACAACTGAAATGCAAAAAGATAGAGTCCTTAAACCCCCAGGCAGCCCCGGTAGGACGAGTGACATCTCGTGAGGGTTTTTAGCAGTGATCACCCACAAAACACACAAGGAATTGGACACTCAAATGCAACGCAAACCCAACCGACAACCTCTCAAAGTACTGCAGCGACTGCTATGCAAGTCAAAGACAAGATGCTTTATTCATGCAAAGATTTAAACAAGTGAATTCTCGTATCCAACCTAGCACAAAAATTAGCCTTCTCACCTACCATCGGATAGAAAGTTATCACATTGCATGCGTGTAAAGTGAGAACCGCACATAAAAATTCACCAACCTCGAAAACAGTTCACACAATATCAATAGCCCGGTGTGTCTCTAGAAACTCGCCCCTTCCCCTAACGATTAATCTCATTTTTTTCACTTTTTTTTTTCTTTTTCTTTTTTTTTTTCTTCTGTCCTTTTTCTTTTTGTTATTTCTTATCACTTTTCTCTTCTTTTTTTTCTTGTGGTCGTGCAATGCCTGGGTCTGTCGGGCTTTCTAGTTGACCCATGTAACGAGCTTTGGGTCGGTCATCCCCAAGCCAGATGGCCTTAGGGTACCAGGTTTAAAGAGACCCCTCAGACTTATTTGCTCGAGTCAAAAAGGCTTTAGGGAGAGACCCAAACTAACCACATTTAACCAATGCTTTCACAAGGTCTATCCATCTTTTGACGCGAACAACACGGTGGGAGCAAACCCCGATTGCCCGGTTACTCAATGAACGCCCGGATAAGCAATATCAATTTAGCACACAATATAGGAAAGGGGTTCCAATTAGCCCGTGGGCACAATCAACTAACACCGAAATATCAATAACATGTGAACCAAATTCAAGGCCAGTGAATGCTCAAGTGGGACAGTGTTTGTGTAAAAGCATGAATTCAAGTGATCAAAGCGCTATCCAACTATAGGTGGTACAGGCTAACCAAGTGCTTTCTATCAATATCTCATTCACAAGCTTAAATCGATTCATAAACTCGTATCAAGACGTCAACTCACATGACAAACCATCGCAGCACTCATCAGCAGTCATCAATCAAGACTAAGTACACTCAAGCATCCAAATTCCTTGGTTCACCCTTTTTTTTTTTTTTTTTGGATTTTTGATTTTTTTATTTTTGATTTTTCCAGACTCTAAAAGCATAAAGCATAAAGGGATCCCTCCCCCCAACTTAAACCATTCAATGTCCTCATTGAAGTCATGAACTAAAAGATAGGACGAGAAAGTAAAAGAGAGGAAAGGTGTCACCTTGATAGAGGAGAACAAATAGCAGGGCAAAAGATGGCGAGAGGGAGACCCCCCAACTTGAAGTGTAGTACCTGCAATTGTTAGTCTCGAAGACAATGAAATAATAAAAATAACTACAAAAAGAAAAACAAACCAAACTAGGAAGGACTCAAAGACGACTAAACAATGAAATGACACTTGGGTTGCCTCCCAAGAAGCGCTAAGTTTCATGTCTTCAGCCAGACAAACCGAATGTTGCAATATATCAATCACCAGAAAAGATGTTATTCGGTTTCAAGCAAGGATATAGAAGTGGTTTCTGCTCAACTCTTGGTGCCACCTCTATTAGAGGGGAGGGAGAAAGATTATGAAGTATAGGCCACGGCTCAATGAATGGGTCACTCTGCTGAAATTCATCTATGTGGCCTGTCGACTCAAGAGAATCATGCTCTGCGTCAATATCAACCCCATCTAACCCCTCACGCACCAAATGCGTCTCCAAGGGATCCTTAACTCTAATGTTATTATGTGCCCCATCTACCAAGTTATCAACCATGTTAACCGCTTGATGAGGTTGTTCAGCGGCGTTGAAAACATTTAAGCGCAAGGTTTGGTTACCAAAGGAGACATCCATCGCCCCTGTCCTACAATGGATGGTAGCATTAGCTGTAGCTAAGAAGGGGCGACCGAGAATAATAGGTGTCTGCTTCCTAAGGTTACGCACCGGTTCCATGTCAAGGACTATGAAGTCTGCTGGAAAATAGAAATTTTCAACCTTGACGAGGACATCCTCGATAATACCGCGTGGCACTTTGATCGACCTATCAGCTAATTGAAGGGTGACTGGCGTGGGCTTCAACTCACCAAGCCCAAACTGCTCATATAACGAATAAGGGAGTAAATTGACACTTGCTCCCAAGTCCAAGAGTGCTCGCTCGATAGAATGGTTACCAATAAAACAGGAGATAATTGGAGCACCTGGGTCCTTGAGCTTAGGGACAGTATTATGCTGAATGATAGAGCTCACTTGCTCAGTAAGAAAGACCTTTTTGGACACATGAGTCCTCAGTTTGCGTTTTTGGGTGCATAGGTCCTTGAGAAATTTGGAATAGGAAGGGATTTGTTGAATGGCATCAAGAAGAGGAATGTTGATTTTCACCTGCTGAAACACCTCCATCATATTTTTCATGGTATTGCACTTTTTACTAAAAGGAGATGGAGAGTTAAGACATGTTGGGAATGGTGCCTTGGGAATATAAGATGGAGCCTCAGATGGCCCTTCATCAGATGTGGGCATTGGAGTTGGCTCTTTCCCATTGAACTGTTGATCAACTTTTGACCCCTTAGTGACAGATTTTGACTCTTTCTCCTTTGCTTTGACCTCCTCAGGTCGAGTCTCTAGTTCCCTCCCATTTCTGAGGGCGACAATTATTTTCGCTTGTTCGTGAACTTGCGAATTGTCAATGTGGTGCATCCCTCGTGGGTTAACCACTGGCTGGCTTGGTAATTTACCCTCCTCTCGACGGTTGAGAGCATTAGCTAGTTGGCCTAATTGGGTCTCTATCTTGGCAATGGATTGAGAGTGGGAGTGCACCAGTTGGAAATCAGCTCTCAATTGTTGGTTATCAGCTTTTAGATCAGTCAGGGCTTTCAACATTTGCTCTTCAAAAGATGGTGTTCTTTGGGAGGATGAAGGAAGAGCGAGAGGCTGTTGGTATTGCTGTGGTGCGAGAGGTGCATGGTAGGCCTGATGATTGGATGTATTTGGATACGATGGCCTTGATGGTTGAGCAGAATGTTGCTCTTGCCCTTGCTCTCGCCATGAGAGTCTAGGATTGTCCCTCCAGCCAGGGTTGTAGGTGTTTGAAAATGGGTCATTCAATGGCCTACCAAACCCTTGCGCCGCGTTCACTTGCTCCTGAACAAACTCAGGAAATTGAGATGCCATGTGGCACTCACTCACATAATGGCCCGGGCTAGAGCATAATTGGCAAACTACCGCCACAGTAGGTGGAGGGGAAGAGTACGATGGACCTTGGCCTAAAGATAGGAAAGTGTCAAGCTTACGACTCAAGGCATCCACTTTCATGGATAGATCATTATATTGGCCCACCTCATAAAGGCCTCTCGGTTTGGAAGATGTAGATGTGGTCCTATCTATGCGAGAGGATGAGGCGTGGTGTCGTGAATTTTCCGCTAATTGCTCAAACAAAGACCAATTTTCATTCTCGTTTTTTAACATAAATGTGCCTCCACATGAGGCATCCACCATTTGTCGGTTTGATTCCGATAGTCCATCATAGAAACCTTGGACTAACTGCCATTTAGGGACCGCATGGTGTGGACAGCTCCTATCAAGTTCTTTTAATCTCTCCCAACTCTCATGAAATTGTTCGCCCGCATGTTGACAAAAACTAGTGAGTTTTTGGCGAATCTCTTTCGTTTTGCCTATGGAAAAAAACCTTTTCAAAAACTCATTATACATTTGATCCCAAGAGGTGATGCTATTCGGTGCTAGAGTTTTAAACCAAGATTTGGCTTTATCTTTAAGTGAGAAGGGGAATAGCTTCAACTTAAGGGCATCATCAGTGAAGTTCAAGATTTTGACAGTGGAGCAAATCTCTACAAACTCGTCCAAATGCTTATATGGGTCCTCGTGGTCAAGTCCATAAAATGATGGGAGAGTTTGAAGTAAACTGGGCTTGATTTCATATTGGGTTGCCGCAGTGGTGGGCAGGGTTATACACGAGGGTGAGGTGTAAGTAGATGGGAGAAAGTGCTCTCGGATTGCTGGTGGGTCCTCAACAACCACTCTTCGTTCATCACCCATTGTGATAAGTGTTGTGGTTGGGTTTTGACGTGTGGCTATTCGATTGGCTCTAAAAGTCCGTTCTATCTCTGGGTCTAAAGGAATTAAGTCTGGATGACAAGAACGACGCCCAAGCATATACTGCAAATTGCCCTAACTAAAATAAAAATAAAATAAAATAAAAGCTCACACAAAAGGAAATAAGAAAACTCACAGTGCCTAGAGAAAATAAATCGCGCTTGTGGCCGCAAATGGAAGGCTTAAGTTTCTCCCTCAGTGTACTGCAACTTCTCACCTCTTGTGTCTGGCTAAAAAAAAAATGCTAACAAAGAGATAGAGCAATTAAACAAGTGTGAAAAAATAAAATAAAATAATAATAATAAATAAACAAAATAAAATACCTAAACTAGGAATTAAAATAAAAATCAACTGAAACAATGCAACTGTGCTTTAATTCCCCGGCAACGGCGCCAAAATTTGGTAGGTCGTTTTGCACACCAAAAATAATTAATTAAACTGAACAATTACTACTATTCTTCTGAATAGTGGCAAATATTCCGAGTATCGTCCTCAGGGATTAAAGGCTAAGTTGCGAGTATTTCAATCGATTTCTAAATTAATTCGAGAAAACAAAGAAGTGATTTGAGATTGGTTTCTAAAATTATCTAAACAATTAAAAGTAAGAAAGGTGGTGAATTCAATAACTTGGAAAAAGGTCTTAGGGTTTCGAATCCACCCTAACTTCGTAACCAAGCAATTATATTAATTTAGGAAAATCAATTACCGAAACAACAATTACTCGCTAAAAGTAACAACCCTAGCGATATCGACAAGAAAAATAGCATGTAATTGAAAACCGGGCATAACCTATCTTCGGTTGGCACGAATCGTCTTCAATTCTAAAACTAATTAATCTAGGCACGACTCGTCTTCCCTAGGCATAGATTATCCTAATTCACAATTCCATGCGCCAAGAAAATTGTTGCATAACTATGTATTTGCAATCACAGAAAACAAACACATAACTCTAGATAGGAAGAATAAGATCGAATCATAAAAATAAATCTCAAAGTTATACAACGGTCGTATCGATAATTAAAACCCAAAATTAATATAAAAACAAAGTTACTTGGTTAGGGTTTCATCTACACCCTAAGAAGAGATTATTAGCCGGCCATTGGAGTGAGAAACACCAAGCTTTTGTTGAACGGAAACATGGACTGACGTGCTAGCTGTATTTTTCTTCTTCGGTTCTTCTCTCTGTCTCCGTTTCTAGTCCGTGATATCTCCCGTCCTCAAGCCTTTGCTTCCTTTATATAATAAAAATATATGCCGCCAATGTTTCGTGTTACCCAAGTCGGTTACCCATTGCCCTAGCCGACACCTCCTATTTAATTTCTAGCTGCCTTAACTCGCCTATTCACCGAGTGATCCAATCCTTGACACATGACCCACCAATGTGCATGTGTTATCATACAACAGTTTGGTAGCTGGCCCATGGCCATGTGTAAATCAAAGCCCATATTTTCATCACATAGTAAAATAATGTGGTGCCTCTCATTGTTGGTTCCATTATAAGCTTGGTCCACTTCCCAATTAATTTGATCACAGGCTTTAATTTGATTCGAAAACAAGTAACATCCAACTCTGCGCTCATTATATCAAAGCCTCCAAATATCTACAAAAAATATGCAAACAAAGCTTTAAACACCAATTAATAAAATAAATGGACGTAACAAGGATAAATTAGGGGCGCTCATGTGTACATTTTGCGCGCCTATCAATGTGAATTTAGAGAGAATTGTGAGATGTTGCATGGGCGTGATTTGAGCATGTGACACCGAGCACATACGTGATACGTTATGTCACCGGACGCGAAACTTAATATTTATTGATGAGAAAATAGAGATGAGAATGAAAATGAGTTTGAAATGCGAAATGAAATTTTCGAGAAATGAAATGGAGATTTTCTTTCGGAAAATGAAATGAGATTTATGGAGAAATGAAATGAAATGAAATGTGATAAGATGAATAGATGCCACCTCAAGTTCCGCGGGGAGAACTTGGAGGATTGGAATTAATACGGTAATGCAGTCTTAATGCCGCCCATCATGTGAGTGTGCGCCATGATGAGGTTGGGGTTAAGTAATACGGTAGTGCAGCGAGGCACCGCCCCATTTTCGTGGAGTGAACTTGGTGGTAAGGGCTAAGCGTACAAACACATAGTGAACGGCCTTGAAACATACCGTGGGGATCAGAAGACGAGGGAGCGGGACTATGTCGTGGTGAGTCTGGGCGGACGGACCGCAAAAGAGACGGGTTAGGTTCAGATGATGCACCCACACCGGGTCTCGAAAGGGAAGGTTGGTGCCGTCACCGAAAAGGAGGCGTGAAGCGACCAATAACTTTCAGAGTGGTGTGAGATATTGACATAATTGAAATTTGAAGAAGAATGCTGAAAGAGGCACTATACGAGTAAAACGATTTGAGACATGTGATGAGTTATCGAAATGAGTTATTGTTTTGAAAGTGACACGTGACACTGTTTTGAGATGCTAAAAGAGAAATATTGTTTTCTGCGCATGTTTACTCTGATCCGCATGGACACACATGATGCATGATATGATTACTGTACATAAGTTATATATGTTGTTCATGAATATATTGTTCTAGAATTGCTATTTAGAAGCTTAGCGTAGTGAACTATTGAGCCTGGCTCACGGTGTTACACTTGTGTAACCCTGGCATAATACCACGATGTTGCTCTGCGACTCTGACGTATTATGCTAGACTATAGAGATGGACAGGAGGAGAGAACTATGGTTGGAAGGCCTACGGAGCAGAGCAGGATACCGCCGGAATAGACAGAAGTGCGATGGAGTAGAGAAACCTAGTCAACCCTGTAGAGAATAATTGTATTTGGCAGGAGGAATTATGTAATTTCTTATGGGTTACTGTTGTAAAACCCCAGTTATTGTATATGTATTTCCTTATTAACAAACCCAAATTTTGGGGGCGTTACAAGAATTTTCTCCACCTCCTGGCTTTTATCTCCCCTTCAAGGGGATATTAGTCATCTTTGATGTAATTATCCTTTCTTATCTATGATATTTCTCCTAATCTTTGACAAAAAAAAAAAGAAAAAAAATTGTGTCGTTCAAGAGGTATTGTTGCCTTGGGGCATGGTACCTATTCGCCTAAACCGTTCTATATGCTCAGACCAGGTGCACCGACCGGCGCCGACGACCCCCTTGT
This sequence comes from Vaccinium macrocarpon, assembly GCA_022606695.1. Lineage (NCBI taxonomy): Eukaryota > Viridiplantae > Streptophyta > Magnoliopsida > Ericales > Ericaceae > Vaccinium > Vaccinium macrocarpon. Next base: position 22,297,274 of record CM040179.1, read on the forward strand.
GTGTCCACACGATCGATCCAAGCTGTCCATTCATCCCAAAATCAAATTCTGATGAGGCACACGCGAAAATCACCTCAATCGGACATTCCCAAGTGCCCGATCCAAAATCACCCCATTTTGATTTAAATTTTTTGGAACGAAATGGGGTGATTTTGAATCGAGCACTTAAGAATGTCCGATTGAGGTGATTCCCATGAAAGACCCCTCGGAATTTGATTTTGGAATGAATGGACAGCTCGGGTCGATCGTCTGAGACCCACAAGGGAGCCCCGGCGCCGGTCAGTACATGATCTGTACCAGGGGGTTGGTAACCCTAGATTTACCGTATTCACCTAGATTACTGGGGGCATTTTTGGAAAAGAAAAAGTAGAAAGCAATTGACGCCTGTGTGCTTTTAAAAGCAGTAGAGTAAAGATAACAGGAAAATACTTTTCTTTTTACTATAACTTATGTACTCCCTCCATCCCAATTTGTTTGCTCACAATGGGAATACGTGCAATTTCAAACCCCTACAAAATATATTTATCTATATTATTTTTTAATTTGTTTTATATCAAATTAAAGTTCTCATTGAATACTTTAATTTGGTGTAAAAAAAATTTAAAAATATTATACAAAAGTACATTTTTTAACATCTACAAAAATACATGTTTCCCAAAGCGAGCAAACAAATTGGGACAGAGGGAGTACTGTTTTTTTGTACATCGACTAATTTGTGGGAGACAAGTTCCATCATCCCCACTAACGGGGCTCAATTCAAGTCCGGACAGCCCCCGTATTGATTGACTTTACAGGAGTTAATAACACATTAGCTGATCTATACTTAAAATATAAGAAGCGAACTCTTGAATCTCGTACCTTGACTACCATATATAGCAACACTTGGAAGACATGACGATGCTTGAAGAAATGTGAAAGGTTATATGAACGAACGAGTTACCATACAGATGCTCACATAACTTAATTTTGTTGTCTAAATAAGTGCTTCTAAAAACATCAATTAAAAAGTAGGTTTAATCGAGTCATCAAAGCAAAACTTATAAGCCTCGGAGTGATATGTTTGGCATTTTCAAGATGCTTTTCAAGTTATTTTCGGCCTAAAAACAAAGCATATATAAGTTGTGCCAAAAAAGTTGGCAAACATTTTGAGAAAAGCCAGAATTTAGAATTCTTGTCCAACACATTAGCAGTTGTGCATGGACATACTTTATGCGTTAGGTACTTATTTGTTGTCCAATGAAGTTATGTAGAAAAGGTCTCCAATGACATCTATACTTCTACTCTAAGCAGTAATTAGGTCAGCTATATTCGACCACGGACATGTGACCACCCATACACCTCTCTATCGGGACTCTCTACCGTAAGCATCATCGCCTATTTCAGGTTGGTTCAATTATTTAGTGGTCTTTGAACAGCGCTACGGGAGTTCATACATTATTTACCTGATCAGATCCATACACTTATTTTATATCGCACATTCATGTGTGGTGGGTACGTAGAGGAGGCAAGGACACCGCGTGGCATCATCGCAAGAGCACCCGATAATTTTCCCGTTGATTATATCATATATTTCCAGCTATTAATTAAGACTGCTTTGCACTTCAATTTGACATTACCTACAATCTCACTTGGTTTAGAAACAAAGCCTCAGACAAAAGATTAATTAGAAGTCACTCTTTCATTGATGTGTTAAAAGCTTCAATCACCAGCAGAACCCTACAAACCACATAGCAACTTGCCTTTCTAACTTGAGGTTATATATACTCACTTCTAAGACTTGGTCATTACTTCTTGTTTTTTTAAAATAAGGTGTCCAGACCAACATACGTTCATCACGACTTGGTAATTAATTGGTATACATTGGGTCTGGCTCTGATCTTTTAACAAACAAATACAATTAACAAACAAATACAATGAGACGTCCGATCTTTTGAATGAAAATTCAAATAAAAGATCGTCGATCTTCCTCTCGGAAGTAAATAACTAACACAAAGAATCAAGATTATGAGAGCCACTCCAAATCGTCTTTACAATGGAAAGAGCCATTGCAGATAACTGAAAAGTATCATTGTTTCTCTGAGTTAATGGAGAGACTACTTGAACTTGATCTCCCTTCTCCATGAAACCATCTTCACAAGTGGTAGCAGCATCCATTATTGAACTTAGATGTGTATTAGCATCCCTATAGTTCTTGGATTTGTACTGTTTCATTGCCTGTTGCGCGGTAGATATCGCGTCGTTATAAAGTTCCAAACAGTCTTGTAAGCATCCCTTCACAAATGGGTCCAATTTCTTCTTCATCAACAGCTGTTTTACTTTGCACCTGCAGGTGGAGGTTTGGGCATGACAATACCATTGAAACTTGGATTAGCTATTACCTCACAATAAATCGTGAATCAGTTATTTAGTGAATAGAGAAAAATTAAATGTGTTTATGGAAATATAGCTTGTTTGCAAGTAATTTGATTTTTCTTTAATAAAGTAGGTCGTATAGCTCAATAAAAACAAAATAAACTAGGCCCGATACGTTTTCAACCAAAACAGATACATACATATATATATATATATATATATATATATATATATATATATATATATATATATATACATAAAAAAAATGTAAAATAAAGTGGACAACACTCTCACATGTGAGGTGTGTGTGGAGCCCACACTCCATGTGAGAGTGTTGTCTACTTTGTTGTACATTTTTGTTATGTATGTAGTATTGCTCAAAATTATATATGTTTTTGTCGGTGCTTAGTGCTAAAAGTTCAGAAGACGCCCCTAAAAAAATGATCACTTTACACAGAAAAATAAGAAGATGCTTCTGAATTTTTAATACTATTTTGCACATAATTGGTACAATATCACAGCAATTGCCCATTAGGAAATGAGTTTTTCATGAAACATTAAAACATCATGTGCGCAAACAGAACCCTACAAACCACATTTACCAGTATAATAAAATGATTCCAGATGTTGCTGTGTAGCGTGTGCATAACACCGTGCTGTCGGTTGCTCGAATGGACGGTCCAGATATCATATTGCACGTACGACAACGAATGGTTTGGATGCAAAGGTGCCGAGGTAAAATTTGGGTTGTCCATCCGAGCAACGGACGGCTCGTATGTGCACAGCAGCAACCCCATATCCAAAAACAACATTGAGGCCTTGTTTCAGTAACTTGGCATTTTAGTTTTTCACTATTTTCAAGGCATTTCACACTCTTAACATACATCAACTAAAAGAAGCCCGAAAAGCGAAGTTAGTGGAATAAGTTGTCAAAGACATCGCACATTTTTCTTTTTTTTTTTTTTTTTTTCATAAAACAATTTAAAACAAGAGAAAATGAGGGCACCGTTCTCTACTCATATATTCTCTTAAAATTTCTAAAAATTGTTTGGACTTCATTTTTAGAGCCGTATTCACTTCAATTATACGAAAAATTAACTGAATATTATTTAGGCACCATCCTGTGGTGCTCCAACACATCTAGACACCATATCTTTTTGTTGGTTTACCCCTAAATATATGAACCCCACAATATGTGCTGCTAAGAGGAGTCGTCGCAACACCCCAAGAGCAGAGGGGAGGCCACAAAATTTTTGGTAATATTAGTATATACAAATTGTCGAAAATCTTAATAATTTTGATTTGACCTACCCAAAAATTAAACTTTGGTACGTTGCGATGTAAATTTTTCTCTTTTTCTTTCCTAGACAAAAGTAACCACACATGAGAGTACCAATTTTCGACTAAAAAATAAAACAATGTCATCTACAATGTAATAATTTACTAGAAAAGCTATACGATATACTGAGTGCATTTTTTAATAAAAATATTACTTTGGAAAAAAGAAAACACAGAACAAAAACAGAGTAAAAGGTAAACAGCAGCAAACAAAGCCCACCTGTTATCTGTGATGTTGTACTGGACAAGTCTGATGGAGATTTTTCCGAGACCAACAAGGGTAGCACAGCGGCTGGCCGGTGCCGCTTGGAGGGAAGAAACGCAGAAACCAAGTTTCACGTTCGGGTCAAATCGCGAGCATGTTTTGCAGGTTTCATCGATAAGGTTTTGGGCCGTTGCTGTGCCGCGGGGGGAGGAGGTGAACATGTAGAGGAGAGAGAGAGAGAGGAGGAGAGAGAAAGGCATGGTGATAAACCCCATTGCTTTCTTTTCTCGTTGCTGTTTCAGTTATGGCTTTTTTCTTGTTTTCTGCCCATAAGGGGATGGCTTATTATGTAGTGTGAAAGGGAATGGGGATAAGTGTTTGCCTTCCATGGGGAAACTATTAATCCACGTGACATTGGATTGTCTTCAATTGGAAGAAAACCTTATTTACTGTTTTTGGATTTCCTTTTTTTGCAATCCTTATTTACTGTTTTTGGATGTGCTTTTTTAACAATCAAATAAGTTCGGTATAAAATGCATGGAGGAGAAGTTTCCTCTTTATTAGTTCACGGTGGACCAACCCCGCTATCCATTAACAGAAAAGTTGAATTAAAATCGAAACAAAGTCTCGTGTAAAATCGAAACAAAGTCTCGTGTTAAACTGGTTAATTAGTTTCCGCAGCGGCGCAGCCCCGTAATTTTCCTTGCATTTTATGTTTTATGTATGTAAAGTGTTGAATATGTGGTCTTATAGAATTGGAATTTGACGGCATCTCTTCTGGAAATGCGGAACACAAAATCACTTTGCGACGTGTCATTGAGTATTTCCTAAAGACAATATTTGGTCCAACCAAATGTACACCTGTTTAAAGCAAAATATGCCTTCAAGAAACAAAAAATCCGATATTCAATGTCCTTTCTCGCTTCGTTTCAAAAGCGAAGACAGACAAACTTATCTATTTTTAAAGAACCAAAAAGTGTTGTTCTATGTAGAATAACATAACACAGTATCATTAAGCCTAAGAGCACCTCCAACCTTACCCCAAACCTTGAACCAAATTCAAATTTGAGTTAAAACCCCCAATTTCAACCTCCAGTCCTTGAACCAAACCTATACCAAATTAAACTTTACTCAAATTTTTTCTCAAATTTGGGGAGAAGAAAGCCCTAGAACCAAATTTCCAACGGTACCTTTGTGGCGGCAATGGTCGTCGGACCACCTTCCACCACCGTCGTCATCGGCAAAGGTAAGAAGAACAGAGATCGATCTGGAGAAGAGGTGGTGGTGGTTGTCATGATTTTCCGGATTTGGAGGAGTGGTGGACGTCGTTTTGATTTTCCAGATCTCGTCACCATGGTGGTGGTGGTGGTCGTCACTAGGACGGCGGTGGTGTGATTTTCCAGATATCGATCTAATTTTTTAAGAGAGTTGCGGCGGAGGGTGATAGGTGGTGGAAGAGGTTCAAAATCTAAGTTTAGGACTGGAGTGAGTCATATCAAATGAAACTTTGAACCAAATTTGAGGAAAAAAAAAGTAAAGGCTGGACTTGCTCTAATCTGAGTGTAGACTTTTGAGAGGGCAATCCAATATGGATTTTTTTGATGTGTTTGCACTTATGGAATGGTCTCTTGTGGACCCATTAGTGAATGACTCTTACACTTCACATCCACTCCAAATAAATGCATCCCTTTACACACATGCCAATTTGATGGGTGTGGTTATAACCATTCACATCCTTCAGAAAATTCACGACTCACGAGGAAATGGGTCCCAAAATTTCAAAAGAACTCGCTCATTAAAAAAAAAACTTTTGAAATGCCGAAACCAAACCCCATTTATTTTGAAAATTTCTAACATTAGGTTTATTTTTCTAATGAAAGTGCAATATTACTTACAAAGCTATGTAGACCAAATTTTCTCTGAACACATTAAGTTCGAATTATTAAATTCATAGTACTTTCAAATTTTTCTTATTAAGTTACTTATAATGAAACTAGAGTAAATTTATCAAGTGTGCTGGCGCTGCCACAAAAGATCATCGATCTTCCTCACACAGTAAGTAAGTAACACAAAGAATCACGAGTTATATGAGCCACTCCAAATCATCTCCACAAGGGAAAGAGCCATTGCAGATAACTCAAAAGTATCATTGTTTCTCTTTGTCAATGGAGAAGCTACTTGACCTTGACCTCCCTTCTCCATGAAACCATCTTCACAGGTGGTAGCAGCATCCATTATTGAACTTAGATATGTAGTAGCATCCATATAGTTCTTGGATTTGTACTGTTTTATTGCCTGTTTCGCGGTAGATATCGCGTCGTTATAAAGTTCCAAACAGTCTTGTAAGCTCCCCTTCACAAATGGGTCCAACTTCTTCTTCTTCAACAACTGTTTTACTTGGCACCTGCAGGTGAAGGTTTGGGCATGAAAATACCATTGAAACTTTGATTAGCTATTACCTCACGATATATCGGGAATCAGTAATTCAGTTAATAGAGAAAAAGTAAATGAGTTTACGGAAATATAGCTTGTTTGCATGTAATTTGATTTTTTCTTTAATATTGTTTGAACTAGATTATTCATACAAGTCCAAAGTACATGAAAATTCAATTAAATTTTTAATTAAGTAGGTTATAATAGAACAATAAAAACAAAATAAACTAGGCCCATTACGTTTTAATGTAAACTTATTTACATTGTGATGTAAATTTTTCTCATTTTCTTCCCAAGACAATAATTCCCAGACATGAGAGTAGCAATTTTCAACTAAAAAACAAAACAACGTCAGATATAATTTACTAGAAAAGCTATGCGATAAGCTAAGCACATTTTTCAAATGAAAATATTTCTCTCAAGTCGGTCCCCCTCGGTTAACCTTCTGGCTCCGTGGTAGCAGGTGAACACGTAGAGAGGAGAGAGAAAATTACGATGTAAAAATGAAAAAGTGAACAAAAACAGAGTAAAACGGAAACAACAGCAAACAGACCGAACCTGTTATCCGTGACGTTGTACTGGACAAGTCTGATGGAGATTTTTCCGAGACCAACAAGGGTAGCACAGCGGCTGGCCGGAGCCGCTTGGAGGGAAGAAATGCAGAAACCAAGTTTCACGTTCGGGTCAAATTGCGAACATGTTTTGCAGGTTTCGTCGATAAGGTTTTGGGCCGTTGCTGTGCCGCCGGGGGAGGAGGTGAACATGTAGAGGAGAGAGAGGGAGAAGAGGAGGAGGAGTGAGAAAGGCATGGAGATAAACCCCATTGCTTTCTTTTCTCGTTGTTGTTTCAGTTATGGCTTTTTTTTCTTGTTTTCTGCCCATAAGGGGATGGCTTATTATGTAGTGTGAAAGGGAATGGGGATAAGTGTTTGCATTCCATGGGGAAACTATTAATCCACGTGACATTGGATTGTCTTCAATTGGAAGAGAACCTTATTTACTGTTTTTGGATTGCTTTTTAACAATCAAATAAGTTGGGTATAACATGCATGGAGGAGAAGTTTCCTTTTTTGATTAGTTCCCGGTGGACCAACCCCACTATCCATTAGCGGGAAAGTTGAATTAAAATCAAAACAAAGTCGTGTTAAACTGGTTGATTAGTTTCTGCAGCCCCGTAATTTTTTCATTGCATTTTTATGTTTTATGTATGTAAAGTGTTGATCATGTGGCCTTATAGAATTGGAATTTGACGATATTTCTTCTGGAAGTCAAGAACACAAAATCACTTTGAAACGTGTTATTGAGTTACTTTCCTAAAGACAGTACCAAATACTGGATGTTGTACACTTGATTAAAGTAAATATGCTTTCAAGATACAACATACCGCAAACTCAAAATTCTTTCTCGCTTCGCTTCAAAAGCGAAGATAGACAAAATATATACTAAACAAAGATTAAAAGAACCAAGAACTGTCAATCTATTTCTGTAGAATAACAGAATATCAGTAAGCCTAATAAACTAGGAAGAGAGTGTAGACTCTAGAGAGAGCAATCCAATATGGTTTTTTTTTTAATGTGTTGCATGACTTATCGAATGGTATATAAACGCCCTTTTGTGAATGGTTATCTCTTTGGACACTTATTAGAAAGGGTCATTTCTCTTGTGGACGTTTGTTAAAAAAATCACATCTCTTTTAGGCACCCAATCGTGAAGGGTCATGTCTCGTTTTGGTTCCCTTACACTTTACATCCACGCTAAATAAATGCATCATAAATGCAGTCCAATTTGATATACACATCCTTCCATACATTCATGACTCACGAGGAAACGTGTTGCAATCTTTCGAAAAACCTCACTCATTAAGAAAAAGAAACTTTTAAAATGCCCAAACCAAACCCCATTTATTTTGAAAATTTCGGACATTAGGTTTCATGTTTCTAAATGTTTCTGGAAATATACTCATAAAAGTACATTACTTACGAAGATATGTAGACCAAATTTTCTCTAAGCACGTTAAGTTCGAATTATTAAATTAATAGTACCTTCACTTTTTTCTAATTAAGTTAATTACTATGGAATTAGAGCGAAAATTTATTTCAAAGTGGTATCACATTGTTAATATATTGCGCGTGATGATGTCAACATGTAATGACTTCCAATGACAAAACACCACAAAACAGTTGTGAAGTTCGTCATTTAGCTAGCCTAACTTTTCAGATAAAAAAAAAACTACCTTATCTTTATGGTAGGAATTTTTTTTTTTTTTTTGAGAAGTAGAAAGAAGATTATATTCATTAAACCATCAAAACAGTAAACCAAGTCTAGACATCCAGAATAACCAAACAACATAACAATAGACAACATAAGTATTTGGTTCTTTTACTTTTTTGCAATGAAAAATAATTGTGTGCAAGCATGCCAAAGAGAGTTTTAAATCTTCTCTCTCAGATTAACTTTGGAAAACCAAATCTAATCAGGCGATTGTGTTTTATTTGTTCAATTACCTCAATTAAGAGGATTTTTCCTTCAAAGTGAAGAAATGCAAACCAATATACCTAGGAAATCAAAGAACAACAAAGAAACAAGATACTTTGATTAATAAATCAAACATAAACTTACTTCGAAATTGCCTTCAACTTCAAATACAAGGTAACATGAATTTCGAACAATTGATTGTTAGAAGAACAACCAAAATCTATATCCTAATCTACTTCGAACTGAGTCGAAATCCTAATTCTACTTTGCCAATGAACAAACCAAGCATCATTTGTTTGATAGTTGTTTGTTGAAGATTTGTCTGGGGATTTTTACTCTTTGACTTCTTCTATTTATAGGCACTGCTTGTGATTTGAACTTCCCGCTCAAAGAATTTGAACTTGGCTTGCTTCGAACTCCATCTTTGCACTTCAAATTGACAGTTACTTCCCTTCAATAGATCTGAACTTCTTAATATTCCTTCAGAAGTTTTAATTTGAATCTGTATAGTTACTTATCCAATTCAAACGATTAAGTGTTAAAGGAAATAGTTGCCTCGCATGATATGCTTCACGTGTCTTAACTGTTAACTACCTTGTTTCATACGTTTGCACATGGAGTTCATGCATTTAGCAGTTGAAATCAGGGCTTCGAAGTCAATTTATTGCTCCCTCCGTCCCATAAAGTTTGGTTCCTACGAAACTACATGCAATTTCAAGCTAAAAGATAACATGCTTACGAAAATAATTTTTTTAGTCAATATGGATCTTGTTTGATAGATCTCATCAAGAACTTTTATATGGTGCAAAAAAAATTCAAAAATTATTTTGGTAAATACATTATTTTTTAGTTTGAAAATTGCACGTAGTTTCGTAGGGGTTAAACTTTATGGGACGGAGGGAGTATATTAGTTTGACTTGTAACTGCCAATAACTGTTTTTCAAATTTGAAAACTAATACGGCATCGTATTAATCTTTATATTAGTCATCCAATGCATCTTCATAAACACATATTTGCCAACATTTGGCATAATTGATTATGTGTCAATTAATTATTAGATTTGTTAATTTTATAAGTAAACATACTTCCCACATTAACATCGTTATTCAAGGAATTTGAATACGCGTTAATTTGCCTTTGCCGCTTCGAATTCCTGTAAACTTCCAAAGTGGAAGTTATTGGCAGTTCTTGTCATTTCCAATGAGAGAATTTTATTCAAGTCTTATGTTTCCCATGAGGGATTTATGGATAATGGGTAGTTAATCCACATGTTCTCCATTTACTTGGTTTATGACTAATTGAGAGTCTCCAAAATCATCAACTATATACACTTTTAAAGTGAGCAGAAGCTCCAAACCCATAATTAGAGCTTCATATTCTACTTGATTGTTTGTACATTCCCCTTTCATTTATTTGAAATCCAAATTTGGTTTTTAAACCTTGAGAAGACTCCAAAACAATTCTAGTCTCAGCCATTTGAGATGTTTTCGAACCCTCAAACCACATTTTCCATAGCTTAATTGTTACTGTATCAACATTTACTATTTCTGGAGTTTCAACTCCATTTGGATGATCAGCCAAAAAGTTAGCCAAAACTTGCCCTTTTACTGACTTTTGGGGAACATACAAAAGATTGAATTCAATTAAAGAAACAATCCATTTCCCAATTCTGCCACTTAGTACAGGTTGAGATAATGGATACTTCATAACATCAGTTTGGGAAATTACATAAGTTACTTTAGGCATCATATAGTACCTGAGTTTTTTCGAAGCAAAGAACAAAGTTAAACATAACTTTTCTACTATAGAATACCTACTTTCACAATCATTAAGAAACCTACTTAAATAATAGATATCTTGTTCCTTGCCTTCATCATTGTCTTGAGCTAACAAAATCCCTATTGAGTCATGGTTTGCTACTAAATACAACTTTACAGGCTTCTCTTTCTTAGGTGGAACTAGAACTGGAGGATTGATCAAGTACTCCTTGATGGCCTTGAAAGTATCATCATGATCCTTTCTCCATTCGAAATCCTCTCCATCCTTCAATTTCAACAAAGAAGAAAATATTTTAGTTTTCCTTGCAGTATTTAGATATAAACCTTCAAGGAAATTCAATTGCCCAAGAAATTTTTACAGTTCTTTCTTATTCGAAGGAGGTTTAGCCTTAATAATAACTTTAGCCTTATTCTTATCAACTTGAATACCTTTGCTATGAACCAGATATCCCAAAAAAATTCCTACCATGACGCCAAAAGCACACATAGCATGATTCAATTTTAGTTGATAATGCTTCATTTTTTAAAAGGCTGTTTTCAGATGTTGTATATGATTATCCATTGATTTTGATTTGACAATGATATCATCAATATAACACTCCAAAAAACCCCCAATTATTTCATGAAAAGTAGTGTTCATTACTCTTTGACAAGTAGCACTTTCATTTTTTAGCCCAAATGACATTTTGACCCATTCAAAGGTCCTAAGATTACCAGGGGATCTAAATGCAGTTTTTTGACCATCTTCTTTAGCTATACAAATCTGATTATACCCAGAATATCCATCCATAATAGACATCATCTTGTGTCCTGTAGAATTGTCCGCAAGCATGTCCACTATAGGCATTGGGTATTCATCTTTAGGAGTTGTAATATTTAGATTTCTAAAATCAATGCAAACCTTAATTTTCCCATTTTTCTCAACAACAGGAATAATATTTGATAGCCATTCTACATATCTTGCTGTTCGAATGAAACCAACATTTAAAAGATTTTGAATCTCTTTCTTAACCAATATTATGGTTTCAGGAGACATTTTTCTTGGAAGTTGTTTAAAAGGCCTGCAATTAGGTTTGATAGGTAATCTATGTTCAACCAAATCCTAGCTCAAACCTGTTAACTCTTTGTAACTCCAAGCAAAGCATTCCTTGTTCTCTTTAAGCACTGCAATCAACTTGACCTTTGAAACAGTATCCAACCCCTTATTGATGTGCACAATGTTTGGAACAATTCCATCTCCCAATTCTACTTCTTCTAAAGGATCTTGGGAATTCACATAGCCTATAAAGGCTTCTTCGAACATACTTGGCCTCAACTCCCAGTCAGATATTTCAGCCAATAACTCTTCCCAATCATTTGATTGCCAAAGAGTTTGCTTCTTCGAACTCTGCCATAAACTTAACTAAAGCCAAAGAGTTCGCTTCTTCGAAAAATGTGTTTGGTTCTTTTACTGCTTTGCAATGGAAAATAATTGTGTGCAAGCGTGCCACAGAGAGTTTTAAATCTCCTCCCTTAGATTAACTTTGGAAAACCAAATCTAATCAGACGATTGTGTTTTATTGGTTCAATTACCTCAACTAAGAGGATTTTTTTTCTTCAAAGTGAAGCAATGCAAACCAATATACTTAGGGAATCAAAGAACAACAGAGAAACAAGATACTTCGATTAATAAATCAAAGGTAAACTTACTTTGAAATTTTTCGAACAATTGATTGTTACAAGAACAACCGAAATCTACATCTTAATCTACTTCGAACTGAGTCGAAATCCTAATTCTACTTTGCCAATCAACAAACCAAGCATCATTTGTTTGATAGTTGTTTGTTGAAGATTTGTCCGGGGATTTTTACTCTTTGACTTCTTCTATTTATAGGCACTGCTTGTTATTTGAACTTCCCACTCAAAGAATTTGAACTTGGCTTGCTTCGAACTCTATCTTTGCACTTCAAATTGGCAGTTACTTCTCTCCAATAGATCTCAACTTGTTAATTTTCCTTCAAAAGTTTTAATTTGAATCTGCATAGTTACTTATCCAATTCAAATGATTAAGTGTTAAGAAAATAACTGTCTTGCATGATATGCTCCACGTGTCTTAACTGTCAACTACCTTGTTTCATACATTTACATGTGAAGTTCACGCATTTAGCAGTTGAAATCAGGGCTTCGAAGTCAATTTATTATATCAGTTTGACTTGTAACTGCCTATAACTTCTTTTCAAATATGAAAACTAATACGACTTTGTATTTATCCATCTTTATATTTGTCATCCAAGGCATTTTCATGCACACATATCTGCCAACGTTTCACATAATTGATTATGTGTCAATTAATTATTGGATTTGTTAAATCTTATATGTAAACAATAAGACAATAAATAGAGGGTAAAAAGGGTTGACTAGTTAATCCATCACTAGTGTCCAGGTGAGGAACAAAACTCGCAAAAGCATGCTTAGCAAGCAAGTGAGTCCGGTGAACTTCTTGGCACGCAACCTTTGAAATCCTACAAAAGGATAGCTTTGAAACTTTTGCTTGCCGGGTTGCATAACAAAAAGTGTCATGATGGTTTAATATTTTGTGATTAGATGTGTCTTTGATGACAAGGTATCAACAATCACTAGAGACATTGGTCCCGTTGGTTATCACTTATAGATTATGGTTTTTTAGGCTATTCAATTAAAAAACTTATATTCCTTCCATCCCTTTTGAGTGTATTAGTTCGTAAAATCCAACTTATTAAAGAATCATCATCATTATTCATTTCACACAAACTTTTACCTCCACTTTACACCTTTTGCATCAACTTTTACCTTAACTTTTCAAAATTATCATCTACTTTTCCTCATTAACTCTTTACCCATTAACTTTTCAAATGGGCAAAACAATAATTGTACACACTTTTACCCATTTACTTTTCAAAAAACACACTTATTAAAGGACAACTCATAATGGAATACTCAACCATTAAAAATGGATGGAGGGAATAATAAGAAGTTGGAAATATGTTTGGTGCAACTTTTCATAAGATAAGATAAAAGTGCAAATTGTTTTTTAAGCAGATAGTCTGAACGATAGTGCATCACTGTAGTAGTAAGGGCAGAAAACTTTTTGTATATTGTAACATAAAGGTGCCCCTCCATGTTTGTGTGGATTGTTTATGGAAGTTCTGAGCTTTTGGACGATGGTCTTGATGATTTTTCAGCATGTTGGCTACTGCTTCTGTTGTCTACTTTTTTCGTTCATGCTCTTTGGCTCTGCGTTGCTGCTGCTGGATCATTGTGTCTCTAGCTTGGTAGATTTTTAGAGTTCTGGATCATTCTCAATCTGCTTTTGGAGATTTTTATCTATTTTGGAGTATTCTTCGCGGTTTTCTCAACTTTTCAAGTCTTCATGGATGTTGTTTGGTTTTCCTTTGGTGGCCTTGGGTTTGTTGTTTTTAGGGGCTGTTTTTGCATCCATTTTTGGTTGATTTCTTGTTAACTAATGTTATTTCTCTTTGGGTCCTTGGCAGCAAATGATTGTCGTGGGTAGGGGTGCCATCATTGGGATGTCTTTCCATGTAAGGAACCAGAATTTCATGTAAATTTTTTTTTTTGAGTTATAAAAGAGGAATGTTGAGGAATTGAGTTCAATGTCTTGACATGGGTTAGGTGTGAAAAACTTGTGAGTTTGTGGGTTAATTGAAGGCTTTATGTAATAGAGGGGTGTGGGAAGTAATTTACACTAATAAAAGGTTAGGTAAGAGACAGAAAATCATTGTTCCCTTCCCCTGGAAAAACAGTCGGCTCCCTCCCTCCCCCAATCTCATGGTTTCTCTCTCTCTCATCCTCTCCCACACAAACCTCTCCATCTCACACAAAACCCTCTTGAATCTACCATAAACCCTTCGCACCCACTCCATCCAAGTGAAGTATTCGCGTGTGGGAGCTCCAAAAAGCTCTCGTTGCAGTTGATTTCAAGTTTCAAAGCTAGGGTTTTGCTAGATTTGGGATTTTGCTCAAAACCGTCTTGAGGTAGGGAAATCTCTACTCCTACTAAGTGTATGTGAAGATTTGATATGTGTATTGCTCTTATACTTGATCAATCTTCTTTGTTTGTGAAACACTCTTGAAATCTCCTGAACAATCCCTTACTCTCTAGTGTATATGGCTGATTATTTGAACACATTTTTGGATTGTGACTCCAAATTTGTGATTAAGATAGTTCTAAGTATATGTTTGAGTGGCAACTTGAATCTGCCTCTGTTTTGGATGAATTTTTAGATAATTTTCTAGAGCCTGTGAATTTACTAAAATTTTACTATAGCTACCCATACATGTCTTCTATACTGTGGTAAACTTTCAGAATTTAATTTGAGGTATAGAAAATATGAAAAATGGTAGAGCGGACTGTGCTAATGAAATTTGCAGTGCTAACACCACTGTCACATCTTACGAAAACGATTATAATTTTTTCTAGGAAGCTTGAAATCTCAATCCTCCTTTTGATCCCGAAACTAGACTCATGTACCTTCGAAAGCACATAAGGATTGTAGTCCCATTTCTTCTAGGAAATAGCAATTTTTTAGTTGAAGTTGGCATATCTGCTGAAATGAATTATGGGAGGCGTTATAGACACGTGAAATCGTTCTAAAGAGACTAATGGGCACGAGTTATACGATGAAACGTATATGAATTGAGATGAACAATTAATTAAGACAATGAGTCTTATGGACACCGTAGCGATACTAATGAGCATGAAATGAAGTTTACAAGGTGATAATGATGACACGGGGCCCGACAGGGTATGCCCGAAGTGACATGGGGCCTGATGGGGTATGTCCAGAGTGACACGGGGCCTTTATGATTTTCCTAGAGTGACAATGGGCCTATATGGCATGCCCGGAGTATAATCTAACGTTTTAAAGGAATGAGATGTGTATGCTAAATGTTTAGGAGACAGATGGTGTGCCGCTAGGAATTTCTAAAGTTTATAACAATGGAAAGTGGTCGACACAACAAATCGAGTGAGTTTAACACATATGAGGGGTTGACTACATGTCGGGTACGTATCGGGAATGATTGGGTGAAAGTAAAGGAGTCTAGGGACTTATGTGCTTGTGTTCATTTCACTTGGCTCTTGTAAACCCTTAAGCATCATTGTGTGGCTTTCATATTTATTTCTCATCTCGTACTCATTTCATTGCACTAAGTAGTGGTAGACTTTTATCTACTAGACTAGTGAGCTCACTCTAACATTCTCAGGTACCCCACATGGAGCATGATGTTGATTGCTTGAAATGTGTGTATGTGTGCATCTTTTGAGAAATATTGGAGAAGTTATTTTATCATCTTGGGACTTCATTTTTTTTTTTTAAAGGTGATGATCTTGTAACATCATTTAAATCCTTACCTTTTGACTTGGGTATTGCAATAACATTAAAACTTATGTAATTATCTTATGGGTATGGATATTCCGTAGACTATCATTATATTTGACTCTGACTTGAGAGGTGTATTGAACTTTGACTACGGATTTGTTGACTTTTCCACAAGGATTTATGTTGTATTTATATTTTAAAAATTGAGGGCGTGACATTCCATGCTGTAATACTTTTGCCTTGCCCCCTTTTCATCTTTGTAATTCGTTTTGAAGATTAATAAAATTCTTTCTTTTGCTGTGCAAAAAAATAAAGGTGCCCCTCCAATATGAAATTTGGCTTGCCAAAGGAATGTAACAAAAGGGAGAGATAAATCCATCAGGAAGTAAATGAAAACATTTGAAATAATATACACAAATATAGCTTGCCCTCTGTAAAAGTAGCTAGCAACCACATATGTAAAAATAGCGGAGAGAATCCTCTCCAGTAAAGGGACTAAACCATCCCGTCAAGACATTTGAGAACCCTTTTCAGGCACAAATTGATAAGGGACACGTTCACTTTCTAAAACTCGTCAAGAACATGTTAATGGAATAAGAAAATCGTGTCGAAAGGACTTAGCTAAACAAAATTCAGGGCATATGTATTTTCAAAATAAGTATTCACACACTAAATTAAAATATATTTATCTCAAAGTACATGTGTTAATATGCAATGGTTCTCTAGAAATTTGATATCTTTGAAAATTTAAACCTACAAGCTTCAACTTTATTGGCACACCATGTGGTAGAGGACATAATCACCTTATGCGCATAAGGAGAATGTTGGTTGGGGGTCCACCCAAGTGGGCCGATTGGGGTAAGGCGCGAGGTTGGGTTGGGTTTTCTTGGTGTAGCTCTTAGGTTATAAATACTCTTGTTTGTTGTCTCTTATTTGTGGTGTGACAAAGTGAGAGAGGTAGAGAAAGTGAGAGAGATAAACGAGAGATTTGTGAAGAAATCATTGTAACATGAGATTAAGATTTGGTAAGGATCCATAAATTCAAACTTCATTTTTATGCATTTATAATTATTGAGGGTGAATGTTATTTGAGGCCCTAATTTGATTTAACGGACACATATGTATGGGCGGATGTATGTTTTAATGTACTGGGATTCGGTGGATAGTTGGGATGTGACGTGATTTGGGAGTGTTGAGATTATGTTAGAAATGACCAGAGGTTCAATTGGTTGAAGTAGAAAAAATTATGAAATTTTTCAGGAGATACCAATAGCAATACTTATATTGATACTGGTATCCATCAATTAGAGTCATTTCAGGATGTTAGATCTGTAATTTTTTGTGCCCGTTTCATATAGCTATAAAAGGGGTTCCCTTACTTGTTTTTCACCCAAACTCAACCACAAATCCTATAAATTGTCTCTCTACTCTCTCTTTTCAAAACCCACTCAAATCTTGGGATTTCTACTCCAATTCATCACAAATCTTTGAGATCTCCACCTTAAGAACATCAATCTCACTTGATTTAGAGTTTTGATTTTAAGAAGGTAAGAACACTTGAGTTTCGGCTTTGTTCTATCTTCACTCACATTTTTTTCTCTCTCTATTTGATCATTAGGAGTGAAATCTCACTGTTGTAACTCATTTTTGACTTGATCGAATCCCTTGATTGTGTAGTAAAGCTTGGGTGGAGTTCATTCTTAGTGTTTGGAGCTCAAACTGATCGGATACTCTAGAGTTTTTCTCAAGACCCATCTTGGTAGGCGTTTCTTTCTCTCTCTACTTGTTTATGTGTTGATTAGTGTGAAAGTTGGTGTTTCAATCATCATACCTTAGTCCGGTGAACTTGAAATTCAACTGTGGACAAACCCAGGGAGTACTGGTACCTTTTTCCTTAGTACCAGTATTAGTGTGGAAAATCTAAGCTTTACTTCTTCGATTTCCTATTGTTGTGGACTAGGGTTAGTGTGAAGTTCGTCATTTAGCCAACTTATCTATTCAGAAAAAAAAACTTATAGTCTCTCGAGACAATCACTCGAGAGATTGGCCCTGTTTGTTATTACTTATAGATTATGATTTTTTAGGTTATTCAATTGAAAAACTTATATTCCCTCCATCCCTTTTGAGTGTATTACTTCGTAAATCCAACTTATTATAGAATCGTCATCATTATTCCTTTCACACAAACTTTTACCTCCACTTTGCACCTTTCGCATCAATTTTTACCTTAACTTTCCAAAATTATCATTTACTTTTCCTCATTAACTCTTTACCCATTAACTTTTCAAAAGGGCAAAACAATAATTGTACAAACTTTTACCCATTTACTTTTCAAAAAACACACTTATGAAGTGACAACTCATAATGGAATACTTAACCATTAAAAGTGGACGGAGGGAATAATAAGAAGTTGGAAATATATTCGGTGCAACTTTTTCATAAGGTAAGATAAAAGTTCAGACTGTTTTTAAATCAAATAGTCTAAATGATAGTGCGTCATTGTAGTACTAAGGGCAAAAAACCTTTAGTATATTGTAACATAAAGGTGCCCTCCAATATTAGATTTTGGCTTGCCAAAGGAATGTAACAAATGGGAGTGACAAATCCATCAGGAAGTAAATAAAAACATATGAAATAATAGACACAAATATAGCTCCCCTCCGTAAAAGTTAGTTGGCAACCACATGTAAAAATAGTGGAGAGAATCCTTTCCAGTAAAGGGACTAAACCATCCTGTCGAGTATGTTTGAGAGCCCTTTTTAGGCACAAATTGATAAGGGACACGTTCACTTTCTGAAACTCATCAAGAACACGTTAATGGAATAAAAAATCGTGTTAACAGAATTCAGGGCATATGTATTTTGAAAACAAGTATTCACTCACTAAATTAAAATATATTTATCTCAAAGTACATGTGTTTATATGCAATGTTCCTCTAGAAATTTGAAATTTACACTTACAAGGTCCAACTTTATTGGCACATCATGTCACACCCTCAATTTCAATAAGCCAAATACAAATAAAATCCACGTAGGATCGATCAAAGTCAAACAATTTCCCATAGAAAGTCAAAGTCGAAGTACAATACGCTTCTGCTCAAGGGTACCCTTACCAATGCAAAAATAACAAAAGTTTTAAAGTTATTACATAAGTTGAAATAGTCAAAAAGCTTGGAGAAATTAAAGTTACAGTATCATCTTCCAAAAATGTATTTAGTATGAAGATGAGAAAATAACTTCGTGATCATAAAATCTTCATGGCATGCAATCACACTCCAAGCACCTGATCTCATGCTCCATGCTGTGTACCTGGGAAAGATAGGGTGAGCTCACTAGCTCGTAGGAAACATTTCTACCAACACTAAGGGTATAGAGATTGAAAGATGCACGTGAATGAATAAGCTAAGATGGACCAAGATAAATCAATTCGATGACAAGGTGTCTAGGAGATACCTCAAAGACCTAGTGAAACCAGAATATCCATAAGTTTCCTCATAACCATTACATTTCGTGTCGTGGGTTCATTCCCCTCAAAACACAGTCATTTACATGAACATTTCATTCACAATACTTCACAAATACCCAAAACATCTAAAAATAACTCAAGTATTCTTTACATTTATCATATGCATCTTATTCTTTTTAATCATTCGTTTATTTTCCGGGCATGCCATATAGGCCTCGTGTCACTCCGGGCATACCCTTTCGGGTCCCGTGTCACTCCGAGCATCCCCTTTCGGGTCCCGTGTCATGCATTTCACATTTACATTTCCACTTATCAATTAATAAGTTCAACTTAGTGTCCAAAGACAATTCACGTATCACAATACCCTTTCACAAGTGTCCAAAACATCCATGTAATTTACTTAGTTCAAAAACTCGTTGTGTATCAGTAATGGCTAAGTTAACACGCGTCAAAGTGTATGAGAAACCAAGACAACCAAGAGAAAGCATAAAATGCACCATGATGGGTTACCAAAGCTTAAAGGTCAATTAGAGAAGCTTTGAAAGGACCAATGAGGGCCCGAAGTAATAGAACATGAAAACGGAGTAATAAACCTCGAGAAAATACGACATGCTGATACTAAAAAGGAAATTTCTCTCAAAATACAAAGGATATGAATATGAAATCAATTGGGTTTGAAAGTAGACTCATAGAGTTTTCCAACGGTTCAAGAATCACCTCAATCGGAGTTTGGACGAAGCCGGGGCGTGCCCGCGAAGTTGGAAAAAAAGTCTGCCTGAACAAAGGAATCTGGATCGATCCATGCAAGGAGTGGATTGATCCACTCTAGTGAAATCCATGAACAGACCATTCTGGATCGATCCAATCAAGGAGTGGATCGATCCACTACGTACCAAAAGTGAAACAAAGGGTTTTGGATCGATCCACTTGGGTTTCGGGTGGAAAATCAACAACCTTGCTCAAATGGATGGGGGCTTCATTCCAAGTCCAATTTGGGGTTTCAAAACACAACTAAGCAAAAGAGATAGACATATTCACAACTAATTCATAGAGCTATCAACCAAATATGCAAACCCAAACTTATTCAATAGTCAAATCCAATTCCATGGTGATAATCAAGTTCAACAAGGGAATTAGGAACAAGGAGAAGAACAATGCACTCATTCAATATACACTTAAAGGAGGTAGAAAATTGTTCCCTACCTCAATGGTTTAGCTCCAAGGATGAGAGAGTGAAAGCCCTAGCTTGTTCTTGTAACTCCCAACCAAGAGAGGCCTCACCAAAGAATTCCAAAGAAACCCAGACTCCAAATCGCGTGTAGATGACGAATATGAAGGTAAATCTTGAAGTAATGAAGGTTGGAGACGTGAATTTTGTAGAGAGATGGAGGAAATTTGGGAGAAGAGTAGAGGGAGAGAGTGTCGTTGGTTTTGGGGAAGGAGAAAAGAGTGTTTGCTTGCTCCAAAAAAAATCAGCCATACATGGCTATATGCACTCCCACAAATCACACTTACACCCCTCATGTTCATAATGTATCTCACAAATCACACTTACACCCCAGGGTTGGGTAGGATTATTACCTCTAGGTTGAGAAAAGAGATGCCTAATTACGACACTAAGGTAAGTCATTTTTTTTAATTACCACTAAGGTAAGTCACTTTTTTTGGGAGTTTAGGTTTAGGGTGCACTTTCCTATTATAGGGTTTTAGTGGTTTAGGTAGTTTCATAGAGTACCATAGGATTTTAGGCATTTTCATAAGGTACCCTAGTCATAGGGGTACCCTAGAGTTTAGGTTTAGGGTGCACTTTTCTTATTATAGGGTTTTAGTGGTTTAGATACTTTCATAGGGTACCCTAGGGTTTTAGGCTTTTTCATAGAGTACCCTAGGGTATAGGTTTAGGCACTTTCATAGAGTACCATAAAATTTAGACACTTTCATAGGGTACCCTAGGGTTTATGTGTAGACCTAGCAGTGGACGTGGCATTCCTAGAATAATCACTATC
Source organism: Vaccinium macrocarpon (assembly GCA_022606695.1). Taxonomy (NCBI): domain Eukaryota; kingdom Viridiplantae; phylum Streptophyta; class Magnoliopsida; order Ericales; family Ericaceae; genus Vaccinium; species Vaccinium macrocarpon. The sequence continues at coordinate 22,318,684 of CM040179.1, forward strand.
ACTTTGCACCCAGTAATTTATTAGTTGCTCCAGAAAAAAAACACGTGGTCTGGTCCTTAGTTGTTACCTTGGCAGTGCACACGTCGTGTGTAATTGGAGCTAGAGGGAATTACATTTCTTTTCCTAGATCGGCCGGTAAATGGCCCTTGAAATTAGGTGGAAGCATTTACTCTTAGGGTTGAATAGGAGTTTTGATAAAATTACCAGTTTTAAGAAGAATAACCAATTAAAAAATTATTAAATAAAAAACTGGTTAATTGTCTTGATTATGACTCTAAGCCAAAATCATGGCCTAACACTATTGTTTTATTCTATTAATAAAAAAAGTACAGACCGTGAAATAGTAAAAACCTTACCCCAAGCCTTTACCTATTCTCGCCAATCTCCGATTCTCACATAGCTTATTCAAGATTCGATAGATGAACCACAGACTTCACGCCCGATCTTCGAATTCAACCAGCTCCGAATCAATCTCCAAAAAATTCGGCCACAGTAGTATATTGCACCACGAAACACGAACAACAAATGATATGATATGAAAGGTGTTGCTTCAAAATACTAATGCACAATAAAATATAGTCTATCCCTCCCTCACAATGACGCTCCCGCGGCTCGAACCTTTGATCTCCTAGCTTTGATACCACTTGTAGAACCGCTTTTCCACCAACTCTCCTAAAACCAATTGGTGGTAAGAAGGGTTTCAATTAAGTCTTTTATGGCATTCGACATCGCACCTGCACGTTTGTTTTTAGAGTGGTTGCAGGGAATGACATTGTGTAACCAAATCCATGGGGGCACTCTAGGCCCAACAGGTTTTTCTTGGTGTAGCTCTTGGATTATAAATACTCTTGTTTGTCTCTTTTTTTTGGTGTGACAAAGTGAGAGAAGTTGACAGTGTGAGAGAGGTACACGAGAGAACTATGAGCAAATCATTGTAATGTGAGTGTGTGATCACCACGGATTGTAATCTCCCGATATAGCAAAATCTCCCTCTCCGTTAAAGTAGGTCCATTTGATTTGGTCGAATCATGTATATCGTTTGTTTGTCTCATTCTTGTTTGTGTTTATTGTCTTTATGTGTAAAGTAGGGATCACGACCCAACAAAGAAATTATTACTTGCTCTTGGAGCATCGGCACGTAGTGCTTTAAGGGGCTTTACCATCACACATTCACATGCTCTAGGAGCAATTTCAAAGAACGTTTATGTTGGCAGAGTTCATTAGCCTAAATATAGCTCAATCGAGTCTTGAGTTCAATATTCTCTCTGAAATTTACTGGGCTACTAATCTCGTATTTCATACTTCGTTTAGTAATAGCCAAAGACAGTCTTGATTAAGTCGATCATAAGCTAAAGTTGAATCAATTATTGTGTAAAACTTATGGAGATAAGTTTCAGTTCACGTATTTCATACTTCGTTTACTACACGTATCTTAACCCACCAACCACTTAAATAGAATAACTTTGTTTTGATGACATAAGCACTTGCTTTTAGCCTATAATCATTTGGCCCTCACGCATGAAGCATCATATCTCTATGTTGGAAACAATACATAAACGGGGCATTTGGATGACAGATTTGATTTTGCGTGGATTTGTAATGAGAGTAGGCCCACCTCCTAAGATGGATGGATTTATATATTGGGTATTTGGATAGTATTTTAAGAAGGGGGATTGGAGGGTGGGATAGGATAAGAGGGCAAATGACTTAATTGCCCCCACTTTATTAATTTAATAAATAAAATTGATTAATTTTATTATAATTACAATAAATACATAATAATTAGAATAAATAGACAAAAAAAGTACATTAAATAATTAAACTATATATTAGAATTAAAAAAATTATTTTCGGAAAAAATAAAATAATTGATTAGGAATGGAAAATTTCTAACATAATTAAAAGAAAATTTATAGTTGGTTTGGATGAAGAGTAGGCTTATTTATTTATTTATGTTTGGTTGAATTGAGAGTAGATGGTGTTGAATGGTGAATGTTTGGTGGAGTGGTAGATAGGTGATTGAATGGTGGGTTTGTGGTTCAATGGTTAATGGTTTTTTCCTTATTAATTCCAAAAAAAACTCATTTGGTTTTATTTTACAAGCAAATTTTCAATAAAAAAAAAGAGGTCTTATATTTTTGTTTTTCACTTCGTTTGAATGGCACGTCAAGCTTGGAGCGAGATTGAGGAGGAACTTTCCTCCAATACCTCACAGCAAGGAACTCCGTAATTAACATGTAAAGTTGGAAAACATTGGTAATAACTCTCCAGAAACATATGATTGCTACCAATACCTTCTTCCTTTGTTGACAATTCGATAATCTTGCCATTTATTTTAAAATCAAACTCAAATACTATGAATTAAGCCACATGCTGTAAAATTAGGGCATAAACTCTGCAATTAAGGCAGAAACACACAAACTATGGCACAAACTGTGAATGAGTATTAAATTAGGCCACATAATCAAATATTAGGGCAGAAACATAGGTCGAAAATTTGGGCAAACTCGAATTAGGGCAACTTTGAAATTACGACATTCTTGAATTAGGGCAGAGCATTCTCTGAATTAGGGTAGACTCCAAAATATGGGAAATCATAACTTGCAAACTAAGATAATCACAAAAGCAAGATCAAAATTACACAAAAAAATCACTGAACCCAGATCGAAAAAAATCCTAGATGATTTAGGGCTAATTTCAGATCGAAAATAACAAAAATTTGGGCATAGCTAGTTCGTATAGACCCCCACAATGCCTGAGGCAGACGAAAACAAGATCAATATGCGAAACAATGGAGTCACCACAGAGATTTCCTTTTGGCATTCCTCGTCGTCTTCTCTCCCGTTGTTGAAACCAAAAAAACACATAACCCCAAAACCAGTCGAATAAGGTACAAGAGAGAGAGAAGAGGTGGATTTGGAGGGGTATTCTCAACCGAAACAGCCTGGATTTGCCAAGCAGTGGGTTAAGGGAGGGCTTTGCAAATCCACCTTGTGGTGGATTTGGAATCCCAATAGTAATCTACTCCAGCCTAAAAAAAGACAAGCCAAAGACTTGATTTGAGATGAGAATGGATTACAAATCAAGGTGCATCACAAATCCACCCTTAACTCCGGCATCCAAACTGCTCGATATAGACTGAATCTTGTCATGATAGAATTTTCTACGAGAATAATAAGCTCGCCAGTCACTAAAATTATATTTCCCTTTGTCCCTTTCTAAGTGTGTTGTTCCGTAAATATTTTTTATTAAGGAAATATCATGATTACTCCTTTCACACAAACTTTTATCTCCACTTTACACCTCTCACACCAATTTTTACCTCTACTTTCCAAAATTATTCTCCACTTTTAGCCATTAACTTTTCAAAATGGCAAAACAATAATTGCACAAATTTTTACCTATTAACTTTTCAAAACACACTTGTTAAGTGATAACTCAAAATGGAATACATACCAAAAAAAAAAAAAAAATCAAAGTGGAATACTCAACTATTAATAAGGGACGAAGGGAGTAACAAGTAAAAATAGCAATAGAGAAGGGTTTAGAAAAGCCGATGGGTTACTTGAGGCACACGGAGTCAAACTCTTCTTGTATTTGAGAGGCTCATTTTAGCTTTTTATTTTCAATTTTTTGCCTTTTTAGATTATAGTCAAAATGTATTTTTAATTTGCTAGAGTATGAGAGAAATGTGGAGAACGTATTTTGCAACGCGAGTACTGTTTGAGAGATATGTATAAAATGTATTTTGTAGGTATTTTTGTTAATCAAAATGGGAAAAGCGAAAAATGAGAAATCAAAAAACTCCTCTCAACCTACTTTTGGCTTCTCTTCTCTAATGTAAAAAAATCAAAACACATTCTCACATAATACATTTTCCATTTTCCAGCCAAATAACCAAAAGCCAATTATGCAAAGATGAAAAGTAGAAAAGGAACCATCCAAACAGGCATACAACCCTAGGAGAAAAGTTGTCACTGTGTTCATTTCACATTTCCTAAAAAATTTTCAAAAAGATTCTTTTTCCATCTTTTATCTCTCCAATCATTAATTACATTTCTCTCTCTACTCATACTCCTCTCTCCAATCATTATTCCCATTTTCCTTTTTATCTCTCTCTAATTATTACACAGCTCTCTAATTATTACTTTTTCCAAAAATTCATCCAAACACTATCTCAAAAATATTTCTCATCCAAACACTAATTATTACTTGTGATAGTTGAGATGTCAGTATATGACCGAAACAACTTGGGATAAGCCAATATACCGATATACCAACCTAATATTTGAGCAGTATAGATCCTTAAGCTACGTTTCTCGCCTTGTTAGTAGAGGTACGTACCCTACGGAAGGTTATTGACAGACAAAGTTGCTCAAAACACCTGCTAGGGATTCTGCCGTCCCTTAGGCATGGCTAGACATGCCAGCCCATTTCGGTTAGTCAAACATGTTTTGAACTGCCCAAATTTGAAGAGAGTTAAAATACCTAAAACACCTTTCAGCACCCCTTAAATCTGGACTGCCCAAAACACATTTGGACGGCAGAGATTGGTTCAACAGGCCTTGCAATCCCTTAGGGACGGTAGAGTCCCCGAGTTCTCCAAAACAATAGTAGTGACAAAAATTAGATTTCGAAAGCTTGTATCTTTTTTGCCAATTGAGATTTCGGCATATGACCGAAACAACTTGGGAGAAGTCGATATACCAATATCCTAGCCTAATATTTGAGCAGTATAGATCCTTAATCTAATTTTTCCACCTAATTATTAAAGGTACGTGCACTACAATACGTTATTGACAAACAATGTTGCTCAAAACACCTGATTTGGGAACTCTGTCATCCCTAAGTAAAGCTTGCTGACCTATACGGTCTAAATTTGTGTGGAGTTAAAATACCTAAAACACCCTTCGCTTTCTTAAGATGCGGTCTTGTGACCTACCCTAAATCATGTAGTGGAAAAAATGTTTGAACAAAAGCCCCTCTTTCCCAAATGGTAGCCCAATATAATATATTCCAGGGGAAATTTCATTTAGACATGTTCTAGTTTAATCAGTGTGAGGATGTGTGAAAGTGTATCTTTGTAGTTTATGAATAAATAATCGTATCGTAATCATAAATTCTGAATCTTCTATTTTAGGCATCGATTGCGTAGATTAGCGTATATTTTGGATCATCTATTTTAGGCATAGATTGCATAGATTAGTGTAGATCATGTGTTAGGGTTTTTCCTATTTAAAGTGCTTATTATAATTGTAATCCATTCATTAAAAAATAAAGTTTTAGTCTCTCTTTCAAAACTATAATGGTATCAGAGCATGGTTCATTCGAATCTTGGCCTTAACCTAGTCTGCTCGTAACTCACTCTCTCTCTCTCTCTCTCCTACTTCAAATCGAAACCCACCTCTGACCTAAGAACACCTTTCTCTTTCAAACAACGATCATCTGAATAGCCACCATTTGAAATCGTCTGTCATCGATGACTCTCTCATAGTCCACGTCGGACCTTGGGTGAACTCAGACGACCCTGATCTATCATTGGCAACCTCTGATGAGTCCGACGAGACTTTGTAAAGGTTTGCTAGATCTCTCTAACAATCGCCAGACCTCCAACAACCTCTGTTCAATCTCAGCGACCACCAGGCGTCCTCCGACAGGGCTCCAAAGACCTTTAACGACTCAGATCTGAAGTCCAATAGCCTCCTAACAGCTTTTCAAGTACACCCAGTACTTTTCCGACGACACCAAGGACTTTTCCGACTCTGTCTGGCCACTTCGGAGACTCGCCAGACCTCTGGGTACTACAATGACCCTCAGACATGCATTGGTTGCTGTCGTCCACCTCTGTTGTTTAAACCTCAGTGAGTTTTGGTCAACACCAATATAGCTCTATGCTTCCGTATTTCTCTGTTGTCTTTGTTCCACTTTATTTATTTGGTAGGCTCCATTAGACAACTTCTCTGTTCTGATTAGTGGCCTGGTTTATTCTGGTAATTGCCACGTTCTCCCTTTTATTCTGCATCCTCCTTTTAACAAGATGTCGAACGATAAGAATAAAGTGATTGGTGTTTGTTTGGCCGGTAACAACTACTCTTATTAGGCACATGTTATGAAAAAAAAAAAATTGTTGGTAAGGTGTGTGGGGACACGTGGACAGTTCGATATCACAACCGTTGTTTGATCCAAAAGCCAAAGGCTATGATGCCACTGCTATTGGAAATGGACCATAAAAAATGCACAAATTTTTTACGTGGTTTCACAACTCCGTAGATCAAGTATTGGGATGAATTTTTCAAAGTATGACACATCCAAGAAAGTTTGGGATTATTTGAATGATTTGTATATTGAATCTATTTGAAATGGTAGTGAGGGTGATAAGACCATTCATGAATTTTATAACAAAATGACTGGTTATTGAGATCAGTTAGCTTGTATGGAAACTGCTGCTTTACATTCACTAGATGAGCTTGTTGAGTATTGTGAGAAACAGAGACTGGTTTAGTTTCTTATGCCTTTTCGAGCCCAATTTGAGCCCTTTCGAGGAACAATTCTGCATCGTTCTCCTCAGCCCTCTGTGGATGGGGCTGTCCATGAACTTATTGTAGAAGAAACCAGGTTCAAAGTGGCAAGTATGACTTCCCTCTCACAGTCTTTCTTTGCTGCTCCGCCTGCTTCATTCTATTCGCCTTTAGCATCTCTATTGCCCACTCCAGTATCACATCTTATGGGTAAGGCCAAGCCCTAATGTCTCCAGACACCCATTGATGAGTGCAGCTATTATCCTTAAAAGGGTCATTAGAAGCATGCCTGCTCTAAGCGTCTCCAACATAAGGGGCATAATGCTTCTCAGTCAACTAGTTCCTTAGTTCCTACTGGGCACTACAACAACATCTTCGACCTTCTGTAGCTTTGGCAACATCTTCCTCCAGTAGTAATCCTCCTCCCTTGTTTGATTTTGAACAATTTCAGCAATATCAAGCATATATGGCAGCCATTCAGGGGAATTCTTCCCAAACTTCTGCCATAACTATTACTATCCTAGGTTTGCATGATTTTTACACCACAGGTATCTTACCCACCACTTGGCTATTTGATTTTGGCTCCTCTCTTCTTGGTAATTGTGTGTCTCTTGTTTCTTCTAATAGTATTGCCACTGCCAATGGTTCTCCAATACAAGTCATTTCTATTGGTTCCATCTTCTCTACTACATCTTCTTCTCTAGAAGCTAGAAGCATGAGGAAATAAGGGACGGGTGCAGGCTAGGCACCAAGTATGATATTGGTATCATAGGTTGCTCTCTTTGACTAGGGGCCGATCCCCATTACGTCTGGCAATACTATCAAACACTAGTACTATTTTTGTTTCCTTCCATGAAAGGATAATGAGTCCTTTTACTTGGACTAGTATAAATGATTGAAAAGGCTATACTATGGATTTTGATGTTTGATGATAAATTACATCTTAGGAATATATGATTGCATTGTAATTATATGTTCTGGATCTTCTATTTTAGGCATAGATTGCGTAGATCACGTGTTAGGATTTTTCCTATTTAAAATGCTTACTATCATAAATCGGTTCAGGCTAGTTCCTTCCATTGATGGTGCTTGTAAAATGAGCTTTGAATACTCCTTGTTGTCCTCACTAAACACGTATAGACAAATATTTAGGAAAACTTTCTATAGATGCTACAAACACCAAAATTTACATCTACATGCGCATCATATATAGGTGGCATGCAACATTGCTCTTGGGACCACCAATTTAGATACCAAAAAGAAGGTTACCGAAATTTTCGTTGATCTTTTGAATGAAAATTCAAATAAAAGATCATCAATCTTCCTTGGTAAATAACTATCACAGAACTAGAATCAATAGTTACGAGAGCCATTCCAAATCATTTGCACAATGGAAAGAGCCATTGCAGACAATTGAAAAGTATCATTGTTTCTCTTTTGTTAATGGAGAAACCACTTGTTCTTGACCTTCCCTCTCCATGAAACCATCTTCACAGGTCGTAGCATCATCCATTATTGAACTTAGATATGTATTAGCATCCATATAGTTTTCTGATTTGTACTGTTCCATTGCTTGTTTTGTGGAAGATATCGCGTTGTTATAAAGTTCCAAACAATCTTGTAAGCATCCCTTCACAAATGGGTCCAACTTCATCTTCAACAATTGTTTTACCTGGCACCTGCAGGTGGAGATTGGGGCATGACAATACCACTAAACATCGATTACTTATGACCTTACGATATATTGTGAATAGAGAAAACGTTATTGAGTTATGAAAATATATAGATAAAAGATTATAGCTTGTCTAAGTAAGGGTGGATTCACTGGTCTTTTAAAAGAATTTAATCTGTTTAAGCATTGTCGCAGCTTCACTGGTTTTTCAGAGATTCAAGCAAACTCTCTGAGTTCAAAAAATGAACTAATTAATTATATTTTCATTTGTTTTCTTATGATTTGTGTTTGTTTAATGTTCTATGCATTGATAAAAGTCTAGAGCAAATGTAAATGTACTTAAATTTGTAAGTACTAAGGGACACAAAATATATTATGCCGGATAGGTTTTCAGGTAAATAGATATTTTAAACTTATATAGCATACACAAATCTTCTTATACGTTTTCGTCACGGCATTACTATATAAAATTTTGGAGCTGCCTTTGTCACTATGTAATATGTTAGACTCTCATTTTTGTGTCCCACGAAGACTCCACGTTTTATGCATGTTTATTACAATTGGGACTCCAATATTATGCATGTAAGCCAATAAAAGATAAGGTTCGTAATCATATCCAATTAAAATTTGTTTGGGAAATACTTTATGCTTAAAAAACCAATTTTTGGTTTTTTAAAAAACCATTTTGTCTTTATTCAATTTTTTTTTTTTTGCATTCGTTAGTTTTGCATCAAGATCTTATGGTTTTTGGATTCCTCTCGACGAGACGAATCTAAGAAGCATAAAATTATGGTCAAAACTCAAATTTTTTTAAATAAATCCAAAATAGGTCCAAAAAAATTTGAGTTTTGACCATGATTTTATACTTCTTAGATTCGTCCGGAAACTACAAAATCTGGATGCAAAACTAACGAATGCAAAAAAAATTTTGAATAAAGACAATGGTTTTTTTTTAAGACTAGTTTTTGGTTTTTTACCCAAACCAAGCCTAAGTGATCCAAGAATTAATGTGACTCTAATTAAGGGGTTTGTTCTCTCTAATCTCAATAGTTCAACAAAGAAACGTTTAATTTATTGTTCTTGAGCTGTGTTGAATTCTAGATCCTTGTTATATCTATTTTTTGCATAATAGAATAAATACAAATATATGGTTTACAGTTGGTATCAGAGCATGATTTTATGAATCAATACATCTTGGAATTTAATTATGTAAAACGTACTGCTTTGTTAAATTATCGACTAACGAATGAGCCTGTATTTATCCTACTGGTATATTGATAAGTTTTTTTTTATTTGATTAATGTTCCATATTAATCAATTTATAATAAGATGACTATGATCTCGATATTGTAACTGGCGGCACTTAATGTCGTTTGGAAAGTTTACCACGTGACCTAGTGGCTTTCCTGATCTACGCTGCTGTAATTAGGGTTGAAAGCGGTTCGGTTCGGCTGGTTTTTTCTGGTTTTTGAAAACCGAATATTCAGTTCGGTTTCATATATTCAAGGGCCAAAACTGGCTGAGTGATATTCGGTTTTGATCAGTTTCGGTTATTCCAGTTTATTTGGTTCTGGTATTTGGGCCTCATTTGGGCTTCAAAGAATTAAATTAAAAAAATAAAGTAAAGTTAAAAATTGAAGGACTAAGGTCTAGCATGGGTTTCACTTCGAAGCATCCATAATCCATAATAGCGTAATGAAAGAAAAATGACAGAGGAGGAGATCAATATAATCAGCCAAACAAAGAGCAACATTTCACCTAGGAAGCATATTTGAATATTGACACAAACTCAATGATTGAGTTTGGAGATCATGACAGAGAACAAGTGAAGAATGACGGACCTTCTTGCAGCCTTGAAGGTGGTGGACGTCGGAATAAGGTTAAGCGGTTCTAGGGTTCTTGTCATCTTGAGAAGAGAGAGACCAAAGGCAGAGAGAGAGAGAGAGAGAGGTAATTTTTTCGATCTGCTTGTGTGAGACTGAGAATGAGAGAAAGGAGTGTGGTGCGGTGGGTTAGAGTAAAGAAATAGGGATTAGTAACGGACGGCTTGGATTCACCCTAATAGATATGGACGGCTGTGATGGGAAATAAAAGTACTAGTTACTAATCTCATACTGGTTCCGTTTTTTTTGGGTAAATAAACTGGTTTGCACCGGGAAAAATTATTTTTAAAAAACGAAACCGAACTGAACCGAACCGAACCAGTTTTTTCGGTCGATTCGGTTTTCTCGGTTAAATTTTCACCCCTGCTAGGTAGTAATCTCATACCGGTTCCGGTTTGTTTTGGTAAATAAACTGGTTTGCACCAGAAAAAATTATTTTTAAAAAACGAAACCGAACCAAACCGGTGCCTTGGACCAAACCGGTTTATTTGGTCAGTTCGGTTTTCTCGGTTAAATTTTCACCTCTAGCCGTAATTGTATTGATGAAGGAATATATTAAGTTTTATTCCTTTATTAACTGATCTATCACCGCCTTCTAATTCTATAATGTGCATGATGATTGGCTAGATTTTTATGATATCAGATTACGGTATAGTTGTAATCTAATTGAAATCTCAATTTCATTAAGGTTTGTTTTTTTTGTTCATGTATAACGGAATGCCAAAATCACATATTACTGTACACTTTTTTTTTTTTTTTTTTTATGAATACATGGTTCTCATATTCATGTAGTCAATGTTGAAAATAATATCATAATTACATGCTAAAAAAATTAATTTGTTTTTTTGTCAGATTATGTTTTTTCCAATAATGTATGATTATTCTGAAGCACTTAATTGAAAAAGTTTTCCTATTAATGTGTTACTATATATGTGAGATTTATGGTAGATTGGTTGAATCTCAATTTTGATTAGATCTATTGTTTTCCTAAATCATGTCAAATAGGAATGCGAAATTACATATTTTTTTATGCTGTCAGTGATAAAATAATGTTATAATCACATGCTTATGAAATTTAATTTGTCATTATGCCAAACTAGGTTGCTTGCTATAATGTATAATTTAATTTCAGAGTCAATTATATGAAGTTTTGCTATCATTGTGTTTGGTTTACATGTTATTAATGGAATATTAGTCACATAAGAAAATCTTTCTACTATTGGAGGTGATTGAATAAAATAATGACAATGGCATAACTTGGATGACACAAATTCCTATGCATGTCTTATTGGAAATTGTTATTATGCTAATTGCGTATTGGATTGATTGCTTATTGTGGTTGTTAGAGCATCCACAATGGCATAACCAAAACCAAAAAGTTGCTAAAGTTAACAATGTTTGTTTAAAAAAGTGCTCACATTGGAATAACCAAACTTAGCAACCTCTTAGCAACTAACCAAATTTTGTCACTTGGATAACCAAAACTAGCAACCTTTTGCCAATAACCAAATTTAATGGACTCCACATCTACCCAATCAAGTACATCCATCATTACACAAAATGACAAAAACCTTCTCTCTCCTCTCTTAACAATGTTTTCAAAAGTTTAATTTAAATTTTTTTTTTCTTTTTCAAAAGTTTAATTTTAAAAAACTGGTTTTTTTCAAAAGTTTATTTTAAAAAACTGTTTTTTTCAAAAGTCCATTTTAAAAAAACTGTTTTTTTTTTCAAAAATTCCTATTAAAAACTGTTTTTTTCAAAAGTTCTTTTAAAAAAAACTGTTTTTTTTTTCAAAAGTTCATTTTAAAAACTGTTTTTTTCAGAAGTTTATTTTTAAAAAATGTTTTTTTTCAAAATTTATTTTTAAAAACTGTTTTTTTAAAACCGTTTTGTACTTAAAGAAAATTCAAAATATTTTTAAAAAAAAATTCAAAACTATTTTTTGTAGTTTGAAAAAGTAATGTGGCAAGTTTTGTTTATCATTTGAATAAGTGATGGAGGGTGTCCATTATTTTTTGTTATGGACAAAAAACACCAATGTGGGACTTGACATTGCTAACTTTAGCAACCTCTAAATGGATAACCAAAAGCTTATGTGGCAACTTTTGGTTATCCAATTTTGGTTAGACCATTGTGGATGCTCTTATGTGTTAGGAGTTATTGCTAAATTGTCATTGAAAAATTTTTCAATCGCATGAAAGGAACGCTAATATTGTTGATTTTATTAGATTGGTGATTGAATTAATTAATCACACCAGCATAACTCGAATAAAATAATAGAGTATTGTTATTGTACATGAACTTCAATCACATAATTGGTTAATGGTGATTGAATTAAATGACAATAGTAGGTAACAAAGAATGTTGTTGGTAAGTTTAATTTTCATGGGGGTTATTGATTTAGTATTCGCCGAAGTGACCCAGGTCAATAAAACTTGTGAATTTCAAGCCATGTAAAGGAATTGTTAAATGGTGTTAATGTTTAAGTCAATGATTTTCTCGACTGCAATCATATTTAGGGGAATGGAGTAGCCCAAAAGAGAGTCACATTTAAATAATTATGAACTGGATAGGGTATGTAGTTTATGCAATTTAACGGGTTAGGTTTGGATACCCAAAGGTAACATGAATAATTGGTTAAACAACATAAATTACTTAGACCTACAAAGGTGAGCATGTTGCACCTAATTAACGAGTGAACAATAGATATACTTAGGTTTTTCGCCCAAAGGAGGACCTATGTGATATCAATAGTTAATCATTTTTCTTAAAAATTGAAGCCTATGGAGTGATAGAGTTCCTAATGAAGAATCTTGGACTATTAGGAAAATTTTGAAGCTAAGGAGTCTTGCTCAACATTTGATCAAATGTGTCATAGGGGATGGTTTGTATACTTTTCTTTGGTTTGACAATTGGCACACTTTGAGACCCTTATATCAGAAGTTTGGTAATGTAGTGGAAGTTAACTTGGGCTGCTCCTTGAATGCTATAGTGGCATCCATCATTCATCAAGGTGGGTGGAAATGGCCTTGGTCGAGAAGTTAGATTACCAGGGAAATTTTGGCAAGTACTCCTCCCACTCTACTCCTTAGCACATCTATTGCAGATTCCGTCTAGTGGACTCTCATTGGTACTGTTGTTTATACTGCTAGGTCTGCTTGGCAGACATTGTGAGAAGTGCATCCTATTGTTCCCTGGGATAGGTGTGTATGGTTTCTTCACCATGTTCCCTGTTGGGCTTTTATTGAGTGATTGAGTTTTTTAGGGCGGTTGTCTACGAGGGATAGACTTCTTAATTGGGGTATGGGGGTGGATGCTCGTTGCCTACTTTGTTCGAATGAGAATGAGACTCATGACCATTTGTTTTTGAGTGTGTTTACTCCAAAGCTATGTGGAAGTGTTTACTTCAAAGCTACAAAGTTGCAAAGCTTGAAGCTTTAAGGATGCAAGTGGTCTTTCTTCGTGCAGTTCATACTCAACGCACTTCCACCTCAGTTTGGCGGGTTCAATTTTCACCTTTTGAACGAACTAGCTAATATTTTTGTTAGGTAGGAAGTGAGATTGGGGGAGGAAAAATCTCACAATGCAACTTTGTTGGTGCTCACACTTGTGCCATAGAAGATTGGGGCATATCTCCAAAGATAGTATTGAAAAATTGGTGAAGAATGGAATTTTAGATAACCTAGACTTCACTGGTTTCAAAATTTATGTGGATTGCCTTAAAGGATGGCAATTCCAGCACACAATGAAAGGTAGTGAGCTTCTTAAGATAATTCACATTGATATTTGCAAAAATCTTATTATGTATTTTGCTGATCTCATATTTTACCACATTTGTAGAGGACTTCTCACGTTATAGATATGTGTATCTAATTCATGAAAGTCTCAAGCCGTTGATATCCTTGAGGTGTGCATTATTGAGGTCAATTGACAACTAGATAGAAAAGTAAAACTAGTGAGGTCGGATAGATGTAGTAAGTTATATGGAAAATATAATGAGTCAAGACAAAATCCTAGCCTATTTGCTAAACTAGTGGAAAAGCGAGGCATTTGTGCTCAATACACAATGCTAGAACGACATAGTATAACAGTTTTGCTGAGAGACATAATTGTACACCCATGGATATGGTAAGGAGTATGATGAATTCTAAAAAATATACCTCAATCATTGTAAGGTGAAGCATTAGAGACAACATTGCATATCTTGAACATGGTTCCTAGTAAGGTTGTCTCACATACTCTTTTTGAGTTGTGCTAGAAAATCGAGTGTGAGGCATTTACATGTTTGGAGTTGTCTAGTTGAAGCTATAGAATCTATAACTCACAAGAAAATAAATTGGTTTCTAGTACGGTTTCTGGATATTTGAGTGGTTGTCCAAAAAATTTTAAATGGCACAAATTTTACTATTCTAACCGTAATACGAGAATGATGAAATCGGGAAAAGCCAAATTCTTAGAGAATGGCAGAATTAGTGGGAGTGAAAAACCATGCAAGGTGAATCTCAATGCTGGGAGGGATGATGTCCCAATAGTTCTTTCTCATCGAGAAATTGTTGCTCTTCAACATAATGTAATTGGTTTACCACTCCATTAGGATATCGCCATTGAAATGATGTAGAACTTCCACAATTGGCAGTTTTGAGAAGATCTCAAAGGGAAAGAAGGCCCGCCATTGCTGATATATGTGGTGTATATACAAGAATCTAATTTTGACATTGGGATTAAGGAAAAGTCCGATATCTTTTTCCCAAGCCATGATTAGGGATGATTCTGATGTTATGAAAGATGAGTTGAAACAATAGCCCATAAATAGTGTCTGGACCACGTCAAATTACTTGCTAATTGTAAGAAGTTACATGTAAATTTTTTAGACCACGACGATGTAAAAGGCAATATCGAATGATTTAAAGCCATACTTATGACCAAAGGTTTCACTGTGATTCGCATTGATTGTTAAGAGATATTCTCTCCTTTTTCCAAATAGTGATTCTTTTAGGATTATCATGGCACTTGTAACTCATTATGGCGTAACATTCGATGGATGTGAAAATCATGTTTCTAATTTGTAGTTTGGATGACAAAGTTTACATTAAGACCCAAAGGAATTCGCAAATAAAAGAAAAGAGAATTTAACTTTCTGATTAAAGAAAACCATGTATGGTTTTAAACAAGCATCCATCCAAATGATACCATTACCTCCTTCTCATTTAAGGATATTTGAAGGTCAGTTGGAGTAAGTTTATTATTGTCAATCTATATATGGATGACATTTTGTTAGCTAGCAGTAATCTTGGTTTATTATATGAAATCAATGAATATATCGCTCAGAACTTTAAGATGGTTGATAAGTATGAGAGATTTTATGTTTTGGGATAGAGATCTTTAGGGGTTGATCTTAGAAAAAATTGCTACGACTATCATAGAAAGGGTATATTGATCGAGTTCTAGAGCTATTTATGCAGTGTTACTCAATCAATGATGCACCCATGTTGAAGGGTGATGAATTAAGTGAAAGCTAGTACCTTAAGAAAGACTTGGAAATAAAGCATATGATTGATTAAGGAGTTTTGATGTATGCCCAAATTTACGCTTGAATGGATATTGGTTTTGTAGTCTGAATTGGGCAGATACCAAAGCAACACTAGAATATGGTTATTTACATAGTGAATATAGTTTATTGTTTTACCCCTTCAGTGATTTCAAATCATAAACATGATAATCATGGTTAAATTTTTTAAGAGAGGTGCATGTGCGGGTCAAGTGCATAAAGGGAGGTGAAAAAAAGGTTTTTTGATTGGGTGGTTTGAACAGTAGATTTTATTGAAAAATGGATTGGTTTGATAATGGTGCATTTCATGGGTAGGGATTATGAACTGAATCCCATTATATTAATGATGTAAAGAATGAAATGAATAAGGCATAAAGGTCCAAATATCCAATGTCGGGATGTAAACATAAATATTCAAATTTTATAGGATGACAACATAAGTAGAATTTCCAAACACGATGCCTAACTAAAATTCTCACGTTAATTATGGGCGTAAAATGAATAAAATACTATTATTTTAAAGTATTGCATGTGGCTGTTATTTTGTTGAACAATACTTTTATGACGGGACTTTATTTAATATTTGAACAATTGGTAGCGAACTTCCCTATAATAGTTGTCATGCACTGAGAATTTTCTTTTAAAAAATGACCGATTTTCGAAAATACAAAAAAGGTGCTTCCAAAGAAAATCATTTTTGCACGACAACGTAAACTAATACGAAAATGACCGGAAGTTCAACAATAAGTCTAGGGACACACGGTTCGGAGAAGAGCTCTTGTGAGGTAATTGACAGAGAAGGTTGCCGCGACGGGATCTAGATCTGTCAACCCCATTTGGCGAAGAGATTGTCGGCATTGGCGCTTAAGTCGTAGGAGAAAATGGCTTGAGTCAGAGTTTCCCTTTTGTCACTCTCAGAGCTGGCTTATAGGCAAATCCTATGAAGTTTGGGCTTTAGGCCTTCACAAAATACAAAATACAAAAATTTTGGGCCCCCAATTATTCAGTACACCTATATATATATATATATATATATATATATATATATATACCAAAGGAAGATAAAGGAACTTACTGAAATACTACAAAGGAAGATAAAGGAACTTACTGAAATACTGATTGAATTTATTCACGATGGTGGTGGTGGAAGATGAAAGTAATTTACAAGTGGAAGGATGGAGAGAGATTACAGAGGTGAGAGAGTAGAGTGAGAAAGAGAGGGTACTTCCAAATCTGCTCTCGAAGATTTAGAATACAGCTATTTATAAGCGCTACGACCTACTGTAGCAGTTACTGTAGATGACGTCACTGATGACGTTAAACAAAATATCTAGTACTGTTGCTGACGTCATGGATGACGTTCTTGCTGTTGTTGTCGTTTTGTACCGACGATTACTGTTGATGTCGTCATGGATGACGTTCTACCGATGCTTCTTCTTTTCGTTGGCCTTCAGCATTTTTAACTCAATCATAGAGTCCCAAAGATCCGCCTCTTCTGGATATACTTCAGTGTCCTCATTGGGATCCTGAGATTCACCAGCTAGACAAGCAAATTGCCCTGGTTTCTGATCTTGAGAGGACATAGAAATGTCACTCTTGGAGTCTGCTTTGGAAGAATTTGGCTCTTAAAGAGCTAAGTACTGATCTTTAATAATTTCCATGAGCTTAATATCTTGCTCATGTTCGGTTAGATTTGGATGCTGATTTTGAATCATCAATTTAATCTGTTGGATAAAATTTACTGGACCCTGAGCCGGGTTACTGCTTGAGGCTTGTTTCTTATAGTCAGCCTGATACTACTCGACTGTTTCTTTGATAAATGTTAAACATTTATCAGTCTCAAAACGAGACCACCATTTTACAAAAAAAGTTTTTTGAATTCCTGGGATACGAAGATGATCTTCGGCAATTTCATAGTCCCATTGCCAAATCCAGTTAATTCTGAATTCGGTACAAAACCATAAGAGATCTTGTCCTTCGGGTGGATTTACCGCTGTTATTCCCTTCAACTTCGGATGATATTTGTACCATATAGGGAATTGTTTCTGAATTGTTTCTGGAAAAATTACAATTTCTGGTGCATGATATTCCCACCAATGGAGAAACCAAGATGGAAATCCCGTTTCTTTCTGCACAATCTCCGGATTTAGAATAAAGAACCATGAATGGGTTCTTCTTTGGATTTCGATAATAAAATGCATAGGTCCATTCCTTGCATAGTCCCAATAATTATATTTTTTGCTCATTAATTTTTTAGTGTTCAGTTTGCAAAAAGTTGTGGGCCCCACTTTTTGAGGATCAAAGCACCACGACAATATAACATTTTGAATAGGTAATGGGTGTTACGCTATTACCATCTTCCAAATAATGATGGTTAATTTTATCGATGATGTCTCCGAAAGAATGGCCTCATAAATGTACCCGAGACTTCCCTTCTTGGGCGGTATCACTGGCGATGTTGAAGATATCTTTCTTTAAGACACCAAGGATCCTGGCGGATGCGATTTAGATCACCATCGAGGATAAGGTGATCGAGAGGGTTACATTATCCGCTTTTAATATATTGAGGTCCTTGCTCAAAGGCCTCTTTTCTTTGTTTTTACATTTTGGTCGGCCGGAAGATTCTCCCGAGTCGGATATTACGATAAAAGAGGCGTTACGCCTCTTCCATCTTGATTAGGTCTTTTTTTCGCCACGGCCCACGACCTCGGTCAGGAGGTTCCATACTGCACGAAGAGGAAATTTGTTAAACTCGAGATAAGACACCTAGAGCTCTTTGTAACGGTGGATAGAAATTTCCATATATGCATAAAGCTTTATCTTCCATACTAATATCATTATTACTTCGGAGTTGAGAAATGCCTCTGGAAAGCTTAGAAATCCAATATCTGAGATTAGGTTTTGAATAAGGTTTAACAATAGACTGAACCCAAATACGATTTAACTCAATTCTGATGCGTTCGCGTTCAGCTTCATCCATCTGTTAAAAATTCTCTTGTTAAAAAATCTGGTAAAGAGTTACGTTTCACCTTTTTTATATATTCTATCTCAAAATCAAAGGCGGAGATAATTGGGATTGCCATCTAGCAAATATTTGTTTGGAAACAAGATTTTTAACATCTTTTGCTAAAATAAATTTAGCGTAATCGCAATCAATCTGGGGATAAGAAATGTTTGATTAAGCAAACCATCCTGAAATTTAGAAACACATTTCACAATAGAAAGCATTTCTTTCTTAATCGTAGAATAATTAAGCTGAGCTTTTTTCCACGATCCCGATGTAAATCTTACCAATTCCTCCTTCTGAGAATGAGGATTCTGCTGCTTAAGAATTCCTCCATAGCCAATATTAGAGGCATCTGTTTCTACAACCTTACGCCAAGCAGGGTTTGCTAAACATAAACAAGGCAACTGTTTTGCCTTAAGCTTAATCTTTCTTACTGCTTTGGTATGCTCCTCTGTCCAAGGGGGAGGAGTCTTCTGTAATCGCTGATATAGAATAGCAGTATCTTGGGCTAAATTCTGATAATAATCTGCTATATAATTTAAACTTCCCAAGAATCTTTGTAGTTGAGTTTTTTCCTTAATTTCATTTGGAAATTTAGAAGCAAACTCAATACTTCGGTCTATAGGGATAGTAGTTCCTTGATTTATATTATGACCCAAAAATCGTACTGTTGTTTGAAATAATTTCATTTTTGGTGCAGATATAACTAAACCGTTACGTTTAATAGCATCCTTAAGAGCTCTAAGATGCTTAAAGTGTTGATCAATAGATGATGAGAAAACAAGAATATCATCTATATAAACAATACAATAATCAGAATAGGGTGAAAATATTTCATTCATAATATTCTGAAATTATGATGGGGCATTTTTTAAGCCGAATGGCATAACATTCCATTCGTAGTGACCAAATGGAACAACAAATGCAGTTTTATACCGATCTTTCTCTTCAATCTGGATCTGCCAATATCCAGATTTTAGATCAAACTTTGAGAAGATGACAGCGGATTGTAATCTGTCTAATAAATCTTTTTTGTTTGGAATAGGATATCTAATCCACTTTAAAACATCATTTAATGGTTTATAATTAATAACAAGACGAGGAACTCCAGCTCCTTTTCAAAGCATTGTTGAAGACATAAAAGGCAGTACAACTCCAAGGAGAATAGCTTTTTCTGATTAATTTTTTATCAAGAAGAGTTTGAATCTCCTTTTTACAAAGCTCCAAATAATCAGATTTCATCTGACTAGGTCGAGCTTTAGTTGGGATACGCTTTTCATCAAAATCCTGATTATAAGGAAGAGAAACAATATGACATTTTCTTTCCCAAAAAGCATTAGGTAAATCACTGCAAACTTCTTTTAAAAATTGATTTTCAATCTCTTTGATCTTTTCTTGTAAACTAGGAGATTGAAGTTTCTGATTGATATTCATAACCTGGATCTCCTTTTGAAGAAAATTTAACTGCTTTTCTTTATTCTGAAGAAATCCTTGTAATTCCTGAATAATTCTGGTTTCAGGATCAGTAACAAAAGGATAAGAGATATCGTGATCTTGTATACTACAGTATATACCAGAATGATCAATTTTTTTGATTGGCATGATCATATTTAAAAAGGGTGTTCCTAAAATCACCTGCTGTTGTAGATTTTTAACAAGCAAAAACATAGTTGGTAAACAAGTACCATCATTACAGATCAAAACATCAGATAATTTATACTGAATGTGCATTCTATTACCTCTACTTGGTGTTAAAATTTGGGCCTTTTTTTCAAAATACTTAGTAGGAACTAAACCTTCCTGAATGCAGTTCATGTCCGCACCACTATCTACTAGTGCCACTATATCCTGAATTGTATATTCTTGATTAATTACAAGATTAATTTGGATATACCATTTTTGATGTGTCACCTTGTTGATACTATTTAAATAAGTAGGTTCTTCAAAAGTTTGAGGTTCAGATTCTGGTTTTTCTACGGGTTTTAAACTCAATTGTTCAAGGCTAGAGAGTCTAGTTTTCACAGAAGAAATACTTTTCTGAGCCTCAAGTTGTGATAACTTTAACTGTTTCAATTCTGCTTTGAGATCATTGACCTCTTTCTGAAGATCTTGTAAAGTGGCTGGTTTAATAGAAGTACCTTCCATGCGATTAAAAACTTCATTGATACTATAATATCTGGAGAGACTAGGTTTTCCTGCAAGCAATATTAGATACAGAAGAACTTAATGATATTTCAATGATTTTTCTTCGGATTTCTGGATCTTGAATTTTATCAATAAGATCAAGAGTTTCTTGTTGTGATTTTGATAAAACATTTAAACTCAACCCATTAAGGTTGGCAAAAGCTTTAAGATAATCGGGTTAGAAGATGAACAAAGACTTACACCAGGCAATCTTGGGATGATTCCCGATTCGGACGAAGAGTATTCCAGATCATTAATCTCGTCACTTTTTGATTCAGTTTCTGATTCATCACTAGAATTTAGAAGCAATTTACTGAGTTGAAGACGGAGCCCTTCATCTAGTTGGAGCTCATTTAGCTTCTTTTTGGTTAAACATCTATTAGCATAATGACCAAATTTTCCACATTTGTAACATTTGACTTCGGATTTGGGTTTTTTCTTGGAATTAAGCTTATTGGTCTTCCCTTTGTCTCTGCTATTACGATTAGACTTTGTTTTGGAATAATCATTGTCATAAGACTTTCTTCTATAAGACTTCTTCCTATATGGTTTAGAAGATTTTGAAATAGTTTTTCTATGATGCTTCTTAGGATAATTTGTGGGCATGTTAACAGCAAATTGCTGGCAAAACTCACCGATTTCTCTTTTTCCGGTGAGATTTCGCTTTTAAGCCGACATTTGCAGCCTTCATATCATTACAGATAGATAATCCTACCGGACACAGACACTAATAAGGTGTCCATAGGTACAGCTAGTCCATTGAATTATATTCCCAACACTAAGATCCATCAATTTTAAAACTAACTTTTGGGCAAATAAGGGGGTAGGCCATCGATAAATTTGGCCTTCCAAAGGTTCAGAATTTAGCGTCTTTTACGTTGCATAACTTTAGTGATAAAACATCCTTGTACCATCTAAAATGTGTTAAGGATGGACATCTTAAATTTTGCAACAATTCTCTCCCACGCCTCTTGTCGTTGTTCTCGGCCCTATAAAATGTAAAATTATAGCTTGAATAAGAGTATAAACGGCGCCTTGAACCGGGTTGTTCTCTAACCCGCATAAAGTTGACTAGTTGATTGATCAATCACCATATCTCAATTTACAAGTTAGGGTTTTAACGGCACCTAATATCTCAAATTGTTGGGCAAGAGAGAGATAATTATCCCACCAACCTTTGAGACTTCCAGTGAAACCATTGATAATAAGAATAGCGATATCTCTATCTCTGTTGTCTGCAGCTCTACAAACACTAGAATACATAAGCATTTTTTGAAGGACTCCATAAATTTGATATTCTGAGAGTCCATCTATATTCCATTCATAAATGGTTCTAGCACAATAAGCTTGCTGAGTCTGAAAAAAATCTTCTTCCCAAAGAAGATCTTGAGGTGTTGGCCTTTTGTAATAGGTTCTACGAATACTTTCATTTCCTGGTCCTTTCTCATCATACTCAACTTTATAAATAGTATGTTCTTGCATAGTTTGAAATGAATACTGAATCTCTTGGATTTGTTGAGCATCCAAAATATCTAATTTCAATAAAGTATCCCGGGTTATTTTGACTCAGAGTACTGATATGCAACTTACTATCTATTCTGCCAATAAGTTGATCAATAAATTCAGAATTCTCCTTCTGATTAGAAAATTTAAAATTTTCTAAAGGTATGGGAGGTTTAATATCTGGCTTAGTATCTTTTCCTTCTAAAGCTTTAGCTAAGGAAATAGAAGAGGATGGTATAGAAGATATAACCTTCTGATTATCAATAACAGCTTGAACATCATGCTCAATGCGAATCAGTTGTTGACCAATAGTCTGCAAACTCATATTAGTGAAATTATTTTGTTTTATCATATGAATACTTTGGGGGTAAGTAAATAAGTTGTAGATGT
Organism: Vaccinium macrocarpon; assembly: GCA_022606695.1. NCBI lineage: Eukaryota > Viridiplantae > Streptophyta > Magnoliopsida > Ericales > Ericaceae > Vaccinium > Vaccinium macrocarpon. The sequence goes on from CM040179.1 coordinate 22,341,389, forward strand.
AATCTTACTTAAATCTACATAAGGGGTTGCTTCTAAAGCATTTTTATCATTTTTCCATTTTAATTGGTTCCGAGGAGGATGAACCGATTTAATTATTGTACCATCGATTTACTCCGGACCTTTTGAAAATCTTGGATAAATCGCTATATGATACTGATTTGTATACCAATTTAAAACCATTTTTAAAAGGTATCAAAGTTTGGCATTTTCCAAATCTTTATAAAAATGATCTTTGATAAAATCTTGTGTCGATTTATCAAACTTGGTAAAATACCAATGCCTAAACTCTTGATGTTCAGTGACATAAATTCTTTTCTTGATTAATAATCTTATAGGTGAGTTAGGTGTATAATCCATAAAAACTTCGGATATGAAAAGCCATTTCGTGATCTTTGTTGAAGTCACGCTTCTTACCCAAGACTATTGCTTTGTAAATTCCATGAGGAATTTGTTGTTCAGATATGTGAATACCCTCAATATGAGTTTCTAAAGTTTCTGAAGGAACTTACATTTGGGGTTTGCTCTTGATTTCAGATACTGAGTGTCTTGAAGTAGTTGGATGAGATACCCTATAAGGTGGATAACTATGCCCGGATGAGAAACTTACGGTTAAGGATATTGGTGACATTTTTGAGTGAACCTTATTTCGACATCACCTTCGGCTGTTTGGACAATTTGGTCCACTTGTCTACTAATAATTGGTTGAGGTTGCACAACATTAGGTATAGACCAATTGGTGGGAAAAGTAACTTCTTCCCAATCTATTAATCTTGGTACTGCTACGTTTGTGGTTAAAAGGTTGCTTTCCACCACTACAGTTTTTCCTGGATCGCTACGCAAAATAGCATTAGGACACATAGTATTAATAACTTTATAATGAATGCGATAAATAACAGCAATAGTTTAAGATCCTGGCAAAAAATTATATCCCTGTGTTTGGATATGTAAACTTACAGCTTCAAACAAATTTCTATCAGTTAAAGATAGAGCAAGGTTAGGATAAACATTAAAATATACTGGTCCGTGACATAAACTAGTTTGAACAATTCCCATAAGAGAGGATTTACAATCATTACATCTAGCATCTCTCAAATCAGCTTGAATACTAGAATTCAATCTTGGTAAGGTCAAAGGTTTAAAGGCAATTTGAATTAACCCAATTTGGAGATATTTATACTTATGCATGTACCGTTGAATATCTTTAACACATAACAATTTAATTGTTTTATCATGTGTGTCTAGACAAATAGTTTGTTCTGATGTCTTTACAGCATTCTTGCTAAGAAAATCAAAAATTCCCAATTTATAAATTCTTTTGGGTTCAACTTCGGGTATAGACCATTGATTAAGCTGTTGAGCCTGAGAGTACTCAACAATTTCTTCATTTTTTACAGATATTGAAGATCTATCTAAAGATAGAACAGACATGATAAAGATGTTAATTCATATATGAATGAGGATAGAACGGATAGTCTCATAAAATAAACCTCATATCATTGTTGTGTATTATGTTTTCATCAAATACCTATAATGGATCTCAGATATACCCATTTGTCAACGGTTTACGAGTCAAGGCCATCAATTCCCTTTCGAGACCTAAAGGCACACAAAACCTCTACGCGACTTGGGTGAGGAACATATACCTCAGATCCATTACAGAATCATATAAAACATAACAAACAAAAAGATATGTGATTTATTAAAGGGCTATCTACACCTATCTTTCCCCCTCATATATGAATTAACAATAGATTTAGAAAGCCATGATGGCTATCTACACCTATCTTTCCCCCTCATATATGAATTAACAATAAATTTAGCCCTTCATTATACTAATAGATGTTTGCAGTGATAAATTAGCATAATTTGGTCATTATGCTAATAGATGTTTAACCAAAAAGAAGCTAAATGAGCTCCAACTAGATGAAGGGCTCCGTCTTCAACTCAGTAAATTGCTTCTAAATTCTAGTGATGAATCAGAAACTGAATCAAAAAGTGACGAGATTAATGATCTGGAATACTCTTCGTCCGAATCAGAATCATCTGAAGATTGCACAGGTAAGTGCTGTTCATCTTCTAACCCAGATTATCTTAAAGCTTTTGCCAACCTTAATGGGTTGAGTTTAAATGTTTTATCAAAATCACAACAAGAAACTCTTGATCTTATTGATAAAATTCAAGATCCAAAAATCCGAAGAAAAATCATTGAAATATCATTAAGTTCTTCTGAATCTAATATTGCGCCAGAGAAACCTAGTCTCTCCAGATATTATAGTATCAATGAAGTTTTTAATCGCATGGAAGGTACTTCTATTAAACCAGCCACTTTACAAGATCTTCAGAAAGAGGTCAATGATCTCAAAGCAGAATTGAAACAGTTAAAGTTATCACAACTTGAGGCTCAGAAAAGTATTTCTTCTGTGAAAACTAGACTCTCTAGCCTTGAACAATTGAGTTTAAAACCCGTGAGAAAACCCGAATCCGAACCTCAAACTTTTTGAAGAACCTACTTATTTAAATAGTATCAACAAGGTGACACATCAAAAATGGTATATCCAAATTAATCTTGTAATTAATCAAGAATATACAATTCAGGATATAGTGGCACTAGTAGATGATATGGTGCGGACATGAACCGCATTCGGGAAGGTTTAGTTCCTACTAAGTATTTTGAAAAACCGGCCCGGTCTTTAATGTACTTAAGTAGAGGTAATAGAATGCACATTCAAGATAAATTATCGATGTTTTGATCAGAATGATGGTACTTGTTTACCAACTATGTTTTTGCTTGTTAAAAATCTACAACAGCAGGTGATTTTAGGAACACCCTTTTTAAATATGATCATGCCAATCAAAAAAATTGATCATTCCCGTATATATCTTGTAGTATACAAGATCACGATATCTCTTATCCTTTTGTTACCGATCCCAAAACCGTAATTATGGGGAATTACAAGGATTTCTTGTAATAAAAGAAAAAGCGGTTAAATTTTCTTCAAAAAGGAGATCCGTGTTATGAATATCAATCGAAACTTCAATCTCCTAGTTTACAAGAAAAGATCAAAGAGATTGAAAATCAATTTTTAAAAGAAGTTTGCAATTGATTTACCTAATGCTTTTGGGAAAGAAAATGTCATATTGTTTCTCTTCCTTATAATCGATTTTGATGAAAAGCGTATCCCAACTAAAGTTTCGACCTAGTCGGATGAAATCGATTATTTGGAGCTTTGTAAAAAGGAGATTCAAACTCTTCTTGATAAAAAATTAATCGAGAAAAAAGCTATTCTCCTTGGAGTTGTCTTTTGCCTTTTATGTCTTCAACAATCTTTGAAAAGGAGCGGGGAGTTCCTCGTCTTGTTATTAATTATAAACCATTAAATGATGTTTTAAAGTGGATTAGATATCCTATTCCAAACAAAAAGATTTATTAGGCAGATTACAATCATTTGTCATCTTCTCAAAGTTTGATCTAAAAACTGGATATTGGCAGATCCAGATTGAAGAGAAAGATCGGTATAAAACTGCATTTGTTGTTCCATTTGGTCACTACGAATGGAATGTTATGCCATTCGGCTTAAAAAATGCCCCATCAGAATTTCAGAATATTATGAATGAAATATTTTCACCCTATTCGATTATTGTATTGTTTATATAGATGATATTCTTGTTTTCTCATCATCTATTGATCAACACTTTAAGCATCTTAGAGCTCTTAAGGATGCTATTAAACGTAATCTGTTTAGTTATATCCGCACCAAAAATGAAATTATTTCAAACAACAGATACGATTTTTTGGGTCATAATATAAATCAAGGAACTACTATCCCTATAGATCAAGTATTGAGTTTTGTTTCTAAATTTCCAAATGAAATTAAGGAAAAACTCAACTACAAAGATTCTTGGGAAGTTTAAATTATATAGCAGATTATTATCGTAATTTAGCCCAAGATCTTGCTATTCTATATCGGTGATTCTGACATGTAAGACTCCTCCCCCCTTGGACAGAGGAGCATACCAAAGCAAAAGAAGAAAGATTGCTTCAAGCTTTAAGGCAAAACAGGTTGCCTTGTTTATGTTTAGCAAAACCTCGCGGCGTAAGGTTGTAGAAAAGCAGATGCCTCTAATATTGGCTATGGAGGAATTCTTAGCGGCAGTAATCCTCATTCTCGGAAGGAGGAATTGGTAAGATTTACATCGGGATCGTGGAAAAAAGCTCAGCTTAATTATTCTACGATTAAGAAAGAAATGCTTTCTATTGTGAAATGTGTTTCTAAATTTCAGGATGGTTTGCTTAATCAAACATTTCTTATCCGTATTGATTGCAGTTCTGCTAAATTTATTTTAGCAAAAGATGTTAAAAATCTTGTTTCCAAACAAATATTTGCTAGATGGCAATCCAATTATCTGCCTTTGATTTTGAGATAGAATATATAAAAGGTGAAATGTAACTTTTACTCTTTGCATTTTTTTAACAAGAGAATTTTTAATGATGGATGAAGTTTAACGCGGAAACGATCGTAATTGAGTTAAATCGTATTTGGGTTCAGTCTATTGTTAAACCTTATTCAAAACCTAATCTCAGATATTGGATTTCTAAGCTTTCCAGAGGCATTTCTCAACTCCGAAGTAATAATGATATTAGTATGGAAGATAAAGCTTTATGCAGGCATATGGAAATTTCTATCCACTGGTTACAAAGAGCTCTAGGTGTCTTATCTCGAGTTTAACAAATTTCCTCTTCGTGCAGTATGGAACCTCGACCGAGGTCGCGGGGCGTGGCCAAAAAAGCAGACCTAATCAAGATGGGAAGGCGTAACGTCTCTCTTTTTATCGTAATATCCATTTCTTGGGGAGAATCTTCCGGCCGGTCAAAAAATGAAAAACAAAGAAAAGAGGCCTTTGAGCAAGGACCTCAATATATTAAAAAGCGTATACCGTAGAACCTCGATCACCTTATCTCGATGGTGATCTAAATCGCATCCGCAGGATCCTTGGTGTCTTAAAGAAAGATATCTTCAACATCAGCCATGATACCGGGCCCAAGAAGGGAAGTCTCTAAGACATTTATGAGGCCATTCTTTTCGGAGACATCATCAGCATAAATTAACCATCATTATTTGAAGATGGTAATAGCGTAACACCCATTACCTATTCAAAATGTTATATTGTCGTGGTCTTTGCATCCTCAAAAAGTGGGGGCCTGTCAACTTTTGCAACCGTAACACTAAAAATTAATGAGCAAAAATATAATTATTGGGACTATGCAAGGGAATGGACCTATGCATTTTATTATCGAGAATCAAGAAGAACCCATTCATGGTTCTTTTTTATTCTAAATCGGAGATTGTGCGTAAAGAAACGGATTTCCATCTTAGTTTCTCCATTGGTGGGAATATCATGCACGAAATTGTAATTTTTCCGTAAAACACCCGAAACAATTCCTATATGGTACAAATATCATCCAAGTTGAAGGGAATAATGATGTAAATCCACCAAGGACAAGATCTCTTATGGTTTTGTGAAAATTTAATTGTAATTCTTTGGATTTGGCAATGGGACTATGAAATTGCGAAGATCATCTTAACCGTATCCTGTGAATTCAAAAACCTTTTTTGTAAAATGGTGGTCTCGTTTGAGGATCGATAAATGTTTAACATTTATCAAAGAAACAAAATGAGTAGTATCGTGACTATAAGAAACAAGCCTCAAGCAAAAGAACTGCTTTCGGGGGTCCATAGAATTTTATCCAACAGTTAAATTGATGATTCAAAATCAAAGCATCAAATCTAACCAGAACATGAGCAAGATATTAAGCTCATGGAAATTATCAAAGATCGATTACTTAGCTCTTTTAAGAGCCAAATTCTTCCAAAGTGAGACTCCAAGAGTGACATTTCTATGTCCTCTCAAGATCGAAACCGGGGCAATTTGCTTGTCTAGGCCGGTGAATCTCGGGATCCCAATGAGGACAATCAAGTATATCCGTAAGAAGGCGGATCTTTGGGACTCTATGATTGAGTTAAAAATCTTTGAAGGCCAACGGTAAAAAGAAGAAGCATCGGTAGGGCGTCATCCATGGCGACATCGCCCGATGTCGTCGGGTACAAAGCGACAACAACGGCAAGAGCGTCATCCATGACGTCGAACAAAGATACCAGATATTTTGTTTAACGTCATCGGTGGCGTCATCTACGATAGAATCTACGTTAGGGTTTTAGCGCTTTATAAATATTCAGATTCTAAATCTTCGGTGAGCGATTTGGAAGTACCCTCTCTTTCTCACTCTACTCTCTCACCTCCTCAGAATCTCTCCATCCTTCCACTTGTAAATTACTTTCATCTTCCACCACCACCATCGCGGAATAAATTCAATCAGTATTTCAGTAAGTTCCTTTATCTTCCTTTGTAGTATTTCAGTAAGTTCCTTTATCTTCCTTTGGTATCTCATCCAGGCATAGTTATCCACCTTCCTTTATCTTCCTTTGTATATAGGAAGCCGATTTACTAAGGACTCCCTCAAAACAAAATTCCGTGCGGACCTCACCATTTTTCGACTATCCGGATCAAATTTTGATGATCCAACCGCCAATGTTTTAAAATGCATTTTTAAACAAAAACTCGATCCGATCAAGCCCTTTCCGGTATTTTTTTTGTGAAGATTTTTCGGTGGACCCTTAAAAATGCATTTTAAAAATATTGAGCGGTTTGGATCACAAAATTTGATCCGAATGGTGAGGTCCGCAAGACGGAATTATCCTAAGGGAGTCCTTAGTAGATCATTATCCTATATATAGATACCAATAATAGAAGGATCGATACAAAAGAAGATAAAAGAACTTACTGAAATACTGATTGGATTTATTCTTGATTGGTGGTGGAAGATGAAAGTAATTTACAAGTGAAAGGATGGAGAGAGATTACAGAGGTAAGAGAATAGAGTGAGAGAGAGGGTACTTCAAATCGGGTCAAGATTTAGAATACGCCTATTTATAAAGCCACGCACCCACCGTAGAAGAAGCTATCGTGAGATGACGCCACCGATGACGCTTAACAAAAATATCTAGTATCGCTGCCCACGCCATGGATGACGCTCTTGCCGTTGTTGTCGCTTTGCACCGACGACATCGCTGATGTCGCCATGGATGACGCTCTACCGATGCTTCTTCTTTTTCCCTTTGGCTTTCAAAGATTTTTAACTCAATCATGTGAGTCCCAAAGATCCGCCTCTTTCCGGATATACTTCAGTTGTCTCTATTGGGATCCCCGAGATTCACCAAAGAAGACAAGCAAATTGCCCCGATTTCGATCTTGAGAGGACATAGAAATGTCACTCTTGAGTCCGCTTGGGAAGAATTTGGCCTTCAAGAGCTTGGCATCGATCTTTAATAATTTCCATGAGCTTAATATCTTGCTCATGTTCGGGTTAGATTTGATGCCGATTTTGAATCATCAATTTGATCCGCTGAATAAAATTTACCGGACCCTCGAGCCGGGTTACCGCTGAGGCTTGTTTCTTATAGTCATCTTGATATCGCCGATCAAGCTTTTGATAATTGTTAAACATTTATCGGCCTCAAAACGAGACCACCATTTTACAAAAAAGGTTCTTTTGATTCCCTCGATACTAAGATGATCTTCGCAATTTCATAGTCCCATTGCCAAATCCAAGCTTAATTCTCAATTCTGCACAAAACCATAAGAGATCTTGTCCTTCGGTGGATTTTATCACGTTAATCCCTTCAGTCAATGGATGATATTTGTACCATATAGGGAATTGTTTCGAATTGTTTCGAAAAATTGCAATTCTCGGGTGCATGATATTCCCACCAATGGAGAAACTAAGATGGAAATCCCGCTTCTTTCTCAAGACAATCTCCTGATTTAGAATAAAGAACCATGAATGGGTTCTTACTCGGATTCTCGATAATAAATGCATAGGTCCATGCCCTTGCATAGTCCAAATAATTATATTTTTGCTCATTAATTTTAGTGTTCTCGCTGCAAAAGTTGAAAGGCCCCACTCGGAGGGATGCAAAGACTCGACAATATAACATTTTGAATAGGTAATGGGTGTTCTCGCTATTACCATCTTCCAAATAATGATGGTTAATTTGTAATCGATGATGTCTCAAAGAATGGCCTCATAAATGTATCCAGACTTTCCTTCTGGACTGTGATAATACCGATGTTGAAGATATCTTTCTTTAAGACACCAAGGATCCTTCGATGCAGATTTAGATCACCACGACAATGTGATCGCTGGTTCGCTTATCCGCTTTTAATATATTGAGGTCCTTGCTCAAAGGCCTTTTGTCGCTTTTTCGCTTTGACTGGCCGAAGATTCTCCCGCAGTCCGGATATTCTCGATAAAAAAGAGAGACGCTCGCCTCTTCCATACCGATTAGGTCCTCGCTTTTTCTGGGCCACGCCCCCGCTTACCTACCCTACGAGGTTCCATACCGCATCTAAGAGGAAATTTGTTAAACTCTAGATAAGACACCTAAAGCTCTTTTGTAACCGGGGTGGATAGAAATCTCCATATGCCCCAAAGATAAAGCTTTATCTTCCATACTAATATCATTATTACTTCCGAGTTGAGAAATGCCCCCGAAAGCTTAGAAATCCAAAGATTCCGAGATTAGGTTTTGAATAAGGTTTAACAATAGATCGAACCCAAATACCATTTAACTCAATTCTCATGCGCGCTCGCTCAAACCTTCATCCATCCGTTAAAAATTCTCTTGTTAAAAAAATCGTAAAGAGTTCTCGTTTCACCTTTTATATATTCGATCTCAAAATCAAAGGCAGATAATTCGGATTGCCATCTAGCAAATATTTGTTTGGAAACAAGATTTTTAACATCTTTTGCTAAAATAAATTTAGCGTAACCGCAATCAATAATGGATAAGAAATGTTTGATTAAGCAAATCATCCCAAATTTAGAAACACATTTCACAATAGAAAGCATTTCTTTCTTAATCGTGAGAATAATTAAGTTTCGAGCTTTTTTCCACGCATCCCTATGTAAATCTTACCAATTCCTCCTTTCCGAGAATGAGGATTCTCGGCCGCTTAAGAATTCCTCCATAGCCAATATTAGAGGCATCCGCTTCTACAACCTTGCGCCAAGCTGTGGTTTGCTAAACATAAACAAGGTAACCGCTTTGCCTTAAGCTTAATCTTTCTTATCGCTTTTGGTGTGCTCCTCCGGCCCGCGGGGAGGAGTCTTTGTAATCGCCGATATAGAATAGCAAAGATTGGGCTAAATTCGATAATAATCTGCTATATAATTTAAACTTCCCAAGAATCTTTTGTAGTTGAGTTTTTCCCTAATTTCATTTGGAAATTTAGAAGCAAACTCAATACTTCGGGTTTATAGGGATAATAGTTCCTTGATTTATATTATGACCCAAAAATCGCATCGTTGTTTGAAATAATTTCATTTTTGGTGCGTATATAACTAAACTATTACGCTTAATAGCATCCTTAAGAGCTCTAAGATGCTTAAAGTGTCGGGTCAATAGATGATGAGAAAACAAGAATATCATCTATATAAACAATACAATAATCGTAATAGGTGAAAATATTTCATTCATAATATTCTCAAATTCGATGGGGCATTTTTTAAGTTTTAATGGCATAACATTCCATTCATAGTGACCAAATGGAACAACAAATGCAGTTTTATACCGATCTTTTTTCTTCAACAACCGCCAATATCCGCATTTTAGATCAAACTTTGAGAAGATGACAAATGATTGTAACTGCCTAATAAATCTTTTTTGTTTGGAATAGGATATCTAATCCACTTTAAAACATCATTTAATGGTTTATAATTAATAACAAGACGAGGAACTCCCCCGCCCTTTTCAAAAGATTGTTGAAGACATAAAAGGCAAGCATAACTCCAAGGAGAATAGCTTTTTCTCGACATTTTTATTAAGAAGAGTTTGAATCTCCTTTTACAAAGCTTCCAAATAATCGATTTCATCCGACTAGGTCGAAGCTTTAGTGGGATTCGCTTTCATCAAAAAATCCCGATTATAAGGAAGAGAAACAATATGACGCTTTTCTTTCCCAAAAAGCGCTAGGTAAATCAATCGCAAACTTTTTTTAAAAATTGATTTTCAATCCCTTTGATCTTTTCTTGTAAACTAGAGATTAAAGTTTCATTGATATTCATAACCCGGATCTCCTTTTGAAGAAAATTTAACCGCTTTTCTTTTTATTCTCAAGAAATCCTTGTAATTCCCTAATAATCCCGCTTTCGTGGATCGCGAATAAAAAGGATAAGAAATATCGCGGATCCCCAGATACTACAAAGATATACCGTAAGGATCAATTTTTTTGATTGGCATGATCATATTTAAAAAGGGTGTTCCTAAAATCACTGGCCGTTGTAGATTTTAACAAGCAAAAAAACATAGTTGGTAAACAAGTACCATCATTACGCATCAAAACATCGATAATTTATAATCTAATGTGCATTCTATTCCCTCCCCGGCACAAGTAAAGACCGGACAGCTTTTTTCAAAATACTTAATAGGAACTAAACCTTCCCTAATGCGTAGCTCATGTCCAAGATTCACTATCTACTAGTGCCACTATATCCCTAATTGTATATTCTTGATTAATTACAAGATTAATTTGGATATACCATTTTTGATGTGTCACCTTGTTGATACTATTTAAATAAGTAGGTTCTTCAAAAGTTTGTGGTTCAGATTCTGGTTTTTCTATGGGTTTTAAACTCAATTGTTCGAGGCTAGAGAGTCTAGTTTTCACAGAAGAAATACTTTTCTGAGCCTCAAGTTGTGATAACTTTAACCGCTTTTAATTCTCGCTTTGAGATCATTGACCTCTTTTGAAGATCTTGTAAAGTGGCTGGTTTAATAGAAGTACCTTCCATGCGATTAAAAACTTTATTGATACTATAATATCTAGAGAGACTAGGTTTCTCTGGCTCAATATTAGATACAGAAGGACTTAATGAGATTTCAATGATTTTTCTTCGGATTTCTGGATCTTGAATTTTATCAATAAGATCAAGAGTTTCTTGTTGTGATTTTGATAAAACATTTAAACTTAACCCATTAAGGTTGGCAAAAGCTTTAAGATAACTGGGTTAGAAGATGAACAAAGACTTATTGCAGGCAATCTTGATGATTCCCGATTCGATGAAGAGTATTCCGCATCATTAATCTCGCCACTTTCGGCCGATTCATCACTAGAATTTAGAAGCAATTTATCGAGTTGAAGACTCCGAGCCCTTCGCCTAGTTGGAGCTCATTTAGCTTCTTTTGGTTAAACATCTATTAGCATAATGACCAAATTTTCCACATTTGTAACATTTGACTTCGGATTTGGGCTTTTTCTTAGAATTAATCTTATTGGTCTTCCCTTTGTCTTTGCTATTACGATTAGACTTTGTTTTGGAATAATCTTTGTCATAAGACTTTCTTCTATAAGGCTTCTTCCTATATGGTTTAGAAGATTTTGAAATAGTTTTTCTATGATGCTTCTTAGGATAATTTGTGGGCATGTTAACAGCAAATTGCTGGCAAAACTCACCGATTTCTCTTTTTCCGGTGAGATTCTGCTTTTTAAGCTGATACTGCAGCTTCATATCATTACAGATAGATAATCCTACTTGGACACAAACACTAATAAGGTGTCCATAGGTACAACTAGTCCATTGAATTATATTCCCAATACTAAGATCCATCAATTTTTGACGAACCTTTTGGGCAAATAAGGGGGGTAGGCCATCAATAAATTTGGCCTTCCAGTGTTCAGAATTTGCGTCTTTTCGTTGCATAACGTTAGTGATAAAAACATCCTTGTACCATCTAAAATGTGTTAAGGATGGACATCTTAAATTTTGCAACAATTCTATATATATATATATATATATATATGCTAGGCCCAAATAATTTTGTGTAAGTCTTCCATACCAAATGGATTGGCTATTTTGTCTATTGAGAATGATATGGTGAAACAACTTGATTATAAAAATTTAATTAGTACGTTTTCAGTTAAAAGTGCAAGAAGACAAATGTTCAAATGATGAATTTTGAAATATTGTAATAATTGTTTATTTTGGATAACTCTGGTTTTCATTTTGTGACAGTAAATATTTTGTAATGATTTTTATAAAGACTCCTTATTGACCAACTTTTATGTGCAAAATACTGGGTGGGCCTCGTTTGCGTTCGATTCAGGCCTCCAAAATCTATGAGCCGGCTCTGGACTCTCTCTCTTCTCGAAACCTTATAGGCAACTAGGTCGAAGATTTTGGTGTATTTTTTGTATTCCGGCGAAGAAGATTGTCGGTGACAAGAGAAATGACTTCTCTTTTGCCGTTGAGGTTTTTTTTTGGGAATAATTAGTCATAAATACAAAATATTTTGTCTATTTAAAGGGAAGGACGAAGAACATTTGCAATCAAACCTAAAGACACAATATTTTGCCTATTTAAAGGGAAGGACAAGGAACATTTGCAATCAAACATAAAGACAATGAATATTTGCAATCAAACACAAAGACACAATAAGTGGCCATATTAATTATGTCATTATAAATTGCAAAATACGATCAAAAGAATTACATTACGTTCTTTTAGTCGTAATCTAACATTTGACATTTCGTATACGAATTCATAATCAAAGAGGGCAACAACTTGATTTTTGGATGGAGCTAAAAAACCCATAAATCAAAGCCTAGACGATCAAGAAATCATGCCATTGTCGTTATTAGTAAGTTTCTTAATCCAAAATTTTTGCAAGTAAATTAATGGTGGATTATGTCCAAAAAACTATCTTTATAAAGGAAAAATTAGTAAAAAATACAACATTTTTTTTCCGTTTTTAAGCCAAATTTGAAGGAAATGGTCAACATTTAATGAAAATGAAGACCACAATGAAGCCTTACCTGCTTGCGAATGAAGAAGACTTTGAAGCAAAGCAAGTTCTAGTCTCTTTTCGGACAAAAACAAAGAGGGCGATTTGGGCCTCACCAGTGCAAACGAAGATGATGACCGACTGACCCTATCTTAAATGAAGAAGATGAAAAGGAACACTCCTTTTACAAATGAAAAAGCTTTTCCTACACAGAGAAATTTTTTTACTTTATGACCCTAAAGTTTTTTGGGGAAGGAGTACAGGGTGAAAACTGGAAGTCATTGTATCCACTTTTTTAAGAAGTAGATAGTGTACAACACACTACACATATTTTAATTCTCTATTCAATTTTAAAAATTAGTGAGATGTCACTAATTTTTTGGGTCACCGGAAGTGGCCGAGAGGCACGAGTTGATTTTTTAAAATTTTCTGCACAAAATTAGAACTTTTAAAAATTAGTAAGATGTCACTAATTTTTTGGGTCGCAAGAGTTGATTTTTTTTAATTTTCTATACAAAATTAGAAATTTTAAAAATTAGTAAAATGTCACTAATTTTTTGGGTCGCAGGAAGTGGCCGCCGAGATGGGGTGGTAGTCAAACGGGAGGCAAGAGTTGATTTTTAAAATTTTTTTGTACGAAATTAGAACTTTTAAAAATTAGTAAGATGTCACTAATTTTTTGGGTCGCCGGAAGTGGCGCCATAGATGTGGTGGTAGTCAGGCGGGAGGCAGGAGTTGATTTTTTTTAATTTTCTGTACAAAATTAGAACTTTTAAAAATCAGTAAGATATCACTAATTTTTTGGGTCGCCGAAAGTGGCCCCCGGAGATAGGATGGTAGTCGGACGGGAGGCAAGAGTTGATTTTTTTTAAATTTCTGTACAAAATCAAATCTTTTAAAAATTAGTAAGATGTCACTACTTTTTTGGGTCGCCGGAGATGGGGTGGTAGTCAGAAGGGAGGCTGATTTTTTAAAATTTTCTGCATGAAATTAGAACTTTTAAAAATTAGTAAGATGTCATTAATTTTTTGGGTCTCTGGAAGTGGTTGCCGGAGATGGGGTGGTGGTCGGCTAGAAGGTTAGAATTGATTTTTTTTTGAATTTTCTTTTAAAAATTAAAATATTGAAAAATTAGTGACATTTCACTATTTTTTTTTGTTTTTATATTCAATTGCAAAAGTTCATAGTCCTTTTCTTTAAAAATGTCAAATGTTTTTTGTTTTTATGTTCGATTGCAAAAGTACCTTGTTCTTCCCATTAAATATGTCAAATCTTTTGGATTTTTAGCTAAGTGACCCTTTTTTTTTTTGAGTTATAAGTTGGCGAAGTCCACCCTCCTCCGTGGCACCGCCATGCAAGACGGTGTGTCTTGGAGTGTGACTAATAATTTATGGTCTTCTCCTAATTCCATATCACGATCCATTTTGTTTTTCTCAAAATAATAAAAAAAAAATTGGCAAATTGTTTTATTTCATCAATTCGATTTTCTCAAAAAATGATCACTTTACCAAGAAAAAAAGAATCTTTTTTTCAATACTATTTTGCACCTATAGATAACTGATACGATACAATATCACACCAATTGCCCATCAGGAGCAGGTGAACATGTGGGGGAGAACCCTACAAAACTAGGTATACTATAATAAAATGAATCCATATATTTTCATCAAGGGCATTTTGTATCATAAAGTTTTCAAAAGATAATATAAATTTATTTATGCCGGGCGGCCAGTGTGGACCCCTAAATACCTCAGCCTATTGATGAGAGTTTTCAAACTTTCTGAGAGTTTTGTGGTAAACAAGTTAAAACAAGAAAAGATGGACTTTTGTGGTACCGTTTTCTACTCATTCTCTTCCAATTTCTGCAAAAATTGTTTGGAGTTCCCTTTTAAGAACAGTTTTCACTTCAAAATTACGAAAAAAATAACTGGATATTCTTTACCATCACAACACTTGTAGACACTGTATATTTTTGTGGGTCCACTACTAAATAAATGAACCCAACAATATGCGTTGTTGGGAGGACGTCGCGATACCCTTAGACCATAGAGGAGGTCGATAAAAAATAGTTATGTTAGTACATACAATTTGTCAAAAATCCAAATAATTTAGATCTGATCTAGCCAGAAGTTAAAACTTATTTACATTGTGATGTAAATCTTTCTCAGTTTTTTTTTAAAGTAGCAATTTTCGACAAAAAAACAAAACAATATCATATACAATAGAATAAATTTACTAGAACAGCTACACGATATGCTGAGTATAGTTTTGAATGAAAATATTTCTTTTAAGTCGGCCCCGGGTAAAAATTCTGGCTCCGTGGGAGCAGGTGAAACATGTAGAGGAGAGAAAGAACAAATTACTATGGGAATAAGGAAACAGAGAACAAAAACAGATTATTATCAAAAAGACAAAAACAGATTTAAACGGAAACCACAGCAAACAGAAGTTACAGAACGCGCACCTGTTATCCGTGACGTTGTACTGGACAAGTCTGATGGAGATCTTTCCAAGACAAACAAGGCCAGCGCAGTGGCTGGCCGGAGGCGCTGCCTGGAGGGAAGAAGTGCAGAAACCAAGGTTGACGTTCGGGTCAGATTGTGAGCATGCTCTGCAGGTTTCGTAGATGAGGTTTTGGGCCATTGCCGTGCCACTGCGGGAGCAGGTGAACATATGGCGGAAAGAGAGGGAAAAGAGGAGGAGGAGAGGGAAAGTCATAGAGATGAACCTCATTGCTTTCTTCTTCTTGTTGTTTGGGTTATGGCGTTATTCTTGTTTTCTGCCCATAAGGGGATGGCTTATAATCCCACCAGTTGGTACGAAACTTGGGGTACTTTGCTCCCATCTAAGGTTTCAGGCCAATTTCCTAAAAATAGTATTTGCTCCCATCAAATACGAGATGCTGTACATTTTGTCTGTACATTTTGTTAAAGCAAATATATCTTCAGGATACAACAAATTCCAAACTCAATATTCTTTTTGTTAGCGTTTCAAAAGCGAAAACAGAAAAAATATCTACTAAGCAGATATTAAAAGAACCAAGAGCTGTGTGTTATTCTATTTCTATAGAATAATAAAATATCAGTGTAGCGGCCGGATTTGCAAGGGTCAGCAGAGGTCCCTCCCTGCAGCAACCGGTAGCCTAAAGGGGTCACTGTCTCATAACCAGCGGAACCAAATGCAGTTCGATCCGCCTCAATGGTGCCGAACGGATGGAACTCTCGGCGAGGAACACATGCATATGCGTGGTTCTGGACGAATAAGGATTTGAGCGACCTTCGCCGAACGAGAAACGCCCAAGGTGTGGCATTCTCCGCTTGGCTCTCGGCATACCCTCGGGACCTCAGCCGATTGGCGTGCCGAGCGTCCTAGGGATGGGCCACTCGCGTGCCGAGTCAGTCGATTACGGAAACGTTGGGACTCGGAATCCACTTGGTTCGGGGGAAGCATACCAGGCACGCTACACGTTCCCCAACGGAGCATTAAATGCGGCAGTCACCTACTCTACCACCACCGCCTGCAGCAACACGTGGGTGATGGGGAATGTCTCGAGGGTGATTGGACTACTCGAGCCCACGTGCCATGACATCATCCCAGTCATGGCGTCTGTGGTAAGGACGGAGGTCACCTCACCTGTCATTCCGAGCGCGAATGACAAGCGCATAGGGGGAGCCGAGTGCATGGGTCGCACGCTCTCTGAGTCTATAAATACCCACTCACAACTACCACTAAAGGGACATCTCTCTCCTCATTTACTACCCTCATAACTTCACTTCTTTCTTGAGATTTATAGCACATTTCCTCCCTCCGCTGACTGACTTTATCATCGGAGTGCCTTCCCGGACCACCACCGTCCGGGCTAGGCACTAACGAGGTTACCTACTTGTGCAGGTCCCCCTTAGGCGTGCATCATACTTTCCACCGTAGCCCATCCAACTCCCAGAAGGTTCAGAGAGTTCACTCCGGCAGAGACACTCCCACAATCAGTATGTCTAAAAGACTAGGGAGAGAGTGTAGATTGTAGAGAAAGCATACCAATATGGATTTTTTAATGTGTTGAATGACTTATCAAATGGTATATACACGCTCTTTTACGAATGGCCATGTCTCTTGTGGACACTTATTAGCTAGCAAGGGTCATTTCTCTTGTGGATGTTTGGTAGAAAAATCACGTCTCTTTCGCATCAGAGGGTGCTATGCATCCGGTTTCTTTGCACTATGTTGTGCATTCCTCACCTTTCTGTGTTTTGGACGGCCGAATGTGTTTTGATTTTTTATCGATAAAAATAAATCTAAATTAAATTAAATTGCCGAATGCATTCGGGTCGTCTAAAACATGATCGGACGGTTGAGGGGTGAAACCCCCCTCCCCCGGGGTGCGTATCCCTCAGGCACTCATTTATGAAGGGTCATGTATCTTCTAGGCACCATTGCACTTCACATCCACTCCAAATAAATGCATCCCTTCCGAATAAACTCATCCCAATTTGATGGGTGTTGTAACTATTCACATTCTTCACTAAGTTCACGATTCACGCAGAAGTGTGCTGCCACCTTTTAAAAAACCTCTCATTAAGAAAAAGAAACTTTTCAAATTCCGAAACCAAAACCCATTTATTTTGAAAATTTCTAGCATGAAGACTAAAATATCATTTTTTTTAGGTGTTTCCAGAAATATATAAAAGTACATTACTTAAAAAGATATGTAGACCAAATTTTCTCTGGGCACGTTAAGTTGAATTTATTAATGAACTAGCGAAATGTGAAGACACGACACAACATAATGTAATTCCAACCAAAAAAGTTTATTGTTCTTTGCTATTGGTGACTCCCACCAGCGAACCGAACTCTCCCCAACCTTCACTTTTTAAAGTAAGCTAATTTCCAACATAACAGATCCTACCATTAAATAAAGTATACAATTTTCAATAACCAATGAAACCAAATTTGAATAATTTCTGTAAGAATAAACCCCACTAACATAATATGATCGAAACATAACCAAACATACCCTCAAGCTAAACACAAACAAATCATAAGGGCAAAATTAAAGAACAAAGCACAAAGCAATGTAAACAGATCAGAAGTGTTTTGTTCCCCAAAAAAGTTTATCAATCATCCCGTAAGAAAGATAATTGACAATCTAATTAAGATTCCAATTTCCGTCTTGTTTCCAAAAACTTTAAAAAATTGTGGACCCTAGCTAGGAAAATCAACAATTTGCAGAAAGAGAACTCACATAGATCATCCAAACTTGTCCATTTTGGCCTTGAGTTAGGACACGTCTTAGTGGTGCAGAAATTGAACTCACATAGATCATCCAAAGGCTTTTTGTACTTCACGAATTCTTATTCTGGACCTCTTGTCCTATGCAGAAATCAATGAGATTAAGTCAATTCAACACAATACCCATCCATGGTGGATATGAATATAATTGACAATCCAAGATTTCAATTTCCCGTAGGGAAGTACTGACTAAAAAGGAAGAGGTGCATCGCCAGAAAGCAGGGGCCTGTAGTGAGTGAATTTCACTACAGGGTGTAATGAGATCTCGGCCGTCCATTCTTATTTTAAATGGTCTGGATTTTAAATAAATTATTCGCGCAAAGAGTTTATTGAAAATCCAGACTGTCCAAAACACTTTTAACGGTCAAGATTCATTCACTACACCCTGTAGTGAGATTCACTCACTACAAGAGCCCCAGTTTCGTGCATCGGGGTGTAAATTGGGTGCTACAGCCTTTGGCTTGTCAGGGGTATTTAGGCCGCGTTGTTGTGGATTGCAAGTGTTTTATTTTTCTTGTTTCTTATTGGCATCTTGTCAACTCTAAAAGAAAGAAAATATTCAAGTGGCTTTGAGGTAAGTTGAGAATTAGCCAAGTAGAAGTAGGGGTAGACGTTAATGCCAAAACTATTTTTGATTGTGTCAAAACTCAAGTGCATGGAATGCTTATACTCATGTGTAAAATACAAATTCTTTATGCATTAGAGTTTTGGCACAATCAAAAATAATTTTGGCATTATCACTACCCAGAAGTAGTAGGAGAGTATTATGCACTTTCCGAAAGGCTCTCTCAATGCCTTTTTTTTGTTTCTTATTGTACTGGTTTTATTTTTTTTATCCTTGTGATGAATGAAATCTTTATTTGCCCCTAAAAAAAAAGAAGCTAATTGAAAGCTTTCTTTCTTGTCCCGTAAGAAATCTAATTGACAATCTAAGGTTACAATTTCCTTCTTGTTTCAAAACATACAAAAGATGTGGACCTAAGCAAGCAAATCAACAATTTCCAGAGAGTGAACTGACATCGATCATGGAAAACACCTCTCTACGTTGCAAGTATTGTCTGGGCCTCTTGTCCATTTTCGCCTTCTTAGTGGTGTTCCATTGAAACTTGGCTTGATCTTTACAAATTACTTCTCTGGACCTCTTGTCTTATGCTGCAATCAATGAGATTAAATCAATTCAACACAATACACATCAATAGTGCATCTTCTAAATGACAAAAGTATATGAAGACATCAATTTTTTTGTACAACATGCTAATGTGACTCATGTGACAATGCTTCATTAGTAACCGACTTTTTTCAATCAGTAATGATCTTCTTAAGCCAAACTTTGGAAGTTGAATCCGGGGACCGTGTAGTGCCCCACAGCACCCCCAATCACAGTCGTCCATTTGTCAATCAAAATTTCGGATTATCTTCACGCTATCTTCACGTAAAGATAAGTATTTACCTGTAGAATAATCCGGAACGGTGATTAGCAAACAGACGGCTATGATTCGGGGACTACAACCCTGTAGTGGTGGCGGCAGTGTATCGAACAAGAAGAAGAAAAGAGGGGGAAAAACCTGATCTTTTTCTTTTTTTAAAGTCATTTTGGGGTTGTTGTCCACTTTGTTAGTCCTTTTTGTTGTGTATGTAGCAGCGTTGCTCCGAAGCTTAAGTTTTGTAACGCCCTGATTTTTTGGAAACTTTAAAATAAATTAAAAAAGTCAATTTCAAAAAAAAAAAAAGATTTCATAGATCCATCATAATACCATACTGAAAGCAATTGTTGTAGTTTTACAACCATATCGAATTAAAGTTAAATTGTCAAAATATTACAATTTTTCATTAGACGTGAAGTTTTCAAAATGTAGTCAACTAAATTTTTTCAAAACAACTAAGCATACGGAAACAAGTGCTCGTTGGCTTTCTCCACAGTAGTGTTGATATTTGTCTGCTTGTACGGCCCCTCAACTCCGTCTTCATTTTCTGGTGATAAATAATTGCAATACAAGTACCCATGAGCTTAAAAACCTCAATAGAAATATCCTACTCTACTTAATCCCATGTCTAATAGATAAACATACATAATAAATGAATAACAAGAGATAACATCAATAACATTACTGATTAATTACTAACCATTTACCTACGTGTCATCTAAGATTCTCAATCACGTGATCCATTCTACCCTCCAACCTCTAGCATAGGGCAACTGGTGTGATTCGACTCCCCCTTGCAAAGATCCAGACAAGAGAACCTGGGTTGTATACCTGAGTATCACTTCCATGACCCCAAGGCATGACAAACAAGATTCTCTGGGAGTGTGGCCCCACAACTCATCCCTAGGCTACGACGCAAGCATAGTGCCACCCTTATAGCCCGACCCTTCTTGAGAATCAATCATCACCATGTCCTATCCAGGGTTTCGTATTTTAAACGTTCATCCGTCCGGGGCCCACTCCAATCACCCCTGGAACCACTACTCGTCAACTCAACAATATTTCCATTCATTTCTGTTTCCCATTTTCTTATTTTTAAAAAAAACATATGAAGTTTCTCGAAAACCACAACCACTCGGTATCCTACTGCCCCATCTACATTACTTGTACAATAATTTACAATGCCCCAATTAAGTCACACAAATCACAAAATGATAAAAATAATGAACACAACTTGCGTTAATGAAAAGCAACATGTTTAATAAATTATACAAGTACGGTTACAATAATGATCACGAGATAATCACAGGCACATTCCCTAGTTTGACCATGTACTTGGTAATTAAATTAAATCATACTTAGGCCTCCTTTGGGTAAAAAACCGGTTTTCGGTTTTTTGGTTTTTTCATTTGTCCTTATTAAAGTTTTGTTTGCATTCGTTAGTTGTGTATAAAGATTTTGTGGTTTCTGAATTCCTCTCGACGAGACAAATCTAACTAGTATAAATTTATGGTCAAACCAAATATTTTTTTGAATAAAGCTAAAATAGGTGGATTATTGGCCAATAATCCACCTATTTTGGCTTTATTAAAAAAAATTGAGTTTTGACCATAAATTTATACTTTTTAGATTCATCTTGCCGAAAGGAATCTAGAAACCACAAAATCTTGATGCAAAACTGAGGAATGCAAAAAAATAAAAAATTGAATAAGGACAATAGAAAAACCAAAAACCTGTTTTTTTACCCAAAGGAGGCCTTAATCTAACGTGATGCAAAATTTCACAATACAAGGTTAAAAAAATAAGGTACCCAAAATCTGAGATTTTACTTGTTAGAAATCTAAAGTATAGGGATCAAACTATAATTAATCAAAATTATGGGTTAACTGTAATTTTGCCTGGGGTAGTTAACCAATGTTACAAATTCGTTTGCTCAAGCTTTTTGAAAGTTATCCAAACCATTCACTGAATTACAAATTTGTTGTGCTCTATCGAGTGGGTGGTAACCATGCGCTCCGCCGATCGAAACATCCGGGTTTTGTCTATACACAATGAAAATTTACATATAATATATCATAATGTTCGTTAGGATATGAACTACATTTCTATCACATAAAAAGTTGGATTCGAAGTGGTTTGGACGTGACCCAGTAGCTCAGAAGGTCAAAAACGCATATACACTACTTCTCAATGATCGAAACGCTTGGCTTTTGTTTCTACTTAACGAAATTCAAAGTATTATATATCAAAACGTTCCTTATGAAATGAACTACAATTCTATCATGGAAAAAGTTGGGTTCGGATTGTTTTGGATGGGATCCAATAGCTCAGAACATTAAAAACGCATTTACCCTATCTTGCAACTAATGAAATGCTTGGGTTTTATTTCTACTCAATGAAAATCGATTTATTATATACCGATGGGTTCAGTAGGATGTAACCTACCTTTCTTCCAAAGATTAAGCTAAACCGGAGTGATTTGGATGGGCCTCGGTTGCGTCGAACGGACTGAACTTCTTCATATTCCTTCTTCTTTTTCCTTCGTTTTCTTCTTCTTTTTCTATCTCTTTTTCTTTTGCTACCCAGCCATCTCTCTCCCGGTGTAAAAAAAAAAAGAATAGAAAAGGAGGAAAGTAGTGGAATGAAAAGGTAAGTTTGTATGGTGTGTATGTGATTTTCGGAGAGGAGTCGGGTAATATAGAAAGGTGGTTTAAGTTGACAACCCCATGGGTAATGGAATGGTAGGAGTTTGAGCTATTAACCGTGGGTTGGAGGAAGATTTTCAGGGTGGTATTGGCTGGGCAGAAAGGCCTTCCAAATATGGCTAAGCAATGAGAGACATGAGGGTGATGGATATGTGTGAAGGAAGATTGATGGAAATTAAAATTGATGTGCATGGGTTTTGGGTTTAGTTGGAATGTAATAGAGTTTAGGATTTTTGGTTAAGGTAACCGGATAGTGTAAGGAGATTAGGACCACTAAATCACAAAAAATAAATTCAATCATTTCTAGGTTTTATTAATAAAACTATTTCATTAAAAAAAATAGGGCTAAAATCTGGGTCGTTACAATGCAAGTTTGTACTCGCATGAGAAAGGAAGAGCAAAACTCAAGTAGGAAAAGAGAGTATTCCTGTTTGGGTTCGTCACATGGACATTTATAGGAGTGCCGCCCCCGTGATCAGGCGACATCACCAACAACTTCTCTCTGACAAACTGACGTCCACCTTATCTAAAGGAATCCCTATAATCAAGGCGTCAAAGCTTTCACCAGCTGTATATCTAGCAGGGCTGCACAAAAAAACCGGTGAACCGTGAATTCGGTGCGGATCGAACCGATCCGTGCGTTTTGGATTTTAACCGTGGATTAATGGTCCGGACACGGATTGAAAAAATAGTAAACCGTGACTCGCGGTCCGGACAGGGATTTTGATTTCGAAACCGTGGATTAACCGATCCGGACCGTGAGATTTTTATTATATATAATTTTTTTAAATATATATATACACACATAATTTTACACAAACTTCTACACACAGACTAGGGAGTAAACTGTGATCTCTTTCAAAACTTGGATATGTATTTTTATTGATGACCCATTAGTGTGAGATTCCAACGAAGACGTCTTCTCTAATTAGCTACGGGAGCTCTTTACTTTGATTTCTTATTGTTTCAAGTTGATGTGTTAGTTTCAAAATAGGAATTAGCTGTAACGAACTACTGTGTTTGTGAACTTGTGGTGTCCTTAGTATTTATAGAATTTGAATAATGTACTTTGGGATGCTTCTTGATTTATTTTTATGCCAGATTACAACTATCGTAATAATAATGTCTTATATAACATGTAATCCGTGGATAAAACCGGAACTGATCCGCGACTCGCGGATCGGATTGGAACCGAACCGTGAGACTTTTGGTCAGGACACGGATTGTATTTTCTAAAAACCGTGACTCGCGGATTAGGATTGGATTCATGCCAATCCAATCCGATCCGGACCGTGTACACCCCTAATATCTAGTGTAAGATGACTTCCTTGTTAACCATAAAAATATGAAAATTAAACATAGCATACTCCAAAAACCACTGAAAAAATAGGGAGAGAGGTAAGTTTTAGAGAGAGAGAGTGAGAGATAGGGGAGGCGGCTGGAGAGGCCTCTCCCTAGGGTTTCCCTAGTGGCCGCCGCCCTCCCCCACCGCCCCCTTCCACCCTCTTCCACCTCCTCCACTCCTTTCCTCTCCTCTTTTACTTCCCCCATAGTTTATGGCGACTCCACATGGCGTTCGATCTCCTCTTGTCTTCCTATGGGTGGCTTGGAACCAGATTTTTGGGCAAGGGGGAGCCAGATCTGGGCTCTCCAGATTCGGATTCCCATCATCGGCGGCAGGCGTGACAACTCCGGTGAAACTCTGGCAATCTTTCTTCTTGTTTTTTTTTTCAGTACTTTTTCTGTATTTTCCTTTTATTTTTTCGTTTGTTAGTAGGTTGTAATAGGATTTGCTTGGTAGTTAATGAAATTTTTCTGTCTTCCTCATATTTAATTTCTACTACACCCACAAAGGCACATTCTTAAAATTAAACATAGATACCTCATAATGTTTTCAAGTAAAATGTAAAAAAAAAAAGAGTCCATACGAGCAATGTAAACCTTGCTAAATAAAAGAAAAGTTACTTGAGGAAATTGATATAAGTTTTATTTATCTTTGATTTGGGTTTTTCATTTATGGGTAAATATAAATTTTAGCTTGAACTAAAACGTTAGAACTTGAAGAAAATAATTATTGTCCTCTAGCACTGAATTCTTATCCACCACAATGAATGGGGAAATTAATACTAGAAACTTCCAGGAACACGCCTGTATCACTGTATGAGTTATAACAACATCAGGAGTATAATAACGCAATAGATTGAAATTTAGGCTGTGTTTGGAAGTTGTGGATGAGAAGAGAAAGAGAAGAGAAAATAAAAATGGATAAATGGGAAAGAAATGGGGAAGAAACTTTTTATTTTCTTTTGTTTGGTTTGTAAAAGATTAGAGGAAAATTTGCACTCATGGGAGAGAGAAGGAGAGAAAAAAAAAGTAGTTAATTTTCTCTTCTTTTTCCTTTCTCTTCCTTTTCCTTTCTCTTTCTATTTGGAAACCAAACAAATGAGAGGAAATTTTTTTAATTTTCTCTTCTTTTCCACTTCTTTCCTCAACTTCCAAACAAAGCCTTAGAAAGGCGAATGTTAAGAACCAAAAGATTTTTACGCTTCCTTGGAACCTTGGCCCACTTTTGAGGTAGAAATAGACAGAAATTTATGCCCTTCACTTGCTAAGAGAGCATGATGATTATTTTAAGAGTAACATGAGATTTACAAAGATTCGATGGAGGATTTTCGAAAGCGGACATGTAGTTTGGGACATTCCAAAATGAAATATAAAACTATCAAAATGGGACATGTATATTTGTGTGTGCGCTCAACAAACACATCAAAGTTTACCTGATTACATCTACATGCAAAATTTTCATTGATCTTCTCTTCCTCTTCCTCTTAACGTGGAGCAAAAGGTGGTGAAACCACAAAAGTACATGACAACCAAAGCAATCAAGGGTTTGATTGGTTGGCCTCTTGCCAATCTCGGATTGGTCTCTCCCTTTGGGTGCTGGCGGCATATGATTGTCGAAGTGTAGAAGTGCTTTTGTGGGCATTCCCTTGCTCCGGTTTGATGCCTTATATTTGGGGTCCTTTAATTCTTTCTGATTTGTTTTCAAAAATTAATAAATTTCTCTTTTGCCGTTTAAAAAAAAAAAATACAATCACCAAGGTTGAAATATGAAATCTTGTCCCCTCGTTACTAGAAGTGCTAAAAATCATAAAATAACTTAGGCTTGGTTTTCCATTTTCCAAAATGGAAGTTTGCTAGATGAGTCCAGATTCATTAGAGATAAAATCACCTCCCCACTTCATTTGAAACTACTATATCATAAGTAGAGAGAATATCAGAATTTCCATCAGCTCTAGCGAAAACAATCAAGTGTCGTTTTTTCGACACATAACAAACCTATTGTTTGTACAATCCATGGGACCTCCCTCGAACGTCAATGTCGTCTTCTCATTTCCTCAGACCACCTTTTCGATTTCACACATAATTGTATCAAAATAAGTTCCGGCCAGGGCTTTAAATCTGGGTATCGGCAAACATACCAATGATACCATTATAGGTGATATGGCCATACATCAGCCAATATCAGACCGTATCGATCAGTATTGGCCAATGAACAAGAAAATAAGAGTCTCAGAGGTTTGAAATTCCGTTATGTAACAACCGATGTGATACGTAACAACCAATACAATACTTAACGGCCTTTATTCAAAACCCTTGTTACAGCTGAAATAAGAATGAACCACCTCAAAGGTGTCAATACCTTAATCCAACTTTAGGCAACACAGAAAAATGCAAACATACCATATATATCGGTGGTTGACTGACAAGAAGAAGAAAAAAGTGAAAACAAAGCTACAAAAGTCTAAATAACTTAACTCACATCAAGGTGGGTCTTTGGCCCTTAATTCAACCCCAAACCCTGAATAGCAGCTGGAGGTCTTACATGATCACAAAAAAAAAACTGGAGTCTTACCTCATTTCTTCCTTCTTCCTCCCAATTTGTTTGTCCAATTTGACGTAGGGCCTACAAAATTGTATGTATATTACATTTTATAATATTTTCTTTCTGAAAATTTTCTATGGTAAAAACAATTGGTATCATTTAGACAAGATCAATATCTCAATTTAAGTATAAGTCGTAAATTATAGATAATTTTTTTAGAGGTCCAAAATAGTGGGACAAACAAATTTGGACAGAGTGGGTCTTAGCGACAAACACCTACATAGCACAGGACTTGTTACAGACAACAGAAAAATATGTACCAAGCTCGCCAATGATACAGTATCTAAGCCATATTCCTGAAGTGAATAAGCGTGTTAGGAGTCCAATCCGTAAAATGAAGATTCGGTCACTATAGCAGCAATAGCTTCAATGGTTGTACATCCACAGCTACCTGAAAATCATCATTTTAGGAGGTTCAAATGGATATGCCAAAAGATGATCACACTGCACTCAGCAATCCTCCCACGTTCCATATTTTGAGCTGAAGCTCCCTCCACCGCTCCTTTTTGCGTACTCCAAAATAACTGAACGAGCGCAAGCATCCCAAGTCATTGCTATCTCCCCAAGTGACATGGGTTGTGAAACGTTTCGGATAGAGATGGTAAACCTCGCCCTGGCCTTCAATGAAAAATCTTCGTACTCCTCGCTGTTGAAAAAAAATTCAACGTGATTAATATCCCATCAAATTGGCTATACTGACATTCAAATGCAAACAAAAGGCACATTTGATTGGGTTTCTAATCATCATCGCCCAAATGAGTGCACATGTTATTTTGTAGAGGATACAAGAAGAGAACTGAAAAAATCACACATGTTTGGTGACCCCAAGTTCTCCTGTAAGATATACTTATGTCCCTTCTGCAACATATCAAATTAAAGTTAAAATGTGGTGTCCAAAAGCTACAAAACTTGCATAACAAATTGTTTATGTAAGGTCCAACACAAGCAGAGCTAAGAGGGATCCGCAAAAATACACGAAGATTATTATCTTATCCTTGTAAGCATAGACCTCAACAAGCCACACGCGGACTTGCATACCAAACGTGTGCAATTTCGTTTGAATTTTTTTGACTGGTACTCACCTTAGTCCTCTGCTTTTTTATAATGCGGATCCACAGAGTAACCAAAGGACCAAAATACATAAATTATGATGGCAGATAACTGAACATTCAAAAAAGAAACAAAAAAGGACCAAAACAACAAAAGAAAGAAAAACCTGAACTCGTAGATAGAGCACCTTCTGTGTCCACCTTCTACAATGAAGACAGACATTGCACTAACATAAAACCACAAAGGCGATGACATAGCAATAGTATAGTTGCAAACTCGCAAGGGATGGGGGGAAAATAGCCTCATTAATTCCAAAGAGGCAGATCCAAGAAAAAACAACAGTGAAGTTTTTTTGATGAAGCATTTTTTGATGAGGTTTTGAGAGAAAGATGATGAAGCAACTCAGATTTCTACAGTTATAAGGAAACTCACATCAGTTTTTGAACATTGGGATTAGAATGGGACTATTTTACTTCTATGTGATTATGCTTGCTAGGGCTACTGAATTCAAAAGAAAATTGACACAATGACAAAAAAATAGGAGACAACAATAGGGGTTCTCCCTTTCTACACCATAGGAGACAATAACGTCATGTTATCCCTTCCTACAATAGAATAGATACCGAATGAAACATATGTAGGCGAAATTGCACAAGTTTCATAGCGTTTCACCAAAAATAACATCAATTAGAAACTTGACTTATGGTATTACGAGGGAAGGAAAAACATGTAACTTGTAGATTTATTATATTTCTACCCATTAATTCAACATTTAGATCAGCTTGCATTGCCTTATTTACATTTTAGTTTTGGCTTTTAGCACTTATACGAGAGATTTTCTTAATTAAAGCTTATTTTTCTAATTTTTATGTGCTTATTGTTACATCATAACTATTTATCCTAACCACTCAAGCTAATGAGCGTTAAAAATTTTGCATCCTCTATCTGAAATGTCCTCTAAATGTGCAGACATATAAAGCAAGACAAAGCACAAACTGAAAGATGACTAAATGTAAATAACATACCGAGAGATACTCGAGACTGAGACAACTTGGTAACAAAGCTTTGTCGACGTAGATAAACTATTCACCTAAGAATACCACATATATGCCAGCAGTACATTTTCCTTTTAGTGTGGTGTATGCAGGCAATATATTAGTCGTGCCAAAGAATAAAAGGCAACATGTTACAGCAGCTCTAAAGCCTTACTTTCAGTCCAATTTTGGAATTATACTTTAAACTACATACATAGGCTATTTTGAAAGTAGTATAATCATAATTTTTGTTATACAAGAAATTTCCTTATAAAAGCGAGAAATGAAGAAGCTACTCAATTTCTAATATTCTCGATTTGTGGGATCCCTATTGCGTCATATTCTTGCCTTTCGTCTTTATCCATACTAAAGAAAATTGAGTGATAGTACTAAAAAATGTGTTACTTAAAACAGTCAAAAGCCAATGTTGCAACTTGCGACATTAATGATAACATTAGTAAAAATGAAAAAGTTAATAACATTAGTAACTAGTCTTAAACAGAACGACAATGCTGTGTTTTCTCACCTAACTTCAACTGGAAACTTGTCCAACAGAATTGGAGAGGAACTTGGGTAACTAAAAGGAACAAGCAACCGCAAGGGCTGAATTGGTGACTGCATATCCATAAAGCACAAAGTAAATACTACAGGTAAAATAACGCAACTAGGACACAAATGATCCTAAGACTTTGCAACTTACCATATGTGCAGAAGCATACAGTGATTTCAAATTTGGACTGACAGCAGCAGCACTGAAAGAGCACAGGACAATGGTTCCTTCCCCATCTTTACCGGTAAAAGCAGCAGATGAAGTTGGATTAACATCTTCATCACTTACGCATACTACAGTATCAATAAGTCGCTGATTTATCTCCATTATTTCGTCCAAAAGGGTGTGGTTAGCCTGCACAAGGTGATTCATTATAACTTTGCACAATAAAGTGAACTATTGATTAATAAGTTTATATTTAGGAAAGATAAGGCTGAAAAACATTTCTAAGGCATAGCGAGTCAACAAAGAAGACATGCATCAGAACAGAAAACGAGTACGGAATAAAGTTTATGATAACCCTAACATAAGGCTTGGTTTGGTTTGGTTTAACAGAATCAAATGATTTTTCTGAAGTTTGAGGGTATTAACCTCTTCTCAAGAAGGAAGCAATCCTGTCTCGATAGTGCATACTGAACCATGAACTGTTGCAGTCATTGATCAGTCTCACCCTTTGTGTCCGCAGAAATTGATTCAAATAAATGTACTTACAGGTGCAACAATTAGTGCAATCCAGAAAGTTCAACATAAACCAATGAGGTAATTAAATATTTGTGCATTGTCTAGTCACACTCCCAGCAAAGGCATTCCTTCTATGTAGACAAGAATATAAAAACAATAATACTACAGCGGAAAACAAGATCAAGGTCAACTTACAAACTTCAGGCTAAAGGAAGTGAGATTTTCTTACTAAATTGAGATGGATAATAAAGGGAAACAGAAATGCACTAGGAATAACCCATAAAAAATGAGCACTCAGTGGCATGTTTCATCCTCAGCAAGTACATCAACTCCTATAAAGGACACAAATAAATTACGGAAGTTCACTGGACAACTTCCCCCTTGATAATGCAAGCAAGGCATGTTCTATTGCAATAATAATGTTGAGAAGATTTTTGTCAAGTTGTTCAGATCTTTATGGTAGTTCTCAAAACTTCTTTATCAAATCTAGAACTCGTTACAAAACAAATTTGTCTCTTAAAAACACACAACTTGGTTCAGAATGCTTATGGTGCTCATGGTAACACACAGGTTTCTCTACTTGCACACTTAGGTGATTTCAATATTCAACATTTCTTTTTTAAATATTACAAATCCTTCAATTAGTGAATAATTCGACTCAACAAACAGTACAAGGTCACTGCTCTGCACAGTTGACTCATCTATACGTGTCCACTATTCAGTAATTAAATGAATGGAAGGCAGGTTATGCAACAGGATCAGACCTCTAAAATTAGAACAAAAGACAAACAAACATAAGTGATGTGAGTTTTCTATGGTTTTGCACCTCAAAGGGGATCTTTTCCACAGTCCTTGGACATGTGAGTTGCACAGGTAGCCTACTGAAATTTGTCCTTTGAGTCAAACAAAATACCAAACCAAACCAACCCTTCAGTCCCAATCAATTTCGGCTGGCTACATGATTCATTTATCTTTCTCTATCAACGGAACTTTGTATTTGCTATCAATATTACCACAACATCCAAAAGAATTCTCCTCTCTCAATATTTGCTGTCTAGGATTTCTCCTCCCCTAGCATTTTGAGTTACACTAATCCTACCCTTCATTACTATTTAGCATTTACTGCCAAATCAAAGGGGTCTTCATTGTACGCAAACAAATAACCTTGGACTAGTTTTTTGCAACTTATGTTCAAGTGGTGCTAATACCATCCCCCGCCCATACTCCCAATTATTGGGGACTAAATGGGTTATGTTATTGTTGTTGTTGTTGTATGTTCAAGTGGTGCTAATCTTACCATTTCAAGAGTACTCAGATTCCGAAATCATGTCTTTCTTAGACTTTGAATACAGTCAATTCAATATTTGTTTCATTTCAATGCATTGTGTTTATGTGTTGTTTCTCACTAGCCCAACAGTTTGTCCCATATAGCATAGCTGGCTCTCTCGGTGCTACCCCTAAATTCCGCCAAGGTTTTCATTTGTAATTCTATCTCACAAAATCTTACCACATCCATCTCAACATTCTCATTTCAGCTTCACTCTTTTACTCTCATGTCTTAATATAAGACATGAACATAAATAAACTACCACAATATGGTACATTAGGCTGTAAAACGACTTGTATCACTTTTTCAATTCATGGGATACCTCTAACCAAACCATTGAATCCTTGAGTTTGTATGTAAACGTCCTCTAAGGGAAACCATAAACCATTCTATATTCATAACAAAGCCTACACTTCTTGCATAACAATAGCTTCTGTTCTCATTTAAGAAAATTTCGTAATAAAATAGTACCTCAAATCTAGGCCTCTTGACTCTAGAAGTTGCAGTTGACTCCAAGTCTGAAATTTCTGAACATGTTAAATGCTTGAAACTATCATTTGCACTGCCAGAAGATGGTACAACATTCAAGGGCATTGCACTTGTGTAGCGGCTCATTTTCCTTGTTCTGATGTTTGTGTCTTGCATGGACATATTTCTTGCCTGTAGACGCCACTTTGTCATGGCAACCAAATCTTCGCCAACAGCAAATTTAGATCCATTACCAGGCGCTGATCCTGCTATCCTATCCATCATACTAACAACGGAATCCATATCACTAACCGAGTCACTCAATGTTGTCGGTGGCATTGGCTTTACCTGAAAATTAAACGGAAGTATTTGGAAACATTCAGTAAACCTAAATTTTTAAGAAATAAAATATTTCGAAATGAATCAAGCTCACCGCTTTAAGAAAGCGTTCAAGAGGCTGCTCTGTAACACTTGACTTATCAGAAACAACGGCTGAGGCATTACTGTGGTTCCCATCCAGACTAGTAAACTCTGCCAGTAAAGGGGAGGCCGATATCCCAGGAGTGCCAATAGAAACAGATTGACCACGTGTTACTGCACCAACAGGTTGTTGATAGCCAATATTTCCAGTATCCGAGAGTGCTGAAACACCAGAGTTTACTTGCTCAGGCTCCATCGAAATCGGGGATGGAGCTTTAGGAGTTGACAGAGACGGGACAACAAAATGCGAGCTTGTAGATTGCAAAGTAGTTCCAGCTTTTGCAATGGACGTCAGCAGATTTTGCTGGTCCATTTGTGGAGAAGGATGCAGAGGCATTTGAGGAGATGGGGCCTGGAAGAGTTGTGATGAAGAGATAGGAACTTGAGCACCAGATTTCAACTGCTGATGGTAATCCACCAAGCGCTGGCCCGACGAGTGGTGTTGCTGAAAAACTCCGGTTCTGGCACCCATTTGATGTCTCATCTTCCAATCATTAGCATCATTCAATTGATGAGGCTGAGGGCTTTGATGTGGCTGCAACTGTACATTCTGCTGCTGCTGCTTGTTTTTCTGGTGCAATAGTTGTCGCTGTTGTTGTATATGGCACTCCTGAAACTGTTGCTTTTGTAGTGTCTGCAGCATCTGTTGATCCTGTTGTTTTATATGCTGGTTTTGAAGCATATTGGAATTTGACTGAAGAGGTGTAAGGTTTGGCTGCAGTACATTTATCCCACTATGCAAAGACAAGGAGTTGATGTTTGCCTGTTGCGGAGCATCGACATGATTTTGTTGAAGAGAACCAACAGCAACCTGCTGCAATGCATTCAGTGCACTACCCTGACCTGAATCAATAGTGGAACCAGGCTGCAGTGTATTGATCAGGCTCTTTGATATAGTTGGAACCCCAGATAAAGAAGATGAGGGATTATGCTGCAAGCTTGTCACATTGTTCTGCTGCATCGTAGCAACAGAAGAACCCTGTAAGTTCATTGACTGTGGCTGGGGTTTCGTTTGATATTCATGCATGGGCTGCGTTTGAGTAATTTGAGATTGTGATTGTTGGGATAGCGGAATCGATTGGATATGCGGTGGGAGAATTTGTTGCCCATGCTGCAGTGAGGCAGGTTTCCGGAGCCTATTCGAATTGACAATGCTAACTATATACTTCTCGTAGGCACCCACCTTTTCCTTGAAATTAGGTAAAATACTGCTTTTGGGAACTTGTAAGAATTGCAGAATACGCTCTAACATAGTCTTAATACTCTTAAGCTTCTCCAATTGTTCGTGTTTTGGTTGCTGAGGAAGGGAATCATACTGGAAACAAGCAAAAATTTGAACTGTGGTGAGAAAACATAGTCATTAAGAGAAATTTTTAGAGACTTGTGGTAAAGATAAAGTATCAACATATGTTCTAATTCTTTGTGAGATTGGAAATTGTATTTTTCTTTTCATTTTCCGTGATGGGGGAGTTGTATTACTAGGGAGCCAGGGAGCCTTTTGTTCCTTCCGCAGTTTGCTACATACAGCTCCGTAATAAACTGTGGACTCTGTCAAAGCAGCATGGGACATTTTTTACTTCAACATAGCAAAAAAATTTCTTTATTAGAGATTCAGAATTCCCATAGGAATAACAATATCCTGAACCCTTGAGTTTAGACCCCAACAGGTAAAGGAGAAGTAAAACTTATGTAAGGATATGAGCTCCACAAGATGTAGATGAAACGAACCTGCTGCAATTTACCAGCAATTTTCTGATTCATTTCAGTTAGTTCCGGTAAATAAGCCTCCTTCATGACATTAATCTGCATATAGAAGTTTCAGAATTTCAAAAAACCATGCAGAAATAAAAATTGATGTTACCAATTAAGACACTTATTATCTCAAAAACTTAAGCTATTGGGAAGTGGGCTGATGTATACCAAGCCATCCAGCACCCTCCCTATCCCTATCCAACACCCCATCTTGCACATGAAGGTGCAAAATTCAGATATACAGAGAAACGTAGAGCAAAGGACAGAAGGCCAACAATTTTAAATCTACCCTCCCAACTTTGGCGGAAAGGTAGAAGGAATGTGCTCATTACATACTATTAAGACAAGAATTGGCAGAAATAGCCCTCAATTTCTGTGAAGATATGAATAGAACATTTGGACGATAACCATTTGGCTCCTTCCATCGTAACTATTGTCTAACCAAACAAGAGAGTTGAGAGTTAATCACGCCATGCCCTTGGGTAATAGTGTGATGTAGTGAATGTACCCTCTGCTTTGTACTTCTCCTATGCTTTACAGTATGAAATGTAGCAACTTAGGATTTTCAAGCTTAACGTATATAGTGGTCTATGGCACCTTGTACACAGGATTAATCATACGAAATAAAGAAATATATCAAGACATTGACTATTTTAACAAGCCCCACCTTCGACAAGAGAATTAGGTAAATTTGACACAGGAGACCATAAACCCGGCACCCAATTCCTGAACCCAAGTCTTTATAACTTTCATATGTAATACTCTGTAACAAAACGTAGAGGCACAAATTGACAACAAATAAACAAAAGAAGCTGTTTTTCTTTGTCACAACCTCTCTCCTATTCTCCTTTCTCTGTCCATGTTGTAGTTAATAAAAAGAGCCAAGTATAAAAAGGCTCTGAAGAATGGTCCAACATCTCATTGTTTAAAAAACTTCTGAGATGTCAGTAATTTCAAAGAAAAGCCTAGGATTTTATTTTCCTCTATAATTTCGTGCCATTTACCTATGAAGCAAAAACACTGTACTGTTTTGATGGACAAAGTTTACATCATCACCGCATGGAATGTTCCAATAAAACAACATTTTTTTCTCCTCCTTTTCATAACCGGATGTTTGGGCCAGCTTGTGCACCTCGACTAATTCCAGGGCCTTGAAGGCAACGACCAGGCATAACCCAAATGGCCTCAAGGTTTGGGATGGTTGGCATCTAGGGGATTCGAACATGCAACCTCATGGTCAAGCACTTATTGCTCACACAAGCCCACTTTGCCACAATTACCATCTCTTCAACTTCAACCTCGTTAAAATACTAACTCTCAGCTTGCACTTAACTTGGACTGGGAATATATACTCGTTTCTTATCAGAAGCAAAAGAAAAGTTCTACCAAGCAAACAAGGGCAGCTTATACTCTTTGTGATACTTGTTGTCTAAGAATCAATGTAATCTATTTTTTAAAATATGCTAAATGAATCCAATTCCTTGAGGAGACATATATCACAAGAGTAAATGAGTTGATCGATACAAAAGAACCATCAAATTGTACCTTTTGACAAATTTCGTCTCGCCAATCCCCACTATTTGCATTTCCTGTCTGATCTGTGGAATCTAAAGAACAAACATAAAATATGCATTGCATTAGAAAAAAAACTGTAATCATTTTATCATTAGAGCCTTTTTTATTCATACAATTCAATATGTAAACATTCTTTAGAACTTGTCCGTAGCGAGTTGCGCCCTCCAATTTTTTAGAATTCGCGTGCTGGAGTGTTAGTGTCTTGTCCGTGTCGGTTCTACATAGCATGGAACAATATCTAGTCTCATGAATTTCACTGCTCAAGCATTGGAGCATTCACTTGGAAAGGCTATATAGTGTCTATGTTATCCTTCTTCCAGCACTTGAACTCGAGCCCTTCGACGTCTAAAATGATTATTTGGACTTCTAAAATGATCATGAATGGACCGAAACAACGGCTAAGTAATAGCAAGTTAGAACTCAATTGATTTTTCTGTAAATGGGATCAGCAATCTAGTCTAGGACACTGAAACCGTAACCAGACGTAAAAGTGCCTACTTACAGGAAAACAACTTGATGAACCCACCATAGTGTAGATGGCAGAGGTACTTACAGATACAGCACTTATATCAAATCCGAACTACATAAAGCTCCATCGAACACTCTACTCTCATGGGTTGCTAGAATATTTTTTTCATTTATCTTAAAACCGAGAAGATGTATAGTATATTACAAGGAAATTACTTTACCAAATTCCCTAACCATATTATAATAAAACTAAGAGAATTAAGTTAAAGCAAGGACAAAAAAAGCTACTTAATGTTCAGAATAACCAGATACTTAAAGCTAAAATATGTGATAACAAAATGACATACTGAATGATGAATCTGGAATGGCTCCTTGTGATTGAAGTAAGGGACCTGAAGTTTGAAGCCTTTGCTGCATATCACGTTCTAACGAATTTGGTAGTTGAAGCTGCAACTGTCCAGGCTGTGATTGAATCTGCGACAACAATTGGTGCTGCGGTTCTGACTGTTGACCCTGGGTCGGCAACAAGGTTGCATTTTGTCGCTCCAGTGGAATCTTAGATTGTTGTTGCATATGTACAGAGTGCTGAGTAGTCTGCATGCTGGAGTTACCAGATTGATTAACAAGCAATTGCTGCTGCTCTCGCCACCATTGCTGTACTGCATCCATATTACTCTGGGGACCCAACTGCTGCATATTTAGTAGGTTGTTTTGCTGACCCATCAGCTGCTGCTGCTGCTGCAGGTTAGTTAGACTATTCTGATTGCTTAGCAACCTTTGCCGCTGCTGTTGCATGTCAAAGATGCTGTTTTGTTGCCCTAGTATCTGGTTTTGTTGCAAAATTGTAGAATTTGGCTGCTGCCCAATTAGCTGCTTCTTCTGCATGGGTGTTTGCTGTTGATTAATAATCAAAGGCTGATGTTGCCCAATGACTGCCTCAGAATTTTGCTGGAGAATTGGTTGAGTCAATTGTTGAACAGAGGACTGAAGGTTCTGTCGAAGGCCAGATACCGGAGCCGGATGCATGACAGAATGCTGCACAACAGATTGCTGAGAAGATCGCAACGGACTGGGTTGTGGTAGTATTTGGTTCTGCTGATGTTGTGCCTGCTGTTGCGGCAATTGAGATTGCATCTGTGTGTTTGGGATACTTCCCCGCTGATATTTCTGCTTCATAAGCCATTGTTGTAACTGCTGCTGTTGGTAAAGATACTGCTGTTGTGGATTTTTAGATTGCTGTTGTTGGGGAACAACTTGTTGCCTACCTGACGTCTGTCTCAGAGCATTGGCAAAAATACTAGAAGACACTGCTTGGCCCACTGAGTTTTCAACGGAGTTCTGAGAAATCCCAGAGATGTTCCCAATGTTCTGCAAATTGAAATTCTCACCACACACATTTGGCATGGTAGAAGGTGGTAACCCACCAAAAGTAGGCAATACTGTTGCTAAATTAGCAGGACCTTGTACTGCAGTTGCTGCGATGTTATTATGAATGTTTTGCGACAATAGTTGTTGGTGTGCTTGAGCCTGGTTAACAGCCATTGGAATAGGAAGTGATTGTCCTTGGTTGCCAAGGGATCCTGCTCAGAAGAAACAAAGAAACAGACACCAGGTTATAAGAAACATAAGCAAAAATAAGAAAGTAATGATTTTAAACTGAAATGCATTCAACAACAGAAAACAAATTGTATTCAGTACATGTCTGGTTGAAGTATAAGGAAAATCATTTTAGATAACCGTCAACTGACTTGCAGTCTACAAAATCTATTGCCATGGACTTGTAGTATTGTAAGAGAACAGAAACTATAGATTGCCCTGGACCTTGGCACTACTTGCAATACGTAATCCTTCAACTAATAACCTTCATCAATGAACTGGTATCATAAAAGCTTGAAAATTAGAAGATCGTGGTTAAAAGTTCAAGATGGCCTGTAGAGAGCATAACAATACTCTTTTCTGGAACACGATCGTGCCAATAGTTATAGTGCAGCCAATGAGAAAAGGAAGATTGAAAAAGAAAAGAAAATAAGAAAAGAGAAGAAAATAACATAGCCAGACATGCTCTTAATCCATACTAAGTAAAAAAATTTAATCCCTAAGAGGAGGAGAGACTAAAAATCATAAAGATTTCAAGCAAACATTTACCCCACTACCTCCACAATCATCAAATTAGTCCTAAATTTTTTTTTATCCCTTTTAATCATAATCTCATACCGCAAACAAAAACTGCAAAATGCCAATAATAAGCACATCAGCACCCTAAGGTGGGTAACACCAAGGACACAAAAACAAGAAGTGATCAATGCTTTCTTCATATTTTGGCCACAAAGAGATCCACAGTGGAAGAAGGTAGTGACAACTAATAAGGCCTATTTCTCTGAATCATTTAATTACTATCGACTTTATGTCAGCTAGAGACGAAGCAAAAATTTAAACTTAAGCTGCCCACTACGATTCCAGATCATCTTGTGAGGACCAAAAAAAATGGTACACTCATCAATTACAGCATGAAATATACCACAAAACCTTAGCAAGGAATAGACAAGCTTGTTTTATCATCTTTCAGGTGATTCTAATAGACACACTGAAAGAGATACTGAAAGAGATCTGGGAAGTTAGCTCAATTGTCTTGCCATCATTGAGATTTTAGAAAAAGAAGAAATTTTCTTTCACCTCAGTGGAGCAGGCATGGAGCAGCAGCCAAAAAATATACCAAGAATCTATACATCTTTTCAAATGAAATGTCATGAACAAAGCACTACAGAAAATTTCTCTTCAGTACCAACATACGTGCCTGTCAACATTTCCATTTAGACATAACAAAATTGGGTAAAAAAAAACGTCTTACTCTAATAACCATTATGGGTATAAAAGTACAGCCCACTAGGTCCCTGAAGATGGTGGCCTGGTGGTGAAGATAACCTTGCATTAGTTGCTCAAAGTGGCTGCCCTTAGGTTCCAACTCATAACCTCAAGGTTCACATGCTGAGTTTTAACCACTGAGCCACTGAACCCATCTTACTCATAGTAGGAAAATGAAGCACAAGATTTGAGAATCCGGAGGTCATCATCAGGCTTCACGGCAGCAAAAAGTTTCCCTAAACTCTCAGGGTAACAAGGGGAGTTGGACTATTCAGAACCATAGGACTACGTACTTGCTGGTCATTTTCTATTTCTATGCTCGTGATGTCTTAAAAAACAGAACTGAACGGTCTTGCCAAAAAAAAAAATTACCTAGGTAAATATCAATTCCGAACTTGCTTAGTGACTTCATTCGGAAATGATAGTTGGTTCCTAGAAGGACTGCTAGAAATATCAAATTACACACCCTGACTCTTCCTATGGGGGAACCAATTTTGATGGTTCAGACAAGTCGTCCGTTTGACTAAAATAAACAGCATTAATACGTGATTTTCATGGCAAACCTCAGGTGATAGTGTGGGCTCCTCGAAACCCGAAGAAGACCGTCAGCTCATGCCAATACCAAGCTACTGTGGTTGGTGTGAGTGTGACCCCTCTCCGTCTATTGCCCTTACATTTCATTTCATGGAGTCACCACCAGGTTTAGGCTCTATCCAAGAAACCAGCCTTTACATGGCTAAACATAAGACTACCAGTCGGTCATAAGCAGATATATCAGGCTGGAGGGCTAAGTTTCGAGGTAGGGAAGTGCTAGGCACCTACCTCGTCTAATGTGGTGATGAGTCTCTATTCATCACTTGTGGGATATTAAACTTATTTCCATATTAGCTAAACAACTTGGGAGGGGGAACATGCAAAGGGGATCGAAAATGATAAACGTGTAGCATGCATCATAAATAAACAGTAGATAAACGAAAGCAGCAAGAAGGACAGTAAATCAATGATGAACAAAATAGAATACGAGTCTATCCCAGAACTTTGTTGCATATGCAACACAAACCTCCCATACGCAAGCTACAGGCTTCCATATGCGTAGAACATTGTTGCCTATGGCAACTTGTCTCTGACAGTTAAATGAATAGAATACTTAAAAGGGCAAGAAAAGGTGAAAGTTATGAACAGAAAACAGAAAACAGAAAAACATAAAAGTTACTTTAACATTTTTCAGCAAAACAAGGCCTATTCTAGAAAATACATGGCATATGGCATGTTATTTCTTGGATCTGCAAGGTAGACCATTGCGTATGCAAGGATGCTGTTTTACAACTTCGACATTGGTGCCAATCAAAAAAAAAAACTTCTACATTGGTCAGTTCTGTTTCCAAGGCTATCTGGACTCGGAACACGGTACTGACTACCCTACAGGACCCAGACATTCCCCTAAGATTGTAATGAATTAAGTCTTTCTCACCTCTTTCAAGTTTTTGGAACAATCATTATCCTCTCAAAAATTCAAGTCACTCAAGTGTGCATGTGCGCATTAACTACTATACAATGGCCAAGAAACCCAAGAAAATCCTTGGCTATGTCCTCCTTTTTTTTGGTG
Source organism: Vaccinium macrocarpon (assembly GCA_022606695.1). Classification (NCBI taxonomy): domain Eukaryota; kingdom Viridiplantae; phylum Streptophyta; class Magnoliopsida; order Ericales; family Ericaceae; genus Vaccinium; species Vaccinium macrocarpon. The sequence goes on from CM040179.1 coordinate 22,381,502, forward strand.
TTTCTTGGCTATGTCCTTCAGGCCTTCACCCTCTCCACAAGGTAGAAAACCAAGGACACGAGTAAATACTGTGACTTTTCTTGTGTATGAGAGTATTCACAACTTCGTACCAGTAGAAAATTTTACTATCCCCTTTCCAACCTCTAGAATATTCTCTCTCTAGAGATTAATCCTCTCCAGAGATATAAAAAGTCCAATCCCCCTTTACCCCAAGGTCAAAGGTTTTATATATAAGTAAATGGGGAGTTTTCCTGTTGATTCGAAGGGTCTCAGACCAGCTGGTCCGAGATTCCCGAAGCCTGAACACAAAACCTATGTGCATAGATTGTGATCTCAGTGATAAAGATGTTTTTGGTCAAACTTTGCATACGAAAAAGCCAACCTTGTGAACGCAACTCCTTAGCGTGCGCGCCCAACAGACCCCAACTGACAGATTCCCTGCTATGTACAATGTATGGATGCTAACAGTCAGTGGCGGAGCCACATGGGGACCAGTGTGGGCACATGCCCACACTGGATTTTTGAGGAGGATTTTTCTTTTTTTTTTTGTATTTTTTTGTATTTTGTAGAAAAATATAAATTGGTAAATCATTTTTTTTACACTTACAAAAAATTAATTAGTGCTCTTGGAGAGTTATTACTTGGTGTTATAATATAATTTTCCTATGCATATTTATGTGGGACTTAAGACTAAATCTATGAGTTATACGTGAATATGTGATGAAGGGCTATAAAAAAAAAGAGATGGAGAAGAGAGGTAGGGCATTGCCATCGTCATCGCCCCAGAGCCACTAAATATCTTATTACTCACAAACCAGTCTCAATTCACTGAATTTTTGCCTTGAAACTACATGTTTATGGACCCGGACCTCCACTGACTCAAACCCTAAACCTCCCCCTTAGAAGCCAAGAAGTACAACCAAATAGGCTAAGAGACACATGTGTCCATAAAATGTAAGTCAAGTGAGGCTTATTTCAAATAAAAATTACAACATGTTAGAAACTCTTTAAGAAGAGAATTTTTTTCAAACAAAAGTACTGACGTTTATGAATTGTGCCCTCACTGACTCAATTTTCTGGCTACGCCACTGCTAACAATCAACCCTTGCATACGGGAGTTTTGACTGGTCAAACATTGCATACAGAAGGTTTGACCAAGTCAACGATTTTCCAGGTCAAAGCTAGGTTGACTCTGTGCTGTAGGATCTAATGTGTTTGACTTCCTTGAGTTTCAAGGGTTCATAATCAATCCAATTGCTCTCCAAAGGTGTTTTACATCATCAGGGAAATGTCTGAATCAACTACTTCGGAATTTTATGGTGGTTCCGAAATGGGTTGCCTAGAAGTAGCAGCAACTCAAACACAATAAACTATATCCGCACTTATAGGAATTCATGGCAAAAAGGAAAACTGCTGAAAAAATGTACTAAATAGAATCCTTTACCACTGAGGTAAGGGTCATAAAAGCTTCAATCACTAAGAATCAAAATTAACACCAGGTGGACGATAGGCAAGGTTCATATAGCATAAGATCAGTCAATTTTTCCAAGGGGACCACATATTCGGAGTTTGGTTAAAGACTCATGAAAGCTGGATTAAATGTACATTAGAAATATAATAGAACAAATACCAAAAGACTGGCGCATATATGATACCAAGGAGGTGTGGTACTATTATACTTGTTAGAATAGTGCGTATTGTCCCACATTGCTTATCTAGGTTGTGTAACGTGTTGCTTAACTATATAAATAATATTCTCGCGTGTTAGGATTATTTAACACCCTACACTTCTCTCTCTCTCTCTCTCTCTCTCTCTCTCTCTCTCTCTCTCTCTCTCTCTCTCTCTCTCTCTCTCTCTCTCTTTCTCTTTCTCTCTCAAACAACATGGTATCAGAGCACGATACTAACCCACCTTAGATTTATCAAACCCCTAACACGTTTTTCCCTACCGCATCCTCTCATCATCATCAACCATCGGCCTCACGAATCAAAACCTTAAATCCCCAAATTGAAACCAAATCAAAACCCTAAATCCCCCAATCGATCACTGTTCACCGTGATACTGTTCATTGCAAAAACTGTTCATCGCGACTACTGTTCATCGGCTACTGTTCATCGATCATTGAAGGTGTATTGTTTCGACTTGATCTTTGAAGTTTGCTAAGTCTACAACATGTACTAAAGGTTCCTTGGTCACTTGGTCTACACCTACGGCACTACTGATATGTGCTTTTTGTAGGTAGTTGGTGGTGATTATTTGTGTACTGGTATTGCTTCTCGCAGTAGTTGTTCTCGTGGTGGTTTGATTATGTTGGTTTTCAGTTAGTTGGTAGACGAAGTTGATCAGTTGGTGGGTTAGTGGCTGTTCGTTACTAGATTCGAGTTTACTGGCGAGGTTACGCTTTCCGCTACTATTTGGTTTTCATTGCTCGTGTTTTTTCATTTGGTGTTTGGGTATTAGGTTATGTTGATTATTGTGCTGTGCTAGGCAGTTCTTTGGGACCCATTAGTTGATTAGGTGGCTGACGTACATATAGTGGTTGGTTAATTTATTGGTGATCAATTTTGATTTCTTATGGTGGATAGTAGCCGATGTGATTGTTGTTGTGTTGGTAGAAAGTTGGTTGATTTAGTAGGGCTGTACAAAGAAACCGAAGAACCGAACCGAACGAACCGGAGAACCGAACCGAACCGGCTTTTTTTTAGTTTTTTTGATTAACCGGTTCGGTTCGGTTCGAGAAAATAATAATTTTTGAAAACCGGTTCGGTTCCCGGTTTAGAGCTTTTTTGAAGCGAACCAACCGAACCGTATATGTGATATATACCTTGAAAAAAGTAAGGGGCGGGGTTTGATCTCTCCACCTCACACGTACAAAGACAAGTCTTTACCACTTGGCTAGCAAATGTCTTTGGTTTTTACCAGGGAACAAAATATATTTATTACATATTTACAATTCGATTCTATACATATACACACACACCACAGAGAGACTAACATTTTTCACTTTTAAGTTTTAACAGAGCAACAGCCGCCCCCAATCTCAAACCCATCCCAACCCTAAATCTCTTCCACCTCTCTCTCTCTCTCTCTCTCTCTCTCTCTCTCTGTTTGAGCGGCGGCCACGAAGATGATAAAGAGAAATCAGACCGGCTTCTTCGACTTCCACGCTTCTGATGGGGGAGAATACAGATCTGAGATTTAATCATCTCATTGTCGTCGTTGATTTATTCACAAATCTTCGCCGTCGTCGATCCAATCCTTTGTCGTCATCCAAAGGTCATCTCAAGATCCGGGTAGAGAGTATGGTTCTCGATCATTTTTGGGTATGTACATGTGTGTTTGTGTATATGTACAGATCTGTTGCTTTTCGATGATGATGATGTAGTTTTGTTGATTTTGGATGAATATGCTCATCACTGTTGTTTGAAGTCTTGAAGTTTTCGTTGTTGTTTGAAGTTTTGAAGTTTTCATTGATGTTTTGAAGTTTTCATTGTAGATCTGTAAGAGACGAACCTGGGTAGTGAGTATTGGAACCGAACCGACCATGAACCGAACCGAACCGAAACTGGAGGAACCAAACTGAGAACCGAACCAACCTTCAAAACTCGGTTTCAGTTCCTATTGGTCCCTGAACCGGTTTCATTCGGTTCAGTCAAAAACCTTCCTGAACCGAACCGAACCGGTTACACCCCTATGATTTAGTAGCTCATTGATTTGTTGGTTGCTTGGTTGATAATGCTATCCGAGTTGGTGTTTTGGTTTGTTTATGATGGAGACAGCTTCAGTTGTCTATGACGGTTTTGGTGGTCGTGGTTCTAAGTTTCGTGGTCGTCGCGGTTTTGATTATGGTACTCTACAGTGTACCCATTGTGTGGGTACCAATCATACAGTGGGGTATTATTATGATCTTCATGGTTTTCCCCAAGCTCATTAGGTAACTATTTCTGAGGATGTTGGACAGTTTACTCATCCTTCTGCCAACCGTAAGGTGACTATCTTAGCAGAGGAGTATCAACAGTACCAATGCCTATTATCACTTCAGACAAATTCTTCCATTGCTACGTTATCTCAGACAGGTTCCTCCGTTGCTTGCATTGCGTCTTCTCATTCTTCTAATTATTGGGTTATTGATTCTGGTGCATCTGATCATATGACTGGTACTCCTTCTATTCTTTCCGGTCGTCAGTCTCTAAGTAAACCATCTCGTGTTACCTAAGCTGATGGTTCTACTACCAATGTTACTGGTTTGGGTTTTGTTCATGTTACTTCCTCTTATTTTGGACCATTTCTTGATTTGTGCATGTCATCCTTTGCAGTTATATGTTCGTCGTCCTAAAGTTCCACCAATATCATCTCAACCAGTGTCATCTCAGCCTGAGCCACCAGTGCCACTAGTACCATCTCAACCTGAGCCATCTAAGCAAACAGGCCCACCTTCGCCCACCGCTCCGTCTTCTCCCCCATTGCGGGATCCAGGTGATCTTGATCGTCCAATCGCCCATCGTAAAGGTATTCGGTCATGCACTATACATCCTATTGCTCAGTTTGTTTCATATAACCATTTGTCACCATCCCTTCGTGCTTTTACTACTTCGGTTTCTTCCGTTTTTGTTCCTAACACTGTTTAGGAGGCCTTATCGAGTCTGAGTGGCAGAAAGCAACGGAGGATGAGATGTCTTCTCTTCATCATAATGGCACTTCGGAGTTGGTTTCTCTTCCAGCTGATAAAACTATTGTTGGCTGTCGTTGGGTATTCACTGTCAAGTATCATCCGGATGGGACTATTGAGCGGTATAAGGCCCGCCTTGTGGCCAAAGGCTATACGCAGACATATGGGGTTGATTATGCAGAGACTTTTTCCCCAGTTGCCAAGATCAACTCTGTTCAAATTCTTATTTCTCTTGCTGCTAATCTAGGTTGGCTTTTATTTCAATTGGATGTCAAGAATGCCTTCTTACATGGTGATCAGCTTGAGGAGGACTATATGGAGCAACCTCCTGGGTTTGTTGCTCAGGGGGAGTGTTCTCGGGTTTGTCGTCTTCGCAAAGCTTTATATGGTCTGAAGCAATCCCCTCAAGCTTGGTTTGGTCGATTTAGTGATGTTGTGCTGCAGTGTGGTATTCATTGATCCCATTCGGATCACTCTGTTTTCTCTCTTCAGTCAGAGCGTGGGAAAATCGTATTGATTGTGTATGTCGATGATATCATTATTACTGGAGATGATTAGAAAGGTATTGATGAGTTGAAGTAGTTTTTACAACGACAATTCGATACTAAAGATTTGGGTAAGCTACGGTATGTTTTGGGTATTGAGGTAACAAGATCCAAGGATGGAATTAGTTTGTCCCAACGGAAGTATGAATTGGATATTCTAGAGGAGACAGGTTTATTGGGAGCAAAACCTGTGGAGCCCCCAATGGCTCCTAACGTGAAACTTTGTGTTGATCAGGGGGAGATATTTCCTCATCCAGACCGGTGTTGTCGCTTAGTTGGTAAGTTGAATTACCTTACTAATACACGTCCTGATATCTCTTTCGCTGTAAGTGTGGTGAGTTAGTTTATGTCAGCTCCTCGTCTTCCACATTGGGAAGCTTGTCTTCGTATTGTGAAATATCTTAAGGCTCATCCTGGACGTGGTTTGCTTTATCAGACTAATGGTCATTTGCGTGTTGAAGCATTTACCGACACTGATTGGACAGGATCACCATCTGATAGACGGTCCACTACTGGGTACTATACTTTTGTTGGAGGCAATTTAGTCACATAGAAAAGCAAGAAACAAACGGTGGTCGCAAGGTCTAGCGCAGAAGCAGAGTATCAAGCCATGGCATACACATCTTATGAGATTGTGTGGTTGAGAGCTTTACTCAAGGAGTTAGGTTTTGATGTGGAGTTACCTATTCCTATGTATTGTGATAATCAAGCGGCGATTCATATTGCTTCAAATCCAGTATTCCATGAGAGAACAAAACATATTGAAGTTGATTGTCACATTTTTCATGAGAAGATAGAAGATGGTGTGTTATCTACTCCATTTGTTTCTACAGGAGCTCAGTTGGCTGATATCTTCACCAAACCGTTGTTTAAACCGCGTTTAGAGTTTTTATGTAACAAGCTAGGATTTTGTGATATTTATTCTCCAGCTTGAGGGGGAGTGTTAGAATAGTGTGTATTGTCCCACATTGCTTATCTAGGTTGTGTAACGTGTTGCTTAACTATATAAATAATACTCTCGCGTGTTAGGGTTATTTAACACCCTACTCTCTCTCTCTCTCTCTCTCTCTCTCTCTCTCTCTCTCTCTCTCTCTCTCAACAATTATCAACATTGTTAATCCCATGGTAAAACCTATCATCTTAGATTATATATCCCTTCACTATTAGTCCTGTCAAACAAACTGGTCCTAACTCCTAAGAAGCCATGGAGCCATCCAAGACAGGTCATACTACCAATATTTCATCTCTCCATTAATTTAGGTACTAATAAATTATGTATGAGGCATCCCCTCTTGTTTTAGCACCATGAAAAAGATAGCTGAGAAGTAAGTTCATTTGTCTTGCCATCACTGAGATTTTCAAAAAGAATGAATTTTCTTCTAACCCAGTGGAGCAGATGAGGAGCAGGGACTGAAGAATATACTAGGACTCTATACATATTTTGTAAGGTAATGTGGAAAACAAAGCATTTTAAAGTACATTTTTAAAGTAACAAAAACAATTTCCTACATGTTATTACCTGTACCTGGGGGACTGTTGCTGTTATTGCCAGATGTTGCTGGCAAAGAATCGGTCCTAATATTTGGGGAATTCATCTCTATACTTAGCATCTTCAGAGATATTTTCTTCACATAATCAGACTGCAATTAACAGTGAAGCATCCACATTTAGTTAGTAATTCATGAAAACAGAAGTGGCCATTTTCATACAACTGTAAAATCTGAATATAAAAAATAAAATAAAAAATCATAGCATCTAAGCATCAGTATTTTGATGATCATAAATCAAACGAATGATCACAGACATTCCAATTTCATATTTTACAAACAAATATTGCAAGCCCAACTAATGGATATACCTGGCTGGTGGCAGAAGAGTAGATCTTCTCCTCAAACCTTTCTGCAATTTTCTTGAGATCTTGGAGGCTTATTTGTCCAGAAGATGGAACAAGCCTCTTCAAAGTGTCCATTCTGCAGATGTTGAATAGCAAGTTGAAGAAAACCAATCTATTTTAAAGGGTTTATTAGCCATAGGCATCCGGAAAATTACTCGCAGAGTAGACGCAAAGACACTCAGTTGGCAGCTAAGCTTAGAAAGCATAGACGAAAATAGCCCATGCATAATTTGAAATGCAAATAGGAAATACTATGAAACTAACACAACGATCCCAGAAACATGTTATTCAAGCCTCAAACAAGAAACTTGGCTTCACATTTACCAAAGATAGAAAAGAAACCGTAAGACTCCCATATGTGTTGGATTTACTAATACTCTATCTTTCTATACCTTTAACATGCTTTTTGTGAATACTATTTACTATTTTCTTGTTTTCAGTAAATAAATTCAAAGGCTTACACCTTGCCTCATCACCTCATCTTGCTCTTTCCCCTCTAAAAACTTTGCTTAACTCGACTCATAAAGCCACTGATTGAGAAGTAACCATATACTTTGCTTAACTCGACTCATAAAGCCACTGCCGAGAAGTAACCATATTCATCAGATGCAATTTGCAACTTAAATGAATTCAGAGAATTGAAACCAGCACATATTTGAATAGACAAACAGTTTACAAGTAAACCCAATGCTTCAACTCGAAAATCAACTTCTTATCAGACAGATACAAAAGGAGGCTATTCTTAACTGCAATGGCGTAGCAGAAATTTGCACCTCTGGGGCACAATCCAATACATGAGACTTTCGTCATGCGAAAAAAAAAATTTATAGCCTTTTTTAACAATCTGACTCACCTTTTGAACTACCTCTTCAAGATCCAAAATAAACAGCTAAGAAGAATCAGATTTGGGGTCCCTGTAGTGACCTCAATTGTGAGGTCTCGATAATCTGTATTTTGGGGTCAGCACCGTTCAATTTGTCGGGAATATTGACTAGATCATTCATGTAAAAAATCTAATTAATTAGATATTGGTAGTCATATGGTCGGATACCATTTACTTTACGAAAATAAATGGCCAATATCATTTAGAGAATAACTGCAAGACAAATTTGTCTCAATTGTGTTTGTGTTGTCTATCAATCTCCGAGGATCATAATTTCTTAAAACCCAAAATATGCTCAACGTTCCGAAAAAATGAACAATCTGGATCCCAAACAATCGGATCATCTTCAACTCAAAAGAGATACAGAGTCATTTAAGAAGATAAAGGGAGCAACAAGGCAGTTCGTGAAAAGTAGACTTGCATTTTGCGGTGAGATAGTAATTATAATTCCATAAACAAAACTGTAAGGAAAAACTCACAACTTGTCGACCATCAATTGTCGCGAATCCGGTTCCAAATGGGATGTCCAGTCTCCTGCGTCCATCGTTGGTTCTTCACCACCACCACCACCAGCAGGAGCAGGCGTCCAATTACTGGTATCCATCAGATTGACTTCCAAATCAATGGAATAGAATAATTAATTCTGGTACTAGTAGTAGCCACAACACCCCCCTTATATAACTTCTGATGACGATTCTGGTCGGTAGTAATTAATTGGTAATAATTTAGGGCATATATTCTTGATTAGCGATCTAGTCATTCTGTACACGGAACCGAACCAGAGAAATTAAACGAAAGTGACGAACTGTATGACGATAACATCTGACGGGTGATCGCACTGAATGAATGACATTCTGCTGATGATGTCATTATTACCGTACTCTACCCACTCTACTGTATAGTATTTTTTCTAATTATAAATTGTAAAATGATTTCTACATATATCTCCTCGAAACTCTATAAATTTAAATTTAAGGAGGAGAATTAGACATTCCATACAAATAAAAATTTTATGATCCCATCGCAAGGGATTTGAATGATTATGATTTCATCCTGAATTTAAATTAATATCCAAATAGTCATTCCATAATATTCTGCCAATTTATATTTCGTACAATAAATTTTCAGAAAATATGGTAGTTACAAATCATCAAAAAAAAAAAAAAAACAACCCAACAAACTTTACTCATTAACTCTATCATCAGTTTGAAAAACTTTACCTACAGTAATTCTAAAACCCACCCTGGCACCCCATGATCCATCCCAATCAACCTCTCTCTCATCCCCTGATTTCACGGCCACGAATTTCATCCAAAACCTTACAAAATCTCGTTTCCCTCTGTTTCGGGTAGCAAAATCACCCTCAAAAGCCATCCCAAAAAACATCCCAACCAAAATCTCTCAAAATCCCAGATTTCATGTCAAAAATCATCCATAACCCAGAAAAAGGTCATTCCCCATCTTTTTGAGAGAGATTTCCGGAAATTCACCATCCCTTTACTAGTTGTGGAGTCGGGGTTGTTGGCACGAGGTCCTGCTCGGCGGCAAAAACCGATGACCATGGCAAGTTCATCACCGGATCAAGCACAAAGCATTTAAACGGAGGACGACGAAGGTGTATACCATAAAAGTGTAGGACGTCGACGACAATACGGTCATGGCTCGTAAGTTTTCTCCACAAACACTCAATCTCTCATGTTTCTCATTTCTGATTCGAATCCACGATTTTATGTACAACTCGGTGATAGTTTTGGGATGAATGTGGAGTTGTACTTGATCATAAACCCTATGACTCTATGAAAAATGGATTATAGATTTTTCATTTTCATGGTTTTTTTTATGCGTGTAAAGATGTATAATGCATGTTTATTGTTTGATTAAATACCCCTTTAGACAACAGTGGTATGAAATTTTGCCAATTTCCACGGATTTAAGTAGGTAAGATTGGGATTTCAGTTCAAAAAGATGGTTAATTAGTATCCCATGGTTTGTTATATTGTTATTCAGACACTCTGGTAGACTAATAAATCATGATTTTTTTGTAAAAAAAAATGCATACTTCGGGCTTATATACATACTTCAGTATATATAGTTGACAAACCATGGGTAAGTGTATGCCGATTCTCGTAATGATCTTTGATTTACCATGGCAAATTCCAATAACTGTTTGACTCGTGGATAATATGTTGTTTTTAGAAAGCCGTCATGTTTTCAATATGGTTTAATTTTTTACCATGTTAGAATTCTAATACCGACAACGGGGTACTCTAAAGTTTCATCCGTTTGGACCAAAGTTTTAACTTTCAACATAAACCATTCAAGAAACATAATCACGGTTTATTTTTTTCCCATTTGTATAAAATACTTTGTGCGTTTATAAACTTAGTCCTTAGAAAAAGTGGATGAATGCTTACTCTTTGTGTCAACTAAACATGATCATACAATAATCCACCGTTGATATAGATTTTGTTTAACAGATTGCATTTGTTTAATTCATGAGAATTGGGTTTTGTTGTTTACCGTTTCATTTGTTTTACACATATATACTTTTTCAATATAATGGTTTATTAAAATACCATGGTTAATATACCCTGGGGCATTGTCATTTTATAATGGTTTATAACATGCTTTAAAAATACTCCATGTTTACAAAAAAAAAAAACTATTTTTTTAGGGGGTTTAGAACATGTGCTTGTTTGTTTGTCTGCTCTTGTATGGAAATTTTGGTTTAGATAAAAAATAAATAATAAATAAAAAAAAGCCATGACTAATAATTAATTTTTGTGGACTTTTTACAGCCTAGATTGTGGGATAATAGTTTGTCATATTATTCGTCAACACTTCCAAACAGAAAAGATTAGGCCTAAGTTTCTGAAGAATGATTGCCGTGCAATGCGTGCCGAAATTATTCGCACATTTTTTAATGATAAGCTGCTCTCGTGGACCTCTTCCAAGCATATGGATGATGCTGGAAACAAGGAGCCTTTTACAGAACAACCAATTGGAGGTGGTGAAGAATACAAAAAATCATCACGCACCCGTAAGAAGAAATGAATGTTCGTGGGTCACGATAACTTAGAACATGGTTTAATTGGGCAACTTTAGAACATGTTTTAACTAGTTAGATAGTTTCATAATTTTGTTTGGCAAGTGACAAAAATGTTTAATTGGGCATTGTGTTTTGGTTGAATTCTGTTAATGGGATATGCTTATGTTTTGATGTGTTAATTAATGAGTGTTAGTGATGATATCAGGTTGACTATCAGTTTGTATCAACTTTAAGATTTTCATGCATGGGATCCTTTGTTGGTACAGGGAACGTGGTACTCTAATTTACCATGTTTAAATGGTGAACCAATTTACAATGTACACATGGTCTAATAATTTACCATGTCCATTGTAACTACGAAACTACGCGCGAAGTTGTTTGATGAATTGAAAGAGATGAAGGCTAATAAGGGATGGCGTTAGAACTTGGAAATCCCATAATTATAGGGAACTCATAAATAACTGTTTTAATCACAATCAATCAAGATGTGATCTTCCCAAATATAGTGGTAAAATTTACCAAAAGTTAAACCCATTAATGGAAATATATACTACTAAAATACTAAATAAGGACACAATGGTCCAATTTTAACTTACAGGATTGAATCATAAAGATTCAAATCTCATAGGTTGTCATCCTAAGGATATTATTATAAGAGGATGGCTAATTAAATTTCTCTAAATGGATTTAATGCTCCAAAACATTCTAACCTTAATTTTGAGGAAGTATAGAAAGGGTGAAAATCATTCAGTGCAATCACCCGTATGACACATTTTCATTCAGGTTGCAGAAAATCTTGCACAACTTATTTACAGTGTCCCGATGACTGGATATATATGCTAAATAAAGCTCAATATTGGATAGAATTGCAACGAAGTTTGGAACGATTACTCTTCCAAGGTTGAAGAATGATGATAAGGTCACCGTCCATTCATTTACCCCTTTCCTTTTTTTTATCTTTTATTTTTTCCCCATTGTGTAGTTTATTTTTGAGGGAGATTAGTCGAAGTCTATTTCAATATACCATATCAACACACTTGAATATAAAGGGAGACAAGTGTAGTCGCTTGCCAACTTAGGGTATTTTTGTAATTTCATTGCCCATGTTAGGATAGTTTTGAAATTTCAGAGGTTCTTCGTTTGTTTGGGTGGAGACAGACGCTATTCATTGTTCTCATGCTCTGCTATGGAAATACACACTCATAGCCGCTAGCACAGCGACGCCGATCAAAGGAGGTCCAGGTTGGGTGCTTGGTCGAAACACTTTCGGTGTATAGTATAGCGTGTTCCAGATTTTCAGGGCATTGCTTTGACTTTAACTCTAATTATGGCTTTTAATGAATATACCAGTCAGACAGCTTGGTGGAGAAGAAAAGGGAGACCTTCTTTTTCAGTTGGGACATCTAATCAAGTTGGGAGGGTAATACTTCTTCCTTCGCTTTCTCTTGTATTCTATTCATAGCAGAACCCTCATCTCTCTCTCTCTCTCTCTCTCTCTCTCACCAGATCAACATGCAGTGCCTCCCTCTCTCACCTCTATCTTTGCTTCACTACACCATGGCCGACACCCAGCTCCTCCTTGCTACGCTAGATCAGCGATTCTACTTTAATTCCTATTATTTCGAGCAATAGCTTACTATCTTGCAGATGCCCAAGCTAAGATGATTTCGTCAATGTAGCTGGTAAAACCTTAGCTATGGTTGTTACTCCAAGGTTTGAATTAAATATCTTTTTTCCCCTCGTACTCTGACTTTGCATAATAATTTCCTATCTTTGATAGATGAGAATCAAATTTAATAGGTCCTTCTTATTGATTTGGACTAAATTTGTCGACCCTAGTTCCAAATTCGATTTATGTGTGGAAATTCAAGTTTATCTTCTGTTTCAGCTCTGGTTAACACTTTCAGGTGTGAATAGATTTGTTACCCTAGCTTTATTCTAATTTACTACCTAAAACTTCATGTCAACTTGTTAGGGTTTGGAAGGCTGATTTGGAAGGAAGACAACAAGCCAATAGTGATTGTTCAAAGAAGGCTTCACTAGGTCCCTATCAATTTTTCCTTTATTTTGTCCCAAATCCAAAACTAGGATTTTAACATTCATTAATTACCTTGTGGTAATGATCTCTGTGCTTGTATGCTGGTGATTACATAATTATTTCAATACAGACATCAATTGACAATTGCAACTACTCCAAACTAGACACGAGGTGCGGTCAACGTGCCTGTAAAAGGTAATTCTTATTTTGAGATTGACCTTTTGGGATTTATATTTTGATTTGTGTTAGGAAATTGGACCTTTTGTCTTGATTCAACATTTCATTCCAAACCGTTGGTTTTGACTTTTGAGACCCAAACGTCTACATAGGGATTGGTGATTTTGTACTGGTGGTTTTTTTTCTTTTGGGTAAATTACTTATGGTCTTTCATAAGCTTGTGTAAGAGTCTCTTGTATAAAGAAGTGAATGATTCAGTCATATCTATTTTTTTGGTAACATTTAGGTGAAATGCAATCTTGATCTAGAATGCTTTGGATGGACTATTCCACTTGTTGGAAGTTTAAGACATTGGATATGTACGTCATCTCTTTCATGTTTATATCTATATGTTAATGCATTTGAGTCCTTTTATTAGTGTTGAGTTTAAGCTGTTCGATTAATTCTCACAATTTTTGGTATTCGATGTTTGTTATGACATGCCACAGAGTTAAAGAAAACAAACCAACAAGCAAAAATCAAGGACACAAGATTTACATGGTTTTCCCCCAAGCATAAAGCTTCAGAGGTACATCCACAAAATGATGAGTAAGAGAGGATTCACTATGGACGAGGAGAAATACACAAAGCTGATATACCCGTAACTCTCAATTGAAGCACCCAACAGATATCTAGGGACAAATCTCTGAAGAGCTACCTATAGAGCATCAAATGTCTCCAGACCACAAAAAGAAACACAAAACCCTAATATTGTTGGCACGTAAATTTCAACTAAAATTTGATGGATACTGTCAAATTAATAATGGTTAGGCCTACAGGCTAAATGGCACAAGCCCGCGAATCAACAAATATATGTTGAGCTAGCGTAATATTTAGCCTGCGAACCAACGAATATATTGAGCTTGCAAATCAACAAATATGTTGAGCCCGCAAAACATTAAATGTGTTGGGTCTGAAAAAAATCAAATATGGGCCAATGTGGTCTTGTAACGCCCACAAATTTTAAAGGTAAAAGTAATATAAACTCACATGGAAAGTCAATGAGATCCAAAGTCTAAGCTTGACCCGCTAGGTCAAAGTCATACACAAGATAATTCACAAGATTTACATGCCCAAAATAAGCACATGAGTTACCAATATTATTACAAACCAAGTCAATGATGAAAACACAATTAAATTACAAAATCATCTTTTCAAAAATATAAAGTAACTTCTTTGTTAAGCTTTCAAAAGAGATGCATGCATACACTCCAGGCAATCTATATCATGCTCCGTGCTGGGTACCTGAAATTATTAGGGTGAGTTTACTAGCCAAGTAGAGAAAAGTCTACCAATCCTAAATACAATGAAATGCAAGTGAGTGATAGACAAAGAAGGCACAAGTGTAGACACCCCGATTTTGACCCTAGAAACTTATCAAGCATCTCCAAGGATGAAAATGCATAATAAGAGCACGCGAAGCTTGAGTGTGAACTTGGAAAGCCCTCCTTAACCTCTCCAAAATTAACCCAAGCCTACACCACCTTCTAGTACATTCAAAACCCTATTTTTTGATATATATATATATATATATATATATATATATATATATATATATATATATATATATATATAATATGTCCCAATCTATTTTGAAATGAGGGAGATATGCACATTTTACCAAAATAACTTATTTTTTCGACCTTTTGAGGGTAAAATGGTCACATATTTGATGTACATATCATCTTGGGTTCAAACCAATTGAGTTAGAAATTAGACTTGACAAGCTTTCCAACGCTTCAAACCATGCGCAAAATGGAGTTCGGTAGCACCCGGAGTGACCCCGCGAAGTTTCATATGTGGTGCTGTCTCCTAATCCAGGCGCTTGGATTCCCCTATTCCAGGCGCCCAAACTCAATCCAAGTGCCTGGATTCCCCTATTCTAGGTGTCTGGATTCACTCCAGATACTTGCTGTCCAAGGTCAAGTGAGTGGGGAGGAGCGTCTTGGAGGATTTTTTGGGGATTTCCGCAGAAATCTGTTAGAGACAATGGAGGGAATATAGGGTACCCTATTGCCCCCTAACCTTGACCCCTAAGGGTTCTAATAGCCCTTTTTGGATCTTTGGTGCCTATAAATACCCACTCCCCTCTCCATTTAAAGAGAGGATCAACTCTCCACACTCTCTCCTTACTGTTATGTTGCTGAAATACACCTCGAAATTCCATCCCAAACAACTCCCTCTCAATCTCTCTTTATTTCATTCAATTTCAACCTTCAAGCCCATTTCCTTACCATTTTAGCTCCACACTTTCTCATCCTCAACAATCAAACCTACACCAAGGTACCTACAATTTGGTCTTCATAGTTCCAGAGGCTAAATCTCAATCCACTCAACCACCAAAATCACCCAAACTTATAACCCAAGTTCAAAAATCAAACCTTCAAGGTAGATTTTCTACCAAAGTGCTCAAAAATGCCCTGAGGGGGACTTAACCAAGTTCTTGCTAGTCCTTTATACTAGTGGAGAACTTGGGAGAGGTTCAAAACACACAATAAGAGAAATTTATTTTGTGTATCAGCATCAAATCCAACGCTTGTATTCAATCCAGGCGCCTGGATTCCTTCAATGTAGGCACTTGGATCCCACCTGTGTTGCCATGTTTTTTTGTAGTTTTACCCTTTTTCTTAGTTATTTGAAGCATTACAAGTCATTTGCAATACTTATTGATCTTGCATGATTTAGTCGAATACTTAAAAAGCATGGTTTATGATTCTTTGAACTAAATCAAGGTTCAAAAGAGAAGGTTTTCTTGCATTTTTTACTGGTGTCTTTTGTAGGCAGTTCATCAAATGCATGAAAGAGCATGGTATATGCCCAAGATCAGTTAGATACTCTTTTGTTCCATCTAAAAGCATTCTAAAATCATGGTTTCCTAGGTTCATATCATTTCATGAGCTGATTGTGAGGTTCGTTCAGTCCACAAAGTCACTAAACACCATTCTGAGCATGTGTGCATAAGTCAAAGGTCATTTGGTGCTTACTGTGAAAAATGGAGTTCTGAAGTTTCTGTCTGGTAAGCCATCCAGGCGCCTAGATTGGCCTATTCCAGGTGCCTACATTCAATCCAGGCGCTTGGATTTGCCTAATCCAGGTGCCCAGATTGCTATCTAGGTGTGATATGTTTGATGTTTGTGATCAGTTTATGGGACATCTTGGAGCAATTTGAGCATGATTTGATCAAGTTTTAATGTTTTATGCATAAAAATCATTCACTCATGACATTTTGCACAAGCATCCACCCACATTTCATTGATCTTTTTGATACATTCTTCATGCTTTCACATGAATATGTGCTCAAAATCCATTCAAACAACATTTTCAAAAACCCTTAAGCATTTAGTAAAGACCGGTGGTCGCACCAGGCGCGAGGGGTGCTTTAAATTCCTTTCTCTCGCGTAACCTAGTTCCCGGACCCGAGAAATCTCATTTTGCGAGACCAGTGAAATACTTTCCATACCAAGGGCAAAAGAGTCATTTTCAATTGGTTTCTTGCGTATGGTCATCAAACCCGGGTGGCAGCTCCTGTCAATCAATCAAAACCGCCTTCCAAACCAAATCAATTTTGTGGACTACTTCGCGGGGTGTTCAAAACAAGTTTTAAGAAACTTTAATGATTAAAGAACTGAAAACCAACCCATAAGCAACTAGATTCCCTTTACTATTATCCCTCATATTCGATACGTACCCGACATGCCATAAGTCTTCTATACATTTATTATACACATTTCATTCCTGTAAAACATTAGGTTATACTCTGGGCATGCCATATAGGCCCCTTGTCACTCCGGACAAACCATAAAGGCCCTATGTCACTCCAGACATACCCTATCGGGCCCCATGTCACTTCGGGCATACCCTATCGAGTCCCATGTCATCATTATTGTAAAGTTGTAGAGAGAAAAAACAACGTGCAAAATATATGAGGTGTTAGGGCTCCCCCTTCGCATTCCACTATATATATATACTAGCGGATGCCCGTGCCTGAAGGCACGACTCGAACCATTAGCGTGCACTCGAACAATTTGCGTACACCTTAAAAACATTAGAGCTGCATTAACCTTGGAGGAAATAACAATTAGCTGCAATGTGTGCACGTGTGTGTGTGTGTGTGTATTTGTGTGTGTGTGAGAGAGAGAGAGTAGTATATTTTGAAAGTAGATCTCAACCAAAATCAAACCCTAATTTCTCCACCAGAGAGATTGGATAAGGTTTGCTACATCAAGAAAATTTTCCCAAGAGTGGCATCACTACTTCATCAGACGTTTAATCCCAAGAGTGGCCTATCTTTATTACCCGCATAGATTTTGAAGGAAAGGTTGGAAGTTTGACCAAGAATACACTGTTAGAGAAATGTGATATTATAAAATTATGTAAACAGTTCTTTTCCAATGTGATTATTAGAAGCACTATAATCAATAAATAATTACCTGATTTTTCATTTGTGTTCCATCCATCGTAGTTTTCTCATCTGCACAATTATCCCAAAGCGAAAATACTATTTTTCTATTTTGCATTCTTGTGTATAACGACATATGAGTCGAATTCATAAGAATGTCTCAAAAAATTATGCATGTCAGAATATAGGTGCACAAAGCTAAATCTTGTAGCTGTTTCGAGAATAAACTTTCCAAACAGCTTTTAGGAAACAACATAAGAAGAGATTCTACTTACAAACTATTTTTACAGAATATATGACTAACAAAAGAAGTAACATCACTTAAAAAAAAAAATTCCTCAAACAAAAAGTTTTTTTACAGGGTAACAAAAGACGTAGTAACATGACCGAAAAAATAAATAATTAAGTAACCGTTTTTTTTTTGGGAGTAGTACAGACTACATTGTAATGACAAAAAGTAAAAGTAACCTATATATTCTTTGGGAGTAGTACAGAGTAGTGACGAAAAAAGTAGTAACATGACCCAAAAAATTTTTACTGAGTAATGACAATAAAAGAAGTAACATGACTTAAAAAAAAAAATTCCTCAAACAAAAAGTTTTTTTTTTACAGAGTAACAAAAGAAGTAGTAACATGACCAAAAAATTAAATAATTAAGTATGGTGGAAAATTGAACTTAGAAGAATTGTCATGGGAAACCTTTGACGTGAATACATGAAATATGAACAAATTAGGCAGCAGATAATACAATATGCAATGGAGTAGCAATATACAGCCGCATGGAGTGAAAAAGCAGGCACATGTAATTTTTTTCTTGTTTTTTGGCCGATCAGGGAAAACACAAAGAGAAGAGGTACAATAAAGTAGCACAGGAGAAGTGCATTACCTTTGGGACTATTGTCATATGCCCTTTAGAGTCTGCAAAAATAGATGATAGAGAGAGAGAGAGGAAGTGTTGATCATTGTACCAAACAACACACACACACACACACAGAGAAGAGGGAGAGTAAGCCGTTTTTCCATACATGCGCCAACAATAAAACAGGAACTGCAATGTGGCAGTTCTTTTAACCTTTGAAAGGAAATTGGTGGAAGACGTGCAGGGCAATTGCAGTTCTTTTAACCTTTAAATGTCAACAAATGTTGAAGTACTCAGGTTTTCAATCATCAACCATTCAAATTTTGGTATTTTTTTTACTGGGTGTATCAATTATCTAGCATTCAAGGAAAATTGAAGTCAATATGACTCAAAATTAAGCCCCCCTTTCAACCAACTTCAGTTTTGAAGGTAAGCTTGACTCTCCAATTAGGCTATTACCACTTTGAGTTCCATCTTTTTCTGTCCATTTCCATCATATTACTTTCCTTACAACTAACACCTATAGTCCATCCATCCACGTCATCAAAGCAAAGACAAATATTTGCAACTCCCACAACCATGTAGCACCCAATTCAACTAACATCAAGTTATCCAACCGTTAATATGGTATGGTAAGTTCAGCAAATCTAAACCCCCAAAATCAGTAGTTGAATGGCTCCGAACACAGCACGGAAAGTTAAAAAATAACCTATTTACCATGACGCAATGAGAAAAAAATAGCAATGCTTGGAACACAACTCTGGATGCACCTATATCCACAGCTTTTGAATGGCTCCGCACACAACTGTGTTCTAAAGTTGTGTTCATAAGACTTTTTTTTGAGAAAAAGTAGTAGAATGTCCTTTTTCTTTTTATATCTAAGCTCCTTAAAGGGAAAGGGAACAGTATAGCTCAATTTGCTATGTTGGCTGCCACCAAACATTAAGATTGTATATTCTCACACCATGATACGTTAAGAAAGTTCTTTTCAACCTCAAGGCCAATCCCCACGGAAATGAAAATTGATAGAAGTATTTTGATGCAACCGACTCGAAATTTGGGAATTCTGATGCCTTTTTTTTGGTTGGAAAAGGATGCCTCTTTTGCTCACGTAAAATTGCAAGTATTGATGCCTCTCTCTCTCGCACATTTTATCGAACACATAAAATGCAAGTGTGAAATCGAATTTAAAAAGGAACACATGATTGAACTACAGATTGAACATGTGGGTTTTCATAAAATGTGAAGTAAGAGAAAGAGAGAGAAAAACATAAATAAAATAGAGATATAGGCAAGAAGCATACCAATTTTTCTGGTACTCGTATGAAAGATGAATTGAGCAGTTTTTTTCACCTCATGACTGTCAAAAAATAAATGCGGTAGGATCAGATGTTTTTGATAGTTTAGCTTTCAAGTGACAAACGATTAGGATGTCAAAATACCTAATCCTACCACATATGAGTGTGAAGCAAATTTTTGCAATAGTTGATTTAGGTCAAGATAAATTTATGGGGGGCTTCCAATTCCAAGCAGATTACTCGGCATACAAAAGTGACCTTAATAATTAACATCTGATCTTCATAACTAACCAATATCCCCGGACTGAACAGAACATCAACATAGCATGAATTGGCCCATGTCATAACAGCTTTTATTTCCTACTTTCCTCTTTCTGGCATACGCTATATGTTTGAATAAAAGGTCTTAACACTTAATCCAATTTGGTGTTTTAAGTACTGGAGATCATATTTGGAAAACAATCCTCTGCCATTTTTTTCAAGTATGGAAGAAAACTATAAGTACCCCTTTTATTTTTGCCCAAGGGGTCCAAGTCCTACTCTGAAGTTTGAAAAGAGAGGGCTAACAGTAAATTCTTGCAAATGATCCAGAATAGTCGCAGGAAAACATTTGAGAGGTTGAGACCATTTGTAGCAAAAAAATTACTACAAAATGATTAGATCAGTAGAAGTCGTGCTTGCCTCTTGCAACTCATTTACCATTGTCCTCCTTTCCATTTCATGTAAAGATAGGCAAGCTTCAAATTAACCAAATTAAAGATGGGTTATGCCTACATATGTCTCTCGCACATTTCATCAAACACGTAAAATGCAAGTAAGCATAAGATTTTAGGGAAGTAAGTTACACATGCCCTTCTCAAAAACTGTATCAATGCTGTGTTTGGAAAACAAATTCATGAAGATTTTCTAAATGCTATACTACTTACCGGTGCGAACTTTGGAAGTTGTGAACCCCCAGTGCTGCAGTTGTAGAGATTCCTGTCTCTGCTAACAATTTCAGAATGTTAAGAGAGATAGAGGGGGAGAAGTAGGAGAGATCCCAGACGTGGGGAGAAGTAGGAGAGATCCTAGAGTGGCTCTGTGTTGTTTGAGAGAGAGAGAGGGAGAGATGGAGAAAAGTCGTGGATTAGTGGGGGAGAGATTACAGCAGTTGTAAGAAACTGCCAATTGGGTGGTGGGAGCGGTAGAGGGAGTCATTATGTATAAGAGAGAGAGAGAGAGAGAGAGAGAGAGAGAGGTGGGAGCAGTTGAGGGAGAGGGGTGGGGAGGAGCTACAAATGAGGGAGGGGGGAGAGCGTGAGAGAGAGAGGATGAGGGAAGGAGCAGGGAAGGAGCAACTACCAATTGGGCGGTAAAATTCCAGCCCTTTCAAGTAATCCTAGCCATTGATTTAAGTGAGCGTCAATCTAAACCTTTGAATCTTTAGTGCAATCAAATTCCAGCCATTAATTTTGAGGAAAAAAGTTTTGGACGGTGTAGATTTATGTTTGGATGTTTGAGATTCAAAAACTGAGCTCCCTTATTATATAGATATGTGTGTGTGTGTGTGTGTGTGTGTGTGTGTGTGTATTTTTAGACAAATGTACTAGTAAAGGAATACCCCTTGAAAGAAATAAAGCTAACAACTAAACCCCTAATTTAATACTCCCCCTCAGGTAAATACATCAGCTAACTGGTCTTTTGATCTCACAAAAGGCATACAAATTAAACCATTGCTCAGCTTCTCTTTTATGAAATGCCTGTCAATTTCAATATGCTTCGTTTGATCATGTTGGATAGGATTATGAGCAATGTTTATGGCAGCTTTATTGACACAGTGGAATTCACGAGAGAATAGTTAGCGTACTACTCCAAACGTTGTGGAGTGGGTAAAATCTGATTACCCAACTATTAGGCATAGCACGTGTCTAATATAACCGCCACGAGAGGGCGATTAGCTCAGCACCACATAGGGAGTTCGTCAGTCCCTGTACCGAGCTGGATTGACCATGAATGGGGTCAGAAATCAAATTAAATTAATACATCAGAATGCACTAAGCCGGGTAAGGCATAAAGGGATGCCCCCGATATACCGAGCTACGAAGGGTACGAATATAGTTCAAACGGCATTCTAGAATACATAAATCAGCTCGGCGTGATGAGCTGAGTTATGTACGAGTTATTTCGAGCTATGTAGAAGCTCGGCACCGCCACGAGAAGGGCGGTGAGACATTCCAGAATATTCTACAAGCGGTTCCTTACGAGATAAGGAGCAATCCCGTCGTGTGGGGGATTAATATGAACATTCCTAATGTGGATGAGAATAAACCCCATATAGGAATGAGTCCTATATGGAAAGAAAGACTACTGCTAGACGAGATCTAGCAATATATGGAAGCTGTCCCTTGATAGGAAAGTCCTATTGAGAGAAGGACTCCTAAAGAGAATAGGAAACAGTGGCATGAGATGCCTAATGTGAAGGACATCTACACCTATAAATACAAGGCAATAACCAAGACAAAAGGTACGCTGTGAAACCTACTTTCATACGCATTGTGATTTGGGCTTTCAAGTACGTGATACTAACTTAGGCATCGGAGGGCCTTTGCCAACAAGAGGCAAAGGTGCTCTAACCCTTTTTCTGTCTTGCAGATCTAGGGTTGATTCAAGGAAGCACGTGATCCAGGGTTACGTGGATTTATCCCCGTACACGTTGATAAGTCTCGAATCCACAAGTGTTCTTGAATCCACAAGAGAAAGAGAATAACACTGATTTATAATAGATTAAAAGTTGACTAATAATAAAGGTTACAAGCCCTTTTATAAGGAAGACTAGCAAAAACTTACCAAAAAAATAAAGTTTCGTGAAAATTGGGGAAACTTCCAAAATTGAAAACTAGAAAGAAAAATAAGAAATTCCCAACTGGAAACAATGAAAACGGAATTACACACTTAGAGTAATTCGTAATTTAATTATTACCTAAAATAGCAAAATTACTAAATTGAAGGCCTAAACGAATGAATTTGGCCGAAATCCGCCATCAGTGACGATTAGGGTCGTGAGTATTGATTGCAACACAATTCTGCTTCAGCCCACCAAGTTTGGGCCTATTCCGGGCTCGTCGATAAATTGCCGAAATTGGCAATTTTCAATTAGAAGTTGTTTGGGCCTCTTAGGCTTTGACCGGTCCAATTGATCATAGAATTGGGCCGCTACTTGTTCTGCATCACTTATTATCACAATAGAGCTTCATAAGACCAGCATCAGGGAATCCCAAATCACGTAAAAAGGTTTGGAGCCATAAAAGCTCGCAAACACCATGAGCCATTGTTCTATATTCTGCCTATGCACTGGATCTAGCTACCATAGACTACTTCTTACTACTCCATGTAATCAAATTCCCTCCAAGGAAGGTGCAATAGCCAAAAGTAGATCATCTATCATCAATAGAACCTGCCCAGTCTTTATCAGTGAAAGCTTCCAATCTCAAGTGACCATGATTAGAGAACAAAATTCATTTACCTAGGGCAGATTTAACATACTTCAAGATACAATAAACTGCATCAAGATGACTAGTATGAGGTTCATGCATGAACTGGCTCATTATCCCCATAGCATAGGAAATATCTGGTCTAGTGTGAGACAAGTATATCAGGCAACCCACAAGTCTCTGATATCTCTCCTTTTATGTAAGCTCCCCCACATGGCTACCAAGATGATGGTTGGCCTCAATGGGAGAATCGGCTGACTTACATCCCAACATACCAGTTTCTTCCAAGAGATCAAGGATGTACTTCCTTTGAGAGATAAAAATTCCTTTGTCAGATCTAGCCACCTCCATTCCAAGAAAGTACTTCATAAACCCCAAATCTTTAGTCTCAAACTCTTGAGCAAGAAGAGCTTTAAGGTTAACAATCTCATTCACATCATCACCTGTCATGATTATGTCATCCACATACACAATAAGAATGACAATCTTACCATTACTTCTCTTGATGAACATAGTATGGTCAACATGAGTCTGCTTGTATCCAAATCTCAACATGGCTTTGAGAAATCTGTCAAACCATGCTTTAGGAGATTGCTTCAATCCATAGAGTGCCTTCTTCAATCTACACACCTTTCCCTCGGTCTAAGATAAAGAAAAACCCGATAGAATAATCACGTACACTTCCTCCTCTAATTCGCCATGGAGGAATGCATTCTTCACATCAAACTGGTGAAGAGGCCAATTTAAATTGGCAGCACAAAAGAGTAGAACTTGCACAGAGTTCATCTTTGCTATAGGAGCAAACGTCTCCTCATAGTCAATACCATAGGTTTGTGTGAAACCCTTGGCAACAAGTTTGGCCTTCTATCTTTCAACTGCCACATTTGTCTTGTGTTTTACAATGAACACTCATTTACATCCCACTGGTTTCTTTTCATTTGGAAGAGTTACTAATTCCCATGTGTCATTCTTTTTCAAGGCTTTCATCTCCTCTACCATAGCTTCTTTCCACTCAGGTATTATGATAGCTTCTTTCTAGTCCCGTGGGATAGATATAGAAGAAAGAGACGAGACAAAAGCACTATACGAAGATGATAAACGGGAATATGAAACAAACTGAGAAATAGGATGTTAGGTACAAGTTCAAACACCTTTTCTATGAGCAATAGGAGCATCAAGATCATCAACAACAGTAGGGAAAGGATCATTACCAGATGAGCCAGTTGAAAAGTCAGGAACGGGAATAGGTGATGGAGATTGGCAAAGTGGTACCGCACATCTAGGCTTGTCTTTTTTCTTTCGAGAAAACGTCTACAAATTTGGCCTATCCAGTCTTTCCCAAACATCATGCTCTGCTCTTTCTGCAGATAAAGGTTCTTTCTCCCCTTCACAATGACAAGGTAAAGGATAAGACCACGACTCAGGAGTATGAAATGTCAACATCTCTTCCCATCTTTCATTCTCCCTGGAGTGGGTAAAATCTGATTACCCTACTATTAGGCATGACACGTGTCTAATATGACCGCCACAAGAGGGCAAGTAACTCGGCACCACATAGGGAGTTCGTGAATCCCTGTACCGAGCTGGATTGACCATGAATAGGGTCAGAAATCAAATCAAATTAATACATCATAATGCACTAGCTCGGTGTGAGGCATAAAGGGATGCCCCCGATATACCGAGCTAGGAAGGCTACGAATATAGTTCAAACGGCATTCTGGAATACATAAATCAGCTCGGCGCGATGAGCTGAGTTATGTACGGGTTATTCCGAGCTATGTAGAAGCTCGGCACCGCCATGAGAGGGGCGGTGAGACATTCCAGAATATTCTACAAGCGGTCCCTTACGAGATAAGGAGCAATCCCGTCATGTGAGGGATTAATATGAACATTCCTAATGTGGATGGGAATAAACCCCATATAGGAATGAGTCCTATATGGAAAGAAAGACTACTGCTAGACGAGATCTAGCAATACATGGAAGCTGTCCCTTGATAGGAAAGTCCTATTGAGAGAAGGACTCCTAAAGAGAATAGGAAATAGTGGCACGAGAAGCCTAATGTGAAGGACATCTACACCTATAAATACAGAGGGATATCCATGAAGAAAGGTACGCTGTGAAACCTATTTTCATACGCATTGTGATTGGAGTTTTCAAGTACGTGATACTAACTTAGGCATCGGAGTTTTCAAGTACGTGATACTAACTTAGGCAAATTTTAGCAGATTTTGTAGCTGAGTTTACTCCAACAGTGGCACCACCACCACCAATTCTCCACGAGAAAGAGCAAGTTGGTAATCCTGAACAGCCAACGAAGGTGGCCGATCTGGAACCAGATGAATGGAGACTTACGTGGATGGGTCAGCCTGCAACAAAGGGTCTGGAGCAGGCATTGTGCTTTTCTCTCCAGAAGGATTGGTCCTGGAACAAGCACTACGGCTGGGGTTTAGCGCTACCAACAATGTGGCAAAGTACGAAGCCCTGATAGCTGGACTGAAGAGTGCCCTAGAACTCAAGGTATACAAATTAAGAATATTTTGTGACTCATAGTTAGTTGTTAACCAGCTTTCAGGGGAATATGCCACGAAGAGCGAGAAGATGGCCGCATATTCAGAGGCAGCCAAAGATTTGCTTGACAAATTTGACCTGGTCCACATCCGGCCAGATTTCGGTCGAGGAATGCACACGCGGACTCACTGGCTTGCCTGGGATCAGCAGTTAAAATAGAATATCGCCACACGGTGATAGTGGATTATTTGGGCGAACCAAGCATTGGCCGAGCGGTGGAAGTCGTGATGGAAACAGAGCTTGGGCCGAGCTGGATGGACCCGATAGTGGCATACCTACGAGATGGGACCTTGCTAGAGGACAAGAGGGAGGCACACGAAATCAAGACCAAATCAATACGCTTTTGGCTCTCTCCAGAAGGTAAGCTTTACAGAAAGTCTTTCCTTGGTCCATACCTATTATGTGTACACCCAGCTCTAGTCCAGAAATTCCTTCATGAAATCCATGCTGAAACTTGTGGGGGACACACTGGTGGGAGGTCCATAGCCCACCGAGCATTATCCCAGGGGTATTGGTGGCCATACATGCAAGAGGATGCGAAGGCCTTTGTCAAAACTTGTGAAAAGTGTCAGAATTTTCCCCTCTGATCCGAGCACCAGCTGAGGATTTGCTACCTTTAACCAGTCTGTGGCCATTCGCCCAGTGGGGATTGGACATCGTGGGTCCTCTCCCTATGGCAACGGGGAAACGAAAATTCCTACTTATTGGCACTGACTACTTCACAAAATGGATAGAGGGGGAAGCTCTTGCCAAAATCACAGAAGCAATGGTGGAAAAATTTGTGTGGAACAAGATAATCACAAGGTTTGGAGTACCTTACTCCATTATCTCAGATAACAGATCCCAGTTCGGCACGAAATTCAAGGCCTTCTGTGCCCAGTATGGCATCAGGAATTACTACTCAACCCCTGCATACCCACAGAGTAACGGACAGGCAGAGGCCTCAAATAAAACGATCTTGAAGAGTCTCAAGAAGAGGTTGGAGAAGAAGAAGGGAAGGTGGCCTGACGAGCTCCCAGCCGTGCTTTGGGCATACAGGACCACCCCATGGCGATCTACGGGAGAGACGCCGTACTCCCTTGCTTATGGGACAGAAGCAGTGATTCGTTTGGAAATTGGTTTGCAAACAATTCGCACTACCCTCATGGAATCAGGGGGCAACGATGAAGCCCTCGCGAAAGAAACCGATCTTGTCAAGAAAAGGAGGGCGTGCACTTATCACCTTGGCGACATATCAAGAATTTCTGAAGGAGCTACAACAAGAAGGTGCAGCCACGAGAATTCAAAGTTGGAGATCTAGTCCTAAGGAAAGTCTTGGGCAACACCAAAATATCCGCTGATGGGAAGCTCGGACCGAACTGGGAAGGCCCATACAAGATCGTAGGCATTGCTGGTATTGGGGCATACCGTTTGGCTGACCTAGATGGAGACCCAGTTCCACGGCCATGGAACGTCCAGAACCTTAGGAAATTCTTCCAGTAAATTGTTTATGTGATTATGAGTATAGTCACATCTTTTCATTTGTTTCTTCTGATTTTTAGCTCATACTTGGGATTACGAATACAATCACCAACGTAAATCTGTTAGATCGATTATTAATAGAATGAATAAAGTTTTGCTTTCGTATTGCAATGTTGTTTAAATATGAACCCAAATAACCTCCAATCTGGATTCCTGTTGGGGAGCAGAGAGTGCAACGAATATTGCAGCAAAAAAATTCTAAGTACGAATACACTTAGGTTTTGTTC
This sequence comes from Vaccinium macrocarpon, assembly GCA_022606695.1. Lineage (NCBI taxonomy): Eukaryota > Viridiplantae > Streptophyta > Magnoliopsida > Ericales > Ericaceae > Vaccinium > Vaccinium macrocarpon. Next base: position 22,409,140 of record CM040179.1, read on the forward strand.
TAAGTACGAATACACTTAGGTTTTGCAACGAATACTGCAAAAAGTCCTAAGTATGAATAAACTTAGGTTTGCAACGAATATTACAGCAAAAAATTCTAAGTACGAATACACTTAGGTTTGCAATGAATATTGCAGCAAAAAAAATTCTAAGTACGAATACACTTAGGTTTTGTTCTAAGTACGAATACACTTAGGTTTTGCAATGAATATTGCAAAAAGTCCTAAGTATGAATAAACTTAGGTTTGCAACGAATATTGCAGCAAAAAAATTCTAAGTACGAATACACTTAAGGTTTGCAACGAATATTGCAGCAAAAAAAAAAAAATCGAAGTATGAAGAGATTTAGATCTGCAATGAACATTGCAGCAAAGTAATTCTAAGTATGAAGAAACTTAGATCTGCAATGAATACTGCAAATCTGCAATGAATATTGCGGCAAAACTTGCAAAAACTTGAAACTGCAGTTAATACCACAACAGTTCCTAAGTATGAAAACACTTGGGCTATAAGGGACTCAAGTAAGAAGATACTTGAGTCGCTTAGCATGCAGACAAACACGTCAAGGATGAGACTTGATAAAATGTTGAATTAAAGGAAAGAGTACGAAAACACTTATAAAAGAGTACTTAACAAACTGCCAGAGTATTCAAAAAGGCCACATCCGGCCAAGCAAAGACCACGCAGGGTCAAAGGTTGAGATTCAAAGTAACAAAAGGCAAATTTAGCAATGGGCGTCAAGCCTCTTCACCGTGTTGACTAGCATCAGTGGCAAGATTAAGGATGGGGCTGTCATCCCGAAGACCATCAGCAGCATCGCCTTCTACAATGGTAAGATCAGTGATGGTTTTTTCCGGCCGGGGATCCATTCTGAGGGCGAGAGGTTGGACTCGGGGTGGTGAGCTCCAAATGAGGAGTTGGCTTGGGTAGCGGCCACCTCACTAGGGAGCTCCATGTCAGTCTAGTGAGGGGAAGACGGGTCCACACCAAGCTTGGTAAGGCACCTTCCCGGTGCACCCCGGGCGACATCTTGAGCGGTGGCATGCGTGCCTTGTAATTATCGTAATCCGCCAGCGGCGATCATATTAAACCGACTTTGGCCTTTGCGTCAGCAAGTTGTTGTCGAAGTTCACGCTCAACCTCCTCAGCCCTCCCATTTAGCTCGGCATTAGCCCTCTGCAGTCCCTCGATCTCTTCCCGAGCATCTTTCAGCATCTGAGCATGTTGGGCATTCTCTCTCTCGGCTATCTCCGCCCTTTTCTGCTCCTTCTTCAGTTCCTTCTCGGCGTCCTTAGCTCTCTCTAGGCCAACTGACACCTTTTGCATGATCTGCCAAGTAAGAAACGACCACTTAGTGGAGGAATGGAAGTGCAAGAAAAAGTAGAAGGAAGATCCTTTTTACCTTAGCACTGGATTGAAATATGGACTTCATAAGGCTGTCGTAGGAGTTGCCTTTTTCCATGTCCATGTCCAAGGGGAGAAGAGCAGCCCGGGAAACGCCATAAGCAACATCCACGGAGGAAATTTTGTCGATCATGTTTATGGCGGTGCCATCGGGCGAGCGAGAACTGGGGCCCAAGGTTGTACCAGAGGAGGGGAGTTGGAGAGGTGTTGGCTCGAGCTCATGTCCCCAGTCCTTCTCCTTTGCAGGGGGGGTTGGGCGTGATGAGGACTCTCTATCGGCCTCTTGTCTCTCTGACTCTCAGGGCAAGAGGGGGACGACGTTTGGGACGAAGTTATGGCCTTGAGGCGGGTGGTGGAGCACGGGGAAGCTCGCCCGAGGTTTAGCTCATCTAGCGGGTTGGTCGGTGTGAGGCATCTCTCCGCGATGCAGTGAAGGGAGAATAACCTGGTGAGTCGTCCAAATCAGCTAACAGGGCGGATTGCTCGGCAAGAGAGCGGGTGATAGCACGATGATCGGGTTCACCTCTTCCTTCTCTCCCTTCTTCTAGATCTTCTTCCTCCTCTTCTACTATAATCCTTCCAAAACTGCTGGGCTCCTCGTCAGTGTGGTTAAGGATAGGAATGGCTGTCAGGATCTCGTGAACGTGGGCAAAAGTAACCTGTTGCTGGAGATCTGTTGAAGTTCGGGAACATTGGGATCGTCTCCTAGCTCGGCCTCTCTTGGATCGACCGGTCCTTAGTTCCCCAGGGGGGCGCGTGGCAACCAGGGGAGCGGTTGGAGGCCACGGATGCCTTGTTCTTGGTTCACCTTTCCTCGATACCACCCCAATGCATTGGGGTGTAGTCCAACAGCCGAGATGAGTACACTGGCCCGAGACCAGCGAGGGGGTTTGGTGCTTGGCCGTCAAAGTCTGAACCCGAGCAATATCCTCGCGATGGAGATTGCTGTGGATAAGGCGACCACCGTGGTTAAGGTTGTCCGCTGTAAGAACAAAAAATAAACATGAAGAAAAAACAATCAGTTACAGTTTCTAAAGGAAAGTACAAAGTAAAATAATATAGGTATAAAGGTACTAACGTAGTCCGCCAGGAGTTGTGGGGCACGCAAAGCCGATGGTCCTCCCCTCGGCATCTCTGGGCTCCCAGTTGCCAGTGACTACGAGGTAGTCATCTGCCCCTCCCTTGGAGGAATTTGGCAGGTCGGTGATAAGCTTCTGGTTGGGATCCCTGGCTTTGAAGTAGAAAGTGTTGTCGATTGAGGGAACTACGCTGTAGAGGTAGTGTAAGTCCCACCAACCGAAGTTGAAATTTGGCGACCTATTGGGGCCTCTTGTGCCCATGACTACCCTAACGAAGTTGGGGCAGAGCTGCATAGGGTTTAAATGGCATCTACTGCAAACTTCCCTAAAAAAGGGGTGTAAGGGGAACCTAAGGCCCCCTTCAACTATGAATATCAAGGGAATGTGAATCCTATTTTCATCCTGACCGTGTTCTTTCATATCCCTGTAGTTGTCTAGCCGGAATTGAACATCGGCGGGAATCTCATACTTCCTACGAAACTCTAACACTTTATCTGGTGTGCTTAGAAGAGCCCTATGTCTACCCATTCTTGCTAAGAATCTAGGGTTTCGCAATTTGAAACCCAGGGAAGAAGATGAAGCGATAAAAGGGAAAAGCGGTCGGGGAAATTTTGGAAATGGAAAAGGTCACTTACGTGAGAAAATGGACTTGAGGATGACTCTCTCCGATGGTAATGGCGAATGGTCTCTGATGAGGGCTGGAGACGAAGGGGCTTCTGTTGCAGAAAGCTTGAATATCGCCGATGGTGAACGAAGTTTTCTTTCTCCCTCTCTTGCTCTTTCTTTCTTCTGAAAAAGTGAGGAATAGGAGAAGGGGAGGGGTTTTTAGGGAGAATAATCATTATCCCGCCCAAAACCCCATAAAGTAGGGTATGACGTACGAGAAACATCACCCCAAATCGTCCTTTGGGCTTATTCGAGCCACCAACGGGTCATTTCGCATTTAATGCAAACGACATCATGGCCTCCCACGTGGAGGGAAGGCGTGCAAGGGATGCATCTGGAACCGTGGAAGCTCTGCGCACTGCTGATGAGTGACAACAATAGCAGAGCTGGGGAGCAATTGGAGTGGGTAAAATCTAATTACCCTACTATTAGGCATGACACGCGTCTAATATGACCGCCACAAGAGGGCAAGTAGCTCGGCACCACATAGGGAGTTTGCGAATCCCTGTACCGAGCTGGATTGACCATGAATAAGGTCAGAAATCAAATCAAATCAAATTAATACATCAGAATGCACTAGCTCGGTGTGAGGCATAAAGGGATGCCCCCAATATACCGAGCTAGGAAGGCTACAAATATAGTTCAAACGGCATTATGGAATACATAAATCAGCTCGGCGTGATGAGCTGAGTTATGTACGGGTTATTCCGAGCTATTTAGAAGCTTGGCACCGCAACGAGAAGGGCGGTGAGACATTCCAAAATATTCTACAAGCGGTTCCTTACGAGATAAGGAGTAATCCCGTCATGTGGGGGATTAATATGAACATTCCTAATGTGGATGGGAATAAAACCCATATAGGAATGAGTCCTATATGGAAAGAAAGACTACTGCTAGACGAGATCTAGCAATACATGGAAGCTGTCCCTTGATAGGAAAGTCCTATTGAGAGAAGGACTCCTAAAGAGAATAGGAAACAGTGGCACGAGAAGCCTAATGTGAAGGACATCTACACCTATAAATACAGAGGGATATCCATGAAGAAAGGTACGCTGTGAAACCTATTTTCATACGCATTGTGATTGGAGTTTTCAAGTACGTGATACTAACTTAGGCATCGGAGGGCCTTTGCCAACGAGAGGCAAAGGTGCTCTAACCCTTTTTCTGTCTTGCAGATCTAGGGTTGAATCAAGGAAGCACGTGATCCAGCGTTACGTGGATTAATCCTCGTACACTCCCCCTAAAGAGATGAAGTGGGTAAAGGATAACATGATTTTGTTTCCCAAAAAGTGACATCCATGGAAACATATGTTTTGCGAGAGTGTGGGTCATATCATTTATACTCCTTCTGAGTAAGAGAATAGCCAAGAAAAATGCACTTACGGGCTTTGGGATCAAGCTTACCACCAGGGTGCTTAGGAGCATGGACAAAATACACACAACCAAAAACCTTGGGTTGAAGAGATGAGACCCAAGAACAACCAAGGAGAAACTTAAGAGGAGTTTGGAACTGAAGAACACTCGATGGCATGCAATTGATAAGAAAAGCTGCAATAAGAACAGTTTTACCCCAAAAATGTTTAGGAACATTCATGGTAAACAACAGTGAACGGGCTATCTCAACAAGATGACGATTCTTGCGTTCAACAACTCCATTTTGTTGTGGAGTGTTAACACAAGAAGTCTGAAAAAGAATGCCAGAGTTATTCAGATATGCCCAAAAAATCCCATCAATATACTAAGTCTCATCGTCACTATGGAGCACTTTAATGTTAGCATCAAATTGAATATGCACCATATTGTGAAAAAATTGAAAGCACAAAAAAACTCTCATTTTTTGCCTTAAGTAAATACACCCAAGTGACACGGGAATGACAATCAATAAAAGTAACAAACCAACGACACCCTAAAAGAGAGGTATCGGGGGAGGGACCCCAAACATCAGAATGGATAACCATAAATGGAGATTCACTTATCTGATTAATAGGAGCATAATAGGAGCTTTTGTGTTTTGCAAGTTCACACGCTTCACAAAAAAACTTACTCCTAGTACAGTGCTTAACTAAACTAGGAAAAAGTTTTTCCAAAATCCTAAAAGATGAGTGGCCTAATCTACGGTACCACTAATGCAATAAAGGAAGAGTTGAGCCCACATCTGCTTCAAGAGCTTGGCCACATGACATTGGTGGACTGACTAGATTAGGTGCAAGCTCCAAAAAATATAGCCCTCCATAAGCTTTACCACTACCGATCATTCTCCCCGTATCCAATTCCTGAAAGAATGAGTAAGACTGCTAACTGAGAGAAGGCTGGTGAAAAAAATAGGGACATGAAGGACTGAAGAAAGTGACATGGTTGGAGAATAGTTTATAGAACCTTTTCTATGAAACCAAAGATAGGGATCCATCTGCTACTCTGACCTTATCGTTACCAGAACATGGAGAATAGGAGTCAAAGAATGATGAACAATCAGTCATATGATCAGTAGCACCAGAATTTATTATCCAAGGAAGTGAGGATGAAGCAGTAAAGGCCCTAGTCTTAATACCTTTGTGGGCAAAGTGGGAAGACGTCGTAGAAGTAGAAGTTGTAGTAGATAAAGAGTCAAGCCTGGTCATAAGACGCCTAAAAGACTGTAGAGTCTGTAACTCCCCCTAAGAAAAAGCACCACCATGAGAACTATCTGAGACAGAAGGGTTTGACCGACCTCCACTAGAATCCAACAAGGCCTCCATAATAGACTCCGAAACATTTGCATGAGAACCTCGACTACCACTCCGTCCTCGAGAGGGACACCCATGGAGCTTCCAACAAAACTCTTGGGTATGTCAAGTCTTGTGACAATAGTCACGCTAAAACAAATCACGATCAACAGAACTACTCCTATCCCTAACCTAAGCCTTACCATCCTATGGAGTAGGAATGGCAACCAAAGCTGAGCGATTTGGAATAGAAACAGGTACCATAGCACTCCATCTAATCTCCTCCTCCTGAACATAGGCATAGGCCTTTTCTAAAGAAGGAAAAGGAACACGGCCCAAGACCTGCACTCGAATAGGGTCATACTCCACATTAAGGCCCACCAAGGAATCATAAAGGTGGTCTTTCTCAACCATTTGTTGATATGCAGTGACATCAACAGTACAAGCTAGGTGAAAGCTCTTATAATAATCAAGTTCCTGCCAAACTCCATTCAAATATGCATAGTACTCAGCTAAGGACCTATGGTTTTGATCCAACCCCCAAAGTCTCCTTCTCAAATCAAACAATTGAGCATCATTACCCTTTTGAGAGTAGGTTTGGGCCACAGAAGTCCACACCTTATGTGGACTGTCAAGGAACAAGTAGTTATGGTTGATGGTGGGTATCATGGAGTTGCATAGCCAAGTCAAGACTTAAGCATTTTGAGTAGTCCATATCACAAAATCTAGACTAGTAGCTACTGGTGATGGAACAGACACCGTGATAAATTTCAACAACCCATTGGCAGTGATGGCCAAAGTAAAATTTTGAGACCAAAGCAAATAGTTGGAACCATCCAACTTAATAGGGCAAATATTCAATGGAGCATTGTTTTGAGTCACAAAACGACTCAATTCATCCTTTCCACTACCACCAGAAGCATCAGTAGTCTTAGGAATTTCAGTCATAATACCGAGAAAGAAAGAAAAAAACAGTACCAAACTGCCAAAAGGACTTTCAAGAGGGTAGAAAAAGTAAAGAGATACCTCTAAGGATGAAATCTAGTAGGTTAGAGAGTTACCCAGTAAGTTTGGAAGGCAAATGTTGGTTCCCCTATTGATTTCGAAGCTACCCAGTGGTAAAACAATGTATTACGAACCACAACAAGGGTTGTCGAAAGTCAAACGATTGTCGCCAGAGGTCACTAGAGCTCAACCGACATCAAACGTCAATCGACAGAAGTCATACAACACCCAACTCAAGAAATCTCACCTAGATCGACTAAAAAAGACCCAAATACCACCTGTACTGAAGTCGTCGAAGCTCAACAAAGGTCACCGGAGTATGAACAGGCATCGACGAGGCTCGTCGAAGGGTTTACAGTGCTCGCCGGAGGTACTACACCAATATCGAACAAGACCCAGTAGTGTATGACGATATTTAGTGGTTGAATCAGCGTGAAATAACAGCGTGAGAGACGATATTTAGTGGTTGAATCGGCGTGAAATAACAGTGTGAGAGACAAACAATTGAACACAAGACTGATGTCTCTCAACTATGGAGATCGATTATCAACAGTCACTATTGTTCTTCCTCTACAAGGCCAGATCAATTGAGACCATGGCTTTGATACCATGTAAAGTTGTAGAGAGAAGAAACAACGCGAAAATATATGGGGTGTTAGGGCTGCCCCTTCTCATTCCTATATATATATATATATATATATATATATATATATATATATATATATATATATATATATATATATATATATATCGACAAATGTACAAGTACAAGAATACCCCTAGAAAGAAATAAAGCTAACAACTAAACCCCTAATCTAACAATTATCACATTGTAAACTTCATTTCATGCTCATTAGTATCGCTATGGTGTCCATATTCTCATCGTCTTAATTAATCGTTCATCTCAAGTCACGTATGTGTCATCGCATAACTAACACCCACAACTCTTTTCTAAAGATTTCATGTGTCCATATGCGTCCCACAAGGGCTTTCCACCATTGTGTCCAAAAAACTTTTTGAACAAACAAAAAAATAGCATAAAGTTCATCTACCAAGTATATGACAAGTTTATCTAAAAGAAATCACAAGTTTCTAAACTTTAAAGGAGGATTCGGGGCTTACTGAAGGCTAAAAGAACAAAAGAATGAAGTATTAAAAGAATAGTGGATAAGTATATTGATACACCATTTCAGGTGTGTTATTACCCAGGTTATGAAGTTCAAGACAACAAGTGTATTGATACACTTTCTTTGATGTATCAATACACAAACTACAGAATCCAGAGAGCAAGTGTATTGATACACTATTTCTGGTGTATCAATACACAAATGGTACACGAAAATTTTCATGGCAGAGGAAATGTTTCGGATGGGTCTCCACCAAACTTAACACAATAAGGCCCCCAACACAAAATTCATGGTACTAACAACTCATATGCACTAGATAACAAGAGATCATCAATAACCTTTCAACAACTCCATGGGAACAAGGATCAATTTCAAAGATCAAGCCAAGCATGATTAAGATGAGTTTTTCTCAAGGAAAGCCAACACACCATATAGAAGATTGATTAAGGAGAAACTATATACATACCCACACTACATTAGCACTTGGAAAAGGTAGAAATTTCCTACGTCAAGTGAGTGAGCTTCAAATCAAAGAGTGAGCAAAACCCAAGCGTTCTTTAAAGAGCTCCAACCAAAATACCACCTTCGAAGCGGAAATAAACGCGACCCAAGCTTTCAAATACGTGTAGGAGGCTAGTTTGAGTGTGGATCTTGAAGGAATTTGGGTTTAGAGGTGTGTTTTGGTGAGAGGAGTGGAGGAGATATAGAGGAGAGAGAGAGAGAGAGAGAGAGAGAGAGAGAGAGAGAGAGATGGATCGGCTGTGTGGTGGGGAGGGAGACTGACTTTTTCTTTCTCCACCCTAACCTATATACAAAATTTAAAATATTATGCTAGTCACCCTTATATTGGTTTGTGAATTAACAAAGGCCCAAATCCAACTTACAACACTTAAATAATCCACAATCTAACTTTTAAAAAATAATTCTTCACAATCCCCCAAATTTATTTATTTTCTACATAACATTTAAAAATAAATAAATAAATTTACGGGTCTTTACAGGTCTCAAATCAAATAAGATGTAGACTCCAAGAATACTTCTGAGGGAGCAGAAGAATATCCCAAGATGAATGCCATCAAATGAAACTACCATTTGAAATTAACTAGAGGAAGATAGGATAAGATATCATCCTGATCTCTAACAACTATTCAAAATTCAAAGTATGATTGAATGGCAAGTATTTGGTGGGTGGAACATTCTATAAATAAGAGGTCCTAAGGAAGGGACCTTTCCCTCCCCTTAATGTGGAAATCATACACACACACACACAGAGAGAGAGAGAGAGAGAGAGAGAGAGAGAGAGAGAGAGAGAGAGAGAGAAACTAAGGAGAAAGCACAACAGAAAGCAAGAGATACACATCACTCAAGCAACTTACGGTCTTCAACAACAATCTTCTACTAGCTTCGAAGATCAGCTAGTGTAGGCTTCAACTAATGATAGGCAAAGGGTTACAATCCCCTAAATATAATGTATATTACTGTTGATGTAAACAAAGGGCTTCAAATCCATATATCAATAAAATAAATTTGATCCCTCATCTTCTCTTATATTTAAATATGTTGTTTTATTCTTCTTTAATTAGAGGTTTTACTTTCATAGTAGGTAATTGATGACTTGAAATCTCAAGTCGGAAATCGAAACTTGCAAACAAACAATCAACAATGTTCCCTTGAACAGTGGATATATGGGATATGGATTTCAAGTCGTAGTTCAAAATCTATTACGATTCAAAATTTGTGTCCACATATTTCTGACACGCCGAGTGGGAAATATTTCTCCTCCCATCTTTTGAAGAATAAAACAAATAGTGAAACTTGTTTTCTAATTGTGTCTTTCCCTTGATTCAACAGTTATTTGAATATGGAAGCTACAATCATGAAGACTAACAACAGACGGACTCACTATGAAGATCAATCCTCCGGTAGGGGTTCGAAGATCCTGGAGAGATGTGTTGGTCTCTCCAACACCCATTGCTCATAAGATTCCAGAGTTTAGGCTCTCCACCCTCACCCTCGGCAATCGTGGAATGAACACTTCGTTCATGAAACATGCAGTGCTTGCCTATTGGAAGGCTCCAGAGCAAAGGCTCTCAGCTGTCTTACTACAGGCTTCTACACAAATAGTATTTTGCCACTCCAAATGGTTGAAGGCCTCAAACTAGTAGCGAAAGATCTATTCAAAGCTACCAAACAATATGTTGCAATGAGAGCCTTGAGGTGCTAATGGGATTTCCTTAGGAAGGCGAAAGATGCTAAAGAAGCAACGGTGGTTGCTATTACCCTAGCCAAGGCCCATACAACTCAAAGTACACTGGGTCTTCTGGTCACACAGGCAGAGCAATCCATCGTAGTTGCAGAAGCTACTCCAAAGAAAGCATCCTTGGAAAACTATTCCATAGTCATGAGGATTGGCAAGGAGGTGATGGGTCAAACCCAAAATTATGTTAACTTGTTGGCTTAATGGAACTCGAAAAAATTTGTTGGTTCAACGAAAGCCAAAAGATTCGATGGCTCTACATAATTCAGCCATGCCGAGTTGTTGACTCATGAACCCAATTTTGAGAAATGTTGAATTAATGATAAAAATCCATGAGGCGCAAATCTTCTCTTCCATGCCTGTGGGGATTCGGTCAAAGACTCCCAATAAATCCTCAAATTTGAAAAGATAGAGGAGAAATAAGGCTCCTAAAAAGGTTGAACAAAGAGTCTACAACAGCCAATGTTATGGTAGCTATCGAAAGGGCTCTTGGAGACTATAATGACGACTTTGAGTTTTCCACAGAATCAACTGCGAGGTCTCTTTTAGAGTCAGAATCAAACTCTTCCAAAGTTGAGAATGAATCTCAGAGAAATGTTTTCATCACCACAAAGGAAAAATTTGCCGAGTTGATAAAACAGATAGAGAAAGATGCTACCTCAATATCTATGCCAAGTCCAGTAACAAGGTCCATCACTAAATAAAAAAGATTAGCTGTGAGTGGAAGAGCGAAGAGGGATGGTTTTGTCTTACTATACTCATCATCCTCCACGAGTGATGAATCATCATCTTCCATGAAGAGTGAGCCTAGAAGTTAGTGTTACTAAAGCCGTCTCAGTGATGATGGCGAACGTAAATGATGAAGAGCAAAGTTCAAACTCTCAACAAAATCAACGAATTTTGGAGGAAAAGGTAGCTTCTTTACTAGAACAGTTAAAGAAATGAGACGAGGAATGTCTCAGCTGATGGAACAATTCAAGGACTTATAAGCCCAAAGTAAGCAAAAAGCATATGCTTCCCCAAGAGGATCATTTGAATCATAGAAAACAACGTTTACTAAGGACAATGGTCACTTCTTCGCAGACCTGATAAGCAGTAACATGAACCCATTGCTCATGGCCATGATCGATGAAGTCTAAAAAAAGCTAAGAAGAAGGATTATGAAGACTTTCGAATGATTACAAAGCCCTACCCGGCATGGGTCGATACTATCCCGTTCCCACCTGGCTTCTCCCAGCTCGACTTTAAAATTTTTGGGGGGAGGAAAGATCCTAAACAACACATTGCTCACTTCCTTCCATGGTGCAGGCCTATAGCACAAAATGAGGCCTCATGTTTACAATTCTTTGTGCAGTCCTTTTAAGGTTTTGCATTTACTTGGTGTTCAAATCTCCCTGAAGGTTCGATCCCAAGTTAGGACCTCACGGTTAAAGAATCCCTCAGACAATTTTGCAACACGCAAAGATGAGTTGGAGTGCCAAAACTTTTTGAAACCAAGCAACGGGACAATGATGGTTCTGTTCTTAACACTAAAATCTCTCCAGTCATGGTTGATGGTGAGTCTGCAGTAAATTTGTTACCAAAAAAGGCTTTGAGCATACTATCCCAACTACGACCATGTCATTTGGTGATTCAAGGATTCAATCAGAATGAATAACGTCCCATGGGGAAAATCAAGTTGCGAACTAAGTTTGGGAGCATCGAGGAAGATACTGAGTTTCTGGTCATCGATGTGAATACTTCCTATCATCAGGGGCAAGCGGCTTAGCTTTGATAATGGGTTTGAAGCCTACTACATGGATGCTCGCTTTTACAAAAGGACTCCTCAAAACAAAGCAAAGGGAGAAACCGAAGGTGTTAAAGCTCAAACAAAGAAAACATTTCGCTACATTCTGAAGTCTTAAAAGAAGCCAAGGGCAATCACCTTAGCTCCGATAAACTCAACTTTGGAGTTAAAAGATGCATTTGTCTTGCCATTACGAAAGACGAAATGTACATATGTGGAGAGCTACCGAAAATTCACAGTCCATGCGAAGGAAAAAGGTACAAAGCCCATAGTGTTCCATGCACTTGGTGACGTGGAAACAAAAGTCCAAGATGATAACCCCAAAGTGGTAAAGACTTTGAGTCTTAAAAGGCCATGTTACGCCGCAAACCTTAGAGAAATGCTAGTGAAACCTGGTCTTGATCCCGAGAAGGTGTCCACACAAATAGTAGCACCTTTTGACTCTGTGTTGACTCATAGCCAAAGCCTTGGAGCAGGGAAGATCCATTGTGGCCATAGGGGAATGGTTTCAAGCCATAGAAGAAAAGCTCTCTGTAAATATGACCGTAGTGGAGAGGGCCTTAGATGATAGGGATGAAGATGGAACATGTCCAATACCAGTACAATTCGAAGAAGGAGGTCAAGCTACAACTGATGAGTTTCATGAGGTCAACCTTGGCAATGAGTGAGAGAATAAGCCAACCTTCATAAGTGCAAATTTGACGGAGGAAGAAGCTCAAAAGTATATCTTTTTCCTGAAAGAGCATCGCGATGTCTTTGCATGGACCTACAGTGAGATGCTTGGACTTGATCTTGAAGTTGCAATTCATAGACTCACAATCCACCCTGATAAACGGCTTGTTAAACAAGCAGCAAGGAGAGCACGACCAGAGTTGACAAACCAAATCGAGGTTGAAGTTGATAAACTCCTCACAGCTAGATTCATCAGGGAGGTTAAATACCCAACTTGGTTGGCGAACAAAGTCCTAGTCTCAAAGAAGAATGGAAAAATCTAGATTTGTATTGACTTCCATGATATCAATGAGACCTGCCCCAAAGATGATTTTTCCTTGCCCATCACTGAACTACTTGTGGATGCAACCACGGTTATGAAACCCTGACATTCATGGATGGCTACTTAGGTTATAATCAAATCTGAATGGTCCCCAAGGGTAAAGAGTTGACAGCTTTCAAATCTCCAAAAGGGATCTTTTGTTGCACAGTGATGCCCTTTGGTCTAAAAATGCCGGAACAACATGCCAAAGAGTAATGACAGGAATTTTTGGTGATATGTTACATAACATTATCAAGTGCTATGTTGATGATCTTGTTGCCAAGACAAAGAACAAGGAAGACCAATTGAATGACTTGATGTTCATGCTCAAAATGAACCCACTAAAGTGCGCTTTTGGGTGTCTTCTAGGAAATTCCTTGGGTTTGTGGTTTGAATCGGGGAATTGAAATTTGATCTCACGAAAATCAAAGCTATCCTTGAGATGCCTCCTCCCAAAAATTTGAAGGAACTAAAAGGGTTACAAGGAAGATTAACCTATATAAGACGGTTTATCTCTAACTTAGTAGGGCACTGTTTGTTGTTCTCAAGGTTAATGAAAAAGCATTTGATTGCATTAAGGCGTATCTTATGAAACCCTGGTACTAACGAGTCCAATCAAGTGAGAACCATTGTTGTTATACATCGTTGCTTTTGATTATTCACTTGGAGCCTTGTTGCCCAACATAATGATTAGGGGAAAGAACATGCTCTGTATTATCTAAGTCGTACCTTGGTTGGTGCAAAACTCAACTATTCTCCAATCGAGAAAACATGTCTAGCCTTGGTTTATGCCTTACAAAAGTTGAGACATTACGTCTTAGAGCATGGAGTCAAGTTGATATCAAAGGCCAACTCCTTGAAGTATATACTCTCATAGCCAATACTTTTTGGGAGAATTGTGAAATGGGATGTAATCCTCTAACAATTTGCAATTGAATATGTTTTCCAAAAAGCGGTGAAAGGACAAACCTTAGTAGACTTTCTCGCAGCACATCCTATCCCTAATGATTCACCTTTAGCTACTGAGCTACCTAATGAAAAAGTCATGCAGGTTGAAGTGCAAAAAGCATGGAAAATGTACTTTGATGGAGCAACAGGGAGCCCAAATGGCCAAAAGCAAGAAGACTTCGAAAATAACAAATCTGGAATTAGTGTTTTGTTTGTTACGCCTGAGAATGCCATAATTCAACATTCTTTTGCCTTATCGGAAGGGTGCTCAAACAATGAGGCGAAGTATAAAGCTATAATTGTTGGGTTGAAATGGGTGTTGTAAATACCAATCGAGAATCTTTTAGTCAATGGAGACTTGAGTTAGTTATAAAACGGTTGTGTGAAGACTTCAAAAATAACAAATCTAGAATTGGTGTTTTGTTTGTTACGCCTGATAATGCCTTAATTCCACATTCTTTTGCCTTAAGGGAAGGGTGCTCAAATAATGAGGCGGAGTATGAAGCTGTAATTGTTGGGTTGGAATTGGTGTTGTAACTACCAATCGAGGAATTCTTAGTCTATGGAGACTCTAAGCTAGTTATAAAACAGTTGGTCTATGGAGACTCTAAGCTAGTTATAAAATAGTTGCGTGGAGAGTATACTGTTAAAAAGGCAAGTCTAACCCCTTATTACTAAAGGGCTAGCCAACTGCTTTCACAGTTCAAGAAAGTGAACATCTTCCATGTAAAGAGAAAGATAAATGTTCGAGCAGATGCTTTGGCTTTGGCAGCCTCACTCACCCTACCTAATAACAAGACAATTACTATCATAGTGGGAGAAATGAGAGTTTTGCATCCCTTGAAAGAAGTTTTAAAAGTACTACCAGCTTTCGTAGCAACAACAAAAGAAGAGGAGGAAGAATGGCGAGAACCTTTCATAAAATACCTCCAACATGGAAGGTTGCCAAAAGGGCAGAGGTAAGGCACTGAGCCATGATATTCATCATATGGAAAGATGCATTATACAATAGATCCTTGGGTGGAATGTAGTTGCATTGCATAGCCAATAAGGAAATTCATGAGGCTATGGCAGAAGTTCACACTAGTGTATGTGGAGCCCATAAAAATGGCCCAAAGCTACATACGTAGTTGAAGTGACTTGGATACTATTGGATATTATTTGCCAACTATGATTTACGATTGCATTGATTATGCAAAAAGATGCCAAGTCTGCCAATACAATGGAAATTTTTTCCATCAGTCTCTGGAGCCTTTATATGTAACAACTTGCTCTTGGTCATTCGTTGTCGAGCCCAGTAAACCCCCATCTTTTGTGGGTTTTCAATACATTCTGGTTGCTACGGATTACTTTTCAAAATGGGTCGAAGCAATACCTTTGAAAAAGTTGAAATGTTTCAGACTTCATCCGAACCCATATCATTTACAGGTTTGGGGTCCCGAACAACATTATCACTAATAATGGACAACACTTCAGTATCAGTCCATTATACAATTTGTATCCCAAGTACAACATAAAGATTAACTATTCCACGCAGTACCATGCACCCACCAATGGATTAACAAAGGCTTTCAATAAGACTTTGTGCCAAATCATCAGGAAGATGGTTGATTGAGGCGCGGGTAAGAATTTGTAATGCCCTTTCATTCTTTTAATTGACACAGACCCAAATCATCTAGTAAAATTGAGAATGATGCATCTGGAATGGTTAGGATAGCTCAGCTGGTAAAGCAAAGGACTGAAAATTCTCGTGTCACCAATTCAAATCTAATTCCTGACACATGATTTACTTGTATGAGGAGCGATTCGACAAATTAATTGATATGCATCGACATACCTATTTATCTTATCGAAATCTAGATTTCGGTTAGAACCTATATTTTTATCCATCTAGGTGTTTATAGAGATATATCCCATTTTTTTAATGGGTAAAGAATAGATTCTAGAAAGGAAAGTCAAAAATTTAGACTAACTGTATTTCCTCATCTTTTTCAATTTCTTTGTATTTTCATTCCGATTCTATTTCTTCATTTCCTCCTAAGAACTTGGGATGAAAAACTACTAAAAGCATTATGGGCTTATCGAACTTCTTATAGAACTCCCACTCAAACTACACCATATTCCCTGGTATTTGGGGAAAAATCAGCGCTGCCACTTGAAGTAGAAATACCTTCTCTAAGGGTAGCAATACAAGAAGTCCTAATGGAAGAAGAAAGTGCAAAGATAAGGTTGTTTGAGCTTGAAGCTCTAGTTTGGGCTATACCAACAAAGAATGGCTAATGCTTTCAATAAGCGAGTTTGACTAAGTTCTTTCAGGAAAGGGGATTTGGTGTTGGCGGTTCGTACACCAATGATTATCACTCTAAAGACCAAAGGGAAACCTGAGCCCAAGTGGGAAGGGTCTTACGTCATCGAGAAAGTTTACTTAAATGGGGCTTATCTATTAATCATGATGGAAGGTGAACGGATCATTCTCCCCACCAATGCAAGGTTCTTGAAATGGTATTATCGGTAAAAAAAAAAAAAAGAGGAGCCCGCTAGGTTCAAAACCTGAGAGGGAAGCCTAGGCAAAAGTTAGGGCATAATAAAAAGTCTCGTTAGGTAAAAAAAACCGACCTAGGCAAAAATTAGAGAAAACAAAATAAAATGGGTGATTCTAGGAATGCACATGATTGGCTAAGGTGTATGTGCCAACCTAGTTGGGATATACATTTTTAGTAATGAGGCAATGAATCCTAGATCCTTCATAAATAAAATAAAAAAAAAAGAAGCAAACCACCAATGGTGCAGTATGTGGTTAAACTACTAAAACACCTCACCAATGTCCAATGTGATAAATCTCAGGATACTCCTGGCCTACAAGAGTATAAACTGTGTATAGCCCAAACCACCAAAATAAATCATGCCTCTGGCCCGCAAAAGCCTAAACTATGAACGGAAAAACAATCTCAAAATAATCCAACCGTGAAAATAAATTATGCTCTTGGCCCGCAAGATTGTATGCCGTGTGCGGCTAAACAAAAACAAAATAAAAACAAAATAATATCCAAATAAAATATAATCCAAAAATGTTAATAAAGTGACATTATTCGAGGTTATAACACTAAGCTACTGGAAGAAAGTTCAATTCATCAAAGAAGCTCTAGCAGCATCAAGTGCTTCTTTCACAGCATCATAATGTGCACCCTTCTTTTTGCGTTGTTCAACAGCATCCATAACAGCCTGGAGGTACTTTTCAAAATTAGAGATGCTCTTGAAAAACTTGACCAAGTCGTTTTGAGAAGAAGATTGCTTAGCTTTGCATAAGGACAACTCAGATTCAAGCTTTTTGAGTTGCTTTTTTATACGAATAATTTTCTCTTCAAGACTGCTGACACGTCCTTTGAGCTTGGAGACAAAAGAGACCATCTTGCCATAGGAACATTTCATCTTTTCAGATTTGGCTTGCTTCTCCTCATATTGTGCTTCAAGCTCTCCAAGAGAAACATCTCCACTGGAAGAATCTGTCACCTTGGCCCATAAAGCAGAGCATTTCACCAAAGTCTTCACTTTCTCATAAAGAGGTCTAAGGTCCACATTAAAGCTCTTCAAGATAGAAATAATGCCGTTGATTCAAGAAATAATGTCATCATTGCTTGTGGTAGATTACTGGAGGGAGAGAAGGAAACCTCTTTGAATATGGCCGGCAACCTCATTGGATGAGATAGGGTTGGACTGAGCAGGTGGTTTGTCAATTCTAGCAATCAACCCCTCAATTTTCGCAGGATCTACCAAGTTGCCAAAAGAAACTTCTCCTATAAAGAAAAATAAAATCTTGTCAATAAAGAGATTGGATCGGACATTTGAAAGATAAACAAATTCATTAAAGACTCTATCAAGACTTAGACTTGTGGAGCTGATGAAGGCAGTAAGTTGGAAGAAGTGGCTTGCCACAAGTGTAAGAAAAATGGTCTAAAAAAAGCTACATGGTTTCTCACGAGGGTATTGGTCTCTTTGTTCTTCTCGGTTCATAATTTTTCCTTCTCATTAAGTGTTTTAGTGTTTCTTTTTCCACAATTTCGACACCTGACCAAGTTATCACCTTCTAATGTTCTTGTCATAAAACTTGGGACAGAAAATTCACCAAATGTGAGCAACTGAAAATCACTCAATGAGTTCTCTGTATTGTGTTTTACTTTCCTATCCTCTGCCTCAGCATTGTCTTCTTCTTGTTTTTGAATTTTGTTTTTTATCTTGGGAGTGAAGGTTCTTACGTGATCGCAGAAAAGCCCCAAATCCTGAATAGCGCCTGAAGTTCTTACATGGTCACAGAAAAACAACAGCAGGAGGTTTACATCAATATAAGCAACAAACACCCGTATAGCACATGACTTGTACAACATACCAATATCTACATTCCAGTTGCAAAGCTCGCCAATGATACAGTATCTATCCCATATTCCTGAAGTGAATAAGCATGCCAGGAGTCTAATCCTTAAAATGCAGGCTGTCACTGTAGCAGCAATAGCTTCAATGATTCTGCATTCACAGCTATCTGAAATTCATCATTTGGGGAGGTTCACAGGGACAGGGCCAGCTCAAGGCAATTGGGGTCTAAGGCAGCAATTTTGAAAAAGGCCTTTTCACATAGGTTAATATTTATCTCAAATTTATTTTTCTAGCTTTTTATGGATGATGCAAAATAATTAATTACATCTTTGTAGGTAAGTTTTGCTACCAAAACATGATCTATACATTGATAGTACGGGTTATTTGCAAAACTCAAAACTATTCCTTCCTTTTATAAGAGAGAATAAATGTGATTTGCATTTTCAAGACAATAAATTAGGAAAACCGTTGGGGAGATAAACACGCCCTTTTTTACTGCAAACTCTTGCTTCATATATATACACACACAATACACACAATATACACACACACACATAATACCTATAAAATATTTGGGCTGTTCCTAAATTAGCGGCCTAAAGCCCATGCCTCACCTGCCTTATGGTCAAGCCGGCCCTGTATAGTGATATTCCAAAAGATGATCATGACTTTATGAGGCACTCCTGCGTTCCTCCCGCATTCCATAGATTGTGCTGAAGCTCCCTCCACCGTTCCTTTGTGCATACTCCAAAATAACTGCACGAGCACAAGCATCCCAAGTCTTTGCTATCTCCCCAAGTGATATGGGTTGTGAAAGGTTTCGGAGAGAGAAGCTAAACATTGACTTGGCATTCAATGATAAATCATCACACTCCTTGCTGTCAAAACAGATTTTAATGTGATTTACATCCCCATAAAAATGGTCGAACAGATATTCAAAGGTGAGCAGGAATAGATGAAAAAAAAAAGGGCGCACTTGATTGTCTTCTTAATCATCACAGATCAAATGAGTGCACATGTTATTTTGGGGAGCATGAATGACAAAAACAATTGAAAACATCACATTTTTGGGGACCCCAAGTTCTCCAGTCAGATATACTTATGTTCCTTCTGGCAATTCACATGAACCCAAATATTCAGTATCCGCTGTGCAAAATAGCTGACAATGTAGGCGCAATGTTAATGACCCTTGGTTTATAGCTCCAAAAATCCCGCAAAACATTCCAGCTTTAAGTAATATTTGTTTTAGCATAGTTGCTTTAAGAAAATTATAAATTCGTCACAGAAATATAACTTCTTAACATACCAAATTAAAGTTAGAACGTGTTGTTCGAAGGCTATAAACTTCACACTAATCATTTACACAAGTTCCAAGACAAGCAGAGCTAAGAGGGATCAGCTAAAATGCAAGGGATTAATACAGAGATTATTTTGATTTCTTAAAGGATAAGAACAGCTATGGGGCCTCAACAATAGAACATAATAATTATACTAGGAAGTGGGCACAGGCGATGCGTGTGCAATTTTGCTTGAAAACTTTTCTCAGACCGCTACTCATCTCCTTAGTCCTCTGCATTTTTATAACGCAGATCCATAATCCTCTGATCTGGATTGCCAAGAAAGATAAGTAAACAAAGAAGAACCAAAAAATACCTGAACTATGATGGAAGAGAGCTGAACACAGGTTCAAATAAATGTTATAGTACTCGGAAGCATTAGAATAAAAAACGACTCACTCATAGGGATTCTATTAAGACAAGACCTGGAAGATATAACTCGTTATAAGGCATTCGAGATGGATATAAAGATAGAAGTAGGAGGATTCTCTTAACAGGAAGAGGACAATCAAAGGAAAGTGAATAGATAGCACGAGCTTTAACGGAGCCAGTGGACTTATCAGCATCAAAGCGCGCACAGGTGAACAAATCGGGCTAGATGTACTTCGTAACAATTTTTTTTTTGAACAGCTGGTGTAGTCTAACATATATACGTGTATATGGAAATTATAGTTCCAAACATACACATTAGTGTATGATAATGAAACAGAAAAGTGACCCCAAAACAACAAAAGAGGGAATGAACACGGAGAGAGAGCACCTTTTGAGTCTCCATGTACCGCGAAGATAGCTATAGCACTGATGTAACTGGGAGATGCCAACAATGGTGATAACATAGCAATAGTATAGTTGCAAACTTGTAAGGAATGGGGAAAAATAGCCATCATTACCCTGAAGTATTTTTCGATGAGGTTTTGAGAGAGATGATGATGAAGCGATTTAGATTTATAAAGTTATAAGGAAACTCACATCAGTTTTTGAACACCAGGATTAGAATGGGACTATTTTACTTCTATGCCATTACATTTGCTGAGGCTACCGAATTCAAAAGAAAAAATTGGCACGACAACAAAAAATAGTCGACAACCATAGGCATTCTCCCTTTCTATACAAGACCAGATAATGAATGAGATATATGTAGATGAAATTGCACAAGTTTCAAAGCGTTCACCAAAAATAACACTTCCTAGTTTATGGCACAACCAAAAATAACATCAACTGGAAACCTAATTTATGGCACAACCAAAAAACATTTAACCTTAAGATTTATTATGTTTCGACCATTAAGTCAACATTTAGATCAGCTTTAGCATTACCTTCTGTGTTACGGGGATACTTCCAAATGAATTAATTACCATGTCAGACACTCAAGACTCAAATAGGGGTACCGGATCCAGATCAGAAATATTTAGTTTGACAATAACTTAGCAAGCATGTTTTCGATCTCAATTTTCTCGTGAGATATGCATGAAAAAATCTAAGACAACTAGTAAAACAAAACAACACTAAGACGAGGATATAAAAATAACATGCAAAGAATTGTAACTATTCTGGTGTGTCCCTATATCCTCAAAATGAAAATTAGAGGAATCTTGTTAGAGCTTGTCCCACATCAGGTAATTATAACCAACAAAACTAGCGGCCACTCCACTCATTCCTAATTGGTTTTGACTTGGATATTTTATCATGGTATAAGAGCTAGGCTCTCGGACAAGACTTTGTTAACTGATTGCCCCGTTGTTTGTGCCTTAAGTGTTCGTTGTTCGTTGAGATCCCTATGTTACATATCTATTGTTGATCTCTCTATGTGCAGGTTAGGGGTCGCATGTGCGGGGGAGTATTAGAGCTTGTCCCAAACCAAACCAAATCTTACGTTCCAATGAATTGGGGGCGGTCTCTCCACTCATTGCCAATTGCCAATTTATTTTGAGTTGGATGCATAACAAATCTGATACTAAGACACATACCTGCACCCGACATCGGTACCCCATGTCCATGTAACATAGATTACCATTTAGTTTTGGCTTCTAGCACTTATATTGGAGATTTTCTTGATTAACTCTTCATCTATACTTTTTATGGGTTTATCACTTTATTGTTACATCATAACTATTTGTCCTAACCACTAGATAAAAAAAAAAAATTTGCACCCTCTTGCTGAAAGTCCTCTAAATGTGCAGATATGCCTTCTTTTAAAAATTTAAAAAAAAAAAAAAAAAAGAAAAAGAAAAAAAACTTAAACTGAGAAAGAACAGTGAACAAATGAAAGAGATACTTGAGAAAGAGGCAACTTGGTAACAAAGCTTTGTTGAGCTAGATAAACTATTCCCCACAGAATACCACACATGCAGGCAATACAGTTTCCATTTAGTGTCTGCCACATGCTGGCAATATATTAGACACACAGAAGAACAAAAAGCAACACGTTATAGCAAGTCTAAAGAACAAACTTTCAGTCGAATTTCGGATATATACCTTAAAACATATACACAGTCGTTTTGTTATTCTACTTCGCAATATGGCACCTGGCATAATCTTCAATTTGTTTTATACAAGAAATTTCCTTATAAAGCACGAAATAAAGAAGTTTCTAAACTTCTAATATTCTCGAGTCGTCAGATCCCTATTGCGTTATATTCTTGCCCCTCCTCTTATCCATAATACTTAGAAGACAAGTGATAGGACTACAAAACTCAAATGGGAGAAAATTAAAAGGCATAATTATAACAAGACCAGAACAAATGATGATACAATAGCAACAATAGCAATGACAGCATTAATAACGCTAGTAACTAGTCTTAAAAATAATGACAATGCTGCATTTTCATACCTAACTTCAAATGGAAACTTGTCCAACATGATTGGGGAGGAACTTGGGTAACTAGTAGGAACAAGCAACCGTAAGGGCTGAATTGGTGACTGCATATCCATAAAGCACAAATAAATACTAATGGTAGAAACAACCCAACTAGGACACAAATGTTTCAAAGGTTTTGGGACTTACCATTTGTGCAGAAGCATATTGTGACTTCAAACTTGGACAGAGAGCAACTGCACTGAAAGAGCACAGGACAATGGTTCCTTCCCCACCTTCGCCAGTAATAGCAGCTGCTGAAGTTGGATCAACATTTTCATCACTTACGCATACTACAGTATCAATAAGTCGCTGATTTATCTCCATTATTTCTTTCAAAAGGGCGTGGTTAGCCTGCACAAGGAGATTCATTATACTTTTGCACAAAAAGGTACGCCATCGATGATGAAAATCATTGGATAAGTTAATATTAGAAAAGATATTGCTGAAAAACATTATTAACGCATAGAAAGTGAGGTACAAAAGAAGAAATGCGTCAGAACTCAACATTACATCAAAACAAAAAATGAGCACAGAATATAATTTTCTATGACTACAACAGAGTCAAATGATTTTTCTGGTGTTTGAGGGTATTGGGGTTTGCTACATGAATCAGTTTTCTCCATTGAGCTCTGTTGAGAGCATTGTGTTCCTTGATATCCAAAACCCAAGATCCTTCCGAACTACCGCCTCTAAAATCAACTACCCCTCCAATCAGTGCTACCATCTACGGTAATCATATCATCCTCCTAACTACCATAGCGATCGATCTATGATAAGCATTTCAAACCACCTTACTTTATTTTCCCCTTATCTTCTCTCGATGCTACACCTACGATTCCGTAAAGGTTTTCGTTTGTAATTCTATCTCACAAAATCTTACCGCACATCTATCTCGACATTCTCGTTTCAGCTACACGCTTTCGCTCTTATGTCTAAAAGCAAGGCATGAACATAAATAAACTACCACAAATGGTACATTAGGTAGTAAAACGACTTGTGATACTTTTTCAAGTCATATGGTAACTCCAACCGAACCATCAAATTCTTGAGTTCGTAAGCAATGTTCTCTAATAGAAACCATAAAACATTCTATACTCAGAACTAAACCTGCACTCCTTATATTTCAATAACTTCCATCCTTTTATAAGAAAATCTCAAGATAAAATATTACCTCGAATCTAGGCCTCTTGACACTAGAAGTTGCAGTTGACTCCAAGTCTGAAGTTTCTGAACATGTAAAATGCTTGAAACTATCATTTGCACTGCCAGCAGAAGAAACAACATTCAAGGGCATTGCACTTGTGTAGCACCTTAATTTCCTTGTTCTGATGTTTGTGTCTTGAACGGACATATTTCTTTCCTGTAGACGCCACTTTGTCATGGCAACCAAATCTTCCCCAACAACAGTTTTAGTTCCGTTACAAGGCGCTGATCCTGCTATCCCATCTATCATACTGACAACGGAGTCAATATCGCTAACTGAGGCACTCAATGTTGCTGGTGACATTGACTTTACCTGAAAATCAAAATAGTGGAGGATTTTGAAACATTCATTAAGGCTAAAATTTTAAAAAATAATCTATGGAAACTAATCAAACTCACCACTTTCAGAAAGCGTTCAAAAGGCTGTTCTGTAACACTTGACTTGCCAGGATCAATTGCTGAGGCATTACCATGGTTAGCATCCAGACTAGTAAACTCTGCAAATAAAGGAGAGGCTGATATCCCAGGAGTGCCAATGGAAAGGGATTGACTATGTAGTACTCCACCAGCAGTTTGTTGATGTGCAATATTTCCTGTATCGGAGAGTGCTGAAACACCAGAGTTTAATTTCTCAGAATCCACTGAAATCGTGGATAGAGCTATAGGAGTTGATGGAGATGAGACAATGAAAGGCGAGCTTGCAGATTGCAAAAAAGTTCCAGCTTTTGCAATGGACGTCAGCAGATTTTGCTGATCCATTTGTGGGGAAGGATGCTGAGGCATTTGAGGAGATGCAGCCTGGAGGAGTTGCAATGAAGAGAGAGGAAATTGAGCATCAGATTTCAACTGCTGATGGTGATACGCCAAGTGCTGGCCCGTGGAGCAGTGTTGCTGAAAAACTCCGGTTTTGGCACCCATCGGCTGTCTCATCTTCCAATCATTCGCATCATTCATTTGAGGAAGCTGAGCCATTTGATGTGGCTGCAACTGCACATTCTGCTGCTGCTTCTTTTGCTGGTGCAATAGTTGTTTTTGTTGTGTCTGCAGCATCTGCTGCTCCTGCTGTTTTAGATGCTGGTTTTGAAGCATATTGGAATTTGACTGAAGAGGAGTAAGGTTTGGCTGTAGTACATTCATCCCACTATGTGAAGACAAGGAATTGATGTTTGCCTGTTGCAGAGCATTGACATGATTTTGTTTAAGAGAACCAACAGCAACCTGCTGCAATTCATTCAGTGCACTACCCTGAACTGAATCAATAGTGGAAGCAGGCTGCAGTGAATTGATCGTGCTCTGTGATATAGTTGGAACCCCAGATAAAGAAGACAAGGGATTATGCTGCAGACTTGTCACATTGTTCTGCTGCATCGTAGCAACAGAAGAACCCGGTAACTTCATTGACTGTTGATGGGGGTTTATTTGATTTTCATGCATGGGGTGCACTTGTGTAATTTGAGATTGTGATTGCTGAGATAGCTGAATCGATTGTATATGAGGTGGGGGGATTTGTTGCCCTTGCTGCAGTGAGGCAGGTTTCGAGAGCCTATGCAAATTGAGAAAATTAATTACCTGCTTCTCGCAGGCACCCACCTTTTCCTTGAAATTAGGTAAAATACTGCTTTTGGGAACTTGTAAGAATTGCAGATTACGCTCTAACATAGTCTTAATTGACTTAAGCTTCTCCCATTGCTCATGTTTAAGTTGCTGAGGAAGGGAATCACGCAGGAAACAAGCAAAAATTTGAACTGTGGTGAGAAAACATAGACATCAATAGAAATTTTCAGAGACTTGTGGTAATGATAAAGTATCAAAATAAGTTCTAATTTCTTTTGAGGTTGGAAGTTGTAACTTTATTATCATTCTCCGTGATGGGGGAGTTGTAATTACTAAGGACCCAGGGAGCATTTTGTTCCTTCCACAGCTTGCTACATGCAGATTGGTAGTAAATTGTGGACTCTGTCAAAGCAGCAAGGGACATTTTTTACTTCAACATAGCCCAATTTTTCCCTATCAAAATTCCCATAGAATAGCAATGTCCTGAACCCTTGAGTTTAGGCCCCAACAGGTAAAGGAGACGTAAAACTTATGATGTAAAGATTATGAACTTCACAAGATGCATATGAAACCAACCTGCTGCAATTTGCCAGCAATCTTCTGGTCCAATTCAGTTAGTTCCGGTAAATAAGCCGCCTCCATGACTTTAATCTGCATATAGAAGTTTCATGATTTCAAAAACCAAACAGAAATAAAAACTCATGTTACCTGTTAAAGACAGATATTATCTCAAAACTTGAGCTATTGGGAAGTGGGCCCATGACGCATACCAAGCTTAGCTACCCAGCACCCTCCACATGCAACCCCTTCTTCCGAGTGGAGGTGCAAAATCCAAACATACAGAGAAACTCAAAGGAGAGAAGGCCAGCAATTTTAAATGTGCACTTCCAACTTTGGGGGGAAAGGTAGAAGTAAAGTGCTTATTACATTCTATTAAGACAAGATTTGGGGTAAATAGACCTCAACTTCTGAGAAGATATGCATAAAAATATTTGGACAATAACCATTTGGCTCCTTCCTCTTGTACCTATTGTCTAACCAAACAAGAGAAGTGAAATAAGAAGGAAATTAGAGTGATGTACCCTTTGCTTTGTACTTCTCCTATGCTTTACTGTATGAATTACGAAATGCAGCAACTTAGGAATTCAGGCTTAATATATAGAATGCTCTATGGCACCTTGTAAACAGGAATTATCCTATGAAATAAAGAAATACATCAAGATATTGACTATTTTGACGAGCCCCCTCCTTGGACAAGAGAACTACGTGTAACGTGACACAAGGACCACAAACCTGGCACCCAATCCAAGAACCCAAGTCTTTATGACTTCCGTACATAATACTCTTTAACAAAAAGTAAGGGTACAGATAAACAAGAAAAAGGTAAGTTGTTTTCTCTTCATCTCAATATATCTCTTATTCTCATTTCTCAGTCCTCGTTATGGTTAATAAAAAGAAACAAGTATAAAAAGGCTCTGAAGAATGGTCCCACAACTCATTGTTTCAGAAAAGTTCTGAGGTAATTTCAAAGGAAAGCCTTGGATTTTGGTTTTCCTCTATAATATTGTATTTAACTAGGAGGCGAAAACGTTGGACTGTTTTGATGATGGATGAAGTCGCAAATGAGAAGACTTTGACCACAATAGTAATACTCAGCCTGTCAAAATAGTATTACTCAATTGACCACAATTACCATCTCTTATTCTCTTCAACTTCAACCTTGTTAAAATAGTAATACTCAGCCGGCTAAGTAGCTAGGACTGGGAGTATATACTCACGTTCTTATCAAAGAGAAGTTCTACCAAGCGTTTAAGGGCAGCTTGTACTCTTTGTGATATTTGTCATCCAAGAATCAATGAAAACTGTGTTCTAAAATCTGCTAAATGAATCAAGTTCCTTGAGGAGACACATATCACAAGAGAATTTGAGTTTATAGATACAAATAACCATCATATTTTACCTTCTGATAAATCTCCTCTTGCCAATCCCCACTATTTTCGTTTCCAATCTGAGCTGTTGAATCTAGAGAAGCTACAAAACAAACATAAAATATGCATTGTATTAGAAAAAAACTTTTTTTTCATAAAATAATGCTTCATAGAAGTAAAGCAGTAGGATAACTTCTTCTTCTTGAATAGATCACATGATTAAATAAACGCAGTAGAGAAGACGCCAAAAGATAATACCCGTAAATTGGTTTAAAAGGAACAATGAAAAAACCTACCAACAAACACAGCATGGTGAGCATGATTTGAAACGATTCAACAGACATTTGTTTAAAAAATTAAACAGTATAATCTACAACTAATACAGAAGGAATATAAAACAAGAATGGAGGAGAGATGGCTGTACCAATTCAACAACATATCACAAACAGAAAAGCAGTGGTTCTCTAGTTTGTGTGAAATACAGAACTTGAGTAATATAAGCTATGAAAAGTTCCACACAAAAAAAAGGACTGCATTGTCTTGTAAATATTGCTGCAAGCGCAAATATAACATGCATTCCTTCTATGTTTGCACAAGAAAAAAATGAAAATTTCACAACCAGCACTTGAAATTAAAAGAAAAAAGCAAGAGAGAAATGAGAGACCAAATGAAGAGAGAATAAAACAAAAGCTCATTAAGACACTTCAGTAAAGTATGCCAAAGGCTGCCAACAAGGAGATGCATGGCAGTTTTAGTTGATCTGTCATATGGACGTGCAGACCTATTCAACGCAAGTGTATAATTGCAAATCGCGAGTAAAAAATCAAACGATATTCGCCATGTTTGACAGCAAAAATTCTACGAGGGTGGCAGTGTTCTAAAAGAATGTCCGGAAAGCCAAGTACTCGCCGCCTAGGCGCTAGAAGGCCCCTCGTCGACTATCCCAATTAGTCCAATGAGATGGACTATCTTGACTAATTGCCCGACTAGGCGCCGAATACTCGGCCCTGGAAGCCAGAAGGCCCGGCCACCCTGGGAGTGCCTAGCGAGTTTTAGAAACTTGTAAGGGTGGTACCATAGAGCGAGTCCAAATCAAAGGTAAATCAAGAATTATACCTTCAAACACTAAACGACACACTTACGGACTGTTGAAGCCACAACCTATGGACTTAGATGGCCTTTCCACATCCATGTGCACCCTTTGGTTTGATCAACCACGCATCAAGTCCACACTGCCCTCAAAGTCAACCGAAGGTCCTCAATCATAGATTCAGATGTTTGGGGGCCTTGAAGAATAACGGTTCTTCATTTGAATAGATGTAGCCATTATGTGAACTCTCTGAGCATGTTTTTGCTCCCTATTGGTTTCTATTTACAAGCAGAAGTGCCAGAACAAGATGTAAGAACCAATTTGGCATTTATACCATGGACTCACGAAATTAAGACGCCAATTTACAACATCCTTGCCTTAGCTCTGCAAACATAGCTTGCGTTGTATAAACGTGGAACCATATCTGGTCTCATGACTTTCACCACTCACGCATTTGAGCAGTCACTTAGAAATTCTACGTTGGCGTCTATGTTATCCTTCCAGCACTTGCACCTCAAGCCCTTGGACTTCTAAAAAGATTATGACATGAACAAAATAACAACTCAGTAAATACTCCCTCCGTTTCAAATTGCTTCAATCTTCCAAAATAACCCCTCAACGACAATCATTTCTCTCAAAAGTTGAAATATAAGGGTATTGTTAAAAATTAATGAATATGTTTAATGTGAATGCATTAAATGAATGCAGTTATTGCATGTCTGCTTAAAAAGTTGGAATTCTCAAAAGTGACCAGCAATTTGAAATGGAGGGAGTAGCACGTTAGAACTCAATTGATTTTTCTGTAGTTGGGATTGCCAATCTAGTCAAGGACACTGAAACTTAGCAGTTTTCCAGAGGAAAAACACTTACTTCCAGGAGAACAACTAGATCAACCCATCAGAGGCAAGGGCAGAGGTAATTACAGATACAGAAGTAACAGAACTTGTACCAAATTCAAACGGCATAGAGCTCCACGGGATAACGTGGATCGCTAGAATGTTTCTCGAATTTAGCTTAAAGTCAAGAGAAGGTCTAGTAAATCACAAGGAATTACTTGAACAAACTCCCTAACCATATTATGCTGAAATTAACAGAATTAAGTTAAAGCAAGGACAAATAGAAACTACATAGTGTTCAGAATAACTTAAAGATGAAAACATGTGAGAATGAAATTACATACTTAATGACACTTCTTGAATGGCTATTTGTGATTGAAATAGCTGCTTCTGCTGATCAATCACATTCTGCGATTGAAGTGAGGGACCTGATGTTTGAAGCCTTTGCTGCGTATCATGTCGTAATAAATTTGGTTGTTGAAGAGCTTGCTGTTGCAACTTTCCAGGTTGTGATTGAATCTGCGACAATAATTGCTGTTGTGGTTCTGACTGTTGACCTTGAGCTGGCAACAAGGTTGCTGCACTCTGGTGGTTTTGTTGCTGCAGTGGAATCTTTGATTGTTGTAGCATGTGAACAGAGTGCTGAGCAGTCTGCATGCTGGAGTTACCAGATTGATTCACAAGCAATTGCTGCTGCTGCTTCTTCGGATGCATATCAAGTAGGTTGTTAGTTAGACTATTATGCTGGCTTAGCAACCTTCGCTGCTGCTGTTGCATGTCAGCGATGCTGTTTTGTTGCCCTACTATCTGGTTTTGTTGCACGATCATAGAATTTGAATGCTGCCCCACTAGCTGCTGTTGCTGCAAAGGTGTTTGCTGTTGATGAATAATCGAAGACTGTTGTCGCTGTTGCCTGAGGACTGCTTGAGGATTTTGCTGGAGCATTGATTGAGTTGATTGTTGAACAGAGGACTGCAGGTTCTGTTTCTGCCAATGTTGTTGTGCCTGCTGTTGCTGCAATTGAGATTGCATCTTGGTGTCTGGGATACTTCCCTTCTGATATTTCTGCTTCATAAGCCGTTGTTGTAACAGCTGCTGCTGTGGATTTTGAGATTTCTGTTGTTGGGGAACATCTTGTTGCCCACCTGGCATCTGCCTCCGAGTACTGGCAAATATATTGGAAGACACCCCTTGCCCCACAGAGTCTCCGATGGAGTTCTGAGAAATCCCAGAGACGTTATCAATGTTCTGCAAATTGGAATTCTGGCCAACCACATTTGGCATGGTAGTAGGTGGTAAACCACCAATAGTAGGCAACGCTGATGCTAAATTAGCAGAACCTTGTACCGCAGTTGCTCCCATGTTATTCTGAATGTTTTGAGACACTAGTTGTTGGTGTGCTTGAACCTGGTTGGTAGCCATTGGAATAGGAAGTGATCGTCTGTGGTTGCCAAGCGATCCTGCTCAGAAGAAATATACGATGAAAAACTCACCAGGTAATAAGAACATACGCAAAAATAAGCAGGTAATGATGCTAAACCGAAAGGCATTAGACAACAGAAAGCAAATTGTATTCACTACAGTTAGGAAAATCATTTCAGGTAACTATTAACTGATTTACAGTCTACAAATATACATCCATAGGATTCTAGTAGTGAAAGATAACAGAAAATATTGATCGCCTTGGACCTGGGCACTACTTGCACTGTCTTCAACATAAACCTTTCTTTTACAAACTGGTATGCTAAAAGCTTAGAAATCAGAAGATCGTATTTAAAAAGTTCAAGATGCCAGTAGAGAGCATAATACTTCTCTTTCTGGTACACAATCAAGCAAAGAGTAATCATCCAGCCAGTGAGAAAAAGATAAATAAAAAAAAAAAAAAAAAAAAAAGAAAAGAAAAAAAGTAGGGGGGATAAGAAGCCCTTCGCCAATAAAAACAACAAAGAAGAGAAATGAAAATACATACCAAACATGTTCTTAATTCTCGACCAAATAAAAACAACAGAATCCCTAGAGGAGGAGAGACTGAAAATCATAAAAATGTCAACCAAACATTTAACCCACAACCCCCAAAACCTTCAAATTAGTCCTACCAAGTTTCATCACCTTTTAACCATAAATCTCATAACCACAAATAAAAACTGCAAAGTACCAATGATAAGCAAATCAACACCCTAAGGTGGGCAATGCTTTCTTTATACTTTAGACACATATAGATCCATGTGGAACAAGTAGTAATAACTAATAAGGCCTGTTTCTATCATACCATTACTATTGAGCTCATGTAACTAGAGACGAATCACAAAATTTAAACTTAAGCAGCCCACTACGATTCGCGAGATGGTGGGTGTAGCACCTATAGAGGAGAAGTTAAGGGAAAATAGGTTAAGGTGGTTTGGGCATGTCTATCGTAGGCCAGCGGATGCAGTAGTTAAGAGAGTGGATAGGAAAGCTTTGGGTAGAAACGCACAAGGGAGGGGAAGACCCAAATTGAATTTAGATGCGGTAGTACGCAAAGATCTAAGTATACTGGGTTTAAGCGATGAAGTAGCATTTGACAGAGCTCAATGGAGAAAAAGAATTCATGTAGCCGACCCCAATTGATTGGGACATAAGGCTTGGTTTGGTTTGGTTAGCCCACTACGATCCCAAATCATCTTGTGAGGACCAAAAAAAATGGTACGCACGTCAATAACAGCATGATATATACAACAAAACCTTAGCAAGCAATAGACAAGCATTTTTGTCATATGTCAGGTGATTCAAATAGACACCCTGAAGGAGAGGGCTGAGAAAGTAGCTCAATTGCCTTGCCATCATTGAGATATAAGAAAAAGAAGAAATTTGCTTTCAGCATAGTGGTGCAGGCTAGGAGCGGAGGCCAAAAAATAAGCTGGAATCTACATATATTTGCAAATGAAATGTCATAAACGAAGCACTACTAAGAACAGCTTACTATGACAACACAACAATAACAGAACCCATCTAGTCCCCAATCATTGGGGGTTTGGCCAAACAGCTTACTATGAAGTACAGAAAATTCCTCTATCAACATTTCCATGAAGACATAATAAAATGGGGCAAAAAATGTATTTATCTAATAAGGGACAGGAGTATAAAAGTACACCCCTCTCAGTCCCTGCACATTTTGGCCTGGAGGGGAAAATTGGGTATAAACCTAATCTTTGGCATTAGTCACAAAGTGGCAGCCCTTGGGTTTGAACTCATAGTGTCAGGGTTCACACGCTGAGTTTTAACATCTAAGCCAGTGTTCCGATCTTACTCATAGTAAATGAAACACAAGATTTGAGAAGCTAGAGGTCATCATCGGGCTACACAGCGGCAAAAACTTCCCAACACTTCGGGTAACGGGTATTTGGACTATGCAAAATCATAGGTCTATGTACTAGCAGGTCATTTTCTAATTCTATTCTCATTATGCCTTCAGAAACAGCACTGATTTAATAATGGTCTTGCCCGAAAAGGAAAAAAAAAGTACTTTGCTAGAATAGATATCAATTCCGAAATTGCTTTTGTGACTTCAGTAAGAAATGTTGGTTCGTTGCAGTACTGCTAGAAATATCAAATTACTAAATTTTGATGGTTGAGACAGGTCCTCTGTTTCACTAAAATAAACAGCTTTAAAGGTTTAATATATGTGATTTGCATGGTACACCTCAGGTAATAGCAACAATTCAGACAGGATAAACTACATCCACATTTACATGCATTCATCGCGAAAAAGGAAAATGGCTGAAAAAATGCAAATGGAATCCCTATGTACAGAGGTAATGGTCATAGAAACTTCAGGTTACTAATAATCATAATTACCACCAGGTGGACCAAGGGACATCCCACAAAATGACTGGCAGTTCATTTTCTAATTCTAGTGTCATTATGCCTTCAGAAACAGCACTGATTTAATAATGGTCTTGCCCCCCGAAAAAAGGTACTGTGATAGAATAGATATCAATTCCAAAAATGCTTTTGTGACTTCAGTAAGAAATGTTGGTTCCTTGCAGTACTGCTAGAAATATCAAATTACTAAATTTGATGGTTGAAACGGGTCCTCTGTTTCACAAAATAAACAGCTTTAAAGGTTTAATATATGTGATTTGCATGGTACACCTCAGGTAATAACAACAATTCAGACAGGGTAAACTACATCCACATTTACATGCATTCATCGTGAAAAAGGAAAACTGCTGAAAAAATGCAAATAGAATCCCTAAGTACAGAGGTAATGGTCATAGAAGCTTCGGGTTACTAAGAATCATAATTACCACCAGGTGGAGTAAGGGTCATATCCCACAAAAGGCCTGTTTGTTTTACAGGATATGAACATAAAATTAGTCTATTTGTCCAAGGGGACCACATATCCGGAGTTTGGTTAAAGTTCCTACAAGCTGGATTAAATAATCGGAAATAAAAGACAACAAGAGACGGATAGCAGCAATGACTGGTTTTGTAACAGGCCAGTTTGTGATATTCACATCAATCTATAATGGGCCGCTCCGTGAGGAATTGGTTCAACCTGGCAGCATAATTATGCTATTCTCAACACTATTAATCAAATGGGAAAACCTATCGTCTTGGATTATATATCCCTGCAGTCTTCGCTATCAGTCCCGTCAAACAAACGGGTCCTAATCAGCCATCCAAGACAGGTCATACTGCCTCTATCTATTAACTTAGAGAACTAACAAGTTATGTAGAAGGCATCTCCTCTTGTTTTATCAACTGTCAGGTAATTCAAATACACACTGCAAAAGAGATAGCTGAGAAGTAAGCTCATATGTCTGGACATCATTGAGATTTTAGAAAAAGATTGAGATTTTAGAAAAAGAATAAATTTTCTTTCAACCCAGTGGAGCAGGCTAGTAGCCGGAACTGAAGAATATACCTGGAATCTACACATATTTTTGAAACGAAATGTAATGAACAAAGCATTTTTATAAAGTGCTAAGAAAATTCCTCCATTTGTAAAGTTGAATCTGATATTAGAGCTTGCATCATCACTTGGAAGAAAATGAAGAAAACTGATGAAAACAGGCCCATATGCAACAAGGGGAAGATCTTTCACGAAGTTTCTGTGGTTCGTGATCTTCTTAGTTGCTCTAACTAGCTAAGTGTTACTCTTTCTTGTTCTTGTTTCCAGAGGAGACTAGCTAGACGGTTTTCTGTGTTGTTTTCAACTCTTTGGTTGGAAGTTGCCTGCTTATAAAGGAAGAGTAGTGCGGTTTAAGCTTGTAGTGATGATTCCTATGTAGGTTGTTGCCTTGTTTCTGGGGAATGCCCCTTTGCTCCTGCAGTTGGTTGCTTTAATATAATTTAAGTTAACCAACAAAAAATTCGACCTCCATGATATTACCTGTATCCGGGGGATTTTTGCTATCATTGCCCGAGTTGGATGGCAGAGAATTGGTCTTAGTATTTTGGGATTTCATCTCTATAGTCAGCATCTGCAGAGATATTTTCTTCAGGTAATCAGGCTGCAATTAACAGTTAAGCTGCATTTAGTTAGTAATTCATGGCAACAGAGCTGGTCATTTATATACAACTGTAAAATCTGAAGGGAGAAAAATAAATTATTTCATAGCGTCTACACAACAGTATTTTGCAGATGTACATTCAACCGAATGACCACAAACATTCCAATTTCATATTATACAATTATTAGACGCCCAACTAATTGATATACCTGGCTGGTGGCAGAAGTGTAGATCTTCTCCTCAAACCTTACTGCAATTTTCTCAAGCTCTTGCAGGCCCTCTAGTCCGGAAAACGGAATATGCCTCTTCAAAATGTCCGTTCTGCCCATGTTAAGTAGGAAATTTAAGAAAAGCATTCCATTTTAAAGGGTTTATCGGCCACACAAGTATGAGGAAGATTACTTGTAGATTAGAAGTAAAGAACTGAATGAGCAACCAAGCTTAGAAAGCATGGCGAAAAATAGTCCACGCATAATTCGTAATGCAAAGAAAATATACTATGAAACTAACACAGCTATCCAAGAAACATGTTATTCAAGCCTCCAACAAGAAACTTGGCTTCACATTTGCCAAAGTTTGGAAAAACTGTAAGACTCCCATATGTATTAAGCACTAGTATATTTGAGGCAACTTTCATATCCTTCCAATATTTGATAAATGCAAGAATAGTTACACGGGTTACCATAGGACTGATGAACTGTTTTGGGAAACAATGTCATGAACATCTCATCAGCTCTAAAAGTGGATTAAAAAACAGATTTTTATTAACTAGAGAAGTCAAAATATACTATTCCAAGATTGTGAGGTTTTGCAAGGGATTACTTAAAGATTAAAAAAAAAGAAAAAAAGATTAAGGCGGATGAGGAGAAGGAAGCTACAGAGGTTAAGAAACTCACAGTAAATAATGGGTTGAAAAGATAATAATTGCTTAAAACATAAAATGTTAACGAAATAAGAAAGGAGATTTGAAGTTAATGAAGATGAGCTGACTAAATGGAAAAAAGAAGGAAGTTCTTTGTACTTGAACAGGGAAGGGGCTATTCTCTATTGCTTGGAAAGACAACTAAAAGGAAAGGGAGATGAAAAATAATATTCACAAGGATGCTATATACTATGAAACGATCCCTAACTTGTCACACAATCCGTTTAGAAACATAACCAAATCACACAGCTATAGAAGTACCAATAGATAACTAGAAAATCTCAAAGGCCGAGCAATACCAAAGGTGAAGAATTCAGATACCAAACTTTAATAATGTGGAAAAGGGAAAAACCAGATTGAAAATGATAAATTCGGGGAATTGCAGATTAGATATTGCATGTTGCAAGACAAGGTGAATTGCAAATCAAATAATGAGGACTGAAATTCTTTACGACCTTGGATGCAGGTGAGGAGGTTATCACAACGGGGGCGTATAACTAACATCATTGGAGGTTAGTATTACGCATCCCCGACCCCCACACCCTACCCTCTCCAAATTTAGGGGGATGAGGTGTCCAGTAGGACAGAAAATATGACCAAACAATGGATTGAAAGATATGACAGACAAAAGGAGATATGGGTCCACGTGATTCAAAAACCTACCTTCCATACTCTACAAAAAAAACATGGACATAAACTTGAATGAGTCAGAAGTATATCTAACCTGTGTGCTTTCTCAATTACAAATCTGCAACTATCGGTCTAAGTCAAACAACATAAAGCTCAAAAGGGATCATGTCAATTTACAAGTTTTGAGCTAATTGCTTACTCAATAAAAGTTATCACACATGAGAGAGTCTATGCATAGGTGAGAAAATAATATGGTCACTATTTGTTGTAAAATCACAACAATTGCTTATTGAACTGTACACCCAAGCACAACAAGTCTGTTTCAGCTAAACTCTCAATATGCTTGATGTAGAATACCACTGCCACAACAACATGCACCCAACGCCTCCTTCTCCAACAAGATTACACTGCTAGAACATAAATTATTCAACATTTACATTTCTCCAAATGTTTCTTCACAGCTCAAACTTCCAAATGTAACATTTCAAAATTGATGTTCATGCCAGCTTTTCTTGTATTCACACTTTGCTTAACTGATGACTAATAAAGCCACTGCCCAAGAACTGTATTCATCAGATACAATTTCTCAGATGAATTCAAGGATTGAAACCAGTACATATTTTGAATGGACAAAGAGCAATTAACCATGTAAACCCTATTCTTCAACTTGAAAATCAACTTTACTATCGGATGCTTAACCCACATAAATATATTCACTTTGAAGAATTTCATGTCATTTTAGTTCACAAGTTTTTCCCTTTTCTGTTCTTCTCCAAATATAGATCAACTTAATGTGACGAACAATGAAACTTTGTAAGGAAAAACTCACAACTCATTGACAATCCTTTGTCGTGAATGAGGTTGCAATCGTGATCTCCAATCTCCTGTGTCCATCGTGGGTTCACCACCACCAGGTGCAGGCCTCCGATTATCAGTATCCATCAGATTGACTAACAAATCAATAAAAATAACCCTTCAGTTGCGGCCAAAAAGAATAATAATCCAACATTTGCTATTTCAATTAACTCAAATACTTACCAAATTAATTAAAATCAAAAGAGCGAAACTCACAGTTGTGGTAGATCCGAAAAAGTAGAAGACAGGCTTTTTTCCAGTCTTTATTTTCATTTTCAACAACTAGGCAATTTTATCTGATTCACTGATTGGAAAAAAGCGCACACCCACTGTTTGATAGTAATACTATTATCTCCAAGCGACCACTTTTTGTGGGAACTACTATTTGGATTTCACGAAAAATACACTATAAAAATAGAAAGCCACCATCTCAGCGCAACCAAATTCAGTTAGAAGGAGTTCCATTAGAAGACACCAATAATTGTATGTTTAAGGATCTGAATTACCTAAGAAAAACAAGAAACAGAAAGAGAGAGAGAGAGGTATCTGAAATTACTGTTGCGTAGCCGCCGATCGTGACCGGAGCTGCTGCTGGTGCTGGTGCTGCTGAGCTTTGTTGGATTCAGATTGAGATAAGATTTGGGGAGGTTTACTTGTGATTCTGATCGACAGTAGGGGTACGTTATTGGTAATAATTTAGGGCTGAGAAAGATATTACTGGAGTATATGGATAATTACAGTTGTCCATTCTACACACGGAACTGAACCACGGCTCTGAACTAATAATAAATACTATACAAAAGCAAAGCAAACGAAAGTGACGAACTGTGTGACCTGTTGTGGTGACATCGCTTGGGTGATCTTATGGATTGACCTTTGTTGATCATGTCATCACAAATTTTATTTAGTTCTTTTGTACCGAGGCACCGTGAAAGGGGTTTGCATCAAGCAAATCTTTGCCGTCCATCCCGAGATCTAACGGCTAAGAATCCGTGCATAGTTTTTTTTTTTTTTCACATCTGCAGTGCATTTAAGGAGGAGAGAGAGAAAGTGCACGGCTCCGAACTATTAGATCTCGAGATAGACAGCGGAAATTTATTCAGTACAAACCCCTTTCACAGAATCTCCATAAAAAAGATTATCTCTTTATTTTATTTGTTTCCGATAAAATGCTAGGAGGGAAAGACCAGAGATGCAATCCGGTTTGAAGAAATGAACTCCCAATGACTATATTATGTTCAGTCAATGAACTCGGGTGATACATAGCATTTGGCTCATGAGGATTACTATCCGGAAGCAGGATTGGAACTTGCAACTGTGTGATCGGAGGGGAGTTTCACCCTCACTTGCCATCTTGGCACAATATTTGAACACTGTAGTATAAATTAGGCTTATCGCAATTTATTATCACTTTCAACCCCTAGACCTTGAACTCAATCAACATTTCTTTTACTACTTACTAGTTGGCTCCTCCATGCAAGCTAAGAGTCTCGTGCTCACTATTATCGTTCAATCTTATATTTGTTTTTGTCTTGTTTACTTTTATGATTTGACATTTTAAAGATTAGACTATTTGTAGTGGTGGAGTTAAACCCCCAAATTAGTCAGACTCTAAGACAGTTAATTGACTTCTTCATTTTTTTTGCCTGCAGTGGTGTAGTTAAGTGGGCCGAACCAGGAAGCTAACTCTGTCAATTGTCAAAAAAAAGTTACGACAGGAAATAACTTTAACTCCAGAAGGAGTTATGGTCAAGTGGGACCCATCATTTGAAAAAGTTGATGAACCGCTGGACAACTATCCCAACCGCTGGACATCATTTGAAAACCATCAGTATGACGTTAAAAAAAGTATACTTTGGAGGTATGGGACCCAAAAAAAGTATATGTTAGCTACACTTTAACAACATTTTACTAACACAACTACAACACTTTTTGACTTAACAACACATTTTGTCATAACAACATATAAATGGGACTCACTTTTTACACTTTTGTGTCATATAACAACACAAATTTAACTCCACCACTACGGATGGCTTTAGGGAACACTAATTCTGTACTTGTTACACCTATCTAGCTACAGGTCATAACATAATCTTCTTTGGTGTCTGTAACTCTGTTGCTCTTCACATTTTAAGGTTAGAAAGGGACAATCGTATAATTAATCCTTATTGTGCAAACAAGGAGATGACCTCTAGTGAAGGTTAGAGCTCATAATATAATCTTTTGTAGAAGTTTTATGCTCCTCGTTTGGATGTATTGATTCTTCCTTTTGAACTTACCTGTGATGAATGTAACATATATGGAAGTCTATCCTCAATGAATAAGTGAGGTATTACTCTGATAATTTTGAATGCCGAACTCAACCAAAGCTGTAAAGACTGAGTATCATTTTTCCAGTTATTTCAGAATACATGGTTCATTTCGTTTCATGTAGAAACAATGACATTAATTCCATTGTTTAGTGGAAAAACATAAAATACTTTCATTACACAGATTGGAAATGAGAATAGTAGCAGCTATTGAATTACTTAAAACCCAAATACATATGGATAATAATTTAAACTTTTACTTTCAATAACATCTGATCACAGGTACAAAGAAATTATTAGATCACTGAGAACTTATTGTAGTGTTACTCGTTCTTAATTGCTATAAATAACTTTTTGTTGGACTGTGATACTGATGCAAACAGAGGAGTATCAAACACAAATTCTCTCAAACTTTTTATTTCACAAACACTTTGAGAAACTGGATTTCTCTTACACACTTTTCTCATACTTTGATCACTCGTATTTGCATATTTTTACAATACAATTACAAACCTATTTATAGGCTTAACAATCAGAAAAAACAAAATTAGATAAACTCTCATTTATTATCAAATCACAAAAACAATCACGCAAGTTCAAAAAGTCATCCGCCTGATTTTTGAACAGTACTCCACGTTTTAATTTTGGGCTGCTGAGAACCCACTTGGTTCTCTCAAGTTTATCTTTTCAACATCCCCCCTTAAACTTGACTCTGGGGGTTTCTTCATTCCAAGCATTGTCTTCATTCTTATGAAGGCTTCATGCTTGAGGGGCTTCGTGAAAATATCAGCAGCCTGGTCATATGTCCGGCAAGAAACTAGCTCCACTTCTTTTGCTTTCACATGCTCTCTGATGAAATGGTAGCGTGTGTCAATATGTTTGCTTCTTTCATGATGCACTGGATTCTTGGCTAATGCGATTATGGAGCGGTTGTCAACATAGATCTCTGTGGGATTTTCTTGAGAAATTCCCAAGTGATTCAGCATATTCCGGACCCATATAGCATGACAAACAAATTTGAGCTAGGCATACTACATACTTCTCCAGCAGGATGATAGTGTCACTATTGCTTGTTTCTTCGATGACCATGTGAAGGTTGTATCTCCTAGAAAGAAAGTAAATCCGGTAGTGCTCTTTCTTTCATCCAAGTCTCTTCCCCAATCACTATCTAAATAGCCGACAAGTCTGAAGTTTTTAGTACTTGTATAAAAGCGATCCCTCATTTGACCCCCTTTGACATAGTGCAAAACTTTGGCAAAGATTGGATGGGATTGGTTTGGTATCTCCATGTATCGACTGATAAGACCAAATCCATATAGTATGTCTGGTCTTGTGCACGTCAAGTAGCGAAGGCTTCCTACCAGACTCTTGAAATATGTCGGATCAACGTTACCGACCTCGCTCTTTCTAAGTTCTACTCCACTTTCAACTGGAGTAGTCATTGGATTACTTTTTTCCATGCCAAAACGCTCGAGGATGCTTTTGACGTATCTAGCTTGAGAGATGAAAATGCTGTCATTTCCCTGCATAACTTCTATTCCAAGAAAGTGTGTCATCAGTCTGATATCTGTCATCTCGAACTCTCGGACCATACTCTGTTTGAAAGAATCAAACATAGCTAGATTGTTGCCTGTGAAAATCAAGTCATCAACATACAGGCATACATACAGTAAACTTCCATCAGCTTCCTTTTTCATATAAAGTGCATGCTCGTAAGGGCACTTCTCGAATCCATTCTTCTGGAAGTATGCATCGATTCTTGTATTCCATGCACGTGGCGCTTGTTTCAATCCATACAGCGCCTTCTTCAACTTGTAAACTTTGTCATGATGTCCTTCCTTCACATATCAAGGTGGTTGCTCGACATAGATTTCCACCTCCAGAAATCCATTTAGAAACGCAGTCTTGACGTCTAATTGGTAAATCTTCCATCTGTGTTGAGCAGCTAATGAGATCATCATCCTGATTGTCTCCATCCAGGCAATTGGGGCAAAGACTTCGCCATAGTCTATGCCTTTTCTCTGTTTGTAGCCTTTAGCTATGAGCCTAGCCTTGTATCGCTGAACTTCTCCTTGAGCATTCTTCTTTGCTTTATAGACCCATTTCACACCAATGGTCTTATAGCCTTCTGGAAGATTTGTCAACTCCCAGGTTTTGTTTTTCTCTATGGACTGAATCTCTTCATCCATAACCTTCCTCCATTTGTCTTCTTGGTTAGCCTCATCAAAGTTAACTAGATCACAAGTCATTTGCGGGGCATTTAACATGGTGAAGTCCGTGCATCCGATGGATCAGATATTACGATATAGATCATCCGGGCTTAGCGTTCTCCAGGCCTCATGTCGGAAAGCTCTTCTCAGAGGCGGTGAGGATGGTTCACCTCTTTATGGTGAAGGAAAACCATGAGACGGTGATGGCTGCTCTTCTAATCTTCTAGGTACCTCCCCCTAAATCGTACACTGTTTCTTCATCTTCTTGATCGACTCCATATTCCTAGTAGTTTTAAATGCGAGCCCAACTCCAGGATTTATTTTCCTTGAAAATGACATCTCTGTTGTATATCACCTTCCGAGTGACGGGATTGTATAACTTGTATCCCATCATCCAGTCACCATATCCAATAAGGATACACTTCACTCCTTTGTCTTCAAGTTTGGTTCTGTTTGCCTCTGAACTTTTGCGTAGGCAATACAACCAAACACTCTGAGATGAGCCACACCTGGCTTGTAAGTGGTCCATGCTTCTTGTGGTGTCTTTGACTTCAGACTCCTCGTAGGATATCTGTTGAGTAGATAGACCGCACATTGAACTGCTTCAGCCCAAAATCTCTTGGACAGATCTTTATCCTTCAGCATGCTTCTCGCCATGTTGAGGATGGTGCAATTCTTCCTTTCAGATACACCATTTAGCTGAGGAGTGTATGCTGGTGTACACTAGTGTCTGATTCCTTGCTGTCTAAGGAATCCATCGAACTGATCTCCAGTGTATTCTCCTCCTTGGTCTGACCGCAACATTTTGATGTACTAGCCGCTTTCTTTCTCCACAAAAGCTTTGAAGTCTATAAACTTCTCGAATACTTCTGACTTCCGTTTGAGAAAGTATACCCACGTCTTCCTACTATAATCGTCAGTGAACGTGAGGAAGTATCTGTTTTGTCCATTTGAGATTGGCTTCAACGGACCACACGCATCCGTGTGTACTAGCTCGAGCGGCATGCTTGCTCTCCAATCAACTTGTTTCCCAAAACTGTTGCGGTGTTGTTTGCCAAGAACACAATTTTCGCATACCTCATTTGGATGTTGGATATGAGGTAGGCCTTTGACCATCTTCTTATTTGCCAATAGCTTCAAGCTTTCAAAGTTGAGGTGCCCATATCTGAGATGCCATATCCAGTCTTTGTCGGTGATAATGGTATTGAGGCACTTTGGCATATCATGAAGAACAGTTAGCGGAAACATTCTGTTCTTCACCATTTTTACTTGAGTAACCAACTTCCTTCTAGCATCTGTGATCGTCAGTTGCATATCCTTCAGGCTAATTTGATAGCCTTTCTCCAGGAGTTGCCCAAGACTAAGTATGTTAGTCTTCATGTCTGGAACATAATAGACATTGGAGATGAATGCATGATCTCCATTCTTCCGTTTGATCACAATATTTCCTCTCCCTTGAATTGGGACTTTGGAGAGGTCGCCAAAAGAGATATCTCCCTGAACCTTTTCATCAAGTTCAGTAAAAAGTTGCCTTGAGCCAGTCATATGATTACTAGCTCCGGAATCAAGGAACCATGTACCTTGATCCTGTTCGATGGAACTGTGCGCCATGAGACT
This sequence comes from Vaccinium macrocarpon, assembly GCA_022606695.1. Taxonomy (NCBI): domain Eukaryota; kingdom Viridiplantae; phylum Streptophyta; class Magnoliopsida; order Ericales; family Ericaceae; genus Vaccinium; species Vaccinium macrocarpon. The sequence continues at coordinate 22,452,359 of CM040179.1, forward strand.
CATTGAATCTCCTCTTGCTAGCTCCTTGTCTGCATAGTTGGTTGTTTTGCCAACTTGATTTGATGCTGGCATTTCTTTGCATTCTTTCATGTAGTGACCACACTTCTGGCAATTGTAACATTGAACGTTGCTTTTGTCAATGTTTGGTCGGTTGTTATAACCACCTCTTTTTCCTTGTCCTTCGCCTCTGCTGCTTTGTTGTCCACGACCACTTCCTTTTGGAATACGATTTTGATTTGCTCCTTTGGGAAATCCTCTGCCTCCTTTACCTTTGAAATTTGAACTTCCAGAGCCTCTTCCATGAGAACCATAGCCTTGTCCTCTCTGGGATGTCCCCCTTGCTCGTGTCTGTCTTCATTAAGGGACAACTTCGTCTGTAGAGCCTGCTCCACGGCACTATCATCATCTCTGTGCAACTTCTGTTATGGGCTTGCAGTGAGCCCACAAGTTCTTCGATAGACATGGTTGTTACGTCTTTAAGTTCTTCCAGCGTAACAACAATGAAGTTGAATCTCGGATCCAATGATCGAAGAATCTTCTTTATAACTCTCGTATCGGTGAGAGCTTCTCCGTTTCTTCTCATCTGGTTTGCAACTGTCATGATTCGACCATAATATTCAGAAATAGATTCTAAGGGTTTCATCCGTAAAGACTCAAATTCGTCTCGTAGAGATTGAAGGCGAACCCTCTTTACTTTGCCAGCACCTTTGTATGTTTTCTGCAGCGTCTCCCAAATTTCTTTGGAAGATGTAACGGAGGCTGATAAGTCCCCTATATTGTTAATAAAGGGACTTATCTCCCTTATTTTTGTCACTCATGCACGCGATTCATAGCTTTTATACATTTGATATTGCGCGTTGGGGTATTTTGTTAGTTTCAGAGAAAATGAGCGCAATTGGGGATTTTTGACGCCATGGCTTGACTAAAGAAGTACCCGAGTACTAAAGGCCACGTGGCACTCCGCCACCGAGCCCCAAGAGTCAAGGATGAAGCACCATACAAAGCTTGGGGAGACCAAAAGGCCGGGAATGAACCAAAAGGAAGACTTTGGCCTTTTTTGTAGTAAGCTACCGGTAGCTGGAAAATGGAGATACTGGTAGCCCTGAGAATTTCACACCTGGGCTTGAGATACCGGTATCTGGGAAATGGAGATACCGGTATCCCTAGAGGAAATCCCACATTTTGCAAGTTGATACCAGTAGCTGGGTATTGGAGATATCGGTATCCCAGAGACAGTAAGAAAATTTGAGGAGATACCGGTAGCTTGATTTTGAAGATATCGGTAGCCCTGCAAATTTTCTAAAACTTTTTGAGCCCGATCCAAAATATCTTGTGGCACTTTTGTAATTATTTGGCACGACTTTTGGGGCCTTTATAAGGTCTTTAACACCAGACTTTAGGTCACTTCTTACTACTTCACCTTCTCTCTCTACCTCCATTAATGTAAACCTAGTAGCTCCAACTTCTCTCTACATTTTCAAGCCTTTGCACTTTGTTCCAAGGTAAACCACCTTCTTTAATGTTGTAGTACTCGTTAAAACCTTCTTATAAATCTAGTTTATTTCCGTTTTTACCGGTTAAATATTATCTCTCCTTTCTTAACTATTTTCTTAGAAAACTCATGTTCTTAGTATGTGTTTGGAATTTTCTCATGAATTAATGTTGTAGGTAGAACTCTAATCATCCATAAAAATCAGTTTTTTTTAGAGTCATTTGTTATGTTCTTTATTTTCCTTATAAAAACAGCCATGTTTTCTTTAGTAATGAACGAGTAGTCGTTATAGGCTCAGTCACGTGGTGATTAGCACCCCGTGACTTAGGTGGTTTCACTCTCCTCGCCATAATTGCAAACTTTGCGTGTTAATCAAAGAGTTAGGATTAATTTTATGCATCAAAATTTGGATTTGTTAATCCCGTTGATCACGCGTAGCCAAGGGCTCGACCACTTGGCACGTGTGATGCTTCGGGCTATGGCAATCAAAATGTTTGTATAAATGGCACAAGAATCCTATTCTTTGAGAAACACCATTTTTCTAGTCAAACGAATTTAAGTACCAAATCTTCCGTTCGGGGTCGTTTAACGACGCCCCGAGCCGGTTATTTTAGAGGAAAGTTGATCGGCCTAAGGCATGGGTGTTGTGAACCCTTTGACTTAGCCTTGTTTTTACTTAGTCTTTTAATCTCTCGAGTCATTCACGTAGTTAAGTTAATTTCACCCACAAATCACCAAAGCCAAGTTTGCCGCTTTAAGGCTAAATCTTCATTCGCGAGTCAATTTACGCGCTCAGCTTGTTCGGTCCCTGTGGATTTGACCCAGACTTCCGTTTATTATGCTACGCGTCACCTGAACCCTACGCTTGGGAAAATCAACGTTTGATATACAATCCAAGGATGCAAGCAGAGGCGATGATCTCGAACGTCATCTCATCAAGTCCTTGGTAGATGATAGACCTGGCTTTGCAATCCTTCTTTCGCTCAGCACGGAGTGTGGTTTTTTGCTCCTCCTTCAAAGCTGCTTCGGCTTCTTTTGAGGAAGGTTCCTCGTACCCGTTTTCGACTATCTTCATGACTTCTTGAGCACCCAGTAGTGCTCTCATTTGGATGGACCAATTATCATAATTGTCCTTGGTGAGCTTTGGAATAAGTGTTGGCGCAGCTCTGTTGGCCATTTATTGGTATATGGGTAGAGGATTTTTTTTTTCAGAAGTGGGTTTGATATTTGTGGGGGAGGAAAAATGAGTTTTATAAGTAGACAAGGCCAAAAACAAAATGGACTTGAACTTTTGAACTTGGATGTAATATTGCAAAAAATGCAGGTTGGTGGAGTATAATTACCCTTGGTGGACCAGCTTTATGGGAATTGGCAAAATATCAATATGTCTGATAGGGAGTAAATATAGACCAACTACAAGCTAAATGATATTTCCCAAAAACAGGTGGATTGATTCCACACCAAAAAACAAGCTTTTTCTCCTGTTTTTATCTCGCCAGATCTATGAGTGAAACAAAGCAAATTTCTATACCGTTTGCTAGATCTCCTAGCATAGGCTCCTGGCCTCGATTGAGCAGGTGATATCGAGCAAGTAGTTCTGATTTTCACTAGGACTGGAGGAACAATTAGCGGTTGCTTGAAGCAGCACGTGAACAACTCCGTGATCATCTTGTCGATGGAATTTCACCGCTCAACTTGTCTCGCCAAGGCAAGTCTACTCTGGGCTCAAAACCTATTTTCTTAGGCTTTGATTTTTGACCCGTGTTGACGGCACGGCGCCAATTATGAGATAGACTACAATTTGGGATCTGCACTCAAAAATTTTATTTTGAGTGAATTGAATTTTTGGCGCTACAACAGTAGAGCACCAAAGGTGAGAGATTTGTGGTTTTTTTTTTTGGGATTTGGGATGAGCTCTTGATACCACTGATGCAAACAGAGGAGTATAAAACACAAATTCTCTCAAACTTTTTATTTCACAAACACTCTGAGAAACTGGATTTCTCTTACACACTTTTCTCACACTTTGATCACTCGTATTTGCATACTTTTACAATACAATTACAAACCTATTTATAGGCTTAACAATCAGAAAAAAACAAAATGAGATAAACTCTCATTTATTATCAAATCACAATAACAATCACGCAAGTTCAAAAAGTCATCCGCCTGATTTTTGAACAATACTCCATGTTTTAATTTTGGGCTGCTGAGAACCCACTTGGTTCTCTCAAGTTTATCTTTTAAATAAATACTTCATTCCTTCTTGTTGGTACCATACTACCATCTTGTACTTTACTGATTTTGTGGGCTGTAAACAATCATCAAGATCATCCAGATGATGCTGAAGGTAAAGTACCCATATGTGATGATCCTGCGGTCAGTTATGATACCAAACCACGGAGGATCACCAAATGTTAAGATGACCCCAGTTAGAATTATGATCAAAGGAACAACAAGAATCCGGAAATCGTACTCATCTATTTGTATCAACATTCTATGATTAACAAATATAGAGTGTGAGGTGGTGTGTTTTGTAGAGTTGTTTGAGCTTCCCTTTATAATGGTTTTTTATATGTGTGAAATTTTTTGTTTTATTCAATTATTAAATTTTGTTTAGATTTGTTTTCTTGCCAAATCTTTGTGGGTAAGATATTTGAAGTTGACTGGTCTTCCTGACATCTTTTACAATTTGATATTTATTTTTTGTAATTTTTCTTTTTTGTTTTGTTTTTAATGGTTACTTTGTAATTATTTGTTTCTTTTTTGGGGGTTAAGTATATAATGAATCTAAGTTATATTCATTAATCTAAGTGGTATTATAAGGTGTGGGAGTGTAAGAATTCACATGGGGTTTATAAACTTTATCGGTACTTGTTAACGTTTATCTAATCTTATCTAGTATCTATTGAAATCAAGCATCTTGAACTGTATTTGACGCTCTTTCTTATTATTAAAAGCATTAATGATAGCGTTTGTGTCCAATCCTTGAGTAATATCTTTCTTAATATAAGCGATCAAGAAATTTTCTAAACAATCATATTCCTCCATCCTTGCGAAGTCTTGTCTTCACACATTTCATAGAAGAAATGCATGTTCAGTTGTAGCTGTTGAAACAGGTAAAGTTAATAGAAGCCGAATCAACTTATTGACAATATGATATATCGTGCACTTTCTTGTCTTCGCTAACACTTCACTCAACTTTTTGAATCATTGATGATGTCTCTCAACACTGAACAAATCCATCAAACTAGAAATAGAACACGAATAAAAACCCCATCGAGTATCAACAGCTCGTTATTTCATAGCTTTATAAATATTAAAGAATTATAAATAAACCTCATCAATACCAATTTTAGTGCAAAGTTGTTTCATAGCTCGATAAATATTAAGTTGTTGCTATTATTTTTGTTTTAAAAAAAATGGGGGGGGACGGGACATTATAGTTTGATGATAAATTTTTTTTCCAATGTAATCGTATGAATTTTTTAAAACGTAGGGGGGACGACTACCCCTACTAGCCCTTCCTTAGCTCCATCCTTGTTAGCAGGTTTCCTATCACACCCACGAGACTTTTTTATGTATGTGTACACTGCTACAAGGGCATTATGTAAATACTACAATATAAGGGCAAATGTCATCTATATGTATCTATATGAGGGTTTTTATGTCACGGATTTGGTTCAGATTTGAATGTTATTTACAAGTGGAATCGAAGACAAACTTGCGGTTAAAGTGCTCTGTTCAGTGTGAATCGGTATGGTTATCCCATTGGTATGGATGAAGTTGCCAAGGGACTAATAAAGTGATCCATTTATCAAATGGATGGAATGGTGTGCATGGAGGGAGCACTTATTCCTTTCCTTTGACAAAGACCACGAAATAGCTAAACAACACACATAATTCCCACAAAAAGGTTGGGAAAAAAACTTTAGAATAGAAAACCAACAAAGGAAATTTAGATTCTTCTCTGGACAGATCTATTAGATTAATTTCTCCCTTAAAGTCTCTTTGGAGGGAATTTAGATTCTTCTCCAGATAGATCCATTAGATGGACTCTGCCCTTAAAGTCTCTTTGGAAAGTGAGAATGGATGAGATAAGAAGAAGAAGAAAATCCAGACTGGTATCCTTTCTATATAACAAAAGAAAGAAAAAAAAAAAAGAAAGGAGGAAAGTTGGCAAGTACGTAGTTGGAAGGAGACTAGAATATTATTATGAGAGAGAGAACTTTGTACATGCCATACAATGAAAAAATTATTGTCTATAAATAGATAGCAAAGACTTAATGCTATTTTAGCCTTTTAGACAATACCTATTAGGTTAGGCCTTTAGCCTTTTACACAATAGCTTAATAATTCTAAAAATACAAAGAGGGGTTCTAGTCTACTGTCTTCATAAACCTCCTCCCATAGAAGAATTTTCCCGTCGACATAGAAGAATTTTCTTTGTAGGTTCTGGACGCCTCCTTTCCTAACGTCATGGCTTGCATCAGTAATTCAATAATACTGACCAAGACATCTGAGTTATCACAAAGTATTTCAATAATGCAACCTTTTTAGTCTTCCATCTAGTTGATGAGAGTATGATACTCAACACCATTATATTGCTCAGATGAAACAAGAGAATCTAGGTCCTGGCTAAACTGCATGTTTCTTGCATCTTCAAGGGAATTAGCTTGTATAATTAATTCCAATGGCAAATCAATATTTTCTCTTTTCTTGAGATTATTTAGAAGAGTTTCTACTTCTTGTATTTGTTCTTCAGTTATTTCATAGGATATAGGATAATGTGTGACAAATATCCTCCTTCCGTCGGTTAACATGAAGGGAGCTAGACGGTCCCTTGAATTTGTGTTGCATGCTTGCTTAGCTTCAACAGACTTTCCATCCAGTAGTCTACTTGGATCTAAATTAGGTTGTATGAATTTGGAGTGTTGGGGATTTGTTTCTTGTTCAAACTCACAATCTTCGGCATGCTTCAAGTACCAAATCCAAAATGTAAAATATTTGTTCCATATGTAGTTGCTTGCCACACATGAAAGCATTGTCCTTATCATCATTGGAAAAGATGACCAGTATACTAGATCCAAAATTTGAAAAATAATCTGATTGGTTATTCCCCAAGTTATTTCATCATCCGTCTAGCCATCATAATTCAGGCAAATAATTGTTTTAGGGATTTCCTCCCTAAAATTGACCCTATCTTTTTCCTTGAGCAAAATCTGCTTAATTTTTTCTTGATGGTTTCTACCATTGTATGAATTTTTATGAAAACATCCGGTGGCAAAATTGACCTTGCTTTGCCATGAAGACAAATTCTCTTGATTTTTTCAAAAAAAAAAAAAAAGATCTGCAAACTCATTGGATATGAGGTTTGATAATTGAATTTTTTTCAAAATTAAAATTCATTGTTCAATCCATTTGTTTAATGATTTGGAAACAAAGTTTTTCGAAAACATTTTGTTTGCTTTTAATATTAGATATTTCAACAGCTTGCTGAGATAGATAATACTTCTACCAATCCTGCCATGCTTTGGTAGAATTTTTATCTAAACTCCAGATATATGACTTTTGTTTATTGCATTCATTTAATTGTATACAAGGCTTGAAATTCCTGGATCATAAAAATCTTTTTATTCCAGAGTCTGATATGATATTAGTAGGGATTCGAATTGGTCTAAATGTATGGAGGGGCCACTATTGGTGGTGTACTATAATAAGCTCTTCTAGCTTTTATCATGCTATCATAACTGTGATAACAAGGTCGAGGAAAATAATTCGAATGAGTACAAGATCTGAGAATTTATGTGAACGAAGAGAAATTATTGCTCTTATTAGTCTACTTATGTTTTTCCTCGAAATCAGAAACAGAAAAAATTAAGAATTAAGAGCATTTTTTTTTCTGAACTGTTCTAAAGAGCATCTCAAGCTGGGCTTTTTTCATTCCTTCAAACTCATTCTCCGGAACTTCTTTCTTTTTCTTTTTCGTTTTCTTTTTCTTTTTCTTTTTGATTAATTAAAACCTGCCCTAAAGGGCTACAATCCGGAGCCCTCTAGGGATCTACCACCCCGGTTAGAATGATCCATATGGATCGATGAGAATCCATGATCTAAAAAAAATAATCCGAATTCCAAGTAGTGAACGGGTAAAATTCTTATGATCTGACATGTTATCCAAGAGAGAGAGTTTCTAATTGAAGATTGAAGAAGAAGACAGTGGAAGATGAAGATTAGAAGTATGCGATCTATGTTTTGAAGATGAAATGTAGTGCTTAATCCATATCCCTTTCTTCTCTCATCATATTTCAGATTATATCTTCAATACCCATTCTCTTCGACCCTCCACGTCCTACCTTCCGGAATAACCTCCGGTTAGATGTAAGGGGAGGCCTTCGCATCCTACCTCATCGGATGATGGAAAAAATATTTTGAATGTAATATTTTATTTAAAGTGTGAATGAAAATTGAATTGATTTAGAGTTGTGTCTTTTTAGTGGCACCGATTCACTATGGACGAATGTGTCCTTTCATGAACAAATGTGTCCCTTTACCCTGGTGACTATTCGTAGAGTCACCAGTTTGCCTATTGTTTACATATAAGATTAACCAATCCAATAATTAATTGACACGTAATCAAAAGTGCCAAACGTTGCCAATTACTTGTCAGTGAAGATACACTGGATTAGTAAGATGAAGTTGATTAAATACGATATCGTATTACTTCTCAATTTAGAAAGGCAGTTATTGACAGTTACGAGCCATTACTAAAATAAAGATTGGCTTCGAAGCCATAATATCAACTGCTAAACACACAAGCTCCACGTGTAAACTTGTGAAACAAGGCAATTGGCAGTTAGAACACGTGGAATACTTTTCCTTAACATGTTAAGCAAACGTGCAGATTTAAAGCTTCTGGAAGAAGAAAGGATTCAAATTCAGACGTAGAGAAAGAATAACTGTCAACTCTCAGAGTGGAAGTTAGAGTTCAAAGCAAGCCAGATTCAAATTCATGGAGCGGGAAGGTCAAACTACAAGCAACGTCTATAAATAGAAGAAATTGAAAAGTGATAAGCCCCGGACAAATCTTCAACAAACATCTATCAAAAAATTGATGCTTGGTTTGTTCATTGGCAAAGTAGTTTAGGATTTCGAACCCAATTCGAAGTAATTTAGGATTTCGAACTCAGTTCGAAGTAGATTAGGAATTAGATTAGGATTTATCTCGATTGTTCTTGTAACAATCACTCCTATCTCGGTTGTTCTTGTAACAATCACCTGTTCGAAGTTCTGTTACTCTGTATTTAAAGTTGGAGACAATTTCGAAGTAAGTTTATCTTTGATTCATCAATCGAAGTGTCTTGTTTCTTTATTGTTCTTTGATTTCCTAAGTTTATTGATTTGCATTTCTTCACTTATTAAGAAAAATTCTCTTAATTGAGGTAATTGAACCAACAAAACACAATCGTCTGATTAGGTTTAGTTTTTCCAAAGTTAATCTGAGGGAGGAGATTGAAACTCTCTCTGGCACGCTCGCACACAATCATTTTCCATTGCAAAGAAGTAAAAAGAACCAAACACCTATATATATGGCATTTTTCTTTCATTTTAAAAAGTTGTTTTTCTACACTTTCATTGAGTCAGAGTTTTTTTTCATTGGAGAGAGTAAAGACACAAGTCTAGTTCAACAGACCCATTGATTGTAGTGCTGCTTCTATGAAAAGTTCAATCAAGTAGTGTCGGGAGATAGACGTCCATGCAAACCGTAAGCACCATAGCGGGGGCGAATCTGTCTTAAGTACAAAGTGCTATACACTCACCTTGATCATCATTTCATTTCATTGATTTTCAAGTTTTACATTCCGATTTTATTGCATTCATATTTTCAGTTTGATCACAAAAAGTAAACATATTTTCCAACAAATTATGTGTTTACTTTTGTGTTTACACGCATAAGTACAATTTTCAGAAACTTTCTGCTCCTAGAATTGTTTTCTTCGTTTGTTTCAATATATTGCAAAATGCAAGAATCTGACAATCATAATATGTAAACATATTATCATCATGGTAATTTTAGGATGGAATTGCATACATGTGGCCATATTCTATGTTAAAATGATACTATGTAGTTATGTGTATACTCATCTTCGTTTATGGAAATCTTCACTTTGCATGAATGGCACTAAATCTTCTACATCTCATTTCAGTGTGCCAAGGGTGCCTTGTTTTTCTTTGTAGTGGAGATCGAGATTACTCCATTGATTATAATTGTTGTCAACAGGTGTGACTAGAATTGTGATTCTTGCATGCACTGGTGCTTTTGTTCATGACTTCCGTATTAGTTGGAAATGGTTCATTTTTTGACTTGCTCTTTTATGATGGTAATTAATGTTTGTGTCTATTGATTACACCGACTAGATTTTAATTGTTGTCATTTGATGACTGTTGGTAACTTCTAATTAGCGTCTTTTCGAAGCTCACACAACGATTACATTTATTTTTGCATAACATGTGCATCTTTTCTGTTTGGAAAATCTAGTAAGTCCATCTAGGAATTGCAACCGTTTTGTTGAATGCTTATGGTTCCATTGAAGTAACTAAATGCATGTGCTTTCTATTTTCTGCGGTGGATCAATTGAGTTCATAGGATAATACTCGGTTTCTGTTTAACATATATATAAATGATCAATTTGCTGTTGAGGTCATATAATGTTTGTAGCATTTGTTTGATTGGCCAATAGTAAATCGTTAAACCTCATATATAAATGCTTGTCTTTGGCCGATTAAAACAAAGTATTGGTATCTCTTTTGTGCTTAAATCTAAATAGGGACGATATTTTAACAGCTTGTTTTGCAATAATGCATGCTTGAACTTTGAAATGGTATAATTGTTGGCATGATTTTTATGAATTCTATCATGATGCTTCATGAAAGGATCCATGAAAAAAGTACAAGTAATAGGTGTTATTTTGCAATGGACACAATGCTTGGTTTGTAGGTGTCCATTGAGAACCAACACATCAGTTGAGAAACGTGATGGTTTTCATTCTTTAGTCTCCTGCTAAACATCACACCTTTTTTGATGTCATAGGTTATTGTTTTTGGCATATCAGTTCTTCTTTTTTTTTTTTGTTGGGTTGTGACTTCTTGAACAGACACTTAATTTAGGCGATTTGTGCCTCTTCGTAATATTAGAGAATAATGTAACTTATGGTGGCATCTCAAGCGTGAACAGTTTGTAAACAGTTTGAAACTTTGGTTGCTTCTCTATTTGAATTATCAATTGTAGTTTTGAACAGTCGTCCCTGGCTACAGACTAAATGGACTGCCATATACAACAGTGGTTTTGTATTGTCGGTTGTTGACAAATTAGTGTATTGACACTAATTAAGAGTTTGAGATATGATGTAAAATTCAATTTATTTATTTATTTTTATAATTTTCATGCATATGAACTGGTAGAAATCAACCCATACTCATATGCCTATCCGGAAAAGGGTACACATTAGTTTGATTTAAGTTATGGCTGAAAAAGGTGTACATTGGTTCGTGTACATGTGTACCTATTGGGATCGCACTATTTTTTTAAAAGGGTAGCAAAGTGTTGGATATGTATGAACTCGAATAGACACGCACCTGTTTGATTTTGAGAGCAACGGGTAGAGAAAACTGGATTTTGTTAGGCAAAATTTGGGGCTAGAGTTTAAATAATATTTGGCCCATACAAGGCAATTTTTAATTTCCGTGTTAGAAATTTTAATATGGATTATTGTTTGGTTCAATTCAAATTTTGGCAAATTCCAAAATGAGAGAGGGAAGCGAAATGCTTTAATATTTTGTAAATCAATTGCCTGGAAGATGATTCTAATTGAAAAAAGGGACTATAGTTTAATCTACTTCACATGTTCCTTAATTAGAATGCAGTTTGGATTGGTTGCTAGTAAATTCAGACGGTTCCTTGATCGGTTATGAGTTTAGCTATACGGCTACATATGATTTTACATAAACTGTTTCGTTTGGATTATGACTACTCAACGGTTTTCTTACTTTTGAATATATGTCTCTTTAAAATGGTTTTATTCTGTACAAAAAGACATGACCCTTATGTTAAGGGATGTTACCATTGAGATTACACCACGTCGTGTGACTAAGGGGGTGCAACCATTGTAGTTAAACCAGAAGGCGTGTCTATTGATGAATAGTCATAGACCTTTTCACTTCTTGATACGCCACTTGGACCAAATCAATTGGAAACATAAAAAATGCAAATTTATGTTTTGAATTATTTGAAATTGGAGTTTGATAAACTTAGCAAATGGGCCAGCTACGTTTCATTTGGCATGAAAATCGAGATTTTGAACATTTTAGTTTCCATAATTTAGAGAGTTTGGTAGTCATTAAACAACCTTGCCCCACAAGCTATATTTTTTTTTTTAAGTATAGTGAATTTGGTTTAGATGTTATGGAGAGTATCCAGTGAATCTAAAAGAGTACACAGAATGCGTGTTGCATTTTACATAAACTTGTGCAAATTTGAGTATAGAGTTACTCGATATTGGGTGAGATACTCAATATGGGGGTTGGTTTATTGCTCGTGTCTTAAAACACGAGAAATGAAGAGAGAGTTTTGACCTTGTTCGTGTATGTCATAAACTACAGAAATTATTTTGATAAATACGAAATTAATTTCAGAATTGTGGGGAGTAATTATAATTTTTGCGAACTTTTAACCATACGTTGCACTATAGATTATATATCCTACTGTACTCTGGAGCGGCAAAGAAGTCAATTATATATTTGATTTAAAAGACTAAAAATCCATGAGTGGTTATATGTCTTTACACTTTGAAAGTGTAACAAAGATTTGGAAATCCTCACCGTGTATAACAAGGTCTACAATGGGGCCTGGTCAACTCATTGCATTAGACAAAAGCTAGTAAGAAGAGTGGCTAAGCCATTTCTAAGAGGATGTTCCAACGTGGTTCAAATCTGTGCCAGAATTTAAAATATGATGGCCATCAGTAGTTGGAAAGGCACAAAATACCACGAAGAATGATAAGTCCCCATATTGTAGACATGCATCGTTAAACATTTATTTTCGCTAAAGAATGAGTTAACGACATAAATATAGTGACATTTTTTGGGGGTCACAAGTATGTTTGAGTAAAATACAAGTATGAGTTAATAGTTTTGACATTGACACTTGTCCGGACTTAAAACAATTATGTCAAACTATAAGTGATTATGTGAATATTCTAGACTATCACATAATTGTAGGGGAAGTTGTGTTTTTTTGCAAATAACTTAGTTTTTGCAAGTAAGTCATACGTAGCTTTTTGAAAATTACTCATGAGTAATTTAATTCTATGCACAAAAAAAAAAAAGAAGAAGAAGAAGAAGATTATTCTGTGATTGATATTCATAAGTTTAACACTCAAAGTTAGATAGGCATGGGATAGTACGGTAAGTCCTGACATAATAATTGTAGACATAATATCATATGACACTTTGTTCTCAATTGAAATTAGCACCATATATTGAAGGTCAATAATGAAATATGGATTTGTTAACCAAATGGTTTTGACTAGAGAACAAATGATCATCGAGGGGAATGGGTTTAAAGCCTTCCAATTAAAAGGCTCTATAATGGCAACCCAACCTAGCTGACTGGAGATCCCAAGATCTAGGTTTAACGGGACAACTGAGTTATATAAGACTTAGGACACTGAGGAGATATCTCTCCAACTCATTCCTATGATGAAACAATAATGCCTACAGTGGTTTAGGTTAAGTTTAACTTTTAATGATTCTTATATCTTGGTAAATCCAAGTGGGGTATAATGCAGGATACTCTTAATAAGAGATCACCTATGTGAGTGTGAAATGGGCCGCTTCTATGAGAATTTTAAGGTTGAATTCTTTAAAAAAAAACACTCTCTAAAATCAGTCGTGTTTTCTAAGGCCAAAATGGGCACAACCATAAGAACCAACTGTGTTTGGAAAGATTCTATGTGTTGACTATTGTCTTGGCTTATACAAATAGCTGAACAGTTTAAGACATTGCGTTCACTAGTCAGCTAGTAAGTCCGATAGTTATTCACAAGGCGAGGTTCAAAGCCAAAAGCTACCTAACCCCATGCAGGGAAATTTCCCGTGTACTCTCTTTGTTGTTTGCATTTGTAATTGAGTCAATTTCATTCATGTCGGGGATTGTTGGAAAAAATATTTTGAATATAATATTTTATTTAAAGTGTGAATGAAAATTGAATTGATTTTGAGTTGTATCATTTTAGTGGCACCTATTCGCTATGGACGGACGCATCCTTTCGTGAACAAATGTGTCTATTCACCCCGGTGACTATTCTTAGAGTCACCAGTTTGCCTATATATATGCCATCTTTCTTTCATTTTAAAAAGTTGTTTGTCTACACTTTCATTGAGTCAAAGTTTTTTTTTCATTGGAAAGAGTACAAACAAAAGTCTAGTTCAATAGACTCATTGTAGACACCCCGATTTTGACCCGGGACACTTGTCAAGTACTCTCGATGATGAGAAAACCACCTGTGAATACCTTAGGGTTGAGAGAAAGGCTTGAACTTGTCCCGAACCACTACAAACCACCCCAAACCATCCCTAAATAGCCTAAACCAATCTAAATGACCAAAATACCCTTCAAAATACCAAAACAAACCAAAACCAACCCCTGTGCTCAAAGGGGTTCGAGCGCTCAATCTCTGTCCAATCTGTCGGTGGCAGAGCATCTAATAATGAGATTCCAACTGAATGCCTGCCCCTAGCCATTTTTCTGTTGCTCGCATGCACCTGATAGACCTCAGGGTGGGCCTATATTGTCCCATTAGGCCCCCCATTTTCAAAAACACCATTTCCATCCCCATTTCACTCTATAAAAACCACCCCTCTACTTCATTTGTGGAGGTTAGACACTCTCATCGGTTCCAAGATATTGCTCACTCCCCCTCAAACCATATTTCCAACAATCATCAACCCATTTCATCCATTGCATCAAGTTTAATCTTCTTTCACCCATAAAACCCACTTGATCCTTAAGATTTTTCACTAAAATACATCATTATCCACTCAAAATCAACCCAAGCCAACCCATACCCATTATAATCTATCCAAAACAACCCACATTACGTTTGAGAATATAGTAACAGTCTAATCATCCACCAAAATCTCAAGTTCAAGCCCCAATCAAGATCAAAAGGTAGAAAACCATGTGAAAGTTTCGGGTTGGCACTTCTGAGGGAAACCAGTGGGTTCATGGAGGTCACTACTACAATAATCCATAAGGACCACACTAAGAAAATTAAAAAGATCACACTTTTAACAAAAGCGTGATAAAGAATGTGAGGATAAATTTTTTATCTCACTTTTCTATGAAACTGTGATGGTATATGCATTTTATCACAGTTGTTAAAAAACCGAGATGATAATCCCTCTCTTTTAGTCTCACTTTCTACGAAACTGTGATAGTTGAAAAAAGAAGCATGTACTGCAGCATTTTATAACGCCAAGACGCCTTGTTCCATCCCTGAAATCTCACGCTCCATCGTCCTCCACTTGGTAAAAAGTAGAAACCCTATCGTCTCTCTTTCTTCCACTGATAGGCGCCGACAACTCTCCTCTCCTCCACCAGGTTCGTTCTCTCCCTTCATCTATATCTCGTCTCTATAGATCTATACGTATACGATCCAGTACATTCCTCTCTCTCTCTCTCTCTCTCTCTCTCTCTCTCTCTGTGCGAGCGCCTCCTCCGATCTCCATCTTTTGGTCATGCATGTATATTTCTAGATCTATATCTATCCACACTTCCCCTTCTAATTTCTCTTTCATCGACATATTTTTCCTTGTTGTTCCACTCAACAGAATCCCCATCAATTGCTCCCTGATCTGTAACTGAATGAGTACTCTTATTGTGAGCCAAGGCTGAGAAACGTGAGGATAAATGGAGATGGAACAATGGATCGGCAAATACGAGTTCCGAAACCCTAAATAACACTCACGGGTAAGTGGGTTTGGATGGATTGCTGAGTAATGTGTCAATTTCTTCTTCATTCAATTTTTTGCTTTAACTTTTGTTTGTTCTTTTGGGAAACAAAAATACAAAATGCATTGAGCTTTTATTATTGCAATTAAACAAATCTAAATGGCAGACTACATAAATATTGCATGTTCGTTTATGCTTGTCTCAACAATTTTGCCTATGGTTCCTATTTGTTCTTTCACCTTATATTTTTGATTTTTATGTTCCCTCCAAGTGTTTGTTTGAATGACTCAATCAGTACACTTTGTATTGTCGTTCAAAAACTCTCTGCTTCTTAGCAGGACACTGTTACGTTGCCCATGGGGAGTGTGATGTGAACTTGTTCTCTGGCCCTGGGTGGTTTGAGTTTCTTAGTGATCATGAATTGAGAATAGGAAACACTCGTGTGTTCTGATTAGATTTGGGTCATGATATCTATGTCTTGATCATTGGAAAGGAAAATGTGGAAAGCATCCATGGCTGGGATTAATCTTTATTAGGGATTATTGTCTCCTAAGTTGTAAAAATAGCATTTTGCTATAACTACATCATTTATTCTTCAGTGATTTTTGTCAGCATGCTTCAATGATTATTTTTGTTTTGAAATTATAGGAAAAAAGACACCAATCGTTCTCATATATCTCCTTAATATTTCAAATTTATGAATTGTAGCTGATGCTCTGGTTTCAACTGGTCTTGCTAAACTTGGTTACGAATATATCAATATAGGTAACTCATGTTTCTACTCTATCGTTCTTTCAATTTTCATCTTTGTCAAAAACCATTATCAACTTTTGTCATTGACACAGGATTTTGACACTTGCTTCTATAGATGATTGCTGAGCTGAAATTGCTCGTGACTCTAAGGTATGCTTGTTTCTACATTCTCCCATATGGGCTTAGATTTGGATGTGAGCATGCTAACACCTTTGCATCATGGGTATGTCTGCGGATATAACTTAGATAACTATCATAGTCTTATGTTTCCATCTCTGTGCTATTAGTTAATTAGGCCTTGTGTTTGTGTCCAACATCATCTTGTACTACAGAGATTTTCTATAAATCTTCTGTTTAAATTTGAAGTGGCAATGGCCATATTGAAGGTTAAAACACAGCTGCGGAGTGTTGTGCTTTGTTTGTATAAAGGAAGTGGAGACGAAATGCTACTTTCCCTTCCATCTTTCTCCTTGGCCCTTGCTGCGTGGAATTTTTTATGCTGTGCTATCATCCACTTGCATCTTGTTCTGCTGTAATGTCTTATTCATGCTTTTGCTAGTCATGTGTCTGAAGGAGAAGGAACCAGTAACTCTGTGTGCCTTCCGGTACAAATTTTTGAATCAGTTGTGTTAAAATTGCTAATCTTGTTGCAGGATGAGTTGAGTGATGCTGTCTTGCTTGTGTTTGCTAACTAACAAGATCGCCCTAATGCAATGAATGCAGTAGAAATACCCGACAAGCTCGGTCTTCATTCATTCGGACAACGCTTAATCGGTAAAATTTCATTTGGTTTTTAATCAGATGGTCTCTAAATCAATCAATCGCAATATTTGGGATAAATCCACATGCAAGTATGATTAATTTTGGAGGGATAGTTGACAGGTTTAGCCCCACTTTGAGAAGCTGTGGGTTGTAAAAATGCCCCAGTTGACGGATAGGTTGGCTAACAGGGTGTACTTTCTTCAACTCGTTTTCCCCAAAGCGAGATTCTTAAAACTAAGGAATGTCTAGGGTTTTTTTATTCCTTGAAGGGGAAGGAAGTCAGGAATTTCACCACTTTAGGAAGATATTCAGGCAAGATGTAACTTCACCTCTTCATGGCAAAGTCTTTGTTTTATGCTTTGATTATATATCTACAAAAGCAAATCTTTGTAAAACTTATCGTGGTCAAAATGGATAATATAATGAATTGATCTTGCGGTACCGATAAAAATACCCATTCTCAATTTCATTGATCTTGCACAGCTAATAAAAACTAGAATATTGCTCTTTGTGATGCTTTCTGGAAATTCGAGTCCCATGGTTTTTGCCTTTTATTCCATCCTCATCTTATAATTTGCGGTTGGTTGATCGATAATGAAGGCATTGCCATCATCTATTCAAAAGATGGAGAAGTATGTGAGAAGCTCCATGAGGTTCAACATTTCGCAAGGATCAGGTATGTGAATCCTCTTCGGTATTTACTCACTTATTCCTCTAGTTAGTTCCATGAGTTCACTCTATTATTTCGCGTAAGCAACTACTGTGGATTATCTTATTTAGCATTTACCTTAATTGATCAGTTCTTTTAAAGCCTAAATATGTGGCCATGATTTATCGTTGTTTGATGGATTTTTAGCTCCGGGTGATAACATTATGACATTGCAATCTGGTTGGTTAGAAGAAAGGATCGCTGAAGTGCTGCGGGATTATTTTGTTTGGTAGTTTTGTAGTTCTCTTTTCAGGGCTAGAACAAATTATGTAATGATGTTACGAATGACTGGGTGGTTGTATATTTGAATTTATTGTTTTAACAGCAAGAATTATACACATATGTATTATACGGGGGAAAAGTAAGAGTATATAGACTTTGTGAGTTAGTAAATGTAAATTCAATTTCTTTCTGATTGTTTGCATTTTGTACTAGTGAGACCGATCAGATTTTGGATGGAAGAACGATTTTTTTTTTTTTGGGTTTGAAATAGCTATACATCACGCTTTATAACCGTGATCTAAGTTTTTTTAGCTCAGATTTTTTTACTTTTAATCACGGCTGAAAACTGTGATTGTAAGGACACATATCATCACGCTTTTAAAGAAAAACCGAGATCTAAGATCAGGAAATGTCACGCACAATGGTTTTCCATCTCAGTTTTTACCCTTTTTAATCACGCTTTTTGGGCGTGATTGTTTTGGATTTTAGATCGCGCTTTATAAGCGTGATTTAAAGTAAGGACTTACAATCACACCCGGAAAGATCACGCTTTTGGAAGCGTGATTGTATGCCTTCAGTCACGCTTAATAAGCGTGATCTTTATGTGATTTTGTAGTAGTCCTCTATACCTCTAATGGGCTCACAAGGTCCTAAATTAACAAGAAAACAACTTTCAAAAACCCCAACCTCAAACAGCTTGAGCGCTCAATGCCTTTACTATGAGCGCTCAAACGGTTTGAGCATCTTTTCATGTTTTGAGGTTTCTGATCATACCTTATGTTGGTAACATAATTGTTATGGCTTTTTGGTGGTTTAACAACTCTCAAGTCAGTTTATTTTGTCTTTGATCATTGATCAATGAACCCAAAAGCCATAAAGGTGGTGTTTCATCAGCATCAAGTCATGGATGATCCTATTTCATGAAATAAACAGTATGTTTCACTCCTTTTAACCATGATCAGAAAGTTTTAAGTTACATTAACATCAAAGAATGGTCAGAAATCAAAGTAACTATCAGCCCCTGGATGAAGGTTGAGCGCTCAAAGCAAAGGCTATGAACATTCAAGCCTTGCTCAGTTTTAGCATTCCAATCTTGTTTATTTTAGTTCTGCCTTCTGTTTTCAGTTAAAGAGAAGGGTGTGTGTTGATGTTTGGCTAAGCCAACCTAATCTCGATGAGTGTGTGTGCTGATGTTTGGCTAAGCCAACCTAATCTCGATGAGTGCGTGTGTTGATGTTTGGCTAGGCCAACCTGATCTCAGCGTGTGTGTGTGTTGATATTTGGCTAGGCCAACCTGATCTTCTCTCTCTCTCACTCTAATCATGCTTATGTGAGGTCCAATACTTACTCTCCACTCATGTGGACACCTCAAGTTTATTTTATTCATGTTGTTGAAATTTCAATACATTACACATCATCACATGTCATGTTGAACTAGTTTATGGTCCAGATGGGGGCAGAATGCTACAAAAATACTCAAGTCCAGAAGATGGCTTGAGCTCTCAATGTACACCTTTGAGTGCTCAAGCACTTCCCTGGTTCAATCAAGACTTCTTCTCATTTCAACTTGTTCTTTGCACTTTGAGTATTTTGCAAAGTTTTAAACCTTTGAGTCTTCATTCCTTCTATACTGTTTGCCTCATTTTGGTCCACGGACAAATCTTAAACCTGTGATTATGTCATTTTGTCTATTGAGTTAAATGTTATTTGATAGGCGCGTGATGTCGTAGATATTAGCGCCTAAGTAGGGCGAGTTAGCACGTTAGAGGCGCGGTTTTATCTCATTTTCCACTTGATGCGGTGTATTTTTGGTTTCTCGTGTGTTTGATTGTTTTGAAGGGAAACAAACCGGAAAAGTACGCGAGAAGTGGACACGGCGGTTAGGAACGTGAGGAACCAGCGGGGCCCAAGTGGGGACGGCCAGATCAGCTTGGAAGGAACTATAAAGGAGCCGGTATCAATATAGGACTTCTCTTGTATCGATACCGATTGTATCACTTGAGGACAGAAGGCATGGGTATCGATACAGGACTTCTCCTGTATCGATACCGAAGGTCACATGGCTTTTTGTTGACTTCATCACCGGCTTTGACTTTATTAGGGTTATATATATACTTTGTTTTGCGACTAAAAAGGGGTTCCAATTTAATTTTACCTAATTTTTCAGTTTACAAGTTTTCGGCTCCGGATCTGAAGTTTTCGGTTCATTGTTACGCTTTCAATTGTGTTCGAGGATTTGTTTCACAGATTATTCGTCGGGAATAATTTTGATATTGCAATTACGGTATTTATTCTTATTGATTTTATATTTCATTCATTGAAAGCATGGTTAGTTTTAGTTTGAATTTATTCTCTTCAATATTCACAAGCATGAGTGAGTAGTCGTATAGGGTGCGGCCACGGGATGAAGGTGTCCCGTGGCTAGGCTAATCGGCTGCGTTCCACCTCGGTCTTAGAATCTTTCAAATTAATGCGCAGTTTTTCAATATGAAATCTTTTCTAACAAACAAACCCGGGCATTGCCAAATCCAAATGCGCGCAGTGGTTGGTGACTCGTGGTGCGCATTTGTTGGGAATTCTTTTCATATTTTTAAACCTATTAATTCGATAATTGTGGGCCGAGTGGATGTGGATTAGGCTAGTTGCGGACACTAAAGTGCCCACGGTTGTGCTCTTCTGTTTAAATTAAGAGTTAAATAATTTAACTAGTTCAATTTAGTTATTTAAATCAATCATCTGAACAAGAGGTGGCTACTTGAGAGCCATTTGCAAACATAGAGTCTAGCATTGTTTGGGTTAACACGGTAGACCGTCTCTGTGGTTCGACTCCGGTACTTCCGGATTTATTGTGCTGCACCGGTCGATAGTCCTACGCTTGGGACGAAATACTAATTAATTATTAATCACCCGAACGGTCAAGCATTATTTTTGAGTAAACAATGGTGATTAAAACATGTTTTCCATCAAACTAGAATCATTAGGAACAACATAAGCATGTTTGGATTGAGGAGGGGTCGAGTGTTCAAACCCTCTCTTTGAGCACTTAAGTCCCTGACAGGGAATCATATTGGTTTAGTCCTGTGGTGGTTTGTGTTATCATTTCTGATTACTTTGTTGTGATTTTGTATATTCTAACATTGTTACTTGCTATTTGATTTTCTTGTTTGTTCGTACTTGCATATCATCACCATTCATGTAGATTCACGGAGCACAAGCATACACTGTAGCTTATTGTTATGTTTATCATCATTACATGGTTCCCATCCCCCATTTCCCGTATTTGTTCAAAGTAGAATTATTAGCATTTCCCATGATCCCACAAAAGTCAAGTAAAGACCGGTCTTCGAATCGGGCGAGAGGGGGTGCCGTAAAACCCTTCCGCTCACGTAACTGAGCTCCCGAACCTACGATAGTATGGTGATGACGGGCCAATAATCCTTATCCACTGAATGAGGCACGAGTCAATAGAGGTCGGTTCCTCGGGAACAATCCGCTAAAACCCGGGTGGCAACTCCGAATCGATTCGAGGAATCCCTCTGAAGGTGCGTCCACACTCATAGATTGTAGTACTACTTCTGTGGAAAGTTCAATCAAGTAGTGCTGGGAGATAGACGTCCATGCAAACTGTAAGCACCATAGTCGGGGTTAATCCGTCTTAAGTATAGAGTGTTATACACTCGCCTTGATCATTATTTCATTTCATTGATTTTCAGGTTTTGCATTCCGATTTTATTGCATTCATATTTTCAGTTTTATCACAAAAAGTAAACATATTTTCCAATATCGAATTCAACCCTGGTGAGGTGTAAGGAAAGGTTAATGGTTAGGCCCTCTGCGTCCTACCTATCGGATTAATTTTTGGCTAGGTGTAAAGGGAGACCTTCGCGTCCTATCTCACCAAAATTAGCCCTGGTGAGATGTAAGGGGAGGTTTGTGGCCTTTTCTATTATTATCTTCTCATCTTTCAGTTACATAAATCATGTGGGATAGAAATCCTATAAGATTGATCAAGGAAACTATTTTTGATAATACTGTCAAGTATGGTGATTCTACCACCAATCATGCCAGCAGATCCAGACCCCCTTTCAACCACAAATCAAGAAGCAAACTATCACTTTGTTCGTGGACAACATTCTTGAGGAGGCTAACCTTTCGTGGTTCTCGTCAACTTTCAGCAAATATGGAGTGGTCATTGAATCTCATATACCCAGCAAAAGAACTATCAAAGGATCCAGGTTTGCATTCGTCAAATATAACTGCTCTGTCTCAGCTGATATAGCCATTCTCAAAGCTAATGGTATGCAAGCTGGTTCTAGAAAGTTGGTAGTAAAAAAGGCAGCCTTCTCACCAAACCAAACCAAAGGAAATCCCAAGTTTAAGCAAAGACCTTTTCCAATCTCTGGGAAAAATTGTTCTGGCAAATCCACCATGATTTTCTCTGGTGAATGTTTTCCCTCGTCTAAATCTTCTCCTCAAATTGGTGAATATAGCAAATCAGCTGTAACAATCAAAATCCAACCCTCTAGAACTAGTTGGTTACATAGAAGCGCAGTGGCCACTATAGTCAGAAAATCAGAGATGGAGGATCTTAAGAACAACATCAATAAAGAAAATATCCAATTCGGTGATATTAGATCAATGGGAGGCAGAAATGTTTTAATTACATTTCCATCTCTTGAAACAAGACACTCAATTATTAAATCTGACTTATGGGCAATTTGGTTCTCTTCTATTACTCCTTGGAATGGTGAAGCTGTTGGAGGTGAGAGATATACTTGGTTGTCTTGTTTCGGTATTCCACTAAATGCCTAGGACATTACAACATTCAAAAAGATTGTCGAAAATTGGGGTACTTCCATGTTAGTTGATGAATCTACTCTAAAAAATCTTTCTTTTGACACAGCTAGAATTCTGGTGTCCACCACTTGTCCAAGCAAAATTTTTCATCAAATTCAAATTGAGATTAATAATCAGATTTATTTGGTCAACATTTTTTAGGAAGATCATCCCTGCTCTTCTCATTTTATTCTTCCTAAGGACTGGATTGATGGCTCATTTGCCAACAAAGATCAAACAACCGACATTAATGTATCTAATGAGCAGAAGTTAATATTGGACAATTTTTTCATACTACATGGGGACTGCAAGGAAAAGATTAATCACTCCTCTCAACCTCCCAAGTCGGCCTCTGTAGAAAATATGATGATTCCCAATGACAATCAAATTCAAATTCAAAATCCAAAGCACTTTTCATCTGCCTCTATTGTCCAAGATACTTTTGACTCTTTGGGCCAAAATCATTTTCAGAACAGAAGAGCCCTTTCTCAAGCCCATTCTAGCCCACTGAATCCTAGACCTATTAGGTCTATTCTAAGGCCAGCACCTCATACTTCTTTGATATCTAAACCCTTTGGGCCTATTTTTCAGCCAGCTCTCCCTGAGATTAATTCTGAATTCTCAGAAACTTCTTAAACCCATAGTGTTGGAATTAATCTCCCTTCATTTAACGGCAAAATCTCTTCTTAACAACCTCTTAATCTATCTCAGTTTAATGGAATTAGTCTTTTGGTGGACTTAAACCCAAGAGATAAGAGGAGGAAAACCAGAGGTTTCATTTCTGATGTCATTCAGTCTCTGGAACAAGAAAATGATAATCACAACTCCTTGATCTCTCCTGCTCCTGCAACGCAAAACAGATTCAGGATTCTTCAAAACTCTGAGCATAATGAAGAACATCAAGACATTATGAAAGAATTTGAAGCAACTCTTAAGACAGGTAAACAATTGCAGGTAAATATTCTTTTAAGTGATGAAATTATCCTCAAGCAAATGATTGAAGCTGAATTTCCCCATTGTTCTCAAGTTGTTGAGAAATGGAAAGAGATCTTCTAATCCTCTCTTTCTCCTACCTGCTATTTTCTCTCTTCCTCTTCTTTTATAATCTCTGACATCATGAGAATTCTATCGTGGAACATTAGAGGCCTTGGCAGCAAGGTCAAGAAAAGATTTCTTTTCAAAATAATTAAGGAAAGAAAGCCAGATTTCAATTTTATTCAGGAAACAAAATTGGAAACTGTAGAACCTTCAGACTTTCATAGATTCTGGGGTAACCTTGATGTTGATGGTGTTTTCTCCAAACCAGAAGGGGCATCAGGTGGACTCATTTCTATGTGGAACAAAGAAGTTTTCAGTGTTGAACAATCCATCATGCACATGCATTTCGAACAAAGAAGTTTTCAGTGTTGAACAATCCATCATGCACAGACATTTCATTCTTACTAAAGGCTTCCTTTTCAATAACTTTCATTGTGCACTAATGAACATATATGCCCCTAATGACATTTCAAGTCACAAAAGATTATGGGAGGAACTTTTACTCCTCAAACAATGTTGTTCCCATCCCCAGTGCCTTGGAGGGGACTTGAACGAGATTAAGTCCATTTCTGAAATAACTGGTTGCTTGAGAATGGATAGAGGTATACGAGATCTGATAGAATTCATTAATGCCATGGAAGTGCATGATTTGCCAATGTTAGGGAGAAAGTACACTTGGACTAACTTTCAAGACTCTAATATTCACAGCAGATTGGACAAGTTCCTCCTAGATCAAGCATGGCTAGATAGATTTAATCCTTCTCAATGGGGTCTACATAGACCAATTTCAAATCATAGGCCAAGCACGAGACCAAAATTTTGTAGCATTTCCTGATTTGACCTTTATTTTGAATCCATGAGAGATAATCTGGCCAATGATAATTTCAGGATTACTCTATCGAGGACTTCTTGGATAACCTTGATGCCATTAGATGCATCAAAATCTAGCTCTGCTATTTCTGAATATTCCTCATCAAACTGAATTTCTCTCTTATTTGGATGCCTTCACGATGAGTTTGGAGCATTTGTTGGAATTTACCCCTAGATCTCTTACTTTCCCATATAGTTCTTTATCCGTTGTAATTTATTTATTATTTATTATTATTATTATTATTATTTTTTTTTTTTTTTTGCCTTTTTTTCTCTCCCTTTTGGTTTATCAAACTTTGGTCGATTCCCTCTCCCTCTCTTCTTCTTCGATGTACCCTTATCGAGCTTTTATAAAATTCTTCTTTTGTTGATAAAAAAATAAAATAAAAACCGGGTAAAATTCTTCAACCATGTTTTATTTGGATTTGTCAAAATAAAGAATCAATCTTGATTATTGGAATATACTTACATCATATAATGTTTAACATTCAGTATTGTGATCAAACAGTGATAAACTTAGTAACTTTAAAATCATTATGAACAAAGTTTTCAATTGGAATTTCACTCTCTTTTTTTTTTTTTGCCAAAAATTTGAATTTCACTTTGAAGATAGAGAATGATAGTTTCATCCTTGAAAATAAAGAATTAGGGTGGAGAACTGAAGATGCTCTGATCAAAGTGGCCCGTTCTTTACTAGAAAAGGGTGTTTCCTGCGTCGCCGAGGATGGGCCAAGAGGGGAGACAGTGGTGGGCCAAGCCACGTGAGTTTCAAAAAAAATCAATTATTACATGTAAAAATAGATTTTTATCCCCAAACTATATGGACTCCATTACTAGAGATGGCCTTATCTGTTCCAGTTGTAGATCACGTGTAGCACCAAGTGTACCACGAAATAGGTTGAAAATAATCAAATATGGACCGAAACTTACTGTATTGATTTTGAAAATGTTGTGCTTAACAGGTAGTATTAAAATATTCAGCCACCCACAACCAATAAAGTAGGCGTATTATAGCAGATGTGGTCATGTGCAATAAAGTAGGCGTCCCACTAGCTAAATTAGGCTGACCTTCTTTGACCAATATTGTGCCTAACAAGGCATGTTCTTGGGGACCCACCATCCAGTAGATGGAAATTGAAAATTGGCTGGCACCTTTTGTGCGTACAGAGGCAAATGAGTGGCCCGAGAAGCATGTGGGTACAGCTGCCCGAGAACGTGCGTGAACTTCACCCAGCTGCTGCGTGGGACCCAGTAGTCATCTACTTCGCAATGAACCCAGTTGAACACAAAAAATTCCCAGAATTTCCGTGAACTTCACCCAACCTCTGTGTGGTACAGTGGTTGTCTTTTACTGTAATTGAAATTTCATAATCAGAAATTCAAAAAAATTATCTGCAACCCCAAACAATCCATCAAACAGCTCCAAGATAGACACATAGTAGACCGACGAGGTCCTTCTTCCTGTTAACTCACCATAGCTGAACCAGAACCCATATGGTATTACCCCCTCCGTCGTGTCACCAACTACACTTAACGAAAGAGAACTAGAACGCAGAGGGATAGCCAACACGGAAGGAGACACTCAGATCCAAAATGTACCTGGATGGGACTCGCCCGGAAGCTCCAATAGATTGAAAGGTGTGTTTGCTTGAATCTTCAATAGGTCTCTTTGCAGAGGCTGCCCAAGCAGCTGTGTAGACACCCATCAAAATGATGGGTTTTCCATGCTCCTCCATGGATGTTTACCTCCCAAGACAAGCTTGAGAACTCACGACCTTCCGGTCTGTAGGATGAATGAGGAAAAGAACCCCTTTGAGGACAAACCCCATCTGTTGGAGACCCGAATGAACGAACTCAGATCCGTTGTTGTTGCTGTTTCATGCCAAATACTTGGTTGAAACATGAGGGAAAGAGTGATATGCCTTTCAATCTGGATGATTGAGGGGCTGTTATAAAAATTTGGATAGAAATTTGAAGGGGGAGTGCATTCTCTCTCCAGTGTAGAGAGAGAAGCTCTCAACCCCAACACTCCTGTCTGCACCACCAATTGACTGAATTGTTAATTCTATTGGGTAGTTCGGTCTTGGTTACCGCTCTTTGTTTGGCGTTTATGTTCATTTACAATAAGAAACAAGCGATATTTCCACCAACTGAAGTTATTGTGGACACCAATTTGCGTTGCTTTAGATACAAAGAGCTTGTGGAAGCTACCAGGGGATTCAAGGAGGAATTAGGAAGGGGAGCATTTGGGGTTGTCTATAAAGGGGAAATGAAAACAACTTGCAGAAATCTTGTTGCTGTCAAGAAGTTGGACAGAATGGTTCAAGAGGGCGAGAAAGAATTCAAAGCTGAAGTGAATGTGATAGGCCAAACTCATCACAAGAATCTAGTTCGACTGCTTGGATATTGCAACGACGGACCACACCGACTTCTGGTGTATGAGTACCTGAGAAATGGCACTTTAGCAAGCTTCCTCTTTGGAGAAACAAAACCTAGTTGGAACCATAGAGCTGAAATAACGATTGGAATTGCAAGAGGACTCCGCTACTTGCATGAGGAATGCAGTACACAGATCATCCACTGTGATATCAAGCCTCAGAATATACTTCTTGACGATTACTACAATGCTAGGATTTCTGATTTTGGTTTGGCGAAGCTTCTGATGATGGGTCAGAGCCATACACACACTGCTATTAGGGGAACAAAAGGTTATGTTGCACCTGAATGGTTCAGAAACATGCCTATCACCGTGAAAGTCGATGTCTACAGCTTTGGTGTCCTGCTTTTAGAAATCATATGTTGCCGAAAAAGTGTTGACTCGGAGTTGAGTGGAAAAGATGCAATTCTAACTGATTGGGCTCATGACTGCTATGTGGAAGGTACATTACTCTCTCTAGTCAGAGATGACATGGAGCCTTGAATGACAGAAAGAAGTTGGATAGGTTTGTTATGGTTGCAATTTGGTGCACCCAAGAAGACCCGTCGTTAAGGCCCACAATGAGAAAGGCTATACAGATGCTGGAAGAAGTTACTGTCCCTCCATGTCCCTCTCCATTCACTCGTTCGGCCTGAATTCTCCTTCTGTTGCATAAAAATGAAGATTATGGTCCTTTAAATCTTATAGCTTATGTTTCTTGTTTCTTGTAGGAATCACTGAAAGATTGTCATGCTTGGTACTACACTTGTGTGTTGTGTTAGTGCAATTCCTTGAGTAATTAAATTTTAGCGATGTGTTCTAGTCTTTAGGTAATTTGTAAATTGATTACTAGTCTTTAGGGGGGTGTTCCTTGCCTTTTTTCTCTCCCGTTTGGTTTATCAACCCATGGTCGATTCCCTCGCCCTCTCTTCTTCCTCGATGTACCCTTATCGAGCTTTTATAAAATTCTTCTTTTGTTGATAAAAATAAAAATAAAATAAAATAAACAAGCAAAATTCTTCAACCATGTTTTATTTGGATTTGCCAAAATAAAGAATCAATCTTGATTATTGGAATATACTTACATCATATAATGTTCAACATTCAGTATTATGATCAAACAGTGATAAACTGAGTAACTTAAAATCATTATGAACAAAGTTTTCAATTGGAATTTCACTTCTTCTTTTTTTGCCAAAAATTTGAATTTCACTTTGAAGATAAAGAATGATATTTTCATCCTTAAAAATAAAGAATTAGGGCGGAAAACTGAAGATGCTCTGATCAAAGTGGCCTGTTCTTTACTAAGAAGGGTGTTTCCTGCTGTGTATTAGGTGCAAGAACACCATGCCATGCACTCCATTCGGCCGGCCATTACAAAAATACGCGACTCAGATTTAAAGAATGACATTTTCATCCTTCGAAATAAGAAAATAGGATGGAGTTCTGTATTCACCCTTTCTCATAATCTAAATAATGGAGCTGCTATAGAGAGACTGGTAGCCAATAGAAATGGAACCAAATTTTCACATCAGTCGTTCTCAATTGAATTGGATTCTTGTCAAGATAAACTTTTTCTTTTTCTTTTTCTTTTTCTTTTTCAGGATTCTTCTTGCAAGTGCTACTGATAAAGCAATAGCCATTTATATTTAAGGGTTAAAATGGACAGAGATTGGACTAAGGAGCAAAAGGATTGCAACACCTTTGAGACATGGTTATTAGTGGTGCAATGAGAGAGGCCGAGTAGGGCTCCGACTGATAGCAGACCCCGACATCGTCATTGCACCACCGACAACCATGTTCTGTTGCTGCTATTGTTCATTCTATTTGCTTTCGCACTGCAACAGCTGAATGGTTGCAATGCTCAAAGTGAGTCCCCAGGTGGTCAGAGCCGGCCCTGGGATAAGCCCAACAAGCTGGCGGACTAGCGGGCTTGGGCAACCCCAGCATGGGGCAGCCAAAAAATAAGTAAATTAATTAACAATCAATTACGTAATAAAAGTATACTCCCTTCGTCCCAATTTGTTTGTTCAATACAAAATTACGTGCAATTTTCAAACTAAAAAATAATATACTTACAAAAATAATTTTTTAGCCAATATGGATCTTGTTTAATAAATCTCATTGAGAACTTTAATACGGTGCAAAAAAAATTTAAAAATTATTTTGATAAATACTATATTTTTTAGTTTAAAAATTAGACGTAATTTTGTAGTGAGCAAACAAATTGGGACGAAGAGATTATAAGTTAGTGCGAAAAGAAACTAAAAGTGCCTTTGGCAAAGCGGAAAGGTCATGTCTATCCACAGAGTACGTTTAGGTCATGTCCCTCCTTTCATCTTTTTTGTCATCCCTTTCATCTTTTTTAAAGCCTCGTACTATTACTTCTTTTCATTTTATTCATGCGATTTCTCCCATTAAAAGTTAAAGAATTTATTTGGCAAAATAAATTTTATTGCAAACAAGTTCTTTATGTTTTGGTCAAACTATTTTACTTATATATTCATTTTTAATTACAAGAACAGATATAGACGTTAAAATGTCTTTATTGATAAATGTTATTTACTTAATTTTAATATTAGTATGCATTTTTGCTAGAAAGATTTGTATTTCTTTAATTTTTCGAGAGTTAGTTTCATTAAATTTCAAGTTCAAATTTCCTTCAGTTGTGTTTCTCAATTGTGTGATTATAAGGTCTTATTAGTAAGATGGTGTTTTTCTGTGGTTTCGTATATAATTTAGTTGAATGTACCGGTTGCAGATGCTTCAGCAGGAAGAGTTTTTCTTAGTTGAAGTAGGTAAAAAATTACCTCCGAACTACCATATCACACAAGAGTGCATTGGCTATGATCTCAATTGAAAACGAGTACATGGATAAGTTAAAGTACGATGATTTAATTGAAGAATTCGCTTCAAGAAATGCAAGGAAATTCTTTGAATCGAACGTCATAATCATAAAGCAATATAATGGGAGTTACATTGAAAAAACCCTAACCGATATCGGTTTTTACAAGTACCAATATAAAAGCATTTTAATATAAAAGCATTTTAAGAAAAATCCGCAATTCGAATTATCTTTGCGGGATCCAAAATGAACTCCACAAAATATCATTAAATCATTGCCACCGTAAGGCTGTTGTTTTCTTTGTTACCCCATTACTGTGTACCAAACAAGGAAGATGAGAGCACAAAGAGGGGCTTCCTCCTTGTGGCAAAATGTGGTTTTTATGGTCTTTTCGAGCATATCCAGTGATTTTTTTTTCTTCAAAATGAAGACTAGAGGTGATGTATCAAGGGGAGATTTTGTAATTTATACTCATTTTCCTCATAAAGTTGTACCTTTTTGGAGAGACTCATCCTCCTTTTTGTCAAATCTATTTTTCAAATCTACTTTTGGTTCTTCAAATTGAAGAACCAAAAGTAGATTTGAATGACCAATTCTCCAAAAAAGAGGATGAGTCCCTCCAAAAGTTATAATTTTTTGAGCAAAAGAGGACATAAATTACAAAATCTTCCCTTTATGTATCACTTCGGTTCTTCCTTTTGAAGAAAAAACAATGTATCGGAGATGCTTTTATTGGGTCAACAGGGGCTGCTTATTGTGAAACTAGTTTTGGCCCACGTGCTTCGCACGTAGCCATGTGCTCATTGACGTTATTTTTGCTATTTAGTGATAAAAGAATACATTATCAAAGACTTGCATGGTTATTGATATCAAACGTAACCGTGTGCTCATTGACGTTCTCAATATTTTTGCTATTTAGTGATAAAAGAATACACTATTGAAGACTTGCATGGGTATTGATACCAAATCCGCATTTCACATGCAATTTCCTAACTGATGATCCAAACAAACAAGCATCACTGTCTTTCTATTTCTTGAAAATTATTCCTGAACAGCGAACCACCAACAAGTGAACACCAATATTGAACAAGTGATTTGCATGGAAACATCAATGTCAGTCTGGCAGTCCCCAAGTAGAGGGACAATCCGAATAAAGAAACTGCATCTCATTTCCATAGTGCACCGTCTGAGGCTAAACATGAGGGTCTATGATAAGTGATTTTCCAAACTCTCCAAATAATTTCATTTGGGCTATGTTTAAACATGAGTGTACACAATTGAGTGGCTACATGATGCTGGGTGATCTTTACAAGATCAAGAGCTTCATCAAGGAATTTTGCATATTCACTAATAATAGTATAATACGAGCTTTGAAGTGCTTCGCAAGTAATCCCTTAGCCGACCTGACCATATTTGTTGTACCCTGATTTTATCTGAACGTTGACAAATGCAATTAATACACTACCTGATAATACCTGAACAAGGAATGTGGAAGGCTTCGTCCCTAGGCCTAGACTTTTCCATCTACAAATTTTTCTAGAAATTACTATCATGCGACATGCTTTGGGATCCGGGGTGGGTGTCATGCGATAGGTGTTATACGCCGTATTGTGCTGCAAAATTACGTCATTTTGCTTGATTTTTGTGCACACTGCCAAAGCTTCCTAGGGCCTTGTTTTGAGGAAGAAAAAGCCATTATAAAGTACTTAAACCCAAAGTGCCTAAACCCTGAACCTGAAATACTTAAACCTAAAGTGCCTAAAATCTAAGTGCCTAAACCCACTCTACCCTATCCCAAAAAGCCTAAATCCCTTAAAATTTAATCCCAATATTAACCCCACACTTAACTCTCCAAATGGGGCCCTTGGATATACTAAGAAAATAAGCAAAACGACGTAGTTTTGCTACACAACACGGCACACAACACCTACCGAAAGTACCTCCCCGGATTCCATGCTTTGCATGAGCTGTGTGCTTAGTGTTAGTGTTGTGCTCAATATTATTGCCGGTATTTGAATTAATAAGGTTTAGAGAATACATACATTACAAAACATAGTTTTAGACCACGTGCAACCCGTGTTCAAACTTCAGAGTAATAGAGTTTTGGTTAGAAAAAGTAAGACACTTTCCTAATGCATATTAGATGCATGTCATAGACTACTACGTAAACACATACGATATCAATTCTAACCAATGGCAAGAGCAACACAAAGAGTAACATGAAATATAAGAATATACGTAGTGCATGCAACAAAAGAAATAACTTGTAATGCTGGTGGCAATAAATAAAATTCATCCTTGGCGTTGCTTAACGGCGAGGTGTTTGCTCCGGTGTCTTGTTCGGCGGCGGTGGGGTCGGTGTCTCCTGGGTTAGGGTTTGGTTTGGGTGGGCCAGCCCTTGGTTGGGCTGGACTTGTGGTGTAGGTTTTATTGTAATATTTGGGTTGCAGATTTGGGCTTCCTTTTGCGTTTATTGTTTGTATCTGCTTTGACCCTAGGGTGAGCTGGGCTTCGGCCTTTGTGGTGTTTTTTCCAACTTTTGGTTGGATTCCCCTTCCCTTCCCCCCGTTTTAATAAATTTATTGCCGATCAAAAAATAAATAAAATTCATCCTAAAGTAGAAAATTCTAAATTTCATGGAAGAACTAACCAATATTATTTGGAGTCGTATGGTGAGGAGTAGCCATTGCATGAAAAGAGCAAGGAATTAGTAAAACAAGGAAATTGAAAGTGTAGTGCTAATGACAAAACTATTTTTTGTTGTGCCAACATTCAAATGTATGAAATGTTTGTACTCATGTGAAAAGTACAAGCACTTTATGCATTGGAGTTTTAGTACAATAAGAAACAATTATGACATTATCACTACGCAGAAACATCTAATCATAACACAAGTCAAGATATTTTTAAAATTATAAAACCCAAACAAAATCAACTAAGCGGGAAAAAATTACACCCAAATAGAGGGGGTCAGAAAAAATTAAAAGATGCTCATTGAAGATTATGAGAAGGAACAGAACACAGGAAAAAACACCACATAAAATAGAACTGGAACTTTGCTAAAATGACGCAAAACTAAGATTTCAAAAAAACAAAGTACCTTATGAGTTTTTTTTTTGTTATTTATTTTTTATCTTACATTATAGAGTGAATTAAAGCAAAATAAAACTCCTCTGTTGTTTACAATCTATAGAGGAGATCAATAACATCTTCAATATTGGACGAATAAGACAAAAGTGATTAAAGCAGAACATCAATCCAGACTTTCCGCAGGAAAAAATCAAGAAAGAACAAAATAAAGCAATAAAATAGAAGAAATCTCGCCTTTTGTCACTTTCGTTGGAGAGTGGGATTCTGTGAGAGGCTAAGAAGAGGAAGGACCTACAATAAAAACACATAATAACCCATGAAAAAACATACAAAACGACGAAATTTTTAAAATGAACAGTGTTTTTGGATATCGTACCTCTACTTCTTGCATGCAGTCTCGTGTACTTGCTGAAAACTCTTTTCGGTTCGGATCTTTCTCTATCTTCCCGTCCTTTTATTGGGTGCAAATCTTCCTGCATCTTCGGACAGAAGGAAGAGATCATATTCTCTAATATATACAATGATCAATAGAAATAAAAGACCAATCAAAAACCCGATACCGAGCCGTCAAGAAAATACAAAATTACTTGAGAAAAAAGAAACAGGAGTATCTAAAGTTCTCTCGATGGTGATCACGGGAATAAGACGATAGAACGAAAGAGCATTGAATGGAAGACCAAAACAGCGAGCAAGAAGATTGAAGGGCGTGGGAGAATTGTAAATGGTTTTCAACTCTTTATAGACAATGGGTTTTGGGCTAAGAAAAGACAACCAATTAGTAAGAAACAGATACTGAAAGTCCACCTCTACAAGGAAGAAATGCTTGAATTGTTCATTGTAGAGACAATGGTGTGACGTGCGGTAGCCCACTTTGCTCTGTCAATACAGTACATCTTTTTTTGGCTCCACTTTGCTTCTTTTTTCTCTCCCTCTTCCTCTCTGACGTATTCTTGTGTCCCAAGACATCCAATAAAAATAGAGATCTTGTGTACTGTCATCCCCTAAATTAGGGAAAGAGGGAGACTTTTTTTCAATTGTTTAGCATAAAACAAGGAAAAAGCCGAAAACAAGATGTGTACAAAAGCTTTTCGAGTACCATTTGCTTTTGGCTGTACATACATCATGCCTGTGGACAAAGAGATGATCTACATATTTACTCGATTACATTTTGAAATACCCAAAATACCCCAACCATTTAAATCCTGCCACGCCAAAAGAAGGATATTTTGGTCCAAATTTGATAAAAAGTGGCAAGCGAAATCTCTTTTGCTAGCCCCCTAGACCATGACTTAAATGGCAGTAGAGTAGTACCAAAAATCCCATAAAATCCGGTTCAATCTAAGAAAGGACTGTCAACAGTACCAAGAAAGAAAGATTGTATGGCAATATTGCTAAGAAAATGACAAAACAAAAATTATTGATACAAATTTTGAAATACCCAAAATACCCCAACCATTTAAACTTGGTCATGCCAAATAGAGAAGGTTATTTTGGTCCGAAAATGGTCAAAAATAGCATGTCAACTTCTATTCTTATATAAGAAGGTTTAGAAAACGTGGTCTTTTATTGGGTTAGCAGGGGCTATTGGCTGTGGGAGACAGCAGAGTCCCACTGCCAAGCAAATGACAAGGGTTTTAAGAGAATGGAATTGATTTGACAAGTGGGGCCTTATTTCATACCTTCTACTAGTATCTTTTTTGTTTTGTTTTTGCAATTGGTGCGGTAAATGTTTTGTAGGTTCTGTAGGAGGATGGAGTCCTATTCTTTTTCATAAGGGACTATTTTTCTATTTGGATGGCAGGTTGATTCTTCCAAGTTCCCATATTTATTGCTTCTAATCCTCAAGAGAGCAAGAAATTCTGATCTCTTTGTCTTTCTCGTTTTCGCGTGTGCTTCAAAATGTTAATATTCATCTAATTTTTCAGATAATATTGGCATGTTTGTAGCTTATTTATGTACCATTGTCACATACCGTGATTCTGCTCCAAATTTTTGCTTTTGTTCCTTGTCAGTCTTGATTTAAAGGTTCCAATTTTGACATAATGCTATCAAACAGAGGCGGCTCTAAGAAGAGCCGAAGGTGGTCACTCGAACACCCTGAAAAAAATAATTTTTTTAGAAATACATGTAAAAATTTATTTCTTATTTATTTTTTGTCATTTTGAACACCCTAACCAAAATTTTTGAACACTCTACCCAAAATGTTTGAACACATTACCCAAAATTTTTGAACACCCAATCCTAATGACGGAATTCACCATGCATTATTTGATACTCCATTAGAGAATAGTATAAATTGGATATTTGAGAATTTGAGTTTTGTCTCAACACATTTAGCTCAAATAGATAAGAACACTTTTAACTATCTCTCTTTAATCTATTTATACTTATTCCAAGTGATTACTCATTACATTATAAAATATAGGTCAATAATTTAATATATGCGCTATCTTTTTTTGTGAAACACTTTAATATATATGCACAGAGGGTATATAGACACAATAGATTTGGATTATTACATAGGCCATTCATAGGTTTGATTCTTTTTTTGTTTTTGTTTGGTAGTTGGAATAATAATATCCAATGCAGGACTCATAAGTTGAATGGTTTGGATTAACCGTTGTAAGCCTAGAAAAGATCCACAAAGGCCCAAAATTGGATTGGACTGGATGGATCAGGACTAGAGAGTAGTCTTTCCCTGTCGAATGACAACATTTTCTCATACCTTTCCTTATGTGTGTGAAATACGGTTTAGAAAGATCAATCCCTAGTCTATTCTCTCTGTCAGTAAATGCAAGTGGAAGAGGGTGGGATGGAAATAGCCAAATAGGTCATGGCCCAACTCAAGTCTTCGTCTTTTCACACCAAAATTACTCAATTTAGATTCCTTCCCCTTTACACATGAGTGCAAGCGGCCTAGGGATGACAATTTCCCCAAACCCGATGGATACCCGCCCCATCCCCGGCTATTTGGAGGCGGATATTATTTGATTTTTCATCCAATATGAGCGGGTATGGTAGAACTTAGAGAATCTCCGATTGAAAATGGAGCGGGTATGATTTTGTTATATCCATCTCCAAATACCCATACCCGCCCAGTTTCAAATTGTATACATATTTTTATGACTATTGCATATATATATATATATATATATATATATATATATATATATATATATATATATATATATATATGCTGGCATATAAATGTATATGTATGTTTGTGTATATATATAAGTATGCATATTGGTATAATTTATGTATATTATTCCAAATTAAAAATACATATGGTTAAGTGTTAAAAAAAGTTTACTGATAGTAGTTTTTAAAATTTTATATAATCAAGGTAGACTATTATTTCTTCGTAACTTTCTATTCTATTTGTTTTAAATTATTGTTTTTGTTAGTATACGACACATAAATTAGATCTTATCATCTTCTTTTTTTGTTCAATTAGTTTGGATATGGATTTACCCGAATATACCCAAACCGTAATGGGAGGCAGGTATGGTGGATTGTACACGATCCCTTTTAGGTATGGAGGTGGGGATGAGAAAGAACATCCCAATTGGGGATCGGGGGTAGAATAGGGTCCTCCAATCCATATCCTACCCGTTGCCATCCCTATGCACGCCCGGATAGTTGGACCACCTAGTTATATAAAAAATGATTTTTAAAGGACCGTAGCAGAATTTCTGAACACCCTCAATAGAATTCATAGAGTTGCCACTGGTGCAAAAGACTCGTGGATCAAAAAAAAAAATTAGTACAAAGGACACCTTTCGAGGTAACATCTTGAGCAATCAACCTTGACTTCCAAAGAAAAAAAGGTCAGGACCACAATACAGGACCCCAAAAGCCAAGTCTATGGTCTCTGTTTTCAAGTTTAAACTTCTCTTCTCCTCCATCCACGTCATATTTAGTATCCACAAGTACTTGAAAGGTATAGATATATGTAAAACAAACTTCCTACTGTAAATTCAAATCTAGCACTAATACAAGTTGAAAAATTATGTTCTTCCCAACTGCCGTGTAGTATGGGTTTGTGGCAACAAGGTTTTGATTTAATATTAAAAAAAATGTGTTGGACGAACGAACATCATTTTTGCCATGCTTTTTAAATTTCTTGCACGAAGGCATTAAATGTGTTATGCTCTCATAGCTATCGTGTCTGACCACACAGTTTTTGCAATAATAATATCCAATGCAGGACTCATAAATTGAATGGTTTGGATTAACCGTTGTAAGCCTACAAAAAATCCACGAAGGCCCAAAATTGGATGGGACTAGATGGATCAGGACTAAAGAGTAGCCTTTCCCTCTCGAATGACACCATTTTCTCATACCTTTCCTTATGTGTGTGAAATACGGTTTAGAAAGGACAATCCCTAGTCTATTCTCTTTCTATCAGTACATGCAAGTGGAAGAGGGTGGGATGGAAATAGCCAAACAGGTCATGGCCCAACTCAAGTCTTCGTCTTTTCACAACAAAATTGCTCAATTTAGATTCCTTCCCTTTTACACATGAATGCGCGCAAGATAGTCCAGACCACCCAGTTATATAAAAAATGATTTCTAGATGACCGTAGTTGAATTTCTGAACACTCTCAAGACAATTCCTGGAGCCACCACTACTATCAAAGACTCTTACTATAGCTTACAGTGGCAAATCTAGGAATTTTGAACAGTGTGTTCAAAAATTATTTTAACTGCACTACCACTATTAACTAGCCATATATACACAATTTTTTTTATATATTAGTTGAATAATGAGACCAATAATATGTAAGATATACGTCACAATTGCATGTTCTCGGCAAATTTTATCTTTTCGACCAAGAAAAATTAATCCGACACTAAATACATTAGTAGTCTTTATGATAAGAAAATTGTCTAGTGAATAGGTTGACACAGATTTTTTTTTTACTTAAACACTATTATTTGTTTGAAGATATAGAGTTACTTTGTTCTGACGTAATATATTAAATATTTAATTGTGAATTTCTTTGACTAATGTATATTCACAGTATAGGAATAAATGTTCAAACAAACTCGAGATAAAATTCTTACATGTAAAAGAGTTTGAGTTGTTCAATTGACCATCTATAGAGCCTTTTATTATCTTTTAATTGGGTTCTTTACATTAGATTGGTTTATGGGCTGATTTTTATGGCCTAATTGTTCAATTTTTGGAGGGCTAGGTGTTCAAATAATTACACATAGGGTGTTCAATTATTTTTGCTTGGGTGTTCAAAAAGGAGAAAAATTAAATAAAACTACAAAATTACACATATTCGAAACAATTTTTTTTCCCTGGGGGTTCACTTGAACACCCTAGGAGCAATGTAGAGCCGCCTATGATTGCTGAGAGGGAAATTTCATTAAACTACAGAGATGTAGTAACGAAAAAGTATGTAATAGACGGAGGGTTAAATTTTGTGTGTACATTTTGGGTGTACGACGTCTTCGACCTACCTCCGTAAAAAAAACCCAAATACATGCAGTAGACCCCAAGTGATGGGATTCCGGGGTTCTTCTGTCCCTTGCCAGGGACACCAGGTGTTGTCCCCGGCGATTCCGGGGCGCTCCGGTCCCGTGTTGATGATCAGAATCGTTCACGTCGAAGAGCTCGCCGAATAGAACAAGTGTACCAAAAATTAGCTCAATCAAATATCATTTAGTACCTAATCGAAACATTTTTATCTTGAAGAGAATGCATCCAAAACACTAGATCATACCCACTCAAACCCATTATTGTTGAGTTATATTTGTACTGAACAGATACTAAATATTATCCAATTGAGCTAATTTTTGGTACACTTGTTCTACTCGGCGAGCTCTTTGTTGTGAACGTTTTCGATCATTGACACGGGACCGGAGCGCCCCGGAATCGCCGGAGACAGTATTCCGGAGACAGCAGGTGCTGTCCCTTGCCAGGGACAGCAGAGCCTTCTATTCCCAAGTTGATGGGGGCTTACACAAGTTTGGTTTGGTTTGATTTGGTTTGGTTTGCCATGTCCGCATGCCTATGGGTGGTTTGAGTAAATTGAAAAAATTGATTTTTTGGTTTTTATGATTTTGTCTTTATTCATTTTTTTTTTGCATTTGTTAGTTTTCAGTTAATTTTTTGTGATTTCTTGATTTGTCTCGACGAGAGGAATCTAAAAAGTATAAAATTATTAGCCAAACTTAAAGTTTTGTGAATAAAGACGAAAAATAAACCAAAAAATCAGTTTTTTGTCATGATTTTTCGTCTTCACTCACAAAACTTTAAGTTTAGTTAATAATTTTATACTTTTTAGATTCCTCTCGTCGAGATAAACCAAGAAACCATAAAAAATCGACTAAAAACTAACAAATGCAAAAAAAAATTTAAATAAAGACAAAATCCAAAAAACCTAAAAACTGTTATGAAACCAAGCAAATAATAAGAGCTGAAAAGTGAATAACCTGGACACAAATATGTAAAAGTTAGTCTTCTGGACTACTCAAATATTATTCAGAGTGGTATTTTTCTCTCTGTCTTTTCTTTCTCTCTTTACTTGTCGTTGTTTCCTTTCTACACGATTGAGTTATATAGCCAAAAGGCTACAACAGCAACCAATACATTTAAGACTCCTATCCTCTTATTCAATACCATTCCATTTCCCAAGGATATCTATATGGTCATCCATACATTTTATAACACTCCCCCTTGGATGACCAAATACTAAGAACATGTCTCATTAAAAACCTTACCAAGGAAAATCCACTGGGAAAAACCTTAGGTGAAGGAAAAAGAGTACATACTGAAAACTATCTATAGATTGCCTCATTAAAACCTTGCTAAGGAAAACCCAGTAGGACAAAACCTTAGACAAAGGAAAAAGAGTACAATCGTTTATCTTTTAGCATCAATTACTCCCCCTCAACTTTGCATGATACGTCTTTGAGTCGGCACATCCCAATACCGTTTACCAACTTCTTGAATGTTGCGGTTGGTAATGCCTTGGTGAATAAATCTGCCAGATTGTCGCTAGAACCTATCGGCTGAACATCAATATCACCACTTTTCTGGAGATCATGGGTGTAGAAGAATTTTGGTGAAATGTGTTTAGTTCTGTCTCCTTTTATATAACCAGCTTTAATCTGTGTGATACATGCGGTATTGTCTTCATGTAATATGGTCAGGCTATCTTTGATTGAGGATAATCCACACTTTTCCCGAATGTGTTGTATCATAGATCTCAATCAAATACATTCACGACTTGTTTCATGAATTGCAATAATTTCAGAATGATTAGAAGAAGTAGCAGTCAACGTCTGTTTCACAGAATGCCATGAAATAGCAGTACCACCACAAGTGAACATATCCGGTTTGTGACCGAGCTTTGTGTGGATCAGATAAATAACTAGCATTTGCGTATCCGATTAATTGTGACTCCAATCCATTTGAATAGAACAAACCCAAATCAACCGTTCCTCAGAGATATCGAAATATGTGTTTAATTCCTTTCCAATGCCGTTGAGTAGGAGCTAAACTATATCGAGACAATAAATTGACTGAAAATGCAAAATCTGGTCGTGTACATTTTGCTAGGTACATAAGTGCATCGATTGCACTCATATATAGTACTTCCGGACCAAGAATTTTCTCTCCTTCTTCTTGGGGACGAAATGGATCTTTGTTCACATCAAGTGATCGAACAACCATAGGAGTACTCAATGGATGTGTTTTATCCATGTAAAATTGCTTAAGAACCTTTTTCATATATGTTGACTGGTGTACTAGAACCCCAGTTGGCAAATGCTCGATTTGCAGGCCGAGACAAAACTTTGTTTTGCCAAGATCTTTCATCTCAAACTCTTTCTTTAAATATTCGGCGGTTTTTATGAGCTCTTCCGGAGTTCCCACGAGATTTAAATCATCGACATAAACCGCAATAATTGCAAAACCAGAGTTTGATTTCTTAGTAAAAATACATGGACAAATGGGATCATTTTCATATCCTTCCTTTAACAAATAGTCGCTAAGGCGTTTGTACCACATATGACCAGATTGTTTCAACCCATATAAAGATTTTTGTAGCTTAAGCGAATAAACACTTCGGGATTTTGAATTGCATGCTTCAGGCATAGTATATCCTTCAGGGACCTTCGTGTGTATGTCAGCATCTAGTGATCCATACAAGTATGCTATCACAACGTCCATCAGACGCATGTCCAGACATTCTGTAACTACCAAGCTAATAAAAAATCTGAATGTGATAGCATCCATTATGGGAGAGTATGTTTCCTCATAATCAATTCCAGGTCTTTGCGAGAAACCTTGTGCAACAAGTCGTGCTTTATATCGCACAACTTCATTGTTCTCATTGCACTTTCGCACAAACACCCATTTGTATCCCACCAGTTGTATTCCTCCAGGGGTTTGAACTACAGGTCCAAATACTTCTCTTTTTGCGAGAGAGTTCAATTCTACTTGAATTGCTCCTTTCCACATTGGCCAATCATTTCTGCGTCGACATTCTTTGACAATTTGTGGTTCACTTTCATGATCACTTCTAGTAATGTCAAGAGCAACCTTAAATGAAAATGCGTTGTTGACAACGGTTTTATTTCTGTCCAACATTTCTCCCGTACTCATATAATGTATTGAGATCTCATTATTCTCTGGTACATATTCCATTTCAGGAAATAACTCTTCGAGAGATTCAGAAGTAGGAGAAAATGTTAATAAATTCATTCTTTCATTTGCAGATTTAGCCTCTTCATAAGTTTTTACATTTATTGGCTTGATCCCCTCAGGAGTATCAGCTATTTCTGGGGCTTCAATTTGTTTGCCTTGGATTTTCCTCTTCGGGGGAAGTTTATCTTTGGCACCAATAGGTCTCCCACACTTCTGGCGTGCCTTAGATTCGTCAGCTGTTATACTGGTAATTTGTCCTATGGGAATTTCGATCCATTCTGGGATATTAACAGCTAGTATATGAGACTTGATTACTTTATTTGCATCTGTAAATGCATCCGGTAACTGATTTTTAATTTTTTGCAAATGAATGATCCTTTGAACTTCCAGTTCACATTAATTAGTACGAGGATCAAGATGAGATAATGCTAAAACATTCCAAGTAATTTCACGTCGAGCTTCTGGCTTCGACTTATCTCCCCCTAATGGTGGGAAAACTGATTCATCAAAATGACAATCTTCAAAACATGCCTTAAACACATCGCCTGTTAGGGGTTCGAGGTATCTAATAATGGATGGAGAATCAAAACCAATATAAATCCCAAGCCTACGTTGTGGACCCATTTTAGTACGTTGGGGTGGTGCAATAGGCACATACACAGCACAACCAAAAACTCTTAAGTGAGAGATATTCGGTTGTTGACCAAGAGCAAGCTGTGTGGGTGAATATTTATGATATGTAGTTGGCCTAACATGAATCAGAGATGCAACATGTAAAATAGCATGTCCCCAAGCAGAAACTGGCAATTTTGTTTTCATAAGCAATGGTCGAGCAATAAACTAAAGTCTTTTAATAAAAAGATTCAACCAAAACCATTCCCGGAAAGTATGAGTGTGTGCAACAGGATGCTCAACATCAATACCAATTGACATGCAGTAATCATTAAATGTCTGAGATGTGAACTCTCCAGTATTGTCAAGACGAATTGTTTTGATTTGATGGTCTGAGAACTGTGTTCTTAATCTAATGATCTGAGCAAGGAATCTAGCAAATGCAACATTTCGTGTAGACAGTAAACAAGTATGTGACCATCTAGTTGAGGCATCAACTAGAATCATGAAATATCAAAATGGTCCACATGGTGGGTGTATTGGCCCACAAATATCTCCTTGTATTCTTTGTAAAAATGATGGTGATTCAGCAATCATTTTGAAGATTGACGATCTAGTTATCAGTTTCCCTTGTGAACAGGCATTACATGGATAATTCTTGAGTAATAGAATCTTCTGGTTCTTTAACGAATGCCCTTGTGAATTTTCAACAATACGACGCAT
Source organism: Vaccinium macrocarpon (assembly GCA_022606695.1). Taxonomy (NCBI): domain Eukaryota; kingdom Viridiplantae; phylum Streptophyta; class Magnoliopsida; order Ericales; family Ericaceae; genus Vaccinium; species Vaccinium macrocarpon. The sequence continues at coordinate 22,495,403 of CM040179.1, forward strand.
CATTATTGAACCTGGATGCCCAAGGCGATCATGCCATAGCATGTTTTGGGTTGGAGCACTTCTGGTGCATCGCAGTATATGATTCAATTGTTCAAATCGTCGTATAATATAACCCAGAAGATAATGCAAAAAATCTTTCTAATACTAGCTTTCGGCCAGACATACTAGAAGTGATATACAAATATTCTTTTCTACCTTCGTTTGTGGTTTCAATATGATAATCATTACGACGTATATCCATAAAACTTAACAGATTTCTTTTGGATTTGGTAGAATACAAAGCATTGTCTATATTTAAATTTGTTCCGTTTGCTAGAACAATATTTGCTCTTCCAGAGCCTTCAATTAGGTCTGCAGAACCTGATATTGTATTGACATAAGCTTTTATCTTTGTCAAATGTTTGAAATATCTGTTATCTCGAAGAATAGTATGTGTCGTACCACTGTCTACCAGACAGATATCTTAACCATTTATCTTTGCATTTGATAATGTTCCATTAGTGTCCATGCTCCTAAATGCAACAATACAAATTTAAAGATTTCACAAATAAGTATCTGAAACTCATCTTTATTCCAAAATCAAATACAACATGATATATCTCTTACAACATTATTGAAAGATAGATTAGTCCTTAGACTATTATTTCAAACATAAGCAAAGATACTTATTTAGTCTAAATGCATGGACTAATCAGGGTAGTCATCTCCATCATCAAAGAAATCGTCTTTTGTCCCACTAGGTCCAGCAGGTAAATCAGATATATCAAAAGATGAAAAGTCAAAAGGTTCAAAAGGGTCAGTTTGATTAACTTGATTAAGAAATTGGTTTCAACTTCTTTTCCTTTCCCTTTGATGGATGCCTGGTAAAGATCAACCATATGTTTTGGCGTACGACAGGTACGCGACCAATGACCTTTCACTCCACATCTGTAATATGAATCTTTTGTATTCTTAAAAGATTTAGCTTGTAAATCTTTTCCCTTTCCTTGGGATACATCCGACCTATCCCACTTATTCCACTTCTGGGGAAAATCAGTTTTCTTGCTGGGCTTCTTGATGTGTCCTCCATGGACTTGGTAGTTATGGCCACCTCGCCCTCGTCCACATCCGCGCCCATGACCTCGGCCACGGCTGCGGCCACCTCCCTGACTATGGAATGAGACTCCGTTTACTTCTAGAAATGGTATAGATCTGGTTGGACGAGACTCGTGATTTTTCATTAATAATTCATTGTTTTGTTCAGCTACTAAGAGACAAGATATCAAATCTGAGTATTTTTCATAGCCCCTTTGTCTATATGTTTGTGATAGATTCATGTCTCTGGGGTGAATCGTGGAATATGTCTTTTCTAACATATCTATTTCAGTAATTTTCTCCCCACATAGTCTCAAAAGTGAAACAATTCTGAATAGGACAGAATTATACTCGCTAACCGATTTGTAATATTCAAATCTTAGGTGCATCCAATGATAACGTGCTCTAGGCAACATGACTGTCTTTTGGTGCCCATATCTTTCTTTCAAGCTGTTCCACAAAACTAGTGGGTCTTTAACAGTGAGATACTCGGACTTCAGGTCCTCGTGGAGGTGATGTTGGATGAAGATCATGGCCCTTGCACAATCCTTCAGGGATGCACTATTACCATTTGCGATTGTTTTTCCGATTTCCATTGCATCGAGATGAATCTCTATGTCAAGGATCCATGACAAATAATTTCTTCCCGAAATGTCAAGGGCAGCGAATTCCAATTTTGTGTAGTTTGACATTGTCTATAAAATAAGATAGTTTGATCAGACAATTAACCACCATCTTAAAAATAAGACAAATAAAAATAATAATAATAAAAAGAGAAGTCAGAGCATCCAATTGTTTGGAAAAAAAAATTGCTATTACTCATGAGACCCATTTCTTTAAAATTGTGAAGATTTGTACGTGACCCATGATTTGGTAATTGAAGAATATATGCACAACAAATAGTTACTGATGCTTTGGAAAAAGCTCTCACTTTGGTAAAAATAAAGATGTACATATGCAAACATATAAGAGGATGCAGTACTAAGACAATCTCATAAATAAATAAATTTGTTATCAGATGACTAACCACTGGGGTTAGCTCAGTGGCCAAACTCGTGATTTCCCTTAAGGAGGTCATGGGTTCGAGGCGGTGTGGTGGATTCGAAATTTTGAAAACACATCCACCTTGTTGCTAAAAATACTTCTGGTATTACCCATATATTTTTTTAATGTATGGAAATTTGTTGGGTAAAATTCTTCTGGTATTTCCCTCTTTTTTTTTCAAGAGTAGAATGCTTCCGGATTCATCATCGATCAGTACTTCAGGTACTTCCCTCATTTTTTTTCATAATTAGAATACTTCAAAATTCGTAGTTGATATGTACTTCTGGTACAATAATCCTTCTTCTTTCCTTATACTGTTGTTAGTATAGAATATGAGAAAAAAAATCCATTTAAACCATAGAAGTCATCACATGAATTTAGCTACTGATAGTTTTTAAAAGCTTTTGAAAAATTGATACCATTGTCCGGTTTTGAACTATCTGAAATCAAAATTGATAGAATGTTGTAGTAGTGTATCTACTTTAAAAATCTCATTTTGATGCATGTATGAGATACTTATCATAGTCCAGAAAAAAATATAGAACAGTACATAAAATCAAATATGCAGGAATAGAGTACAAGATTTTTACCTCTCTCAGTTGGTTAGGGTCTCGTGCTGATAACGTGTTATGAAACCAAGCAAATAATAAGAGCTGAAAAGTGAATAACTGGACACAAATATGTAAAAGTTAATCTTCTGGACTACTCAAATATTATTTAGAGTGGTATTTTGCCCTCTGCTTTTTCTTTCTCTCTTTGTTTGTCGTTGTTTCCTTTCTACACGATTGAGTTATATAGCCAAAAGGCTACAACAACAACCAATACATTTAAGGCTCCTATCCTCTTATTCAATACCATTCCATTTTCCAAGGATATCTATATGGTCATCCATATTTTTTATAACAAAAACTAATTTTTTGTATTTAGCCAAAGGAGGCCATATGTGGACAACCATGCTTTTGAGCCCACTGCATTGTGAAAGGGGAGCGATATATACCCTGATACCAGGAAAGTTCCTCGTTACACTTTGCCCAGCCCACCTTGTCTTCTATCTCCATTGACCATAGCATGTTTCTGAAGTTTTCATTCTCTCTGGTTCTAGCTATGGCATATGCTCTTCCTCATCTTCTAATGCTCCTATTATCTCTACTCCCATTTTCAATTGTTGCACAATCCAGCGGTGTTGTCATTCGTGGTTCCTCTCTCACCGCAGATGAGGGGTCTTCTCTCTGGATTTCTCCATCAGGCGATTTTGCATTTGGGTTTCGCGAAATTGACAAAAATCTGTTCTTTCTTTCCATATGGTATGACAAGATACCTGAGAAAACCATCATCTGGTATGCCAATAAAGGTAACCCAGTTCCACGTGGTTCAAAGCTTGTGCTTACAGACAGAGGGTTACAACTTGACAGCCCTCAAGGAGTACAGTTATGGAATTCTCCATCGGTCAGTGGTGGAGTAGCTAATGGATACATGAATGACACTGGAAACTTTGTTATCCAAGATGAGAACTCTCAGGAGTTATGGGGGAGCTTCAGGTTGTTGATAGTATTTCAAATTGTACTTCTATAATTGATTGTTGATTCCACATTGCAGTTCATACTACTGTATTGTTTGTAGTTTGGATCAACATGAATGTTTTAACACCACCTCTGTCCCAAATTTTTACAGCCCACAAAATGAAAGACTTGAAAATAATACATTTTTTTGTAAGAAAACATCCAAACTTTTTTTCATAATAGAAAGAACTCATTGATATATAGTAAATTGTTGAAGTTTTTTTGATATCCAGTGAATTTTTGAATTTTTTTTTTACAGGAGTATTAAGTACTTGCCTAGCGCATTTGAAACTGTATTAGTGGCTAAATAGTTTGCTTAACTAGTGGACCATTGAGCTCTATCAGTTACAATTTGGTTCAATATTAATTCTTGGTTTTCAAATTTTAAAAGTATTCACTTCATGCAATGGTAAAAGCCTCCGAAGATTTGTACATATGGATACAGTTATACACGCGGCTTACATTGAGCATTCCTTTCCATTTTTATTCCAGCCTTCTATTCCACTATCTCCCAGAAATCACCTTCTTTGGTTAGCGAATCACCTCCAAGGGGCAGAAATCTCCTCTCAAGGACAGGGAACAGCCACGCCTCTGTCCATAACTATTTCATGTTACCATACATTTTGTTTAGCTTTGTGACACGTTTGATTCGACTTTTATGCTGTTGATATGCATTTTTCTTTAACTTTTTGGAAGCAACTTAACCCTGGTTTCCAACACAGTAATCCAACAGATACCTTGTTGCCATCCCAAGTATTGGAAAAGGGAGGGGGCCTCATTTCTCAGAAAACAGAAACAAATTTTAGCTCAGGAAGGTTCAGTCTGGCTCTACTTGACGATGGAAATCTGGTGCTTAGTACCATAAGCATCCCAACCACCCATCTGAATGAACCTTATTATTACAAAACTGGCCCTAATGATGCTGTTAATTCGTCGAATTCAGGTTCCCAACTGGTCTTTAATTTATCAGGCTATATGTATGTTCTGAGAGAGAATGGTACGAAGTTTATGGTTTCACGGGGAGACATAGTGTCTAATGCTTTTTTCTATCACAGAGTGACTCTTAGTTTCGATGGAGTACTCACGCAGTATTACCATCCAAGGAGTAACACAACTGGGAATGAAAGCTGGTCTGTCCTTTGGTCTGAACCGGCTAATATATGCACACTAAATCAAACCACGGGCAGCGGGCCTTGTGGATATAACAGTCTTTGTAGACTTGATGCAGCGAACAAAAGGCCGAAATGTGAATGCCCAAGTGGGTATACTTTACTGGATCCAAATGACAGATACGGAAGCTGCAAACCAAACTTCACATTAGACTGTGAAGATGGGGTAACATATGATATCACAGAGTCACCAAATACCGACTGGCCACTAACTGCTTATGATCTGTTAAGACCTTACGGTGAAGAAGAGTGTAGAAATTCATGCTTGGGTGATTGCCTGTGCGCTGTTGCCATTTTCAGAGGTGATAGCTGTTGGAAGAAAAGACTGCCGCTCTCAAATGGGAGAGTAGACAAAGGTGAAGCAAGCAAGGCATTTATTAAAGTTGGGAAAATTCAGTTTCCTATTCTACAGCCAAAGAAGAAGAATGGAGATACTTTAGTCATTGTTGGATCGGTGCTATTGGGTAGTTCGGTCTTGCTTACCGCTCTTTGTTTGGCGTTTACGTTCATTTACAATAAGAAACAAGCGAGATTTCCGCCAACTGAAGTTATTGTGGACACCAATTTGCGTTGCTTTAGATACAAAGAGCTTGTGGAAGCTACCAGTGGATTCAAGGAGGAATTAGGAAGGGGAGCATTTGGGGTTGTCTATAAAGGGGAAATGAAAACAACTTGTGGAAATCTTGTTGCTGTCAAGAAGTTGGACCGAATGGTTCAAGAGGGCGAGAAAGAATTCAAAGCTGAAGTGAATGTGATAGGCCAAACTCATCACAAGAATCTAGTTCGACTGCTTGGATATTGCAACGACGGACCACACCGACTTCTGGTGTATGAGTACCTGAGAAATGGCACTTTAGCAAGCTTCCTCTTTGGAGAAACAAAACCTAGTTGGAACCATAGAGCTGAAATAACGATTGGAATTGCAAGAGGACTCCGCTACTTGCATGAGGAATGCAGTACACAGATCATCCACTGTGATATCAAGCCTCAGAATATACTTCTTGACGATTACTACAATGCTAGGATTTCTGATTTTGGTTTGGCGAAGCTTCTGATGATGGGTCAGAGCCATACACACACTGCTATTAGGGGAACAAAAGGTTATGTTGCACCTGAATGGTTCAGAAACATGCCTATCACCGTGAAAGTCGATGCCTACAGCTTTGGTGTCCTGCTTTTAGAAATCATATGTTGCCGAAAAAGTGTTGACTCGGAGTTGAGTGGAAAAGATGCAATTCTAACTGATTGGGCTCATGACTGCTATGTGGAAGGTACATTACTCTCTCTAGTCAGAGATGACATGGAGGCCTTGAATGACAGAAAGAAGTTGGATAGGTTTGTTATGGTTGCAATTTGGTGCACCCAAGAAGACCCGTCGTTAAGGCCCACAATGAGAAAGGCTATACAGATGCTGGAAGAAGTTACTGAAGTTACTGTCCCTCCATGTCCCTCTCCATTCACTCGTTCGGCCTGAATCCTCCTTCTGTTGCATAACTATGAAGATTATGGTCCTTTAAATCTTATAGCTTATGTTTCTTGTAGGAATCACTAAAAGATTGTCATGCTTGGTACTACACTTGTGTGTGTTGTGTTAGTGCAATTCCTTAAGTAATTAAATTTTAGCGATGTGTTCTTGTCTTTAGGTAATTTGTAAATTGATTACTAGCCTATAATTTTTTCCACAACCCAAACACCAAATTTTTGGAGTTTGTGTGAAATAGGTTCATGTTTAGAAATTAAAGCTGCAGTTTGGAGTTTGTGTTTCTTTCTTAGTGTTGTCTGGGGAATGGCTGTCAAATTGTACTGCTACTGATGAACACGCTTGAATGAAGGGATGCATGAGAATATTGTAACTACGCTACTTCGGACTGCGTAGGTAAGCAAAAGGCACACTTACAGGCACAACAGAAAGGAGGACAAAAGAAAGACCTGAAAGTTATTGAAATAAACACAATATTTCTTTTGTTCTGAAAAATGAGACATGACGGTTAGGCTCGAAAATCCATTGCTGTTCATTATTCTTGATGGAATATTAGGTGAAGAAATGGAGCTGCAAGGGGAATATTGGAGCTATTGAATCTTTAACTAGCCATCCAGTAAGTAAGTATGCGTGAGGGCTTGCATTCCCAGATTTGATTCGGAACCTCATCTTTGGTCTGAATTGGCTCAACTTAGGAGGAACTTTGTTCTTCATTGATTCCAGGTCCGGTTTCTCAAGAGTCTCAACTCTCAATCGTTCAATTCGGATAACAAGTATAGCTTTAGTTTTAAATAGCAGTAGTAGATTGCATATCGGTAGTGGTAATTGTGTAGCAGTAGCGGGAGTATCAAATGATATGTAGCGGGAACCGGGTGTTGTGGCCGTGAATTTTTTGAAATTATTTTTGGCGCCAAACTACCTGAGCAGGTTGTATCAGTCATGTAGTGGCCCGCATCTGGTGTGTAGTGGCCACAGCAATGTAGTGGCCCGCATCTGGTGTGTAGTGGCCACAGCAGACAAAAAATCAAATAAAAACTGATAACCTACCGAGACAACTGGATATTGACAAATTGCATGCAAGCCTTTAGATAAGTAATGACAACTGAATTAGTCAGTACAATGGAAGTATCATTCAGTTAATTTAGTCTAGTTTTTTGTCTTTCATGTTCATCATGTGTCAATTTCAGTTGATGGTACGAGGATTTTCACTTGATGACCATATTTATGAAGGATTAAGGTTGGGAAGCTAGAACTCAATGATCCAGGTCTTTGTGGTGGAGTCGCCACACAAAAGCATGATAGAAAATGTCCCTAAAGCATCATGTGACAGTGTTATAGAAGCAAGTTAGAGTTTTTCCATGCAACTCAAAGTAGAATTTTGTTTGAAGAGTAGTGAGAATTTCATTAATCAAAGCCACCCCGAGTACAAATAATTTTTTACCATTATTCTATATTTGTTTAACTTCAGAAAGTGGACATGTTTCTTGGGACATTTTAAAATGGAACAAGGAATCATCAAAATGGGACGACGGAAGTACAACTTAATAAATAAAAAATCTTTGAAGTATAACATGTAGCTTGAAGTTCTTGTCCCAATATGTTACTCCCACTGCTTAGTAAAAAAAAAGAATATGTTAAACCCACCACAAAAACAAAAAATTAAAATCGCCTAGTGATCTCATATGGAGATGCTATTTGGAACTCCCATTCCAGTTACCCCAGCCTTAGAAAATGGCTTCAAAAGCTCATAAGGTAACACCCCAGCTCCATTTCTATTCTTCAAATTACTATCTGCATTCCTCTCATCAATCTTTTTGTCAAGTTGCTTTAAATTGTCCCTGAACCGTTCAAACGCGGCCTTAATTGTAGGATTCTCGTCCCACGCTCCCTCCATCTCTGCCCCGATGTACTCTTCATCGGGCGAATGGCTCGATAGTACGTCCAGAACGACCATGACTGCTGTAGCTTGAATTTGGGAAGGGTAACATTGTAACAGTACAGTTTCTGGATCTCTTAGGAAAAGCTTCCAATATTCCTCATCTTTTGGCTCTTCGTTTGGCATTTTGATTCTAGCAATTGTTGGCCTATTGGGAAAATAACCTGCATAGGCACGCAGATTATAATTACAGAACTGATTTACTGTGCTTTACAAGACCATTTATTCTCTCACAAATTATGAATTGAACCTTCATCTCAATAAACAAAGCCAAAGCATTCAATAAGCTTGAAATTTTAAATTTGATCTGCATAATGTCAATTTTTGACTGCTTTGTTTTTGGAAAACTTACTAAAAAAAAAAAAAATCGTTTTGCACTAACAATATTTGAAATTCAATGCCTTTTAAAATTCCATGAATCGCATAGATTACACGGGATGCAAACAAAAATGATACAGACACACCCACCCAGACACTCTGCCACACCCTCTCACATGTGGGGTGGGTCCCTCCCGGGTGGGTCACCTCACAGTGAGAGAGGGTGTAACAGAATGTGTCCGAATGGGTGTGTATGTATCATTATTCGGATGCAAATCTCGGTAAATAAATTACCTGCATAGGCGTATTGGCCAAAGTTGACGGCGGAATGGTGACCCGAAGTAACCCATATCATGGTTGTCAAAATTCCGATCAAGTCCTTGGATGTTTTGAGCTCCGGCCACCACGGTTCGTCCTTTTTGTCAGCGTGGCCCTTGGTTCGGATATCTGTCCACCATGCTTGAAGCTCTTTGTCGGACTCAACAATGGCGGAAGATGGATAGTAGTGGTTGACATAGTCCGTAACCCATTGCTTAATGGCATCCCAAAGGATCAAACCGTCATTTGCAAAAGGATAGTCCTCAATTGTTAATTTCAATCCATGTGGGACAGTTGGATCCTCCGCAGCCATTCCCCTAGGGATCATGGCAAAATGAAAAATGTCAACAAGGACTGGAATTATGTGGGACTTGGACATTAGCCCTTGTAGCATAGCCAAAAAAACACCTAACCCTGCCTGTGGTGAAATTTAAATCAAATAAAGAAAAAAATTTGACACGTGATTCTTTGAATTTGAACCAATTTGGGAATTAAAGTTCACAATTTCGTTTGGGAGGGAAAGTGGGGTGATATAACAAGGTGGGTCTTTGGACTAATCCGTATGCTCTTAACAAAATAAAAAATTTACTACCTGCTAACTAAGTCTACAGGAAGTGCCTGGTGATCGAATCGCCATTGAATGTCATAAGCAGCGGAGCTAAGTTCCATGGAATACTTCCCCGGTGAAAATGCAATCTCAATAATCCCATCGGCACTGATCAGGAGTTCTCGAGCCAAAGCATTGATCTCCATCGTGTATCGAAAGTGAGGGTGCAATAGTCTGTAAATTGGGTGGATTACGCTAAGTTGCCGATTGGTCGCGATAATGTATGGTTCAGTCGCACAATGAGTTCTTAGCCTACAAATAAACCAGAGAAAGTCTGATCAAGTGTGATCATCTGGTATCCAATCAAATTAATTTTCAAGTTTAATGTAATTAATTTAGATCAGGGAGGGAGTCAGGATTTTATCTTTTTGGTGGCAAAAATATGTACTTAAAAAATAAAAAGACAAATTGCATTATGAATACTCATCCACTCTATGAAAAACTATAATAACATAAAAAAATTTGTGGTGGCAAGTCTATATATTTCAGTGATAAAAATTTACTTTCTATTTAATAATTGCATTTTTTGAAAACTTTGTGCTGGCAACCGCCACCACTTGTCCCCTTTAACTCCATCGTTGATTTAGATGTTGAAATTTAAATGTTGCATACCAGTGACTCACTAACTGGTGATAACCAGAGTCATGAGCAAGCACATGAGTCTTGGCTAGCCTCCATAGCCAGCACCCTGTGGCATCCTGTTTTGGTGTGAAAACTTGTTTCCATTGCGGATTTCCGTCCATCGGCGGCCGAACTAGCTCGATCACTAACGGCTTCAGGGTCCCGTCAGGTGTTAAGAAGAACAACGTCCTGGATCCATAGAGTGTTTTCCCTTTGAGCTCCCTCACTTTTTTCACAAAGGGTAAGAGTAGGTCATGGTAATCTAGCATGAACAACTTCTTCTCTTTCACAGCCTACAATTGCCGAAGTTTAATTGGCACCTCAATCTCTAAAGTCGAAGGAAAAGAAGAAGAAAAAAAAAGAGGATAGATTTTCATAATGGATTATGTTACATATGTAATACATTCAATGAGAATGTTGTGTGAACTTCCGTTGCACCGAAAAAAAAGAAGAAGAGAAAATAGAGCATCTTGATGAGTCTATGAGATCAAATAGTAACTGAAAAATGTATGTTTTTACCATTACCAATGTACAAGCACCTCGACTAATTATCTAATTAATAGTAGTAATTTATAGATGTAACTTTGTAAAGAACTTTATCTACTTGCAGTGGCTGTGCACACGTTGTGCAATTAAAATCCGGCAAAAACTAAAGCTAAAAATAAAGTTTTAATCGATGGGTGTGTTTGTAACCTCTATAAGCCGAGCTTCTTTTTTGTTGGCAATTTCATTCCAAAACACATATTTACATATATTTCTTTTTATTGAATTGTAATTTCTTATCTCCTTTTTTTTAGAGTGCCTGTATTGAAAGTAGAAGAAATTTTTATACTGACGGATCAAGAGTAATGTGTTAGAAAAGGTCTGCGGCATTGGAATTCAAAGTCTTTATTTGAGATTTCTAGCACTTGGCTTTAGCCGTTGGTCAAGTCCCCAACGTTGGTTTGGAGGGAGAAAAACCTTTGGTTTATTTCATTTCTTTGTTTCTTAGACAGATTGTAAAATCAATCAATCATTATTCATTTAGGTAATCTCTAAGAGGTTTGAATCACATCTCTAAGAGGTTTGAATCACAATCAATCTCTACATTTGAGTAGTTTCTAGAAGGCTTAAGGATTTGAGACAGCGGCGGTCAAGCACGGGGTATAGGTGAACGAGGATTCAACTATCATTCTTGAGTCAATTGTAAGAATTCTCAATTGTCTAGTAACTTCGATTGTAACAAACAGTACAATGATTTTCTATAATACTTGATTTCTTCTCGTGGTTTTTTATCCATTTAGGGTTTTTCATGTATTGTACTTTTTTTAGTTCCTATTAGGCCTGTCAATGGACTGGATTGGATTTGGATCCGATTAGTTCAAATCCGAATACGAATACAATATCAACAAATCCAATAACGGCAATCCGGATCAGGATCCGATTTGTGTTAGTATTTTTTTTATTACTTGGGTTGGTGGTGGGATGCAGAATTTTAGGGAAATAAAAAATATTTATGTCCACTTATATTAAAATGAAGGGTTTTGTTTTCGCCAATGCAGATCCGAATCTTAATCCAATCCGGATCCGATTCAAGTTTTACTCTAATCCTCGAATCTCAGTCCAGACTATCGGATTATCGAATTGGGAATATAGGATTCGGATCTAGATTTTTTCGTTTAGATCTGAATCCATTCTAGTCCATTGACAAGCCTAGTTCCTACTTCTTATTACTTGGTGATTAGTTGATTAAAAACTAGGGTTTTCAATGTTAAAATTGAAGTGTATAATTTTCAGTATTGAGAAATAATGTGATACAATAGATTTTTAGACAAAAATGTGATACTGTTTACACCCAAATTTGGCACATGGCCTTGACCAGGACTAGGAGGCTTGGTTAGAACTTGGTAGACTAAAATCCAGCAAGGCCTATGTTGATTACGACCTAGTAGGCCCATTTGGTCCATAGGAAGGATCAGGTTTAGAGGTGATGAACAAGGCCTGTGTTATGGTTTAAGGGCCATAAGGATATATTTTTAAGATGATTAAGGAGTAAATCCTCACGTGAGAGAAACATGGAGAAAATATGATAACCATTTATCATTATCCCTTCCTAAAAAGGAGGAGTTTAATTATCAAAGAATTAAAAAGGAAATAAGAATTGGCAAGAAGTAAGGGAAACGGTTATGCCACATGGCACAAGGCCATGACATCACTTAAGCTCCATAAAACCCTCTAACCCAAAAATATAGGAGGCTTGATAATGGGTCCTTTAGGCTCTTACCATGGAAATAGGGCCATGACATATGGTAACCACCAACAACCGTCACAATCGAGGGAAAATTGGTAGCTTATGGCATGTGGAAACATCAAATTAAAGCATGAAAATGCTTAGGACACTTGGCATCATCTCGGCATTGGAGGAGTTGGCTCCAAAGTTCACATTTCTCACTTGGAGCCTATAAATACAAGAATTGAAGAAGAAAAAGGGTTCCACAGCCATCAACCTCACAGTTAAATCAAACTCAAGTCTCTCGACTTAAACTCAAAGTTCTCAACTCGTTGCAGCCATTCAACCTAGTTGAAGCCTCCAACACTATTGAGTCTTTTATTTTCTAGTCTTTTAACAAGCCTAACCGGAGTTTAGCCCTTGTTATTAACTCTATTGTAACCCACTTTTGTTCATCATCATTAATAAAAGTTGGTTTTATTTTTATCTTGTTGCTCTTAATTTTTCACAACGGTTGGAAAATTCTAAGTCCTTGCACGTAAGGCAAACCACTAACCATTTACAACTCTACCCTTTGAGGGTTGTATGCAATCGCACGAACAAAGGCAGAAAAGGTCTTGAAGGCCTCTATCACTTTCGGACTATGACATACAGTCCTGGCATGCCCAGCTCACAAACCACATTAGGCATTTGTGGTTTCCTCGGTGTTAACAGATACAATAGTTAAAACATCAATTTTAATTTTAGATCAAGTCCGATATCGATTAGAGCTATAAATTTTAGTGATTCGTTACCTCTTCAAGGGTCATGAATCCGTGGATCTCAGCCTCGACAATATCTTGGGTAATTGCTGATCTCAACTCCTGATTCATTACCTCTTCAGGTGAACCGTAGATCTTAGGGTCAAGTTCACTCTTCAATGGCCATTCCTGCATTAATCATGTTCAAATGGTTATCCCTCCATGAGAAGATATTACAAGTATCAATTATTTCAACAAAATTAGTATTAAATTAATAATTTTTTCAAAACCTGAGGGGTCAGGCACCCCAGCCCCAACATGACTCCGCCCCTGCCCATGGTCACCAATGCCCTCCTCCACGACCACTTGTGTTAAAACCATCTTTAGGTAGAATAATTTTTTAGGTCTCTAAATTACCAGTTTCATGAAGGGGCAAACTATAATTTACCTTGTAATGTTGTATCTTAGGTAGAATAATTTTTTAGGTCTCTAAATTACCAGTTTCATGAAGGGGCAAACTGTAATTTACCTTGTAATGTTGTATCGGAAAAATACTCGACACTACTAATAGTTTGTGAATACATTTGGGTACCACATTTTGGTACCATGTAATGTGGCACAAACGTAATGGTAGAATGCATGTAGACTATTACAAGAATGTCAAATCGCATGATCTCCAAAATTGGTCATCGGATGTGCTCACCACTTCTCGATCTGAAACTATATACGTATACTTGAACTTTTTTCCTTGTATTAATGCAGCATACCGTGACCAATTTTATGCTATAGGGGTTTAAACCAGCAAGAGTCTGACGAGCAAATTCCTCATCCCTTAACCAAGAAAATTTATCTTCTGCAAAATAACAAAAAAGAAACATCACATATGAAGAAATAAATGAAAGAAATTGATAATACCAGTGAGCGCAACGGAAACTTGAAATCTTACCTTCAACCATTATTGTTCAAGTGATTGAACAAAGCAGAGAGATCTTCTAACCTATGACCCACATAATGAACTCCATTGATGGAAACAAGCTTGTTCTCATTCGGGTTAGGCTAGGGACCCAATGCATGCTGTATTTATAGGCAACACATTTCCTACCATCAAGGAAAAGTTGTCTCCGAAAGGTGTCTTTCTTAATGAATGTGTCTCTTGTTATGTATTTATTCCTAATGTATATGACTCTTAATGTATCTTTTTCCAATAAGTACACAATTTCACATAAGACACACCCTTTCACATAGGATATGTCTTTTCATAACAAGACACATTTCACAATTAGATACTAAATAATTAGGCAATTTATTTATCACTCATAATTCAAATTAATAAATAGAAAGTGACATGTAGGTCACATTTTTAAATTTCTTAAAATAAAGACATATGGACATGAAGAAAAAGGATTGATAAGCATAACTTCGTACGTAACAATAATAAATTTCTGGATTGCCAATTTCTTGTCTAATCCTATTTGTTTTCAGTCGTGGTGGTTCTCTAGGCTTTGGTTGTCTTTGTTTGGTCTTTTGCTTTGGGCTTTTTTTTTTTTTTTTTTCTTTCCGTTGGAGGGTTTTGGTTGGTTTCTTACAAGCCTTAGGTTGTTATTTTCCCTTTGGTTTCTAGTGGCAGGTGTCTATCAAAGTGTGAGGTGCCTTCTTTAACTTCGCTCCCAACACCATTTAATAGCGAGCTTTGCGATAGCTATATATGGATTTAAGACTTGGTGACTAAACAACACGGTTCTCTACAATGGTTCCATATAAGTTTTCTGCATTTTGTTTTAAACGTGAAATCATGATAGTTCTAGACCCTAGCTTAATGTGTTATGTTTCCATAACGAATATTTTAGTACTTCATGTCTTCAACAAAGGCTAATTGTATGAAATTATGCTTACTTGCCAACAATGCAGGCGTGTCGAAGCGCAAAACAGAGGTATTCATGAGGATCCGAGGCTTGACATCCTCATCTGGAACTGGTGGAATGCTATTACTTCCACTGAACAACGAATCTATGTCTGAAAATTTGAGAAAACCGCGTTCCTTGTCCTCAATTGCTCCCTTCAGAACAGGTACAAGCGAGTGAAGCACGTTGTGCAAAGTGTTCGTCGCGAATGTCAGTTCCTTCACGGTTGAAAATACCTCGTCCTTGGGCACGTAAAACCCTATGTTCCTTGACAGCCTCGTCTCCGACACTCCATCTACCATGTTTTAATGGTGAAAAACAATCACGTTTCAAAATAAAACTTGTGTCATTTGCAAAAATCATAAAATATGCAAACATTTCATCTGTGATATGCTCATGGTAGAGATAAGAAGGAATGCTAGGACTAACCTTTTATTTTTTTGGGTCATAAACGGCATCCTAAGTCGGTTTACGCTTACCTCGGACTAATCGAGAAACTTGTGAATCTGCCTGTCATATGTTTTGTGGGCATATATGAATACCCAGCAAGGTCACTGGGAATGATGAGAAACTTCTGAATCT
This sequence comes from Vaccinium macrocarpon, assembly GCA_022606695.1. Taxonomy (NCBI): domain Eukaryota; kingdom Viridiplantae; phylum Streptophyta; class Magnoliopsida; order Ericales; family Ericaceae; genus Vaccinium; species Vaccinium macrocarpon. The sequence continues at coordinate 22,510,961 of CM040179.1, forward strand.
ACAAGTCACGTGTGTTGTGTGCGTGGTTTGATTTGAAAATGCAATAGCAACAAATTTATATTTGGTTAAGAACATAGTGTTTGTCAAACTACCGTTTTAGAAATATAAATGCAGGAGCAACGAATCCCAATGATCACTCATTGACTATTATGATTTTGGCAGTGTTTTTTAGAGTCATTTATATATTAAACCTAATGTTTAGATATCGAGAAACCTATGATTCAACACAAGAACTTCATTGACTATAGCTTTAGCAAAGTAAATATAAAAACAGAGTATTCAGTGTACGAAGCTCCCGCATATACGGGATTTGGGAAGAGTTGAAGTACGCAATCTTACCCCTTCAAATAGAGAGACTATTTCCGATAATTGAACCCGTGAACCATAATGGGGCAGTTTTACCATTACACCAGGTCCACTATTCAGCCTTAGCAAAGTAAATGAAAGTACAAATTTCGGTGACAAAAAAACGTGACACACACAAGTTCATAAAGGAGTAAAAAAAGTGAAACTATTTTCAAGGTTTACCGTACATCGTTATTAATTACTTATACAATATTATGTGTGACAGACACCAAAAACAAAAATAGGTGTACTAGGCACAAAACCCATGTGTACGTAGCATCCTCCAAAATTATTTACTATATGTAATTCCAACATCTAACTTTGGTAACTAATTAACAAAAATTGCGTAAACTATTTAGGGGTTTACCATTTTTTTTTTAAAAAGAAAGTAATTGATACCATAAAAATGCATATCTATTGACCCAAAAAATATTCGTACCATTCAGCATATACACGTTTATAAGCATCTACTCTCCATACTCCAATTTGTTTGTCTAATTTTGCAATACCAATTTAGTAAGGGCTCAAAATGAAATTTCAATGAACTTCGGGTTTCCAAGAGTGTCCTTCACTGTTTTCTTTGCAACTTCTACCAACGAGGGAGGGCATCAACATTTTGGAGATAAAAAGTAGACAAATAAATAGAGCTAGCTGCAGGGAGCATCACAAATGTATACAAGTTTTTTCATATGTTGTTTCTTTTTCGCTTGATACCTGTGTCCCGTGGTCGACCTGTTCTGCAACGTCTGGGGTAAGGATGTTCTTTCCCACCAAGCACAGGCCGCTTAAGTGTGTCACTAATATCAGGGTAGCCAAGGTCATTATACACATCATAATCATAAATCCTGTCACCAATCTTTCTCTCCCCTCGTCCATTGCCTTGGATTTCTTCTAGATCTTTCTCTCTCAAACTCCTTAACCCAGGTGGTGTCTGAGATGGCAAGTATGACTACTCATCCAAACAAAAAAATGCAGAGTCATATTTATTTGAACACAAAATAAAAGAGGAATATATTTATCACAAAATACAAACTCAATTTCATAGGCTTGAAAAGATTTTAATTTATTGTTTTCTAGAGGTTATAATTTACACTTTTCCAGAGGAAGTTTGACCCACAACTCAAATGTTGACATGTGGACCAGTTGGAAACGTGACGCATGGCACATATAGGCCACACGTCACGAGAGCCACATGCACCGTGAGACCATCGCAATGGTTTTGGGTTGTGAGCCCAATAACCTAGATGAAGGCCTACGCCAACCGAGAACCAAAACCAAGGAAGGCAAGGAGCCAACCAAACCAATGAAACCAAAAAAGAACGCTCAACTGTGGCTTATTTACTTTTTTGGTCCCCAAAGTATTAGCGAGTGGCCAATTTCGTCCCCGATGTTTAAAATGTGCGTCAATTTGGTCCCCACTCTCAACGCCGTTACTCTTGTCCGTCAAAATGGAGGGCATTACTGGTATTTTACCCCAAATTACAACAAAATTAAAAAGAGAAACATAAAGCAATAAAATCAACGAACTCCTTAAACCTATCAATTGCAAGAATTTCACACACACATGTTCCAAGCAACAAAAAGGCTCTCCCAATTTTTCAAATCCAAAACCTTACCAGTTTGGATCCATCTGCATACTCCGTAAAAACCCAGAAAAGGGCAAGAAAGAAAATCGTAAAAATAAATGAAACCCATATGTCGTAGATCCATCTACATACTCCGTTTAACTCTCTCTCATTCTCTCCGGCAAACTCCTCTCTCTCTCTCTCTCTCTCTCTCTCTCTCTCTCTGTGCTATCTGGGTTTCGAAAATTGGGGGTTACAAAAATCCAACCCATTTTCTCTTCGATTTTTGGCCGGCAATGGGTGGGGCAACTGGCGAAGGTTGGGGCCGTGGTTTCTTGACCTTGGGTAGTAATTGAGGTAAGGTTTTACGGTTCCACTGATTTCGATTCAAATTTGGGGGTTAGGGTTTTTAAAATTCTGAATTGGGGGTTCGGATTGGGGCTTAAATTTTTGAATTGGGTTTAGGGTTTTTGAGATTGTGTTGTGGGATTTGGGGGATTTGACTGAGGTTTGTGACTATGGCTTGACTGTGGTGGTGTGGTAGCAGAGGTGGGTGGTTGCAGCAGTGGCGGTTTGGGCAGTGGTGGTGTGTGGTTTCGGGCAGCCATGGATACAAGTTGCTTTGGCACCGCCCTTTAATTAGCCTTTGCCGCATAGGTTTGTACCAACAGGGATTGCAGGAGGGAGTGTGGATTTTTGAGGAGGCGGTCCAGGTGGTCTTAGAGGTTGTGCCAGAGCTACTGTAGGGGTGGAGAGAGGGGGTTTTTGTTTCTTGTTGAAGAAGATCTGAAGGAGGAAAGGGGAGAGGAAAAGTTGTATGGTGAAATACCACGAATGCCCTCCATTTTAACGGACAAGAGTAACGGCATTGAAAGTGGGGACCAAATTGACACACATTTTAAATAGTGGGGACGAAATTGGACAAATTTTTAGATTGGGGACGAAATTGGTCACTCGCTAATACTTTGGGGACCAAAAAGGTAAATAACCCCTCAACTGCTAAAACAACCAAAATCCAAAAAACCACAAAACCGAATTTTCGCTCACTCTTACTAGAGTGTAAAATGCACACACTTGCATACATAAAATGTAGATGGTAGATATATTGCTCACCTTATTGGTAAAGAAGACTCTCTTCTCTTGATTAGCAGACTTGGGAGCAACCCATGAGTTGCAATACAAATTGACATTCCCATTGAGCAATAATCCTTCCAATTCAATGGTCTCAATATATATCTCCACGTGGTGTTCATTCTCAACCAGCACTGCTCCAATCTCCCCAAAACCTTCTTCCACCTCAAGATCACATTCATACTTCACTTCTTTCTTTTGCTTATCTTTGCTCGTCAACTGGGCATTCCTCTTTATCGTTTCCTTTTCTAATCCTGTCTCTATCATAAGCTCAATGCAAATGAATGAAATTATTAAATGGGAAAAAAAATAATAAAAATAATTTTAATGAGGTTGTGCACGTTAGAAGGGTTTTCCAGAGACTTTAACTTTTGGGTAATTTTAAGCATTGTGATATTTTCATTATTTTTCTTGCTAAACAAAGGTGCATTAAAAGAAACTTACTGAGATCAAGTTCTGTACTAACAAGCTCCAACAAGATGGCATGATCACCAATATCTTCGAGCTCACCAACTGTTACTTTAATGGTAACAACAGCCTTAACCCGATTCGACCTCCCAACAGGAGGATACACGAAAAAACGTGGAACTTTTTTGAACAGCGAAAAGAGATTAGAAATTATATTAAAAGGATTCGAGATGTCATGGAGTAGATTAATCTCCGGAAAAGAGCGAATTCTACCACAGAGGTTGTTTTGTTTTCGATACGACGTCGTTTTCAACATGGAGAGACAAAAAGTGTCACGACGAGGGATTAGGGTATGGGTGATGTGAGAGTGGTGTAGTACCTGACTCTTCATGATCATGTCTTGTTTTCCTTTTTGGATATAGAGGGAGAGCGAGATTTTGAATTTGAGAGAGATATGGATTTGGTTTAGGACAAAGGTATGATCATGTAGAGGTCTGGAGTAGAGAAAGAATGGGGGGAGGAGGGTACTTTAATTTGTAGCACTTCAATTTGTCTTGATGGTACAGTGCACCCTCCACATTTCAATATTAGCATTATAAACCCTTTGACTGTGCGAAAATAAATCACATCTGGGGTATATCCAACTGAATCTTGAATAAATATATTATCTGTTAAGTAGGTACAAAAAAGGGTTCATACCCTTAAAAATTTACATATATATTTCTCCCTTCATTCCAAATTGTTGCTACTACTTTGACATCTCAAAAAGTCAATCATACATTCTGATTATATCTCCAATATTGATCATACTTGATAGATCTCAATTAATTTTATTAAAAACGCATATTTCAAAATCATAGAACCATTATAAATTGTGAAATATAGATAATTATTTAAATGGTCCAAAAAATAAAAGTAGGAGCAATAATTTGGGACAGAAGGAGTATCACTTTTTGGACTAGTTTTTGGGACTCGGGGTTGCTGTTGTGCTACCCCCTGCACAGCAGCGTGCTGTGCACCTCATGGCACAGCCGCGCCAAAATTTTTTCGATGATCGGAGACGTTCACTGCGTAGATCTCGTTGAGTACTACAGGTTTACCAAAAATCGAATCGATCGGATATCGGTAATTGTCTCATTGGAACACAAATACCTTGAAAAAAAATGAAACACAAATGAACACAAACACTGGAACAAAACCGTTGAACCTATGTTTTTTCAAGCTATTTGTGTTCCAATGAGACACTTAACCATATCCAATAGAGTTGATTTTTGATACACTTGTAGTACTCAACGAGCTCTACGCAGTCAACGTCTCCGATCACCGGAAAAATTTTGACATGGCCGCACCATGGGGTGCACAACACGTTGCTGTGCAGGGGGCTGCACAGCAGCAATCCCAAGTCCTAGTTTTCGCAGTTGATTTCTTTGGAGGTATGATCATGTAGAGGTCTGGAGTAGAGAAAGCGTGAGAAGGGAGGGTACTTCTGTTGTGTTTGGTTTGGTTTTGAGTTTTGGTTTTTGTAATAATTAGAGAGAGAAATAGGTATAATAATTAAAAAATAGGTATTAATGATTGGAGAGAGATAGAGAGAAAAATAAAAATAAAAATTGAAAATAGGGATAATAATTGAATAATAATTGAGAAAACCGATTTTTGGAAACCAAACCAAACAAGGGGTTCAATTTGTAGCACCTCAATTCGTCTTGATGCTACAGTGACACCCTCCACATTTCAATAATTGCATTCTAAACCCTGTGACTATGTGTGAAAATAAATCACATCTGGGGTATATTCCAACTATTTGCATTCTAAACCCTTTGACTATGTGTGAAAATAAGTATGTTAAGTAGATATAAAAATGGAGTTCATAAAAGTTTACATACTATTACTCCCTTTATCCCAAATTGTTGCTCATAGGTACTATTTGAACCCCTCAAAAAATTGTCCATATTTTCTGATTTATAATAATTTATATCTCCAATATCAATCATACTTGATAGATTTCAATTAATTTTATTAAAAATGCATATTTCAAAATCATAGAACCATTAGAGGTTGTGAAATATAGATAATTGTTTGAGTGGTCCAAAAAGTGAGTAGGAGCAACAATTTGAGACGAGAGGGAGTATCAATTTTTGTCCTAGTTTTCGCAGTTGATTTTTGTGGAGGTATTACGAACTTTCATATATATGGTAGAAATTTCTATGCAAAATTAAATTGGGTATATATGATTGTACTTTCCCTCAAAAAAAATAAATATGTATATAGGTTTTGAGAGGAATCGAAATATGGAGAAATTAATTTTTGGACCACTTAGGCGATCTGGTAAAAGATAAACGGGAAAATAAAAAGCGCTTTAGAAGCCATATATGGTCCAAGGACTTGTTTTACCACGGGTTTTGTGCTCTCTGGTCCTAGTTTTGGGATAGATTCTTACAGGTAAGAGTCTTTGAGCAAATTCAAACTATTGAAGCTATGAACGGTCCAAATTTGTACTTTCTCATCTAATTCAAATTAATAACCCAAGAGAATCCAATGCATTGATCATACTGTTCTCAATACAAAACATGCATTGATCATACTGTTCTCAATACAAAGCATGAGAATCCAATGCATTGATCAAATCTTTAACAATGACAACTATTGATAGTTAGTTTTCTTTTGTAATGTCCTTTTAAAATTGATTTGTATCTTTCTGGCATCGGGCTACTTCATGCGTTGTTATGTAGAATTTAATTATCAGGCATTGTGTATTTAATAGAAATATATAATTTTTTAAATGGTCGTCAAATTGTAATTTTTATAAATACAATTGTTTTACCACTTGCTATCAAAAACATTTAATTTTAAAGAATCTAACCATCATATAGTTTTTGGCATCCGGACAGGCTGGTTTCAAAAACAACTGTTCAACATCTTCAAAGCATTTCGGAATCCACGAGGAATGAATATTTATAGATGACTTGAGTAGACTAGCCATAAACAAATTCATTTTTCAGTAAAAATAAATGTAGTACTATAACGAATGCCAAAACCACATAAACATAGGAAAATGATCATTTGACGTTATTGGAGCGGATCTGGGATCCCATAGTGTGGTGCTACAGTATGACTCCATAATACTGCAGCATTCGAACCATTTATGGCACCGATGGTTATGATATTGGAGCATCCTATTAAGTGTATTATACTTAAATCCACTTGAATTGGTGGAAATAGTTAATTTTGTATGTTGAACATGTAAAAAAAACATATTCATCGTATATCAATTTGTATTTTTTCAAAGCTAATTCATATGTAGAGAAAAAGAATTTTCATTCGGTTTTCAATTTCTTTTAAATATAGATGCATTCCTCAATCATATCAATTAATTTGTGAAGTGGATAATGTTCCGATTGAATTCTAAAAGACGAATAGTCTTTATCAAAGTTACACCATACTAATATAGTACCGATCTTCCTTCTAATATTGACAAGTTCTTGTCCGGTATTGATCGGTATTGCAGAAGAAAATCAAAATGAAAAATCAATCTGAGATTGTCCTCTATTAGTTGACCGTTACAGTCCTGTAAGGGCGGAAACAAAATTATAAGTATGGTGTATTGTATTAGGTCAATATAGGTATCAATTCAGAACCTTGTTCCAAATAATTTAAAGTGGACGCAAAAGAAGCTCAAAATGGACACAACAAGAGGATTCACCCACTTTTCAGAACCGAAGAGGAGTTGATCCCATAAATGTAGTTGGCACTTGTCCCTGATTCTCTTTTACGTCCCCTGCCATGACCCGGGTTACTGATGATCGGCCCTAGTGATCGCATTAGAGCCGTGCATCTTGGTAATCAATGGTCCTAATTTTTCCATGGAAAAATTTGGGTCATCCAAAATACTTTTGGACAACTTGGATGCGATCAGGGCCGGCCCAAGGTATTTGGGTGCCTTAGGCCTAATTAAAAAAATTGTGCCCTAAAAATTTTTGTGTTCCTCAACCAAACTTTTTACGTTTTTGTTACTACAATATCCCCGTTAAAAAGGTATTAATACAAGTTAAATTTAACAACGATGTAGAGCATCTAGAGATCTTGTGCATTTTTTGAAACAAAATTTGGGTCAAACTCCTTTGCCATGCAAATGTCAAACCCTAGTTTTATCCAAATCTGTTGTTTTTCAAGTTTCCTCTAAAAAAATTGGGTCAAAATGGCCCATTTAACTACATATAATAAGTAAGAAATTTGATTTGTTGGAATTAATATTATGACTCTATTTGTTAGAAAAACAATAAAATTTGATCAACTTTTTGGTTACTTGGGAAAAATCAAGAACTTGTATCAATTTAGAAATCTCAAATATAAATCCACTCGAAACTCTAACAAGAAAATTACCACCTAATTATTTTTTCTTTAAGCAAATAATAAACTAAACTTAATCATTTCGTTTAGAATTGTCTTGATTTTTTACAAAATCATAAATAAAAACTGTAACAAGCAGAAAATGATTTTCTTTTAAATCAATTTTAGCTTTGGACCATTTTTTAAATTTTGGGCCACAATAGTTTTTGGGCCTTTTTTAAATATTGGGCCACAATGTTGGGCTCTTTTGTCACTTCTAATGAATTTTTTTCCCTTTATTTTGGTCCAAAAAGTGTTCTAGTCAAGCCCATTGGTATAAAATGGTAGGGTGCCCCAAAAAGTGATCATTTTTGGGGTGCCCTAGGCCCAGGCCTTGGGCCTGGGCCGGCCCTGGATGCGATTACCAGGGCCGATCACCAGCACCCCTCTTCCCCCCTACCAACCTATCAGTTGACTAAGTAATTATTCAGTATTCCGGGTGCACAGCCATGAGATTCTACGGATCAATCTAGCACCATACAATTATATATGCAGAGTTCATACATTTACAGTTTTACTTATGTCTATGTCCCACTAAAACGCGTGGTGTAGTAGTGTTCCAGAGCGCACCATATTGCTGTGCTCCGGAAGTACTCAATAATTAACAAGCTTAATACCCTGTAAGTGAACTCAAATAGATACTAATTTCGTTGTCATTAAATGGTGCCGAATTAATGGGCACCATTTGCGAGGGAAAATAATTTCAATTCCAGATTTCGTCGGGGTAGACTATTTTTGTTGTAGCGAATCATATCATTTATCTCCTTCACGTGCCAATTGACAAAATTAGACAACCAAAAACCAATGTTCAATAATGTTTTTAATTTCTATTGTGATTTTTTTTTTCTCAGAAAAAGGAAAATTTCTTTTGTGGTAAACCGGAACGCAGATTATATCAATAAGAGGAACGGGAACGGAAATTGCTACGCCACGTCAAGGCTAGCCCAAGCTTTGGGCCTGGGGCATCCCATAAACCCAAAACTCTGAGGGCAACCCCATAATTTTTTATAATAGGCTTGAGTATAGGTCTTTTTGGCCTACTAGAAAAAATTAAAAAAGGTCCAATCTATTTTTTTTTTTTTTTAAAAAATCCGTAAACAAAGAGCTCTATAGAGTTTTCAAAAAATAAAAAGACCGAGTCCAATTATCCAAAAACCCAAAAAGGCAACCAATTACCTGTAACGCCCTCAAAATTTGGGCACGTTAATAATATTACAAATTATAAACAAAATTTAATATAAAATTTAATACAATAAAGGCTGCCTCCACAAGCTAATAATATAATAACTGGGTCGGGTCTAGGGCTCCGTCTATCTCTGTGCCTGGTCGTCCCCCAAGCTAGCAGCACCGCCAGCTCCATAGGCTTCCTCCCCGTAGAATGCCTCATGTTCATCCAAATACACTGACATAATACGTCAGAGTCGCATGACAACATTGTGGTATTATGTTAGAGTTACACAAGTGCAACACCGTGAGCAACAAAGCCCAGTAGACTACACTACCCAATCCTTAACTAGCAATTTTAAAACAATATGATCATGACAAATAATGCAAGCTTGATAATAGGAAAGATCATGAGTGCAATATGTCAGTGTCAATGCGGATCAGAGTAACCAAGCACAGTAAAACAGTGTCTCATATTATCTTTTCAATGTCAGCATTCTTCTTCAAATTTCAACAATGTCAGTATCACTCATCACTCAAAAGTTATTGGTCTGTTTTTGTCTCCTTTCAATTGATGGCACCAACCTTTCCGCTCTAAGCCCTGGCCATCTTGCATCACCGAACTTAATCAGTTTGTTTATAAGGTCCGTTCACCATGTGTTGTGCACGCTTAGCCCAAACCACCAAGTTCTCCCACGAAGTTGAGGTGGCGCTCTCGCTACACTACCATATCCATTCCATTTCGTTCCAAACACATTTTCTTTCTCATCTCTATTTCTTGTCATAGCAATTATTTTCTCATAAGTCATGTCATTTCAATAACTATATTGTGATGTGATCATGCATCATGAATATCAATCTCACACCGTGTCAATGCAATATTTCTCAATAAACGTGTCACATAAAATAACAATTTTCCTATTGTGGACGCACCTCCGGGGATCTCGATCGATTCAGAGTTGCTACCTAGGTTTTAGCAGATTGTCCCTGAGGAACCGAACTCGATTGACTCGTGCCTCATTCAATGGATAAGGATTATTGGCCCATCATCACCATACTATCTTAGGTTCGGGGGCTCAGTTACGAGAGGGGAAGGGTTTTATGGCACCCTCCTTGCCTGGTTCAAAGACTGGTCTCTACTTGACTTTTGTGGGATTACGTGAAATGAATGCAATTCAACCAAGAACACATACGGGGGATGAGGGATGGGAAGCCAAATAACAACATTGAACACGACAATGGATTACAGTGTATGCATGTGTGTTGTGATCTAAATGAGCGATGATGAAGGTGAATAACCATGAACTACAAATGATACTAAGCAGTAGAAGAATGACATTAGTATACATTGACCAGACACTGAAAACTGGAAATAACATGAACAGTACACAAAACAAGTTAAACCAATATGATCCTCTGCCAGGGGTCTGAACGCTCAACCCACTGCTCAGTCATGCATGCTGGTGATTTTTCTGATGATTCTGGGTTCATGAAAACACGACTTGATCCTCATTATTTATTTAGAAACAACATTTGAATCATTGAACAAAATAGCACAACCATATGATCATGGGTTTAAAACTCATTCATGGACCAAGATGAGGCAAACGGTATAAAGGGAATGAAGACTCAACGCTTTAAAACTTTGCAAAATACTCGAAATGCTAAGAACAAGCTTAAATGAGAAGAAAGATTTGATTCGACAAGATGACAGTTTGAGCGCTTAAAGGGGTACATTAAGCGCTCAAGCCATCTCCTAGATTTGAGTGTTTCTACTCCATTCTACACTCATCTGGACCATAAACCAGTTCAACATGATATATGATGATGCATGAAGGATTGAAACTTCACCAACATGAATAAAATAAACTTGAGGTGTCCACAAAAGTGGAGAGTAAGTATTGGGTCATGCATAAGCATGATTAGAGTGGGAAGGAGAGAGGATTGGATTGGCTTAGCCAAACAATAACACACACGCACACTACATGAACTGAAAACAGAATGCGGAACTTAAATAAACAAGATTTAAAAGCCAAAACTAAACAAGGTTTGAGCGCTCGTAATGCTAGCATTGAGCACTCAAGCCTCATTCAAGGGTTGTGAGTTTCTGTGATTTCTGACCATTCTTTGATGTTGATATGAACTTGGAGCTTTCTGATCATTGTTAAAAGAGAATGATACACTTGTTATCCTTGTGAGACAAGATCATCCATAGCTTGATGATGATAAAACATCACTTTTATGGATTTTGGGTTCATTGATCAATGATCAAAGGCAAAATAAACTGATTTGGGAAAAGATGAACAAAAAAACAACCGTAATAGTGATGGCACCAACATAAGATATGATCAGAAACCACAAAAACATGAAAGGGGCCAAAATAGTTTGAGTGCTTGAACTGTGACATCGGCACACTTTGAACGCTCAAACTGTGACATCAGCACAGTTTGAGCGCTCAAACCATTTCGTGCTCAGATTTTTAAAATTAGTTTTTCTCAATATTTAAGACCTTGTGAGCTCATACAAGGTATGTGGAACCTCCATGAACTCACTGGTCTACCTCAAGATGACCAAAACTTGATTTTCACATGCTTTTCTACATTTTCGGCTATGATCAAGGCTTGAACTTGATGGTTTGATGAATGGATGGGTAGTGGCTATGTTTTGTGTAATGTGGGTTGTTTTGGACAGTAGAGTGTGAATGTAGGGCTGATTGGATGATCGATTGAGTGTATGGGGATGTATTGGAGGTTAGATGACCATTTTTGGCATGATCAAGTGGGTTTATTGGATTTTGGATGATGGAGCTGTAATTGATGGATGATTACAGTAGAGAGAGACTGACTATGGAGTTTTAGAGTGAGAAAGAGGTCAAGATCAGTTGGTATCTTATAGACCCATGTGTATTTGGTCATAAAGATGAGATTTTTTAGTGTTTTTGAGCTTGAAGATGATGGAAACGGATGCGAGGGTGTAAAACGTGATTGAAGGATAAGAGAGAGTGGTTTTGGTCTGATAAGGGTGTGAGAGAGAGAGATCATCCAAGAGTCCTTAAACAATGGGTGGAGGGTGGTTTATATAGAGAGAAAATGGGAGGAAAATGGATTGGCTTTGAAATGGAGGTCCTACCAAGATGATTTAGGCCCTCCCTAGGGACTATTGTACACATGCGAGCAGCAATACAGCAGTTAGATGCTCCCATGTCAGAAGAATCTCATAATTAGATGCACAACCAAAAACAAACTGGACAGAGCTTGAGCGCTCAATGTGTGATGTCATCAAGGTTTAAGCGCTCAAACTAGGGGTTTGAGCGCTCAAAGTGTTTTGAGCATAGAGGTTTGGCTTGGCTTATTTGAGTAGTTTGAGGGGTATTGGGGTTATTTTGGATGGCTTAGGTTGTTTGGAAAGGGTTTAGAGTGTTTAGGTGAGTTCAAGCATTGTTCTTAGCCTCGAGGTATGCACGGTTGGTCTATTTCATCATCGGGAATGCTTGATAAGCTTCTTAGGTCAAAATCGGGGTGTCTACACCTATGCGTAAAGTGTCACATGAAATAACGGCTTTCTTACGCACTATCTTTTCCAAACTAGTCTTGGTTTATCAGAAAATTGTCATTAATTGTTTATGAAGTCATTTCAAAACTTTTAATTTTCTCTGGTGACTTTCTTTAGACAAATGAGATAACCAGGAGAGTCCCAGTCTGGATGGTCGATCTTAGACATCACGAAGCTTGTCCTTTTGATAGACCCTCAAGGGTGTTAGCCTTGGGTTATCTCATAGTCCAAGTACCTGCCCAAACATTTACTTGTTACTTTAAGAAAACCTTGCCAATCTCACTTTCTGAAAACCAATTCGGCATTATAATAGCGTAATTTTGAAAAGTTGATTTTCAATCGAGCATTATAACTGCGTATGTTTGAAAAGTCTAACTCAACTCGGACATAGTAACAACTACACATGATTATGAAAAAGTTATCTTTAGACATACTAACTTTCTAACGTAAGCTTTCTAGAACATGACTAATTTTCCGGAAAAAAAATGCTAGGTAAACAACTTTAAGGAAAAATTTAGAGCTACCTTGTTTTCCAGTTATTAGCGAGAAGCCGAACAAGCTAGGTAGAATTCCGGTGAGCTATGAACACCCAAGTTCCTAACTTTCCTACTACTCTAAGATTGGTGGGTGGTTCTAGGTGGAGGAGTGTGGTGGTTTTCAGAGGTGGTGGAGGAAGAACAAGCTTAAAACTCAAGAACTTGGAAAGAGGAAGTGAGAGCTTCTTTGGTGTGAGAAGAAAGTGTGAGTGCATGGGGTAATTATAGGCAAAATGTGAGAGCCGCTCCCCCTCTTAGTTGGCCGGCCCCTTCTCTCTCCCCATGTGCTCAAGATTTTCACCATAAATGGTAAAATCTAAGTACAAGATATGGAGGAACAAAATCCTTTGGCCATGTACTAGATATCCTAGGTTTTTAATAACAAAATCTTAGGGTTTTTAATAGAAAATCTAGGGGTTTAATGAGGGGAAATTGCTAGGAAATTTCCTTAAGTCCCAAGTAGAGTATAATTTTGCATGGCCACCTTTGTTTTAGGGAGTTTTGGTTACTAGTTATTTGGTTAGGAGACATGTGGCTAATAAGGGCTACAAAATCTTTAGGCTATCTAGATTATTAATAGGGAAAATAAGAATATATTCTCCCAATTAATGAGAGAATAAATGCGGAGAAAACCCCTACTAATAGAGTTTTGGGTGCTAGTTATACACAAAAATATGCACTAAATTACACACAAGTATAATTGGCTAGGGTACTTCCATATCTAGCTAAAATCTTGCTAGATTTTCTAGGAAAATCTTCTCACAAATGGGAAGAACAAAATTTAACTTAAGGGTACTAACCTAATATTTTTCTAATAAGTTAGGTCTTGGCTTGGAGACTGAGAGAGAGAATATTTTGTTGGAATGTAGGGAGCAAAGTTGGTATGGGGCAATTTGGTTGGGTTGTGATGTGCAATGGGTGTGGTACTTGGCTTGTACATTTGCATGCATGGCTTGATGTACCAACTAAATAATTATGTACCAATTAAATAATTAAAAAATAGAATTTTAAAATAATTATAAAGGAAATAAACAAATTATTATAAAATAAAAGAATTTATTGAATTAATAAATTAAAATTTTTATTTTACAAAAATTAAGGTTGTTACATTACGTCTTAGAGTATTAAAAAAATACAAAAATTCCAATTCAAAGGGTTTCAACGCCCGCAGGGCAAGCATTTTGCTCGGGATCAAGGCAATATTCAACACACAAATTTAAAAAATTACTTGAAACTTTGGAAATTGGTAATATTCTATTCTCTTTCTCATTAACCATTGGGTTTTGGGGTTTGTGGTTTCAAGATCAAAGTTATGGGGGTTTTGGGGTTCAATACGAAGGCAAGAAACTCACATTTTGGCATTTTGCAAATGTATTTTTTCCCCCATAAACTCTGTATTTCTCCTCTGTAGTTATCTAAGCCGTATAAGCACTTGGATTTTGTTTTTGGGAAATGAGTCTGAATCTCAATTGTTGGATGGTTTAATGATAATTATATAATCATAAGAATAATTTCACGGTATTCCCTCAATGACAAAACTCTATGTCAATTCTTAGTCCAATAAAAAAGTGTGCTAAAAATTAGATTCTAGTGCAATTTGGTAAGTTAATTTATTAAAAACTCTGTACCAAGTGGGATACCCTAAGTTTATTCATTATTCAATTATCAACAATTGGTTAATCCTAGATGTTTTTGGCCCATTGTTTATTGATAGATTGATTCATGCAAAATTGGAAACTTTGAGAATTGTTCATTTGCACTCATGCGTAGATAAGATACTCATGTGTTCTTCAGATGACATGTGTTTGGAGACTTTCTAGTTTGTGTTCTTATATAATGACTAGTAGATATGCGCGTGCTTTGCACATGGATAGTTCTTAATTTTATTAGGAACACCACTTTGGATGGCAAAAAGAGTTTCATAATCATAAAGTTGAAAATATGAAATCAGTTACAACAGGGAAAGAATAATGCACGATATATAAAACGAATTGTTTTGGATGTGAAGTGATTTTCCAAAAGAATGTTGTGTTTGAATTTGAAATAGTGGGGAGATTAATAAGTATTTAATAATGTGGAGCTCGAAATATAATCGAGACGGGAGTACAATTATAATTCTTTAGTGGTGTGAATTATAATTTGTGAAATAAGAATAGAATCCGGTTGGGATTAGGTTTTCTTATTTACACAAAGAGCCCAGATTTATTTCTCCTTAGGTCCCTGCTCTAGCCCTATAAATATATCGTTGTGTTCTCTAGGTCTAAGAACAGTCATTTAGAAAATCAGAATAGAGGCTGTGAGAACGAGAACAGACAATAACAGGAATTAAAAAATAAACAAATAAACGATGAACGCGATATACGTGGAAAACCCCTTAAAAAGGGTAAAACCCACGGGAGGAAATCAACGCACTAAAAATTATCATTGTGCAGTTACAAAAAATCTCAATCGTGAATCCTCACCGATTAACCAAAAATTGTTTTGCCGAATCCACGTACACTGCACCAAGTGGTTGATTGCCGAACGCCTTGAATCCTCAAGTCTTCCGAGATACTTCCAGAATCTACTAGAAGAATGATCCAATTTGTTGAATCGAAAGATTGACAAACTTCTTGGAGTTAATCGAAAAGCTTGGTGATCATATTGATCATGTGTACTCCAAGATAGAAACTCACACTACCTAGCCGTGTATACTCTCAATAATTTTGGTGTCAAAATTGCATCACAGCCACCATATAAATAGACCTCTAAAGGCCAGGTGCTCGAGCCAAATATCTCCTCTATCAATTAAAACTAGAGCATTGTACATTTCCATAAAGCCATCCACGAGATCACCTTTGATATTTTTTAACATGAAAGACAAAGGATGAACTGCACTATGCCTTCTGGTCCCCTCAATACCAAATGCGACCACATATAAATAACAAAAATCTATATATCAAAATAGCCGCAAATATAGCCTTGATATATTACCGAAAGCGGGAATTAGTTGTTAAAAGTAACTTCCTAGAAATGCTTCTCTTCCTTTCTTCAGCCCCTGATTGTCATATCCTCTTCCATTAATGAGTAGCCAAAAATGTAAACACGATCTCTTGATTATCCTGATATCCGAACACTTCCACAACTTGAAAATCTCGCCCTCTTAGTAAACACATGATTTACGTTCTAAACAGATACTCTAAAATCTAAATAAAAAAATAAATTACAAATTAATAAATGGGAATACAATTACATGTGTGTTTTGTCGTGAAAGATGCCAACAAAAAGAGACCATCTCCTATGGTCCTTACAAGAACAAAGAGACCACGTAGAAGTCCACGCTTGGCTACGTGATCAAGATATGAGGGAATATGGCAGAAGATCAAGAGGTATTGTCGAGTAGAGTTTGTTGCATACAGTAAGCGGGTCCGTCAAGTTCTAAAATAAACAAGGCAACCAACTTTCGTGTCTACGGATGAGAGGTAAACCCTAATTCCACCTCGTAGGGTTTGTGTTTATTTTTATTGTTTAATCTGTAAGCATAATTACTGGGTTATGGGATTCGTTTCCCAACAGTGTGAAGGAGAGAGACGAATATTTCACTATGTTTTAGAACCTCTATCATCCAAACATGAAGTACCAAGAGGCATTTATTACTTAATTCATATCTTCCCCGCACTGTTAGAAACTCAATGCAACCACATGAAGCCTAGCAGAAGTGTAGCACAAAGTACCACGAAGGAGCATGGGCAGAGAGAGTATTGCTTAGGTCATAGCATTACACGATTGGCTAGCTAGTAAGGCACACTTCCACCCTGGCCAACACAAGCCTAATTTTAACAGTCATTTTTCTCTGTCTTTGTCAACAGTATTATGCTGAAGGCAACTTTCTACAAGCACAAGTATCCAAAAAGACTAAAAAGGAAAACTAGTGTACAAATTCCATGAGAATAACAATGAACATTTGAAACCAAAGTAAGGAAATATATGGAAGTCCCTTGGCTGTTGCAACCAGGGGAATAGGGAATTATAAGCATTTGTTTCAAGAAGCATAATGTTACATCATCGGCCATCTTGTTCATCGATATACCTTTCCAGAACCAGGCTTGTTTAATCAATAACTTTAAACAACATGATTTGGTCACCTGAAAGCAAAGCTTCTACATAATGAGCATAATGTATAATCAAGGACCCCTTCGGATTGATAGCCTTGAACAAAGTTTCATAGCTTTTTTTATTTATTTCTAAACTGCTTTGTTTCACTCCAGTAGTAGAAGATACGGCATTGACATTGTCATGTTTTCTTAACCAACAAACATGAGCTCGACAGATTTTACCTCCTCAATCTCTACATTTTTCTTGGATAAAATTAACTGCTACCTATTACACGTATCTAAAGATGGTCAGCAAGTGGGAGTAGGGAGTCTAGGAGAACCCACACTTGGGCTATTCTTCATAAATTTGGAGTAGCCAGATTAGAAAATCTTGTTTCACAAACATCTTGAGTTATTTGATAATCTAACTATTCCAGACTTGAAACATTCAAATGTATCACAGAAAAGCTTTTCGTTGTTCTCATTGTGAACTCTTGAAATAGGGAAGATTTATAAAATTTATGTTTATAATGTAGGAAAGCTTGAGGTGAAAAATTGCATATAGTTTTGACCATTGTCTAGAAAGGATGTTTTACAATGTAGGATTAGCAATTGAATAAGAAAAATGATTAGCCTATAAAAGGTAATTTTTTCAAGGAGAACAATGAACGCAATATCTATTAGCATACCATTCATTTCAATTGTCAAAGTCAGCCATTGCGTGATCCATGAGCATTGGCTCAAAAAAAACCCAGCATGTCATGAATATAAGGGCATTTGTCAACCAAATTCTAGATAAAGCCCGTAAAAGTGTAAAATAGTCATGAATGGACAATCAACAAGCTATTGTCTCAGGATATCCAATGCTCTAATCCAGAGATAAAACATCGACTGCAATTATAATCGTATAAGTAAAAAAAGCTAGGTTGTGCTCATTGCTAAGCTGCAACAAAATTTATTTATGGCTCAAAAGAAGTAGCCTTGTTTACTCTTTCATTATACAACCAATGAGGTATAGGACCACAAGTCAGCTAATATAGCCGATAACCGTAGCATATTTTCTTTGGGGGAAAATATATACTTAGACCAGATCAAAAAGTGCATGTGGGCAAACATACGCTCAATAAAGAAGCTTTGCAATAGAGAAATTTCCAAGGGACCTAAAGTAGTGACCTGTGACAGATCAATGAATTCAGTCCGCTTATTGTCAATTTCTAAGAGCTGCTTCTGAATGGAAGCCAATTCATTTTCTATTTGTGTGCAACATTTGTGCAGCGGGTTGGCAATTTGACTCTATGCCCGTGGAATCATGACATCTATGATCCTGCATCATCACCACTAAATTCTTCTATTGCAAATTCCCAATTTGTTATCATTAGCTTCGCCAAAGCAACTTTGTTTACGCAGCCGCAAGAAGCTGCCACAAATTTTGTGTCAACATTCTTCGCGACAGGATTAGACACACATAAGAAACATTATTGTCTATCATCGATTGATGCCTATTCATAGCCAATATCTTGGATACTTGTTATCTCATTACTCATTTTTTTAAATGTCTTAGGGATAGAACTAACCTCTAATTATTCATTCTGAACATCAACACACACACTTTTAGTTTTCAGAGCATCAATTTCTATATCTCAATCAATTGAACCTTGAGGACAATCCACATAATTGTGGCATGTTCTTCCCTCAGGAAGAGGAATCCTTTTCTTAGTTTAGCTGGTACCCACTTTTGAATTGAGGCGTCCTTTCGTCGAATCTCATTAACGCTTGCAATATCACCATCCTCCCACCTACAAAAATTCTCTGCTGGAACTACCCGATTTGGCAAAGAAAGCATCATAAAACAGAGTTTCATAAATGTCAAAACTTTTTTCAAGCAAAGCAATGCAATAAAGAAAATATTACAAGCTACTAATCAGCACATATGGCTATTCACTAAAAGAAAAAACTTGGAAAAAGGTATTGAGTATATTAAATGTAAACTGTGGGAATACATATGAAAATTCATACCAAAATGAATTGGAAACCAACAAAAACATAAATTCTTAATTAATCTCACAAATTGTCCCACCAGCCCATTTCTATCTAAAAATTCTGAACTCAAGTAGTAGCTTAATCTGCCAAAATGAGGTTAAGGGTGGTGGGGAAGAAAAAATCACGTAGAGATTAACCTAGTTGCCCCTAACCAGTGGCCTCACTAGAAACTCTCTGCATAGTAGTTCAAATAGTTCAAGAAGTATAAAAGTAATAGAGAAACCATAAAGAACAAAGAGGAAATTGATTAATTGAAGCAAGATTCCTGCACTTTAATGTGCAATAAGTTGAGGACGGGGCAAAAGGAGAGGGGTCAAATAGGTGCAATCCTATTCCTCATTTCATGTTCAGAATACCAATGGTTATCATCCCAAAAAACTTGTGGATTTGGATAATCTACAAAATCTCTGTACTTCTCATGAAGGATTTTAAAAAAATAGCACTCCTTTTAATTCCATTTCCATGGTGGCATATCCTCTTAGCCATCTCTGAAAGCACCGTTATTCAACCCAATAAATAGCATCTCAAAATGGTCCTCTAAAATGTAGATCATAAACCTTCAAGTTTCCTTCCTTTTGCTATACATTCCCAACAAATTGCAAGAAAATTGTTATGTTTAAACTGCATACATCCCGAACAAATCCTTTTCATCTTCATTATGTTAGAAGAAAATCTGTACTTTCTCCCACCCAACCCATTTCTAGTTGCCTACAGATAATTTATACGTTGAGAGATACAGATTTTGATGTTTTGTCAAGTAGTAAAAGATAGAACCAACCTACAATTCTAGATGTATTTCCTTAATTCATTTATGTGATAGATTTCATTGAGGACATTTTCACCAGTCAAAATTCGTGTGTTATCAGCCAGGATTCACTATTAAGATTTTAAGTCTCTTTCTTACTTCCTCTCCTCCCTCTCACACGTTGACATAGTGATCATATGATTCATTAAGTAGCATGAAACACGACTACTCCCTCCATTCCCTATTATTGGTACTTTTTGAAAAATGTGTCAATGTTCAAATAAAAAAAATAATGTCTATTGAACACAATTTTTTAAATCCTTTTACACCATTCAAAAACATCTATTAGAACTTTGAATTGAAAAATTGTAGAACACGCCTTAAAAAATGTGTCCATTATTCCTATAGCATAACACTTACTGTAAGAAACACTCAATAATGATTAACCAATTAATACAGACCATCTATTCTTTTCATTTTCTTCTGACAGATAAGATCGTGCACAAAGTTGATGTTTTCTTTTGGTGGGAGACATATTAAACAAAGTAGATGACATTGGATAACAAGCATGTAAAATGCACAAATAGAAACTTGGATTCATCTAAAATCCTTGGAACTTTAATAAGATCAAAAGCCAAGACATAAATGCATGTTTTGGCTTTGTTAAAAAGATAACGCAGTGATGGGCTAATGTGCGTTGTGGTTTAATGTAGTAGTAGGACACTTGTTAAAAATAAAATCCTAAGTCAAATTAATTTGGACTATTTTTTTCAGAAACGCATGCACATGCACATGCACTTGTAAGAGAACATTGCAAGCCAAAGCTAGTAAAATTCAAAATGGAGAAGACATTTCATCAATTGATTTTTGGGATTTGGGGTGTGGCCTATTTGTATCACTGGTTTTGTTAGCCATTTTGGATGTCAAATTAGTTTATATTTTCATTAAAAACAGTATTGGCTGTGTGAGCATACAACTCTAGTGAAGAAAGGAGCTCCAACAGACTTCCCAAGATTTAACAAATGAAGGCTAAGTGACATAACTAAATTGCTGGCAAAGATTCCATTGCAATCTCTTGA
Organism: Vaccinium macrocarpon; assembly: GCA_022606695.1. Lineage (NCBI taxonomy): Eukaryota > Viridiplantae > Streptophyta > Magnoliopsida > Ericales > Ericaceae > Vaccinium > Vaccinium macrocarpon. The sequence continues at coordinate 22,531,988 of CM040179.1, forward strand.
TCCGAAAAATGTAAGCTTATTAGTGCATTAACACATTCTATTCAATCTAAATTATATCAAGAAGTTTCATGTATTGTCATTACTAGTGATAGACTCAAAGTTGGTGCCAATTGATGAAGAAAAACAATTGTTGCAATTTGTCAAGGTTGCCAAACACGAGCCAGATGATGACAAGGAGGGTGTAAAGTCGGTTGACAAGGAGCCAAGCATTAAACAAGCAGTGGATAACAAGGACCGCCATAGGGATGCATTTTTGGAGCTAAAGACAAAAAATCAAAAGCTCCAAAATGAAGTCAAGAGGTTGAAAGAAGAGAATGTTCATCTTCGGAAAACAATTTCAATGCTTGAACAGCATAGGGATGATACCTTTCATTAACATGCATTCGAAAATGAAACGATTGCTAACCTTGGATTTGAAGTTTAGACTATGCACGTCGAGAAGTAAGTCTTGCAGGGTGAGAAGCAGGTGTTGTAAGGTGAGATTAACAATAGGGAATCGGAGATTAGATGTATGTTGGTTGCTGACAACATTTTGACTGATCAAGTTCACGAGAAAGAAGAAAAAATCGATGGGTTGTTGGACAATATTGATGACTTGGAGACCCACAATGTTACACAAGAATGCAAGGTACACTGTATAAACTTGCTTGTACATAATTGTTTCTTTTGCTTCTCCGTCCATAGGAACAACATATATAATTTATCTGTTCGCATTTTTTGATAAAACAGAAAAATCAAGATGTCGGAGAGAGGAAGAAAAGAAACAGCAAGGTGGACTTGAGGATGAAATGGTGCCAAATGAAGAAGTGGATAGGACAACCATTAGAGTATACACGAAAATATTGGGTGATGACAATCCTATAAAGACTAAGAAGAACCAAGTTGACTCGTCTTCTCTTGTGAAGGGAGTGAAGAAAACAAATACAAGAACAAAAAAGAGGTAGGAGGATTTCGTCTGTCCTGATGACAAAAAAGGAAACAAGAAGAAACCAACCACGAGAAAAGAATGGAGGACTCATATGTCCAGGTTGTATAAATTGATGTCGGCAGAAGACATGGAGTCAATGAATCAGCTATGTGATTGCAAGAATGATGATCCAAAGTAAGTAAAATCACATAACCTGCATTTCCATTGCATAAATTCAACAAAAAAATGTTGCTTATTATGTAATTTGTATGTTTTGTTCGATTGAAATAGAGCCTAGATTCCAACAGACTACCATATATGTCATAAAATCTGTCATTTATCGCAGTGATGATATGAACATATTATGTAATCTTTTAGTTTTTGACATGAATCAAGAGACCGATTTTAACAAACTACCATATATGTTTGAAATCTAGCATTATACAAAGTACTGATATATAAACATATTATGTAATCTAATTTTCTTTACATGATGATTTTCTTTCCCAAGTGCAGTGTCGTTGTCTAGACAAACAACACATCAAATGATACTGTGCCATTGAGCAACATAATTAAACTCTTGGATAAAGGAGATGTCTCAAACTTGGTAATTGATGGCTTTGCTTTGGTCCTAGAGAACAACCATGAAGCACAACAAAAGAAGCTTCGAAACAATTCTTATTTCTTGTGCACATGTTGGGTAAATAGATTCCTTGTTATTTTTTCGTTTTCCCTATGATTTTACGTATCTTTTTTTCGTATGACTATTGAAGAAAAAAAATTATAACTAACCAACTATCATCCAACAGACTTTAATCCACTCAAAAAAAATCCCGAACTAAGGCAAGTTCCATGGAGAGAAAACTACAAGAAGTGTATGGCAACATGCAGAAACATGGCAGCGATTACTACCGGTTCTTGGTTTTCCCTATGAATTTCTTGGGAAATAGGCCTCAAGTTAAAAATTCTGATCCGTACCACTAGACTACTCTTTTTATGATGTCCATGAGTAGGAATGGAAACACTACAATTCCATGAGGAAGAGAAATGGCCCTAATCCATATCTACAAGATGCAATCACTGTGGTAAATGCATTTATATTTATTTGAATTCTCATAATTCATATTCAACCAATAAGACTAAGACTAATGTTTTGTTCTAAAAATGCAGAAAAACTATGTTGAATCTTTCCTGAAGCAAAGGCATAATGAGAAGACAAGGCAACTAACCTTCAATCTGTTTTCATCTCCAGCAACAATCTTTCAAAGCCATGATGTTAATGCTCCAATCTCCTCGGCTCAAGATGCACCACAACAATTTGCAACAACGTAAGTTCCACTTATTATAATTTCTTTACATTATACAACCACCAAAAAAAACTCCTATAATCTTCGCTTTTTAACTGCTATGTACAAAAATCTACAGGGTTGATTGTGGAATAATTGTCTACTACATAATGGAAAAATTAGCAAATCAAGAGCCAATCCCACACTCAATTAGTAAAGATGATGTTTCTGCATTCAGACTTCATTTAGTAAAGATCTTTTGAACGATCCACCAAGATCTTGGTCAATTGCAGACTGGAACTCTAGATAGATCCAAGCAAATTTACCTGTGTCACGCCCTCAATTTTAATAACCAAAAATAAAAATAATATCCATGTGGGATCAACCAAAGTCAAACAACTTCAACTTCCCATAGAAAAGTCAAAGTCAAAGTACAATGAGTTTTCACTTGGGGTACTCGTACCCATGCATAAGTAATCAAGAATTAAGAGTTATTACATAAACCAAGTTTTGTCAAAATTTAAAGAAAATAGAAGTTACAAGATCATCACCCAAAATATATTAACAATGGAGAGAATAAAATAACTTCATGTCAAATGTGCTTCATGATATGCATCCACACACCAAGCATCCCAGTTTTGTGCCTTGCTGAGTACCTGAAAATGATAGGGTAAGCTCACTAGCCCAGTAGAAAACTTTTCTACTAACGCTAAAGGTATAGAGAATGAAAGATGCGCATAAAGGTATGATACACATGAATAAGTAAGCTAAAATAGACCAAGATAGATCAACTTGATGATAGAGTGTCTAGGAGATGCCCCAAAGACCAAACAAACCCAAGTGTCCATAAGTTTTCTCATAAACATTACATTTCATGTCGTGGGTTCAATCCCTTCCAAACAAAGTCATTTTCATAAAATATTTCATTTCACAATACTTCACAAATAACCACTTGTTTTAAATAGGGAATAAATCCCTCCGCTAGATTTCGTGGGCTCCGAACACCCCTGCCAGATTTCGTGAGCTTCGAGCACCCATGGCTAGGGACGCACCGAATGGTTGCCCTAGAATAAGTAACCATCATTTTCAAAAGTTTATTAAACCATCAAGTGTCCAAAACATCCATGTAATTCATTTGGTTCAAAAACTCGTAGTGTATCGATTGTAGCAAAGTTAACGTGTGGCCAAGAACGTGAGAAACCAAGACAAATCATAAAATGTACCACGATATGTTACCGAAGCTTAGAGGTCAAATCAAGGAGTTTTGGAAGGACCAATGAAGGAACATGAAAATGGAACTTTAAGCCTCGAGAAAACCCGACACATTGATAGGAAAAAGCATATTTCTCTCAAAATACAAAATCTATGAATATGAGCTCAATTGGGTTTGAAATTAGACTCACAGAGCTTTCCAACGGTTCAAGAATTGTCTCATTCCGAGTTCGGACGAAGGCGGGGCGTGCCCGTGAAGTTGAGTTAAAAATCTGCCTAACAGGAGGAGTCTGGATCAATCCAAGGGATTTGTGGATCGATCCACATCGATCCAAAAAATGTGTGGATCAATCCACAATGTTCCGTGAGCAAAATAGAAGGTTTTGAATCAATTCGGACAACTTTTGGATCGATCCATAGAGGTTCAAAATACCATCAGACTATTGTGGATCGATCCACCTGGGTTTTCGGGTGAAAAATGCACAACTTTGCTCAAACAAATGAGGGCTTCAATTCAAGTCACAAGTGAGGTTCCAGAACACAACTAATCAAAGGAGATGGACGTATCAACAACCAATTCATGGATTCATCAACAAAATATGCAAAACCCAAACTCAATCAAATTCAAGCTCAACTTCCATGGTGATAATCAAGTTTGAGAGGAATTTTAGGAGCAAGATTAAGAGTAGTACATTAATTCATTCAACATACACTTAAATAAGGTAGAATGTTGTTCCCTACCTCAAGGATTGAGCTCCAATGAGAAGAAAATGAGAGCCCTGGGTTGTTCTTACAAACCCCAACCGAAATGTGTTAGCTCCAAGCAAAACCACGGAGTCCCAAACTCTAAATCACGTGTAGATGACGGAAATGAGGTTGAATCTTGAGGAAATGAGGTGTGGAGGTGTGAATTTTGTGGAGACGGAGAAAATTTGGGAGAGGAGTAGAGAGAGGAAGTGTCGAAGTGTTTGGGGGAGTGGTGAGTGTGTGTGTGTTTGCTCCCAAATAATTAGCCCTATACAAGTCTACACCCATCCCACTAATTGCACTTACACCCTGTTTGGCAACCAGATAAGCAGTCGGATTTGCATCTGCCTTGATTTGCAAATCCCAGTCCCACTCCTAATGAGGTGTTTGGGTAATAAATTATGGGGTGGATTTGCCAATTCGGGTGGCCTCAAATCAGGGAGGAAGGGTTGTTAGCTAACGACAAGGGTACCCCCGTCGTTAGTAAATCTGGGGCAAGTGGATAAGATTTTGACAAAAGTACCCCTCACTTGTAAGTGTCAAGACGTTACAAAAACACCCTTATTGATACCTAATTGAGCTGATTTTTTACATAGACGTTCAAAATATTAAATAAACATATTCGAATAAAAATTAGCTCAATCAGATACTGAAAACCGGTAGAAGATTTTGTGAGTTTGTTAGTAGAATCCACACTTGTAAGTGTCAGGCTGTTAAAAAACACTCCTATTGATACCCGATTGAGTTAATTTTTTATATGAACGTTCAAAATATTAAATAAACACATTTGAATAAAAATAAGGCCAATCGGATACCGAAAATCGGTACAAGTATTTTGTAGTTTGTTAGCCTTGTACGAGTGTTTTCTTATTGTTAAAATATTAAAACATTACCATCCTATTGTTTCTTCCTCATTTTTATCTTTTTAAACTTTTGTTAGTTTTGTGTTTAATTTTTTATTAAACATTCATAAATACATTACTAATTTTTATCGAATTCTTTTTTCTGGAAATATTATTTTTTAACATCTAATAGATTATTTTATATTTATGTATTTATTTTGTATTCATTGTAATTATTATGTATTTAATCTAATTATAATGAAATTAATATAGTAGGGGTAATTAAGTCATTTGGCCTCTTATTCTATCATATCCACCCTCTAAATCTCCCTTGTCAAAAAACCATCCAAACACCTCATTACAAATCCACCCTTCTTAGGAGGTGGGCCCACCCTCATTACAAATCCAACTTCAAATCCACCATCATTACAAATTCACCCAAAATCATCTCTGGCATCCAAACGGGGCATTATACCCTTGTGTTTCTAGTGTGTTTTAAAGACACCACAAACGCAATCTTCAACTCACATTGACCCCATATTATACTATTTTCATTTCCTTACACTACCACAACATTATTTCCGAAAAATTGTATAAACACACGGGTCCTTACAACTTGACTGAAAATCTTTTGAAGGGTATAGTGGCTGCTTTATCTTTGTGCAGAATTTATGTAGGACAGTTCATCTTGTTTTGACACAGTTGTAGAAACAAATGTTACTAGGTCTGACATTAGTATTACTTTTGGTGGAATGTAATCGTAGGATGCTACTTCTTATTTAGTTGTAATTACTTTTAGTGGAATGTCATCAGAGGATACTACTTCTTATGTGTAGAATTTAGAAATACATTAGTTATAGTTACTTTTGGTGGAATGTAATGCTGCTTCTTATGTGTAGAATTTGAAAAAAAAAATAGTAAGTCCATTTTTCATGCCCAAAAATGGTGTAGATTACTTAATGTTCACATCAGCATTGTGTATCTTGCCAGATTTGCAAACATATATGGTAGACTGTTGGAATCTATTTTCTGTTTCTTGCCAAAAATACTAACAAATTACATAATATGTTCATATCAGTAATCTGAATAAGACATACTTCCACACATATATGGTAGTCTGTTGGATTCTGCTTTCTGTTTCATGCCAAAAAAATACAAAAGATTACATAATATGTTAATATCAGTACTCTAATAAAAACATATTTCCAGACATATATCGTACTTTGTTGGGATCGATACTCTGTTTCAAGCCAACAAAATAAACAGATTCCCATATATATTCATACAACAAAAGAAACAATATGAAATTTTGTAGTCTCCATTCCAACAAGTAAGTAACAAACTATTGTCAAATGTTCAAATCCATACACAACAATTTTGAAATTCAATCAACTGCCTCTTTACAAGTTTTTTTATTGTGTTTCTCCAATTTTTTACAACTTGAACACCTTTTTTGCTTCAACCTTTTCTCTCCTTGATCGTATCCTTTGAATCATTGGCTTGCTCCGAGGCCTTCTTGTTTTTGGTGGAAGAATTATACAGGAGCCTTTCACCACATTTCTCCACGGTTGGTTGCAATTACAAGCCGCCTGCTCCAGCTAATAAGCAAACTATCTCAGAATTGCTCGAAAATTTCAAGGATGGAGCTGAGGTCCTAAGTTGCGCCTTTTGTGGCATTTGTGTATCACTTGCGATCGATTGCCAAGATGCGGTCAAAAGAAGGCTCAAACAAGGAAGAACAACTTAAGGAATAGGAGGAGAAAAAAAAAACGGGAGCAGGGAAAGGTTGAAAAGGGGCACCCTAAGAAGGATTACACAAAATGATTATTTTCTGCTGGAGCCTGGAGTTGTTAAATTTGGAGCCTGATATTATCTCATATGATGACATGCTCAAATTTTCCTTAGTTCTTCATCCTTGGCATAGGAAGACTGATAAATAGAAATCATTGCATGTTTTTTTTTTCTGGATGTTAGACTCTACTTTGTTTTCTAGTGGATTATCAGTGATGAAGTGATATCTGCAAAAAAAAATTTAAAAAAAATATAACAGTAGATAGTATAATTTGCCTCAATCTACGTTATCTTCTTGAAAAAAAACATAAACAACAACAATACATAGCATAAACTGCCTTAATCTATAGCTAAAACATAACAGTAGCTAAATCTAAATCTCAAATCAATAATCGGTTATAATCTCTATTATCATCCAAAAAGAACAACAATAGTAGAGAGAGAGAGAGAGAGAGAGAGAGAGAGAGATACATATCTTGTGTTCAACCTCAAACTAAAGAGAGCTCGTGAGGAACAAATCTGAGCACAGAGCCAATATCACATAAAAACAATCTCGCAGAGATCGGTGGAGAAAGATGTCGAGAGAAGAAGATCGCCTAAGAGAGAGATCGCGTGGAGCAGATTGCCAAAAATTGCCGAGAGAGAGAGAGAGAGAGAGAGACGGGGCGGGACGCACACTGATCTCTGCCAATTGATTTGAAAACATAGCAATTTATATTGAGGGCAATTTTGCCCATGGATGGACCTCCAGCAGGAATATTTTCATTCCAATGGATTGGGCCCATTTAAAATATCTAGGTTGGGCTTAGAGCCCATTAAACTACTAATAGTGGCCTGTAGACCAATTTTTTGTAATTAATTTCAGTGAACCCCAAAGCAAAGAAAGACGATGGGTTTTTGGTGATTAAATTGAAATCTCATATATAGACGATGTGTGTTGTGGTATATTGGCCAAATGAAGCTACACCGCTTTTATAGGCACCAAGGGAGATTTCTAGATCAATCTCTAGAATTTCTCGTCTCCTAAATTGAATCTTTCTAGAATGAATCTTTCTAGAATGTGTGGAGGATCTCAAAATCATCCAACACTTTCAAGAATTCTTTAGACTATTTATCTTCTGAAGTATTCTAGTCTCCTAAATTGAATCCTTCTAGAACGTGAGTGGAGGATATTAAAATCATCCAACACTTTCAAGAATTCTTTAGACTATTTATCTTCTGAAGTATTCTACAGCTATGTACATTTCTCAAATTCCATAGACAATTTTAAAAAATTCCCTAAAGCCTCATACGTTGGATTTTTCTAGAGAATTCCAATAACAAAACACACCCTAATAACAACCCCGTTCTCATGCAAAAAACTCTGAGTGTTTCTGATAACATCGAGGTAAATAAACTCAGAGTGTTTCTACAGCACACATTTTAGCAAAACTTGATTCCCGAACACTTTTTCTGTTTAATCAAAATTATGATTAATCTTATATCTATATAACAAAATATTTAATTATAAAACATAATTTGGCATGATTTTGGGAGCCTCATTTTTTTACTCTCTGCATTTTGTTATTTAGACTTTTTTTTACTTTTTAGATTATAAACATAAATTATTATGAATCTACTATAGTATTTGGGAGACATGCTGAATGCATTTTGGAACAAGAGTACTATTTGAGAAATATGTGTATAATCCATACTATATATCTTTGTTAAGAAAAGTGAAAAATGAGAAGTCAAGAAACTCTTCTAAACAAACTTCTACATTTTATCTCTATCACCCAGATTGAAGAATGCATTTTGTGAAAGCTCATAATGCCAATAGAGAGGGAGGGTCAAACACCAAAAAAACAAAAATCCAAAAAGTTCACATCATAACAGGCTCTAATAAGTAACAACAAAAGCATGTTATGAAAAGCGTATTCAACAAACTCGACTTATTTGGGAGTAAAGTTAAAAAGCGCGGGATTTAATTAAGTAATAGAAAACTCTACATCTGTTAATGACCGCTCGGTAGTGCAATAAAACCCTTTATAAGAATTGGGGCTACACAGGAACCATCTCAGAACCAGGTACAAACACCATTCAGAAAAAAGAGATCACATCAATTTGCCAAGCTCTTCAAAATCCTCACCATGAAGTTGAAAAGAAGTAGCTCATATAGCAGACATGGTCATCATTGTTCGACAACCAAGAGAGTAACACCAAATTAATTAAGAAGGAACCCAAACTAACACCATAAAAACAATGGCTTCAGCTAATTAAGAAGGACCTTAAAATGATGATCGACGTATCTCTACTCAACCACAGCCAGCAGATCGCTAGCATTACAAAAGCAGTGCGTTGCATCTTTTCCCAAATCCACCTGAGAGAAAGAAGGCACACAACCACATGATCGCCCACATTTTGGAGATTCATGGACACAATAATAATGTTGGGACGAATCAAAAGATAACAGGACAATTTGATACGTTCCTTGAGCTTGATCAATACGTAAATTTGCCCATGCAGGATGAAGTAAATAATATGAGAGGGATCTAAAAAGAGACTTCCAACATGAGACCCCAGATACGAGTTCAGTATGCAAAGCTGTGTTGGGGATGTCAAGAGTGAAGTTGTGTAGCTGGAGAACCTTGAAGTTCACTGCCCAGAATAGGCAGTTATTTGAGGACTGGTCTCTTTCCTCTAAGGCATGGCCAGAGGATTAAGAGATAAGAGGGGTCACTTGAACACTCTTACCTTAATTCCTCATAAATATTTTTTATAGTTTGGAGCTAAATTTTGACTCTAAAAAAATTTCATAAATTGCCCCAACTTGCTTAAAATGCATAGAATTATAAAGTTTTACTTTTCTTCGAGAATTGATAGTATTACCAATGAGGCTATCGTACATTATTTTAAAAATATAACAGTAAGTTATTAGGAGCTAGGACCAATTATAAAGCAAAAATACATCTATCACTGTATATATACTTTATAGTTAACCTCTTAATTAGTTATTTCTTTGCATGAGAAAATAGAAAAAATAACTTACATATAGATCTAAATTTGACCCCGTTAACCTAAAATCCTAGTTCCACCCCTGCTCTAAGGTGTTTTGTATCAACAACTGAGTCCTTCCAACTGGTCTGCCGAAGTCTGGAAGTAGGTTTTTGGCTGTTCTTAGTCTGGCTAAGACACTGCTGGTTTGTGCGGTCTGTATCTGATTGTCTCCCTGTCTTTGCTAGCAAATCTGCAGTCTGGTGTGTGTCTGTTTTTGGGTCTGCTTTGGTAGGAGGGATGGGTTTGCTGTTTTCATGATGGGTCAAGGGTATGCCCTGATGATTTTGTAGCTCTTTGCGCTTTGGGTTAAATGAGTTATTTTTTATTAAAATAAGTAAATAGATATTCAGAAGATACAAAAGTTCCCCATGGGGAAGAGAGCCTCACATAATATTGGACCATGAATCAACCAGACACGTTAAGACACTCTACCAAGAAGAAAAGGAATCAATCACCAAAAGAAAGTACAACAACGACAAACGTTGCCCAGAAAGGATGCCTACGTCCACCAACCACACAAGGTTTCGCAGACCAATAGTTTGGAAAAACCAAACAAAACCAAAACCAGTTCTTTCGGCCGATTTTTTCAGTTAGTTCGGGTTTCGGGGGGTTTTCATCCATAAATAGATATTGGAACTAGGAAGGCATTTATTTTAAACATTGCCCCTTTATCCTCACCATTGGGTAAGAGAGAGTTTTTGAAAATTGAAGGGGGGAAAATCCTTAACTTTTAACTTTTGAAAGAAGACGAAAAATGATGTGACATCCTAAAATGGAAAGATGGACAAACATTTCCCTTCACTTGCCAGGTGGAACCCCTAATTAAGGCCAACAAGTGCTCAAAACAGTAGGCAGGAAGCTATTGAATACATTTTCAAGAGGAAGGACAAGTTCTTATAGAAATATATGTTCCGAGGACTAAGGTGGTTCTTTACAAAATCACTGCATAAACCTACTTTAAATCCTCGGACCAACCATCTAAATATAGAAACTAATTGAGAGGAGGGGCAGGGAGGAACAATGCATTATGATTCTCATCCAGAGCAAACACACAATCATTATAAATTCTACATGATAGAGAGAGACCATTATCTTGGGCAGGTGGTTTCTATTGTAAATTATTCTAGAAAGAGGTTAATTGGCCAGGAGATGGTATTTCAGCATAAGAACTTAGTAAACAGGATCTTAATGATTAAGTTTTTGACTTTCGGGAACTTTCATAATATGAATTTCCTATCACGCCACATACCTGATAAGCATTAACGTCAGAGAAAAGAACCTGCAAATGAAGCATTTCATTAGCAACAGAAGAGGATGCTAAGAACAATAATGCTATCAAGTATGGCAATGCCGCAATGCTACCTTAAACTCAGATTTTAGAGGAGAATTGTGGCATAAATAAGGCAAAAAAGGACTGATTTGGTCCGATTTCAATATTCACCCTAGAAGAAAAAAGCAAAGTAAAACCACTGCAAATCATACCTTCTTCCCAGGCTCCAGTTCCTCCACCTCATTGCCAACTGCAAGAATCTGGAAAAGGAAAAGAACCATAAGCACCCTAAACATAAGCAAATTGATTTCTTCAACTTCACATCAGTTTGAGCAAAGCTATTGTGTTTTTGCTCACCTCCCCCATAAGGTAACGTTCAAATTTGACAGCTGATTTGGGAAGCAAAACTCCACCCGCTGATTTCTGTGAACACAAAATGAAACCAAAAAAAAAAAAGCTCTCAGACAGAGGAGGCTAATGAAGGAAGGTTTGCAGCTATAGATTTTTTCCTTGTCATAAGAAAAGAAATACCAGTGCATCAGTATTTTAAAAACATCTTTTCCTACAAAACTATACTGCTTAACTTTCCAGATGCACAATTTGTCTTGAACAAAAATGGATCGCAGGCCAATCAATTAAGTTTTAATTTATATATTTTTTACACTTATCTGAAGCTTTCAATAGCACTCGAAACTGAAAGTCGAGGACAATATTACATGATGATAGACCAAACAAGTTGCTTGGTGAACCTAGTATACAGTTGGAACATTTCTTCTGAGTAGCTGTAATAAGCATAATTATAAATGTAAATGGAATCACTACATAGGGCACTGAAGAAGTAAACTATCAGAAGGTACCACATTGGCTCAGTAAAGGATCAATACCAAGTTCGGATACTCTTTTGCCACAAAGTTTCCCAAAGAGAGTTGTAAGCAACTCTAACCCTCAAGTCAATTACTATGAAGTCCACAACAACAACAAAAGTAACCAAAAAAAAAATTGGCTTCAAAAGAACTTCTTCGCCTTCAAGATCCATCAACTACATAGATGTCAAAAAAATCAGTAAGCACATGTAACACATTCTCTTCCCGATGGTAAGTTTTGAAGCCATAACATTTACAGCATGAGAAGAGCTCAGTTGTCAACCACAGATTCGTTACATTCACCAAAATTACCAAAACATATACTCCCTCTGCGATCACGTGATTAAAAACAGAAACACACATTTGGCAGCTGAAGCAAAACCAAACTCCCCAATTCAAAGTCCATATTTGAGTCAAGGCCAAAACCATTTTCACAATCAGTAGTACAGTAATGTGACTAAGAATAATCAAAGACGCATAACAATGAGATTAATGCTCAGAAGACAAACGAATAATACCTCAGGTAGCTCCTTCAAGCGAATCAGGACTCTGTTTCCCTGTGGTGCAACCTGTAATTAAACAACACCCAAGACCACAACCACCTAGATTCAATCAAACATAGTTTCACAGGGATGAAGTTGCAAAATTAATCACTGAGCCTAAGGGTCATCCATATGCATACACGACTGTCTACTTGTGTACTAGCCATGGTTTTACATAGCAGCAACTATGTACATATGAGCCAAAATGTATCAATTTTCTAACCTCCGAATATTGTTGCACCTTGTACACTAAATGAAAAAATATGAAGGCCGACCTTCTTTTTTTAGTTCTAGGACCCAAATTTTACAGGCGCATTAGCCGAGTACCTGTACTGCTGTACGTATCTATTCCTATCCAGATTTCTATCCGCTTTACAACCCTAGGGCCATACTTGACTGCTACAACCGCTTTAAGTGATCTAGTCTAGATGTTAAAATAATTTTAAAAGTTCACGACCTCTACACCAGATTCCCGATTCAACACTCCCTTTAGTGTTACTGCTACGCAGGCAACTACTATAATTCAAAACCCTGATAATAGCAGCCTAGTCACCAGAACCTACGACCTATATTCATGATTTCCCAGGTTCATATTGTAGACCAATGGTTAAATCGATATTACGTATATTACACCACTTGACATTGTTACTCTAGGGCCTAGGCCGGCAATTACCTGAATTGGGACACTTTATCTAATCTGGAATTCGTAATTTCATGTTTGCATGAAGTCTCCCATTTCGTATATCATGTAAATACTGTAAATGCAATTAATGCATGTCTCCATACAAAATTTAATGAGATTTTTAACATTATCGCTTGTTCTCTAATTTTTAAAGTTACTTCAATTTTCAATGAGGATTAGTTTGTGAAAATTTACGCACTTCTTTCTTCGACTTTTAAAACAGAGCAAACAATTTGGGAATTGCAAAATAGAATAACCAAGTAATCGAAATGGGACGGAGGGGGTAATTCCTATGCTAACAATTAGCAACCAAATTAAGAAATGGAAAACCTTTGTGGGTTCCAAATTCGTTGAAACTGCGCTGACTCTCAGGGAATTTCTACGCCCGCCTGTTTAGACCCAAACATGTAAATACTATCAGAAGAAGGAAAAAACTAACACAATAATTGGGGTGAAAGTGTTAAAATAAGAAATTTTTGGAAATTAATGAAGGTTTTAGGGTTTAAGTGAGCTTACCAAGCAGTCTCTGGTTAGACGTTGAAGGTAGGATGGTGATGGGAAAGGCGATGGGCTTTGCTACTGTGATGAAGGTAGAAGCCATGGATAGAGTTAGAGAGAGAGAGAGAGAGAAAGAGAGAGAGAGAGAGAGAGAGATGAACCCTATCGCCGTTCGAATGTATAACCCTTCGGAGGTTTTTCTAGATGATTCGAAAATTTATGTTCAAGTGCCGAATAAGGCAATCGGTCCGGACCGGGTTGTAATAAGGTGACTAGTAACGGTGCGGGTTTTACCATACCTGACTGGCTGACTCCAACTAGACAGGACCACACAGACCTGATCCTAACACGGGTCCTGACCCAGTAAAGCGTGGGTACTCTCATCCCCGCCCGGGCAGCAAGCGGATTTATCCACCCGCTTGGTAAAAATGAGGTATAATTCTAAAAGTTTTGTTTCTCATTAGCTAAAATAAAAATCCCATAAAATTAATGGGTTTATTTTAGTAAATGAGCAAATGGAAATGAGTTTTAGTAAATGGAGAAACTATTTCCTAAAATCAACCCATTGTTTTTATGGGATTCCAATTTTAGCAAATAAGAAATATGGTCTTATAACTAGAATAGGAACGGTAATTCGCCTTGAGTCTAGCCCGTTGGCTCTACTTTGCCCCGAATCTAGCCCGTTCGAGACAAGTATCAATCAAATTTGTGAGTATCACGATGAGTCGAAAAAAAAAAATTGGGTTCTGAATGACAATACCCCACCCTGAAATTTCTTTGACATATTTTTACACGTGTATTTACCAATTAAACAAACTAGTGGTACTTTTTTACCCTTATGTTTTTACCATTATCCTAAGGGTGAGTTTTTGGCTTTTTGCTATGATAGTTTCGGTGTGTCTACTCAGTTGATGTATTTGAAAAGAATGACTTATGAATATACTAACAATTTATTGTCTAAAAATACCAAAAATATTAGCCTAATTGATCAATATACTTTTACGAATTATACTAAAATACTACCTTATAATAAAGAATTTCCCTCCATCTTATTTCATCTTTATTAGGAACATCAAATTTAACCTCAAAAAACATTTTATACTCTAGCAAGTAACTTTTTCAAAAACTCACAAAATCAAACTCTTTATTCTAAGAGTTAATTAGATAATCATCCCTTTTTTGGACACCACATAAATTTTCATCCCGGTCAATTTGAAAGGTTATGCTTCCATCTTTTTTAGTGTGAAATACCTTTTGTGCCCTTTTTATTATTTCCTATGGTTTCCTAATTAAGGGGGATTTGATTAGGATTGAGGTAAATATGCTTTCCTAATTAAGTAAGATTGTTTGACTATATCAAATAGGAAATAAGGGGAAATTCAAAATGAATATTTGATAAACAAAATTCACGGAAAAGTCTATCATATTTTTACTTTGAAAATAGACCATGCGTCCTGAAAACATGGTAAAAAATAGTATGTCACTTTCAATAAACATGGTAAATTCAAGTAAAGATGGTTAAAAAAGCATACCTACCAATGAACATGGTGAATTTGAATACCATGAATGACCCCTATCAAATTTCATGGTAACTAATTTTTACTTTGAAACAAACAAATCATACATCCTGAAATCATGGTAAAAAAATATGTCCCTTCCAATAAACATGGTTAAAATTTCACGATAAACTTTAATTTGAATACCATGAATACCCCTATCAGATTTCATGGTAAATTTGTCAAAATTTCATGATAAACTTTAAATTGAATTGAACCAAAACAATAAATTTTATGGTAAATTTCATTGATCAACCAAACAGTAGATTTCATGGTAACTTTGAACGCAAACCAATCATTATCAAGGTTTCGAGAACATTTGTATGTCAAATTGATGGATTATACTCAAATACTCTATCATGTTCCATTGCTATTAGTAAAAATGAATCATCAAATGGAACGCATCGAGTTTATGTTTACATGAACTGATCAAGGAAAACAAAACCAAACTAGATTGGAAATCAAAAACTGAAATCGAAAAACAAAGATAAAAACTCAAGCCATATCACATCACAATCGAGCTGTTATACTTTGTCAGTTAAAGCCGATGATGACTTTCCAGGAAATAAATGAAGTGACAGCGACGGAGAAGAAGGACAGTGGTGAGGTGGTCAGCGGCGAATGTGGATGGTGGTTAGAGATGGNCGCTGGAGGACGTCAACGCCTTGTTCCAGGAAAAAGGATTGTCGACAACGAATCTGGGGATTTTAATTTATCCCAAATCCATTAATTACAACTCAAGTCCTCTGGAGTTTGAATTCAGTCCTAATTACCTGATATATAGTATATCTGTAATTCAATCCTGAAAAAATTGTATTCAGTCTTAGAACTCCTCACATATATGTAGTTAAGGGCAATACTGGGGTTATTTGAATTTTGGGATGGAACCATAACTCCAAAGAGAGCACAGGATGAAACCATAATTTCAAGGTAGTTGGAGGATGATTATTTATGTGCTCCTTATTCTAACTTTATTATATTAAACTATTCTTACTTTCTACTCTTATTTTTCTATTCAAATAACATCCACCTTTTATTTCTTCACAAATTTTAAGGGTTTTTTTGCTAAGGGCATCCTCATCAACTCCCCTACTTTAGCTTTTAAGCCAAAGTAGAGAGCCAATCTCCTAAAAACCCACCAAAATCAGCCTATCTATATTCACTCACCAATTTATTTTTGCTACAATGCCTACTCAAATTTGAGTAGGCATTGTTCACGCACCATTTTTTGTTTTTTATTATGGGGGTGTTGATATTTAAATGGTAAAGGTATTGTTAATACCACTTCACTTTCGAAAACATCTTCCCCAAGCTTTTAGGGGGATTTTTTTTTTCTTTTTGTAGATTTGAGGGAAATAGTTTAATATAGTAAAGTTTGGATAAAGAGTTTGATTTTTTGAGTTTTTGATTAAGGCCCATTTTTTCAAAAGATTTTAGCACCAAGATGCTAAAATCATGATATTTCAAATCAAAAAATGAAGTGGTTCTGAGTATCGTTTTCCGATTTTTTTGCACCAAATTAAAATACACAAGGAGTACTTTAATTTGGTGTAAAAAAATCGGAAAATGATACACGGAACTGCTTCATTTTTTGATTTGAATATAAATGAAATGCTTGTACAGATCTTAAAATCTTTGAAAAACTTTAGTGGCTTTGTTAAATTGTAAAAGGTGTTTTGTGGTTAAATTTGGTGTGTTTTTTTAGGCTGATGAGGATGCTCTTAAGTAAATAGAAGGTCCTCTGATTTGTTCAGCTACTTTAGCTTTTGTAGATTGTTGAGGGTGTTTAGAGAGGCTGATTTTTTGGTGTTTTGTTGGGTTTGTCTCTCTACTTTACTTGAAAGGAGAGTTTGTTTATGCTAATATTGAAACTCTATAGTGTTATTTTAAGTTGGGCATGGCCAACACAATTTCCAACTTAATATCTTTCTCTTAATCTTTTGTCCAATAGTTTTTTTCCGTTTTTCGTAATTTTTTTGTTATCAACGAGATGAATCAGAAAAATATAAAAATGTAGATCTAAGTTGAAAAAAAATTCTATGAGACAACACTTTAGACAAAAAAAAAATACAACTATTTGGAACTTTTATTGTTAGTAGTTTTTTTTTTTTTTTGTCATAATTTTTACTTTTAAACTCCCTTCATCTAGACAGATAGTTTATCCAAAAAAATATAACATGAATTTAATAAAAATTAAAAACTAACAAAAAGCAACAAAACCAAAAAGACAAAAAGACCTTAGGAGAATGGGGGGCCCCAAAAGATAAAATCAGCTAAGAACTTCTACGTATAAATAGACACAAGCAAGGTTCCAAATACCATACCGGATTTTCTATTGGACAAAAGATTAAGAGAAAGATATTCAGCTAGAAATTGTGCTAGCCATGCCCAACTTAAAATAACACTATAGAGTTTCAATATTAGCATAAACAAACTCTCCTTTCAAGTAAAGTAGAGAGACAAACCCAACAAAACACCAAAAAAATCAGCCGCTCTAAACACCCTCAACAATCTACAAAAGCTAAAGTAGCTGAACAAATCAAAGGACCTTCTATTTACTTAAGAGCATCCTCATCAGCCTAAAAAAACACCAAATTTAACCACAAAAACACCTTTTACAATTTAACAAGCCACTTAAAACTCCTTTCATCTAGACAGATAGTTTATCCAAAAAATATAACATGAATTTAATAAAAATTAAAAACTAAAAAAATCAAAAAGACAAAAAGACCTTAAGAGAATGGGCCCCCCCAAAAGATAAAATCAGCTAAGAACTTCTATGTATAAATAGACACAAGCAAGGTTCCAAATACCATACCGGATTTTCTATTGATACCATATGTACCGATATTGGTACCAGGTACCATTTTTTTATTTATCGCTATTTGTATTATTCTCCAACATCAAATAATTTACCATAATTTTTATTGAAAAGAAAATAAATTTAAAAGTAGTCTGGTACAGTTTGGTGCTGACCGACATTAAATGGGACTTATTCTTCATTGCCCAGTACTAAGAAAGAAAATTAAATTAAAAATTTTTCTGGTTTTCATTGGTATCATTCAATATCAATAGATACCAACCAGTATTTGAACCAAAACGAAATTTGAGGTGTAGAGTACGAATTTGGTTAATCTATGTACCAGGTAGTACGATATGAGATTCAAAACCTTTGACATAAGTACTTAATTTAGTTTTTTTTAATAATTGTATATCAAAGGGTCAGCTTGCGTGTATCTCAACTAATTCTGAAGTTTTGGAGATAATGACCGGATATAACCCCTAGTGACTCCAAGAATTTGATGGCAAGAAAAGTAGAACTTAAGACTTTAGATAGAAACAAACCCTTAAGTCATAAGGTAAGACCATTTTTCAACCGGAAATACAAGGGGTGCCAGTCACCCCTGTACCGACCATATATAGACCGCGTTGGGGATCCCGTTTTGGGTCCCAACTCCCAACAATCAATTTGAACCGTTCATCAATCTTAAAATCAAACTCCGAGTGAACTTACGCAAAAATCGATGCAATTAGACGACCCTATGAATTCGATCCAAAATCGCCTCATTTCATTCAAATGTTCGGATTGATATTTGGGAACCCACGACGGAGTGACGCCGATCCATATGTGGTCAATACCAATAGACTAGCTGCTTTCCAACACCATTGAGTTAGTAGGAGTACCTTTTTTTTTTGGTGGAAAACTTATGGCACCATGGTTCTACCCATTCTTCGAACTTCGAAGTTCAAACTTCGCTCCTTTTCATAACAGAAAGAAACCAAAAAACACTTCACAACTCAGCTAGTTGGGGCCACCATTTCAATCTTTTGTCCTTAATCCCTGCCAACACTCCTCAATCATAACCTCTTTAATCCTCACTTTCCCCCAGGAATATTGCACTCCATTTTCCCTTTCTCACTACCTGAACACCAATTACATTGTTAAAGAAGACGACCCTTTCTGCATCTAGGGTTTCCCCTTTGCTCGCCTACCCTTTCCAAAGAAAACCCATTTTGGGCTTTCACGATGGAGAAGAAGCTCTGTTGGTTTCAGTGGATTGCTCTTTGCAGTTTTTTGCTTGCAGCTGTTGTTTCTTCAAAGCACCATGGTAATCTATTTTCATATTTTCATTTTGTTTCTCATTTTGAACTGTCTCATCTTGGCATCTTCCCAGAATCTCTTAGTAGTTCATTGTTTGTTTGTTGAAAGATATTTGATATATTGTGTGATTGTTCAGAAATAATGATGGGTTCCTCACTTTTATTTGCAATGCTAAATGGTCATACGCTGGAATTACCATAGGTTATTAAGTTTTAGTTATTTGGAGTGGATGTTTCATCCGGATTTGTGGTAGGGGCAAAGCTCTCTTTGGGATCCCCTCTTCATGAAGGCATAAGCATGAGCTGGGAGAGTAAGTTAAACATACGTTTGGAGTTGTAAACGAGTCAAACCTCGTGGTGAGTTGTCCAAATATGACAGCAATCATAAGCAGCTTCAAAAGGTGTCTAAGTTTGATTCATTATCAATTTCCCAATCTCAATGTTGGACGAGCAATATTTTGCATAAACAAGACAGATGACACTGATACCAATCTTTTTTGGTGTAGGAGCAGATTTGGTAGCAATGAGACTAAAGTTAGTGTTATTTTTAGTATGACAGTGGAAAAGATAGCAGTGGCACCGGTTGAGTTTCCTGGTTGCTAAAAGGCAAAGCTTTAGCACCCCCAACTCCCATCTACTAAAAGCACCAAGGTGATTTTAGCAACTTGCTTTTAGCAAAAGGAGTATGTAGGAGAAATTTGGCTTTTGGCAGCATAGCATATCTAAAAGAACAAGTCAGAAGGGGCTTCTGAACATGATTTGTGGATGGGAAGGCCATTTCACATTAAAGGAGCAAGTGATTGGGAAGGACTTGCATGATAAATAACCCTTCAACTAGAGGTCCACAACATTAGGATGCGAAGAATGGGAGCTACAAACTGGTAGAAACTAAACTTCCTCGATTAGCACGATTCTGTAATGATTATGAGGATGAGAAGAAGAAGAGTATCTCTTCATGAGGGAGAACAAGTGAGTTACATGTTTCCTTGTTGAAATTTCTCAATTTGGTTTATGCCATCTTTTACATGCAAAAGGTTAGGAGCAAAGATAGCAAACCCGTAATTAGATTGCAGGGAGATCAAATGTAAAGTTTCCTGAATAGTTAAGTTTGAGTCCCAACTTTCTGAACACTTTGATGCAAGTGTTGACAAAGATTACCATGAAGAGGCTGTATGCATTTATGACCTGTCCTTGTCATACTGTGTCCTGCTATTTTATAGAAGGATTGTGTTGGCATGCCTTTGTCGTATTGATTGTCCATGTATAGTTAGGCTAGCATGAGCGACTTAAAAAACAACTTATTAAAGTAAGGCAATAATGATCCCTTGAATCTTCTGCAGCCATTTTCACATGACAGCTCTGTTCCATGCAATCGCATATCTGTATAAACCCAACTGGATTCTTTGCAGCAAACTCATACCGAAATCCCATATGGTCTCTGTTCTACTAAACTATTAACCCCTTTTCCCATTCTAACTTTGCACCTTCTAAGTCCTATTGATACTACCCCACGTCAAAGAAACGTAAAGAGGATGGTAATAGAATATAGCTAAGGCAATATGAATGTGCGAATCCATTTCCTGTTTGATTACCCTTCTATTGACTTTCTTGTCCACCCTAAATCATGCATAGAGTAAATTTGCCACCTACACAGAGCATTCGGCATTATAGTGAAGCAAGTTCTCCGCTGAGTCCACACTTTCCTTATATTTGTAATTGATATCTGATCTGACACTACAATCAGCTTCACTTTAGAGGAAGAAATTGAGGTTTTTGATATGCTTCTTGCTTGCTTGTGAAATTAAATCGGATCGTATTATGGAAAGTGGCTATTTTGTCCATCTTGAAGTAGATTAAAGGGCTACATGAAAATTAAGCACAACGATATATTTTTTGCCATATTTTAATTGTGTAGGAAATGTTACAGTTTCTACCTGCCCAGGAAATTTGAAGGCAAAGATTCATTCTTCAAATAGGATTCAATAATCATCATGACTTCATGAATCATAGAAGATGTTAAAATCACACTGTTTAATGTAACCTAGAAGTTGATCCATACAGGCAGTAAAATTAGATACCAAAATCAATGCGACATCTTTGACATGGATTGCTCCATTCTCCTAAGGTCCCTTTGTCTTTTGGTTTTTCGTGTTTTATTTGCCTTTTTCTGAATTTTTGTGAGATTCCTGTGATATTTTTTTAGATTATTCATCTGTCTCGACGAGAAGAATCTAAAAGTAAAAAATTATGAACAGAAGCAAAAGAAGTTGAAGACGAAAAAAGTACCAAAATTTGTCTTTTTTGGTCTAAAGTTGTCTTATATGATCTTTTTTCAACTTCGGTCTTCATTTTTGTACATTTTGTATTCCTCTCGTTGATACAAATGATTACTTCCAAAAAATATGACGAAAAGTAAAAAAATACGGGGAAAAAAATGTCATTTAGAAAGCAATATTTTAGAAATTTTCAAATTCATCTTTTGCAAGTATTCAAAGATCAAAGGACTTGATGTTTAGAAGTACCATATGGTCTCTATTTCCTGGATATGATTCTACAATATGTTACCCAAGTTTCGCTTTACTGTGTTAAACTCATATCCGCCACGCGACTTTAGAGCCTATTGGATAATTTCTTGTTCCACAAGTTGCTAGAAGTAACACGGATGGTTAAATTTCATAAATTTGCTGCAACCTGGATATTTACATAAGAACAAGAACAAACATAAAATGGACAAATCTATGGCAACAGAATATAGCATATCCTTTATCATAATTCACGGCTCAGTAATGTCATGATGCAAAGTCTAATATCTTTGCCTTAAATTCACTGCACATACCGAAAACTTTCTAGTCTTTTGCTATTGAGCTCTTCTTTTGCCAACGACTTGGGCTGCTTATATTAGTTGTAATGATGACACAATTATATGCATCCCTTGCATGGTTAGGTGCCATAAAGGGCCTAGAGGATAAGTCTAAATTCCAAAGACTGCTGTTAGGGTACAGTTAGTGCTAAAATATTTAGATCTGGCATCAAGGGCGTGTTTGAACCTTAGGAAAAGTAAGAGAAAGGAAAAGAGACCAAAATTTTCTGCTATTCAAACTCTTTTTCAGATAAACAACTGTGGCTTCTCAGATTAGTTGGATTTAAGAAAGCACTTTAGAAGATTAAAGAGCATCAAGGATACCAGAGTTTGGTCCACATGCACGACACTGCTGCTAGGCCACTGTTAATCCTAAAAGTGGACAATGTTCATAGATCTGATATTAATGGTGCATTTGGATTTTGTAACTTAAAGAAAGAAAAGAAAAAGGAAATGGAGATAACTGTTTTTCATCCCCACTTTGTTTGGTTCGGTTTAGGTTATCTTGGTAGTTTCTTTCCTTTTCCCTTCGGAATAAAGAGAAGGCGAGAATTTCTTTTGCACTGTCCTTTAACACTTCATTTCACTTCCTTTCCTTTCTCTTTTCCAGAACAGCCTTAAATGGTTAGATTGTTGATTTCTGGAATAAATCGAATCATTTGCTAGATGTGAACACTTTCCATGATCCAATGAATTATCGCATGTTATCATTATTTGACTTATGGTTTTTACAATCTGTCTTGTCCCCCACAGGAAATCCTGCTAATGATCTAGTCGACATTATCAACAAGAACCGAACATCCCAAAGGCTTCGGCAACTCAACAACAGTCCTGGTCTTGGGTGCATTGCCTTGCAATTTGCAGAGGAATGCAAGGGGAATTGCACAACCAACAACACCTTAAACTGCCACCCACCAGAAGACGATTTCACTGAAGTTTTTGCTCCCAATTGTGGCGTAGAACTACCCACTTTTGGCACCGTATCAGGGCTTATTCTGGGGTGCCAACACAAGTATCTTGAGCCATTAGAAGCTTTCTCCCAAGCGCTTGTTCGAGACAAGAACAGTCTGTCTCTGTTAAGTAATAAAACACATACTGAAGTTGGAGTAGGGGTGATTAGAACCCGTAAAGGGTCTTATTGGTGTGTTCTATTCAGTACTAGTGATAGAAATTCTTCATTTGTCCTTGAAGATTTAGGTCAAGGGATCAAGCAGAAGAAAGGGTGCTTCAGCGGTACCAGTACTCCTTGCAGCAGCAGCGGACGGAGAAAAACCAGCGTGTTTTCCGACGATGTTTTTATTGCTTGCTTTTATTGCATTCTTCTTTTGCAGTTGTTCTACTTCCTTTTACTGTGATAACATAAACAAAATAGCAGTCAGTGATGTGATGTTGTGAGATTGTTTCTCCTGTTTCAGCTAAACAGAATGTTGGGAGGAAACTCCAAATCCAATTTTGTGTCTGCCATTCAAAGTTTTGGTAAGATTTGTGACTTTTGAAGTGTGGAAACGTACCCTTGATACCAATACATTGCCCTTTCTAGCTGATGGCACACTAACTTAAAACGTCATAAAAGTCTAGTTCAGGAGACGCGATAGTTTGACTATCTTATCCTCATTTTTGTCGTGTAGAGGCGAACATTTATGAAGTGATTTTCGCGCCTGGGGCGGATAGCACTTGTTATGGTGTCAAGTCGGGACTTCTATATGACAGTCCGAAGTGACTCAAAATGTTTCACAATGCAAGAAGATAGCACTTGGCGTCGTGACATGAAATGAATCAATAAAAATGTTGCAATTCGCATCGTGACCTTTCGAGGTGCAATTCCATTTTTTTGAGTAAAAGTTTAGTGACTTCAATGTCTTTCTTTAGTTGAGATAAGAACATCAACTCAACAATCATACATGAAACTTTCTCATATTTTCCTGATGCCCAAGTGTTGAAAGAAGAGAGACAAGATTTTCTTGTAAAGTGCTCACATTTTATATCTTGCCTAAGTAGTATCAAAAAAGGTGGCACTGCAAAATTAATCAAGTGATTAATTTGCAGTAACTGCCTAATGAAACATTTATAATCATGTGGAGAGAGAGAGAGAGAGAGAGAGAGAGAGAGAGAGAGAGAGAGAGAGAGAGTTTGCAATACAAGTGCTACTTGCCATATTATTGTGACCAGCAACATAAACAAGAATGACGATCCTCAATATTTATAACCCCCTCATTTTATTTATAATTTTACGGGGAAAACAATTCGCATTTCATTGATTCCAACATTTTGATAATTTTGACTTAACCTCCATACAAACCCGCCACTGAATCCGCTGCGAGTTTGTATCTGCTATTTCTCTCATACTCTTCATCCTTAAAAAAAAAAAAAAAAAAAACCTAAGAATCAGAGCACTCTTCTTTGTCACACAAAGGGCTTCACTTTACTGGTCCATGAAAGAAAAATCAAAGTCAATGGTGACTTATTAGTATCACAGAAAGTGGTAGATGCTTGCCAAGTCCTCTTCTGCCTTCGATTAATAATTAGGTCCTCTTTTGCATATTAAAGTGTGGATGAATCCCTTATGCGTGTAGAGCAAGTCGAACCCAAAACAAAAGGAAAAACAGCTCATGCTTTATGTTGTTCTGGATCAACTGTTTGTTCTTATTTCCTCAAGTCTGTGCCCTTCTTTCCCTACAAAGTTGAAAAGAAACTATGAAGCCCGCAGCTACTCATCTCATATCTTTCTTTAAGTTTTCACCCTTTTGACCTTGTTGTCATCAATCAATCACAGCTCACGACTTGTACCATCGCGAAGTAATGCTTAGATTTCTTTCTTTTATTAATCACGACTCATGACCGGTACCATCGCGAAGTAATGCTTGAATTTCTTTCTTTTGAATTTTCTTTTCCATGTTGAATGTTTTACAAACCAAAAACAATGAAATGTATGGAAACACACCCAATTTTTGTATTTTTTTTATGATTCGTCGCAAAAGCTTTTTTTTTTTCCCCCCTTCCAGACCATATTATATAAAACTGAAAATGATAGTGCAAATAGTATTGAACATATTGTTAGAAAAGTGAGTTCACTATCACAATTTTTCATAGAATAAATTTTCAAAAAGTTTACAAACACAACTCCGGACATGTGAATGCATTTTAAAGTTATGCCGATAGTATTGCTCATCAATTTTTGGGTTGTGTTTAATCACACAAGTTTCTTTTGCCGATAGTATCGACCCAGTCACTTGTACATAGACAATTTCCCATATACAAGCAAACAATTTTTCTTTCGACACATGCACATTTACCTTCCTTTTATACTATTAGCCCACCCAAAAACCCAAAAACCCAAAAACTAACAAAAAAAAGATTCCACATTTTTTTTACTGCCCTTTTTACCAGTCACTCAAGAGCCAAACATATAAGACTAGAAAACAGTTGGTGCTCTGGTGTGGATTCTCATGTCATGTATGGTTGATTCAGGTATATATAAAAAACAATGAGAAATCTCAACTTATCCAGATGTCCACACTTGGGGGAATTGTAGACTGTAGAGGTCAGTTAATCTCAAGATAACTTCGAGAGTTGTTACAGTAATTAATCGACTTGTGTCGGTAGGACTTATCATCCCAATGTCACATGATCGATTCCCTCTAGAAGCGATTTGTCCTTGAGGCCAGCTCACCTCATTCAAACAAGTGGAAAGACCGGGAGGGGCTGAAGAGATTAGTCCAGTTCATCGGGACACCCTATATTAAAAAAAAATTGACAAGATGACAAGGGTTTTTTTTTTTTAAGTTTATTGGGTTTTGGAGGTTGAAGGGTTTGGACCACAAAACTCATGACCTAACAAAAAACAATTGGGGGAAACACTTGTCCTGTCACATGTTAACACAACTTTGGTGGTTATTTTTATAAGGCTTCAGGAATTACAGGAAGGAATAGGATCAAATACTGTACTTAATCTTCTCCCCCATCTGGGATCACAAAGTTCAAGATCATACATAGACTGAAACAAAAAGACCATTCAAATGGACCGTTAACAAGGGTAATTAATTTTCTCCCCTTTCGAGCCTGAAAAAAGGGCTCCAAACAGCAGGGCCACATTTGATTGAAAGCATGCAGCCTCTCTCGCAACGCCCTACTTAAACGGATCAAATCAAGGCCGAGTGATTCACATCTAAACGGACGGTCCTTGATTTTCTGGCCGGGAAAGGTTACATTTTGCATCCAATTTATTTTGACCCCACAAACCAAGACTCTTGGTAACAACACTCGTATTTGGCTTGTTTACCCCAACAAAAGTGCTTTAAATTAAGAACCGTAAAGATACGTGCACAGACCAAAGGGTACTGACGGGGTACTGACGGCATCGCCGACGCCGGTGTGGGTCCCAAACGGTCGATCCGAATTTTTGGATGAAATGGGGTGATTTTAGATCGAGCTCATACAGCCGTCCGATTGCCTCGATTCTCGCGTAGGCCCACTCGGAATTTGATTCTGAGAACGATGAACGGCTCGGATCGACCGTTTGGTACCCACACCGGCGTCGGCGACGCCGTCGGTACCCCGTCTGTACCCTTTGGTCTATGCATATAGACGGACTCAATTAAGAACAAAGAACCCACAATTTCAAATCATTAATTGTATTTGGCTAGGCAACTTGTGGATATGACTCAACTACGGGCTACTTTGGCTTAAAAGCCAAAAACTGAATTATTGGATTATTCGTTTTGTCTTTATTCATTTTTTTTTTGCATTTGTTAGTTTTGCGTCAAGATTTTGTGGTTTCTGCATTCCTCTCGTCGAGATGAATCTAACAAGTGTAAATTTATGTTCAAACCAAATATTTTTTTGAATAAAGCCAAAATAGGTGTAATCCACCTATTTTGGCTTTATTAAAAAAACTACTAATTTTGACCACAATTTTATACTCTTTGGTTTCGTCTCGTCGAGAGGAATTTAGAAACCACAAAATCTTGACGCAAAACTAACAAATGCAAAAAAAAAATTAAATAAAGACAAAACAAATAATCCAATAATCTAGTTTTGGCTTTTTAAGCCAAAGTAGCCCTACCATTGACTTTAGCCCAAACCAAACCAAATTAGTACTCGTAAATAAACGAAAGTACAAACTATAAACGTGAGTAACATTGCCTTATGAATTTACTTTTTGCTAATTTTTGTAATTACATTATTTTAGCCAAACCAAGAAAAGTTGAAGCAAACAAATCCATACTGATAATGCTAGGGGTACTTACCCTAGAGGCAGAGTGCGGGGCCCAAAATGGGCCCTGCATGCATGTTATCTGTACATTATCTATACATGATTCCTACGCATAGTGCTACTCACCCAAACCACATACACTTGCTTGATTTGTACTATTCCTTCTAAAATCTACTCTTTGCTAGTCTCTTTTTTTAGCCAGGCCAAACTAAGGCCTCCTTTGGGTAAAAATCAGTTTTTAGTTTTTTTATTTGTCTTTATTTAATTTTATTTTTGCATTTTTTAGTTTTGCATGAAAATTTTGTGGTTTCTGGATTCTTCTCGACGAGACTAAATTTATGGTCAAACCAAATATTTTTTTAATAAAGCCAAAATAGGTGGATTATTGGCCAATAGTCCACCTATTTTAGCTTTATTAAAAAAAATTGAGTTTTGACCATAAATTTATACTTATTAGATTCGTCTCGTCAAGAGGAATCCAAAAATCACAAAATCATGATACAAAACTAACGAATGCAAAAATAAATAAATAAATTGAATAAGGACGAAATAGAAAAACCAAAAAATGGTTTTTTACCCAAACTAGGCCTAAAGAAAACCAAAACCATTATACACTCGCTTGAATTGTACAGCATGCTTTCAGTTAAAATAAAATATAAAATTGTAGCATGCTTTTTGAGTTAATAAAATAAAATAAAAAGGAAAAACGAAAAAAGAAGTGTAGCATGCGTTCTGAACTCACCTTTTGATACTCATAGATTACCCTTGCCACAAGCGGGCCGAACCAAATTCGGAACCAAACCAAATAAAAACAAACCAAACTACCATACCTTCAAAACTTGGGACTTGTAAGTTCTTTTTCTCCCTACCTTCAAAAACTTTTCATTTATCATAACTCCAATGAAGTCCCCCACCCAAGTTCAATCAGGCCCCACGTACCTAAACCGTGGAATTTATTCCTTAAAGAATTAGTTAAGGTGAGCGTTAATTTATCCAAAAACACTGAGTTATAAGAAATAATTATAGCATGTCTTTCAAATTCCCTAATCTTTAGGAACCGGGTAACTATAGGCCTTCGAGGAGTTGTGTAATCCCGCCATTCATTCGGCAATTAATGATTCAAAATTATTCAATATGGTTGAGCAAATGTAGGACCGCCTTGATCCATATAATATTTTGACATTATCCCAACCTATATTTTTTCCCAATCACACACGATATTATACAAAGTCCCCAAAATTTGAAGATCATCGAGAATATACTAATGGATTTACTTCCCCAAAAAAACTCAGAATCACAGTCATCAATTTTATAAGATGAGCAAAAATCATTAACAAATCCTAATACTCCTCCCTAACTATTCCATAAATGCTGTATATATGATCCGAAATGGAAACTGAATCGGAATCATTCCATTTTTTGCTACATCCACTCTTAACCTCATGGGTGGATGGAGCAAAATTCGGAGTGAATTTACATATGTACCCCTGAGATCCGCCTAAGCAACTCACCGATTTCTTTTCCAAACTGTACTAAACACCTACCTCTAGTATAGTATGATCCTATATGGAAACGGAATCAGAATCAGTCCCATTTTTGCTACATCCACTCTCAAAGCTTGGGAGTGGAGGGAGCAAAAAAGTTGGAATTAGTAAAAAAATATTATAAGAGAGGCGAATTTACAATCATACCCCGGAGAACCATCGGAAGAACTCACTGATCTCTTCTCCAACACGATTTACCTCCAAATCCTCCACCACGGCGTCGTTTTGCCGCCGACTGCTACCAGTGAAAGTCCGGCCGGAGCTACGAAACGAAAGCGTGCGAGACGAAATCGATGCGAAGCGATCCACGTAATCTCTCAACCAGCTCCGTTCGGCCACTTCTCCTGCCAAATGATCTCCCGGCGGCGAGGGAATTCCGGTGGATGCCTTATCCTCTGAGACTCCTCGCCGGTGGGTTAACTCCACAGAAACTTCATAACCGCTTTCGTCGACAATGTACTCGAACGAGCCGACCGAGTACGATCTTTGGCCGCCAGATTCACGCCGCCGGCTCAAACTGCCCATCTCGACGCGAAAGCTGTTTCCGCCGCCGCTTCTTTCTGTTAAGGAAGAAATTTTATTCAGTACGTCCGCTTCCGTAGGGTGAACGGTGGACCTGCACAGAGGACAGGTCTCGTTCGACAACAGCCACGCGTCGATGCACTGCGTGTGGAAGGCGTGGCAACAGAGGGGGAGTAAGCGCAGCTGGTCGTGTCTCTCGAACTTGGACAAGCAGACGGAGCAGTCGCCGCCGACGATGTTTCCTCCGGTGACGGAGCCGAACGTGAAGACAGGGAGATAGCGGTTCAGATCATTGTCGGTTTGCACACGTCGCTCGTGGAGATAGCGATGGGAGGAGACGACGTCGTTTGTGACCGAGGAGGAAAGAGAGTCGCGGCGGCTAAAGCAGCGGAGAAGGAGGTAGATGGAAGCGGAGACGATAATGGCGGAGGCTATGACGATGATCACGATTATGGTCGAAGTTGACGGCGAGGTAGACGGCGGTCCGTCTCCGCCGGTAAGGATGGGCGGAGGTAAATGGACAGCGGTTGCACCGTTGGTGGGAAATGGCGGCGTCGTCGTCGTCGTCGTATCCATTGGATCAAATAATGTGCGAGGCATAAAGGGAAAGAAGATTTTGTATGCGTAGATACAGAGATTCGCTTATAGAGAGAGAGAGAGGTTGGTGGCTTGGGGCGAGATTGGCGTATTTAAAACGGAGAGAGAGAGAGAGAGAGAGAGAGAGAGAGAGAGAGAGAGAGAGAGAGAGGTGTCACGAGAAGGGGATGCAGAGGGGGATTTTGAGGCACGTGAGAAGCACGTGAGACTTAGAGTGGGGGCAGGGGTTGTATTCTTGTATTTGTATCTTTCTTTTTTTCAATTTTATTTTTGTATCCGTCTCTTTTTCTTTGACCGCACTTTTCTCTTCATTCTCTCTCTCTCTCTCTCTCTCTCTCTCTCCATAGTAGTATTATGTTAGGGGGAGGAGTGGAGAAGGACATAGGGCAAACGTAGCAGGTGGCCTAATTGAATGCTATTGAATGATGCCCTGGTTAAGGAGGTGGGGTGAGACAGAGCGGGATTTGGGATTGGGGTGACGGAGGAACAATAATTTCATGATACTTGCCATTGTCACGTCGTGATTTAATATTTTTATTTAATACACATTTCGTTTGGTGAGATTTAACACAATGTATAGTGAATAAAGGTGTTGAGCACTACGTAATAGTAAGATGTATGATAGATAATGGTATCGAGGCACTACGTAGCAGTGTCCAAAATGATGAATGATTACTTATAATTGGGTTTGGTTCATGGGATTTGAGGAAGGAATCGAAATTTGGATCTCATTATTGAGAAATTAGTAACTTCTTTCATACAAAAGGAAGATTTCATTTTGTTAATTTGTTCCATTTTCCATATGTGGTCACATTTGAATCTCAAAGGAATCGAAGGTTATGTTTGGTTTGAGTTTTGATTTTTGTAATGATTAGAGGGAGAAATAGGGGTAATAATTAAAAAAAATAGGTATTAATGATTGAAGAGAGATAGAGAGAAAAATAAAAATAATATTTAAAAATAGGAGTAATAATTGAATAATAATTGAGAGAACCGGTTATTAAGAACCAAACTAAACAAGGCCAATTTGTTTCATTTTGTTAATTTGTTTGATTTGATGGTAGCAATGCCTTCCGGATTAGTTTCGCGGATAAGAATCCCTCTCCTTTGCCTTGGGTTGACTCGTCATTTTTACTAGGGGTGCACACGATTTGGTTTGGACCGGTTCTCTACAAATTCAGTAACCGGACCACTTTGATTGGTTCTAGAAAATTAAGAACCAAACCTAACCAATACACATGAAGAATCTGTCTAGATCCAAACCGCAAGACCGGATTAGTTTTGGTTCAGTTCCGGGGTCTACCCAATTAAGGAAGACTTTATCACAACACATGAGTTCAAAAGATTATTTAGAATTTACAGCACAAAAATAGCTCATAAAATAAATATTTCCTCTGTCCCAAATTGCTTGCTCATTTTGAGAATCCATGCATTTTACACGTGAAAAAAAAATGCATGAGCATTTCTTTATTTTCAAAAATTTTGACACCAATTTAAAGATCTCACCGAGTAGAAAATTTTGGTGTAATTTGTTTTCAAGAATAGTTTTCATAAACACATTTTTTTTACTTGCAAAATGCACACTGCCCCAAAAAAGGCAAACAATTTGGGACGGATGGAGTAAATAATTATAGGATTTTATAAGATTCATAATTTTGTACATGTATGAATATATTTAATATATATGCATAAATACATTAATATTATACGGTTCGGCTTTAGCTGTGGTTCTTAATTTAAGAACCAGTAACCGAACTATAATTACCAGTTCTTAGATTTTTAGAACCCTAACCAGACCAATGAACCATAAACCTAACCAAATAGACCAATTCTGTCCGGATCGGATCGGTTTGGCGGTTATGTCGGTTTGCTTGTGCATCCCTAATTTTTATGTCTCCTTTAAACTAATCTCCCTCCATGGTTATCCGAGCGTAAGAGGCCTGAGGTGGAAAATTTTTTAACATCCTTTGAGCTATCTAAAAATTATCGGTCGGATATCCCCCAAATTAAACTGCAAAACAACTTTATCCTCTCCTTTAATCCCTCATCCAAATCAAGTACTACTCCCTCTGTCCAAATCAAGTACAATAGAACGAGGGACAAATCCGGATGGAGGGAGTATGAAACTTTATCCATACCAACTACATTCTTATCCACCCTCCATAAAAATCACATCAATGTGGGCTCCACTCTTTATAAATAATATTTTATCTCTCACTATCTTATCTTCCTCCATATTTAACCAATTCAAAACTTATCTCGCATCAAATAGGGTCCTAAGGTTAAAGTTATGAATTACCATCAGGAAAAATGATGGTTCCATATTTAATACACTCAAAACTTATCTTGCATCAAATCAGGCCCTGAGGTCAAAGTTATGCATTAATGACATATACTACATCAGAGTTGGAGTCTTTCATGAGTTTGTTTTACACACAACTACAAAACAACCTTATCTTTCCATTTTATCCATCATCTAAACTAAGTACTATTTTATCCCCTCTTTTTTAATACCACATCCATACCAATTACTTTTTATCCACCCTCCATAAAAAGGAAAATGCTACACGCATACACTCAACCACAAACACACACATGTGGTGGGACCCTGTGTTTGGTTGAGTGTGTGTCACAAGCATTTTCCCCAAAAAGAAAAATGCTAGAGGCACCCACTCAACCACACACACACACACTCACATGTGGTGGGACCCACCGACCACATGTGAGTGTGTGTGTCACAAGCATTTTCCCCATAAAAGTTACATCAAAATAATATCTCCTACTATCTTATCCATATTTATTAGTACACTCAAAACTTTTTTCGCATCCAATTAGGCCCTAAGGTCAAAGTTATGCCTCAATGACATATGCACATCAGAGTTGGAGTCTTTCGTGGGTTTGCTTTAGACACAATTGACTAATGTTTGATTCTCAAGGTCACAGTTCAACAAAGTGTTCCCTCTGTCCTGTAGAGATTGTCAATTTCATTTTGAGATGTCTGAAAATGATTATTCATTTTTAAAAAGTTTTTATAAATGTAGTTCCACATTCTTATTTTACTCCTTTTCTTTTACTTTTTTTTTTCATTCAGTATAAATTAGTGTGAGTTAAGGGTAGTTAGTAAGTTAGTCCACAGGGAGTCCAAAGACTGTCTGTAATCCTGAATCACAAACATCTATGACGGGGTTCAAACCCTAGCCTCCCACAAGAGATGGACCATGAAATGACATTGGGCTACAAGCCCGTTGGAATTGCTTTAAATAAGTTAGAATTTCCAAAAACATCTCATCAAGGGACAAAATTGAGAAGTTAACAAAAAGTACAAGGTAATAACTATGTTTCATTAAAAAGTTGGTTTCCAAATAAGGGACCAATAAAATGGAACGAAAGGAATAATTTTTTATGGAACCTCAAGATTCGCATGGATGACTTTCTTTGACCGGATCAAAGAAAAAATTAGTTGATGTGTACTTAAACTGACTCGGACACCCATACATACCACATCCATGACATTTAAAATAAAGCTATATATACCACCCATCTGCATGTTGGAGTCGTCCCCCCTGAGAATAAGAGAAAATATATGTGTGTCAGTATGCGTGGAATGAGATGGAGCGTGTTGGGTTGGACTGACTGTGACTGTCGTGGCTAACAAATTGCACGACTTGTTCAGTCAACATTTTTTAAATGTCATGAGCTAAGGGTGTTTTTCGAAGGGTTTTTTTAGAATAAATTGATTTTTCACGGTTTTTTTATGTGATGTATTATGAGAGAATGAATTATTTTGGTTTTGAAAAAAAAATTATTTTTTATTATTGAAACACTCCCTAAATCGGTGTGGTCCGATCTATGGCACGACATAGTATTTCAACTTTCAGACCGAGAAATTTTATTAATGGGTTAACCCAAGTAGTGATTAATGCGGTAGTTGTGTTTTAGGTCCTCGTCAAAGCCTCCATAGAATTGTGTCATGTTATATCGTGCAGAATAATTTCTAGTTTTTCCAATGAGTATGCTACGGTCTCGACACGCTTTACTTCTCTATTTGTATGCTTGTGTACCCCATAAATGTGTTGAAGTTGAAATGAGTAATTGAGCATGTATTGTGAAATATCAAAATGATATTTGACATATTATTTTGATGCCATAAAAGTAAATAACTAGATCTGATAAGTCAAATAACTAATATCATTTACCAATCAGATTTTAGATAATGGTTTCACATCTACCATAAGACCGGTCAAAGATTGTCATAATGATAATTGCTCTGTTGTTGAGTGTCACTTGTGCTCTGTCTATTTTGGAAAACAAACATTCCCATAAAAATAAAAAATAAAAAAGGTAGCAATCAACTAAATATATTTTTCCCGGAAAAAACAAAAAACCAAAAATATAGTCAAACTACTCTCAGATGTAAATATACCAGAAAATGTTATGTACACCAAAAACTTTGCTCGAAAATTATTCCAAAAGTGAAATCATTGTTTAGATTCACTTGGGTGGTAATCAAAACAATGATTTCACTTTCGAAATAATTTTCGGGATAAAATTTTTGGGTATGCAGCCAAAATAAGAGCCTAACCTAAAAATCCACAAACCTGTCCAATTTATAGAAAAATCATACCGCGGGGTTGAGGGAAAACGGAAGCAAAAATCCTTGTTGATGCTGAACATTAATTAAATCTACCAATCTCATACTCTCTTTTTTTTTTTTCTTTTTTTTTGGCTTTTATCAAACTTCAACTCATATTGCACTAGCCAATGAATTAATGATTTACCTTCAAAAAAAAAAAGGGAAGAATTTTATGATTTTTTAGTTATTTTTATGGAAAACAAGTATTTACACGTAATCTCTTCCTCTTTTCTTTGACGAGTCGAACGCAAGCTGAGGAAAGGGTTAATCAAGCTTGACTTCAAGACAATGGCATTTAAAAGTGAGACTGTTTGTCTGCCTGTTTTTTTTTTTTTTGACAAATAGGAAGAAAATTGCATTAATCACCAACAAATACAAGATAAACAACAAAAAATACCAGAAAAACAAAAAAAAAAACAGAAAAAAAAGAAAAAAGAACAGAAAAGTACAGTAGAAAGAAATCGCCACCTTGCATGTGTCATCGGAAGTCACCTGTTGTCATCGCTGCGTCCGCCCGAGTCGTTGGAAGCCGCCGCTCGCCGTCAATGGTAGAGAGCTAGACCATCGACAGTTGTTTTGACCGAATATAAACTTTGAATTATAATATACTCTTCGAAGTGATCAAAACTGTGATGCTTTATAAATATTATTTGCTTTGAAAATCTTGGTTGGACGAGTGTTGAATTAAAATAACATTGGGTAGACGAATTTATACAATTTTAATGCATTAGAATAAAAATTACTATAATGTCAATAAAAAGTAAAAATGTGAATCGATCCACCAAACCATATATAATTGAAATTCGCTTTACAAATTTATAGGATATATGGATATTATATATATTATATCTCAGGTTCATTTAATTTTTTTTTACTTGTATGTTTTTTTTATTTTTATGATTTAACAGTAAGTAGACAACTAAGTTCGGGGTCGGGTTGGACAACCCAAACATTAGGGCTAGTCCTGTTACCTATAGGTATATATTGTGCCAAATATAGCACAAATTGTTATTAACTTGTTGACAGACTTTCGAGCTCGCCAACAGTGACATTGACGGCGTTTGTAGTGGATCCAACAGTGGTCCATTAGCCTTGCAACGGGAACACGCTTCAGAAGGTGCAGATCGATGTGGTCCACCCTCTTTCACGAGTGTGTCTGACAGGTCCGACCTCAATGTTGAATTCTTGTGGCTTTTGGGTTTGTATTTTGTTTTTGTTTTCATGTTTTTATTTTTTGGGTTGTAATCTCTTCTCCATTTAGGTCTATGAACCGTGTAGGTTGTATATGATTTTTATCAATAAAAACTGTATTTCTTTTGTTGCTAAAAAAAATTGTATGCACTAGGGTTTCATATCATTTTATCAAGTTCTATTGCATGGTAAGCAATATTCGGAGTTTTTTTTTTTTTTTTTTCTATCAGCATTATGATTCACGGTAATGTTTGGACTTCCCAAAAGGGAATTTAATATTTTCTAGTTTAATGGGAATTTAAGTACAAGAAAGGTATTAATATTACAGTTAATAGAAAAGTAGTACACAATTTGTTATATTCACAATAAAATTTAATTCTTCATAGGGTCCCATACTAGCCACTCCTAGCCCTAGGCAAAAGCCAACATTGTAGAAAGAACCGATCAATACCTTTTCTATAGATTATAACACAAACATTACTAAAATACAAAAATTTATTCTGCACGCATTAATTAAATACTTTCACGACCTAATAATATATTATGATCGTAACCTAAAAAGCTATGATCCACAACCTCAATGTATAATTTAAAAAAAAAAAACAAAAACAAAAAGGCGGCTCCTAAACACCAGGGTGCTTAGGTGCTTATGTAAATACTTCCACAATCGTGGTGGCTCCACAACCATTTGGTCCTCAAAATGTTTCACCTCAGGCTAATTTAATTTTCTCCTTTTGAACCTAATCCACAAATTAATTTGTCCAAAAACAAGCTTACCAAAAAACGAATCTGATCATCGAAGAGGCATGCACATAGCGAGTACTATTTTCTCGTTTTCTAGATGGGTGAACAAAATTGTACTCACTAATAACACTGTGAAACATAATATTAATTTAAGAGACAATAATGTCCCCACAATTTCTAAAGTCCGTTTTCAATACCCAATAATAAACTAAGCATCTATTCTTTGCCTAAAGCATGATCAATAGCCCTTGTCATATGCTGCAAAAAAGATTTCAAAGGAGTTATGGAGGCCATTGTCGGTCGTGGAAGAAATAACACATAGCAGCAGCCAAATTAATCATTTTCAAGATCATTACTTTTCTCTTTGGAAAAGAACAGGTATCTGTTTGGAAAAATATATAGTTTATTCTGGTTACCCATGATCCATGAACATAGAATTTGATGATCAAAATAGTGTATATGTATGTACTATAAATTTTATTTTTCCTAGTGAATTCAAATATCAAAATGTTGCATTAATGTCACTATTTTGAACACTAGAAGTACGACACTGAGCAATAACTTTGAGGCAACAACCAAAAACAGGCCAAGTTTTGCTTAGAGTAATATATATGTGTAAATCCCACGCGAGTGTGCAGTTGGAAACTGTGGTGGATGCAAGATTTATACGAAGCGAAAACTTAAATCTAAATATATTTTGCAACAATAATAAAAAGTATACTACATAAGTATGTATGCTGCTTATTGTAAGGTTTGCGTGAGTAATAATTAAGATTGTGGACGCATATACATTTGTATATATGGTGCCGTCGTTTATTTTAATTCGCACAATCAAAAAATGATTGATAACTTTAAATTTTGGGAGTTTTTCCCACCTATATGTTAAGGCTTGGTGTTTTTCTTTCTTTTTGCCATTTGTCATTTTCTAATCCAAAAATGATATGTGCAAGGAAGGCCCTACAGGGCCCAGTACGGATCTCAAATGGCTTATCCGAGCCACTCAAAAAATTTAAAAACACATTTCGAGTGGGCTTGGATAAAACCAGCTCCATCGGATATGTGTGGATGCTTGATCCAAACTTTCATTTTTGAATGGCTCGGATGAAAAAAGAAAAAATGAAAGTTTGGATCGAGCATTTAAACATATCGGATGGAGCTTGCTTTTAGCAGGCTCACTCAAAATGTGTTTCTAAATTTTTTGAGAGACTCGGATTAGTCGTTCGGGATCCGTACTGGGCCTCGCAGGACTTTCCTTGCGTGATTCCTTGCAAATCCTTTCCTTGCATATAACATCTCTGTTTTTAATCTATTACATGAGGAGGGGGGAATGGAATTCGATACCGGGATGCAGTGTGGGGCATCCAAAAACTCTACATGGGAGCTAGCAACCACTTGGAGGCGTCGTTTCACTAAGGAAATTTTTGGAGAATTTTTGGGGTTTTTTTTAGACTTTTTACGCTCCTCAATACATCAATTAAAATAAGCTCAAAAAATCAAAAGTTAGTGGAATGGGAATTTTCAGGATTTCTTTTCACCAAAAGAACTTGCAATGGCCAATCTAAAAAATAAAATAAAATCAAAACTAACCTAAAAAAATAAATACTCCCTCCGTCCCAATTTTATAGTCCCTTATGAGAGTTTGTGCCACTTTTCAAAGTGTTATATCTTATAATCTACAATGTTTTAGGTGATTTTAAACACTTTGTTTATTAGATTAAATCAAGATCTATCAAACAAGATCTATATTACATATAAAATGTATTACCGATTGAAAGATATAATCGTTTTTTTATCCGGTTAAGATAGAACGAGGGGCTATAAAATTGGGACAGAGGGAGTACATATGAAGTTAGTGAGACCCCTTGGATAACCCCTGGTCGTTTATTTGTAGTCCAAACCAACGGTACGTTTGTTTTTTTTTTTTTTTTTTTTTTCATTTGATAGATTTCTATTGTTGTATTTCAAGAAAGCCATCTGGCACTAATTATAACGATGTTCATCCAAATACAATGAATAAAAAGAAAGCAATTAATGCAACACGAAATAGACAAACTAATGTCAAAATCCAAACACCAAACATGACTAGCTTCTCACCGAACAACAAGGTTCGAGATATGAGGAGTTTGCAATCAAGACATACAATCTCCCAAAGCTGGAAGACATCCCATTCAAAGATTTCACCAGTCACCGATGGAAACCCCTCCACAGATCTGTTATCTGAAAGTCAAACGCCAGCTTGTACATTGCGAGAGAGAGAGAGAGAGAGAGAGAGAGAGAGAGAGAGACGTTGGCATACATAATAGTGAATAAATCTTTCCCACTTTTCTTTAATGGGTTAACTTGTTTGTTACTTGCATGTCTATCTAGGTAAATGCAAATTGACATTAATTGAGGCAGTAGAGATGAGCTATAGAGCAAGACACTGAAGACAGAGATTAAATGCTAACCTAATTGGAAGGTCCATAAAAGCAATACCCAAAGTACAAACGGAAAAGTGCTCTTCACAGTTCACTCAACAAACCTAATCTTTCTATAGGGCTGGATTAAGTGAGATTACACTTTTATAGCTATAATAATTTCCAACCCATCCAAAATCGGTAAGGCTATACATATCCATGTGCACAATGTAAATCCTCTTCAATTATTCAAAGAGTTGAATCATTCAAAGCTGTGTTATTTCGGCTAGTTTATGAGTTGTCAAGCAAAAATTCCGAGATAGAAGTTGACTTTTTCACATTAAGATACCTATTATTAAAAGAGCAACTCAGTATTGCATTTCTCTTTCGAGTGACAAAATGAGTTTGTGTCATTGGAAAATCTTTTTTATTAGTTTCTAAATAAACAAGTTTCAAACTTCGACATCCGAAAGAGATTGAATCGACAACTGAAAGAGATCAAGATTTTAAATTTACTTTGACAGAATGTAATAATGGCATCGGTTACATTCTCCCCAATTTCGAATGCGTTTGGCGAATGATCCTGAAGTCTGACCACACTGTTTTCCAGCAGAAATACCAAATAATTATCTAATTAGTTGTGCACTATTTATCATAAGATGTACAACAAAGACACACTTGATGAGCCTAGCTAGCTAGGCAGCTGGCTGAGCTAACACAAATCATCGAAAGTCTCTGTGTTTGTGTGTGAGACCCACTTGTAAATTAATGGTTACCCAGGCCATTGATGAGATGAGACCCACAATATCCTCTCATTAATTCTATTTTAGTAGTATAATTATCTCAACACCCTCATTTTTCTATTAATTATTGTGATGCTAGCTAGCATTACTCTCAACTTCAGTACATATAGCGCGGCATCTTTTGGGTTGAAAATGATTGGATTTATCTTTTTGTTTGAAAATGATTGGTTTTTCTGGACACAATTTCTTCCACCTTTGATCGATTATATACTTTCTTACAACTAAGCATAAGGATTTTACATGAATGTATTTTATACAAATGTTACATAAATGTGCATTTGTGACAAGTATTAATTAGAATACCACAAAGCGGCGCTTCGGGATATCACTGAATTATTCGTGCTTTGTTTTGAGGTTAGGATTAGTATAGTATTGCAATGACAGTACTCTCTCTCACTCTCTCTCTCTCTCTCTCTCTCTCTCTCTCTCTCAACTATCTTATGATTCTTATCACCCTCTTAACTAATACAATAAGGTTAACATTACTCTCTCGTTACTTTTCTTTTTTTTTTTTTTTTAGTTTGGAGCTATTTAATAGTGAAATGGAATCTCTATCTCTCATATTACTTCCCAGACACTTCTAGTTGGCATGCTTTCTTGAACAATTAAACTGGTGTGTGTAAGGGCATTCGCAGTCGTGGAGTTAAAAATGTGTTGTTATATAACACAAAAGTGTAAAAAGTGTCTCATTTGTGTATTGTTATGACAAAGTGTGTTGTTAAGGTAAGAAGTGTTCTAATAGTGTTGTTAAAGAGTTGGTAAAATGTAATACAAAATATAGATATAGGTGGGGGTAGCAACTGCAACGCGCCTTTTTCCTTGCCTCTCTCTCTCTCTCTCTCTCTTCTCCCTCTTTCTCTTTCCTCTGTCACTTCCCAGACTGCCATTGTGCGCCTTTTTCCTTCTTCTCTCTCCCTCTCTCTCCTCTTCTCCTTCTTTCTCTCTCCTCTCCCTTAATTTACCGTACCAACACAGTTACACCTGACATTATCATTGCCACCATTTTCTTTTACACTAGTTTCACCCTAACAACACTATTGAGTGCCAAAATAATTTTTTGTTGTTGTTAACTGTCTAAATTTGACTAATTCTTACCTTATTTCTTACACAAACTCCATTACTAGGGATGCTCTAGGGCTTTTTCTGTGCAAGAAGTAGCAATTTTTCATATTTTTTTAAGGGGAGGTCTACTCACACTCCCATTTTTTCAACCAAGCTTATATACAACTGATATTATAATTTTTGGCGAGACAAATATTTTCAACGAATTATAAATATTTTTGCATTGGTTTATTTGTGGGTATTCTTTATTCTTTTCATAATTATTTGTTTAGCATTACTTCATAATTTTTAATTAGATTAATTAATCATCTAGATGAGTGGAATCATAAAAGTATAAAATTGTATACCAAGATTGAGAAAAGTTCATATAGGACGACACACAAAAAAAAGACAACTGTTTTGGTACTTTTTTTAATATTTAGTGAACTTGTTTTTTGCTTTTGGTTGTAAGCTTTGTTTTTTTTAGACTCATCTTGTCAAAGACAAATGGGTAATTCAAAATAGTAGAATTAATACCGAAATAAAAATTTAATCAGGAAGAAATTATAGATTTTGAGTCACAATGGAATATTTTAATCCTTCGCAATCTAAAAAACTTATCCAAGGATGAAACTTTGAATTTCTCATAGTATGGGAAAATGTTGTCTGTTGTCACTATCTATCCAAGGTAAACCTTTTCTTCCTATCCTTGGTTTACATCTTCTGTTGCACTGGTACTATTCAAGGGAGTTTGAATTCTATCCACCCGCCCGTTGTGAGCTCCACCATGCACTTTTTGCTGCAATATAGGAGTATATGAACTGTTCATCTTGTAATTAAGGGCCGTATAATAGTGTATTCACGCCAAAAGTCAGCTTGATAAAATATCGATAGATATATTAAAAATTAAATTTTAGTTTATATAATAGACGGCCAAGGACAATTTAATTTCAAAATCCATCTATCATCCATTTTATACACCAGAATTTAATTTTTGATATACTTATCGACATCCGACCAAACTAATTTTTTCTATGGATATCTTACTCCGCACGCGGACCCTACAAGAGATTAAAAAAAATGCACAATGAGACACACAAGCAGTGGTGACTGGCAGACAAAATTTTAATCTCTTTTCAAGGATATTCATCAACTTCTATCCAGGGATGGAGCCAGTAGGGGCGGTCACTCTTGCAAGGAAAAAAAATCCTCTAATATTATATAGAAAAAAAGAAATTTTCCTATGAATTATATAGGCTCACTCCCGCAAAATATATTGGGAAAAAAATCCGTCCCTGCGTAGTGAAATTTCTAGCTCCGTCCCTGCTTTTATCATTTGTTTAATTTTTCTGAATTTAATCTCCTCCATATTCTAATTTCTTACAAGTACTAATTTGAGAACTCTATTATACGGGGAGTTAAATTCGCAAGCATCAAATGTTTTAATTAATTATAAACGACCTTTAGGTTCATTGGAACATATTCCAAAATTCAAAAAACGTTTTAATTAAACTTTATTTGACACAATTGTTGACCAAAATTTTATCAAATTGTGCAGTAGATATTTGGTTTAACTTAAGCCAAATTGACTTTTTTTTAAAACAATTGAGTCAACATTAATTTTTCATTTTTTCTTTAACAAAACGAACGGGAAAAAAAGGAAATCAAATGTCTAGGTCAGAAACTAAAAAATTTACCAACGACAAACAAGTCAAGTACAAAAATTAGATTAAGATATTTTAGTATGGCTCATGTCGCTGCGTTTGAACCATGAAATTATAGTTAATTGAAGAAAAAGTAAAACGCAAATGGTGGCTAACTCGTGCGATTCTCACACTGCATTCCGGGATCAAGTTTCATTTCTCTCTGCCCCATATAATAGATTAGGAATGACGAATAACCAAAAAAAAAAGAGTAAAACAACAAAAAATCTACAACGTTTGTGCACAAAAAATGTACATGCACCACGCAGAGGCCCCGCTACGGGCGTCCCTATAAATCTAGAAAACATACTGGCCGATATCCAATTGAGCTGATTTTTTGCGGGGCCCTCTAAAATAATATTTTAAAATTTATGGGTTTTTTTTTAAATTTGGGGCCCGCAGTGGGGCCCCCACGTGGTGTACGTGCATGATCCGTGCACAAACGTGCATACACATATAGTCGGATATGCAGTAGATTTCTTTGATTTTCACTTCAAAGTAGGATGTTTCTTTGCCTTCATCTTTTTCTCCCTTTTTTTTTCCCGCCGATAATTTCCCTCAGAAAATCAGTATCCAAACACTGCCTAAGGAAAGGATTTCGTGAAGTCAGAAATAGAAAGGCTTCTTTTAACACCCTTCATAGACTAGTAAAAATTAATCTACTTATCATTGCGCCCCAAAATGATACATTAATGATTAGTAATAGTGACCTATACTAATCACATGCCATTTGTACTTTATTACTTGCTTTGTCACTTCACTTTCAAAATTAATTTTCGCACTCTACTTTTGAAGTGCAGATAGTAATTTTTAGAGTGCAAAAACCATGTCCTTTGCAATTAGACAGGGAAACGGACATGGACGATTGCATGTTGGTGAGGGTTTGCTTGACAACTAACAAAAAGAGCCAAATGTTCTTAAGGTACTTTTAATATAGAAAATGTTGAAGATTATTGTATTGTTAGCATTGAGTCACTGGTATTGAGAAAAATAAGTGAATAGGTCAGCATAATTTGAGAACATAGATAGATAAATTACCAATAAAATAGAACAAAGTCAACTAGACTGCTGATGTTAAAAATAAAAATAAAAGATTTTTGAATTAAAAAATGCTTATGGTTGTCTTGAGAAGCAATGGAATATGGACATTAAAAAAAAATCCACATAACATTTTACTTATTCGAAAATATTATGTTGTCATCGGCGACCTAAAATTCTAGAACCATGTCCGGAAAAGAGAAGGAGAGAGAGAGAGAGAGAGAGAGAGAGAGAGAGAGAGAGAGAGAGAGAGAGAGAGAGATGGGTAATATTTTTACCTAGGGATTGAAATCTGCAACAATGAGACAAGGTTTTAAAATTGGTGTCATAGAAATATAAAATTAATAAACAATAGGCACAAACTCTTTACTACTTTTTGCATGGGAAATCGAAATATATCAATTATTATTACTACTTTCTAAAAAATTAGATTTAATTACACTCATTTAATGAACCTTATCTTGTGTCTGGGGGCACATTTTAACAAAACCCTTTACATAATACTACTCTCTCTCTCTCTCTGTCTCTCTGTATGTGTGTGCGCGCAATGTTGGCATGCTCTCCAAAATCATAATTTGCGTCTCTCCTTTCTATATGCACGGCTTTCATGTATATCATAATTCATAAATGACTGATGATCATATGCTCATGTCTCTTATACATATATATTTATA
This sequence comes from Vaccinium macrocarpon, assembly GCA_022606695.1. Classification (NCBI taxonomy): domain Eukaryota; kingdom Viridiplantae; phylum Streptophyta; class Magnoliopsida; order Ericales; family Ericaceae; genus Vaccinium; species Vaccinium macrocarpon. The sequence continues at coordinate 22,576,279 of CM040179.1, forward strand.
CACAATTAAGAATGTGGTCAGAACTCCTTTATTGAATCATGGCCCAAACATTGATACAACCGTGACCAACTTTGGTACCATGGTACTATGAACTACGAGTAATTATAAGTGTGAGAGAGTCGTTAGTGGTTTTTATATTCTCTTTGAGGCATGGTTGAGCACATAAACTTAGAATTATATAAGGTGCGTATGGTAATGTTTTTGCTTTTTGTTTTTTATTTCTAAAAAACTAAAAGTAGAATTATGTTTATTGTTTATAAAAACAAAAACAAAAAAAAAATATGTTTGGTAATAAAATTTCTATAAACAGTAAAAAATAAAATCAACACAAAACATGTTTGGTAGTATCATTTTGAGGTTTTTTTTTTTTTTTTACATCATGTTTGGGAAATGAATGAAATACGCATTATTTACATCCGGTGATCTGGTGCAGGTTGGACCAAAAATGTATTGGATGTGTCTATGCTCCTTACCAAAAGGTGAAAGAAGAATATATGGTCATCGATTTTCAGCCATATGTATGTGGGTATATGCTCTCTGACATTTTGTCAAATAGTTGATGCACAAATGTAATCGAGGTACCCACGAGGACATAGAATTCTCACTAAAAACACAAATGCTCCCTTAACAGAAATCGAGAACCATAAATGCTTCTTATGTACTCGAGAAATTGACCTCACAATCTCGATCAGATCTGCAAGAATAACCCGATACTTATGCATACAATGATATATATAGATATAAGAGTTGAACAAAAGAAATTTAGAACTGAAAATGGCAGAGGCATAAATGAGAGAGAGATTATCGGAAGAATGGCGAGAGAGGAGTGTCAATCGGGGCAATTTTTTCTAAACAGGCCAACAATCGGGAGATGATCGGGGGCTTTGTTTTTAAAAGGGGCCTGTTTTAAAAACATGAGTTTTGCTAAAGTGGGTCCAATAACCAGACCTTAAGCACACAAACAAATAAAAATAACACACACTCCAATATACCTTTTACACTTTTCAATACACTTTCACATATCTCTATACACTTTTCACATATTTCAATACACATTTTCAACCTTAACGTGTGCCTGAAAGCATCGCAAAACACCTTTCATGTGTTTTGAAAATTTTCAGAAATTTTATAAACTTTTTTACTAAACACAAAACATAAACAAATTACCAAACACATTTTTGTTGTTAGTTTTGAAAAAAAATTGAAAAAAAAAAACAAGAAACAAAAATGTTACCAAACACCCCCCTAACTGTAATGGTTATGAGGAAATTTATGGATATTCTGGTTTCATTAGATCTTTGAGGCATCTCCTAAACATCTTGTCATCGAGTTGATTTATCTTGGTCCATCTTAGCTTATTCATTCATGTGCATCTTTCAATCTCTATACCCTTAGTGTTGGTAGAAATGTTTCCTACGAGCTAGTGAGCTCACCCTATCTTTTCCAGGTACACGGCATGGAACATGAGATCGGATGCTTGGAGTGTAAATGCATGCCATGAAGATCTTATAATCATCAAGTTATTTTCTCATCTTCATAATAAGTACATTTTTGGAAGATGATCCTGTAACTTTAATTTCTCCAAGCTTTTGACTATTTCAACTTATGTAATAACTATAAAACTTTTGTTATTTTTGCATGGGTACGGTTACTCTTGAGTAGAAGCTTAATGTACTTTGACTTTCTGTGGGAAATTGTTTGACTTTGATCGATCCTACGTGGATTTTATTTGTATATGGCTTATTGAAGTTGAGGGTGTGACAACTTTTATGCCCAAAACACACTTTCACATGTATCCCATTTCATTTTATTGTAATTTCTTTTCTTTATCTTTTTAGAGTGTCTGCATAGAACGTAGAAGAAATTTGGTGTGTCTTGTAATGAGTGATCGAGTGTTGAGCGTTTGAAAAGGGTTGTGGCAGTCAAAGAAGCATTCAAAGACTCAAATGGACCTTTTATCAGCATTTGGCTTGAGCCAGTTATCTACAGAGTTTCTGTTTCATGGCCCGAAAAACGGCTCAAACCATTCTTGCAGGTTTATAAAAAGTCTATAAATTAACATGTTAGGGAACACAGGAACTTACATCTTTTTTTAGCCGCCATAGATGACATCTTTGAGAGAACGACACGTATGCTCTAGTTTTTTTTGTGTCTTGGGGGTTCAATCAATCAATACTCTTTCAAGTATTCTCCAAGGAGTTTGAATCACTTTCAATCCTTACGATTGAGTTGCTTCCAGTGAATTTCCGGAAGGGTAATCAGAAGGCTCGAGGATTTGAGGCGGCGGCGGTCAAGCTTGGAGTACGGTGAACGAGGATTCAGCTATTGTTCTTAAGTCAATTGTGAGGATTTTCAATTGTGTAGTAAGTGTGATTATAACCGCAGAATATTTTCAATAGTGCTTGATTTCTTCCCATAATTTTTTCCCGTTTAGGATTTTTGCATGCATATTCAGTGTTCTTCGTATATCTGATTCATTACCTACTTTTTGCTCCGTGGGTTTTTTTTTTTACTTTTTGCTTTGTGGTTGTGTGGCACCAAAGTAGGAATTTCACTTTATCCTCTCAGATTCTGAACGTAAATATTCTCTCTCTCTCTCTCTCTCTCTCTCTCTGATTACAACTGCTCTCACTGCATCCTCCATGGCCACATTGAGCAATTGGAATCGGAGTAGCATGTATTGATTAGGTTTGATTCATATCTATTCATCGCAATAGCAATACAACTGGAACGGTTTCTAGCTTGAAGTTGACAGGCAGTAGTGAATCTAATATATCGCCAACATTTTAGATAGTGGTGGTTCGGATAAAAAGGTGGTGGTCTTGTAAGATCTCTAATTTCTCCTCTTTTGTGATTTTAGTATATTCAAGTCCACATGTCGCATTTATTTAATATATATTTTATTTTACAACATGGCTACATACCTAGAAATAATACTCAAAAAGTAAGAACGAGTGGCTCAGATTCACTCATTCTCACTTTCTTGATAATTTCTAGGTACCATTTCTAGGTACTTAGCATTTCTGCATGTTTTTATGGTTGTACATATTATCTTCTTTTGCAATTCCCTTAAAAATTGTTTTTCTTTGCTTTCTTAAGTGCATTTATTGAAATTGAATGGATCAAATGTAACTTTAATTTAAAAATTGAAATTTTAGGACGAGTTAGGTGGTGTTGAATAAGGGTGGGTTAATTGTGGTATACAGTATAGGCCGATTGATTTTTAATGGCTCGGTAATGTACTTTTCTCCTCTGTGGTAGTATTATGTTGGTTTTTAGATTTAGGAGTTTTGGTACGGATTGATTAAAACAACAAAGTTTGATTATCAAACCCTATTGCATGCGCGGCCTTGTTCCGATTCCATGCTTATACTCAAAATTGATTTATTGTGCCTCACGAGATAGGTCATTAATCTCTCACAATACATCGACTTAAAAATTGATCACTTAAGTCAATAAACTAGTTTTAAATTTTTGGTGTGATCGTTTCTCGGCAAAGAGATTTTATTATCCTTGAAATAAAGTTACAAAGATAATAGGGTCAACGGCACACCAATCGAAGGCACCCCCACCCACGCCAATGTTAATAGGGTCAAAGAATATTGTTAAAGTGAGAATATATGCATTGCTGGGATAATATGAGCAGGCTAAGATAATACAAAAATGAATATTGTCATATGTCAATAGGGTTTTTTTTTTTTTTTTTTTCCATTTTGTTACGCTTCCTCTTTTGTTTATTTTGTTTGGCTAGTCATTGGGTCAAGAACATTAAACATGGGTGTGACATAAGTATTGGTTGATCGATGGTTGTCAATGTAAGGAAATATATTAGGATTGAAAATTTAGTTTTTTTTTTTGTTTTTTAGTTTACTAGTGTAGGAGTATTATTTAGTGCATGAGTAACATTTTAAATTTACTTTTCGAAATAGACAACTATGAGTTTATAATACTAGTTGTTGTAAATGGTTGTGTTTTTTTTCTGTATCTATTGAATTTGACTAAATGGACAACGTTTAAAGCTTATTTGGAAACCCTATGACTTCTCGCTGGAAGAATGTTAATTTAAGAGATGGTCAATAATAGGGGAGGATAGTTCTTCTTCTTCTTCTTCTTTTTCGTTAAAAAAAAAAAAAAAGTGTTGCGTCGTCTCTTTAGACATGGACAATTACCAATACTTGTATATAGTACAACTATATACTATAAAAGCACAATTAAGAATGGAGTCAGAACTCCTTTATTGAATCATGGCCCAAACATTGCTGCAACCATGACCACCTTTGGTACCATGGTACTATGAAATACAGTAGTACTTAATTCAGTTTTTTGAATAAACAGATTTTTCACGATTTTTTATATGATGTGTTGTGAGAAAATGATATATCTCAGTATTTGAAAAAAACTGCTTTTTGTTAGTGGAACACCCCCTAATTAAGTTCAAAAACTCAAGCTAGTTTTTCAAAATATTTTAGCAATCCAGTTGCTAAAATCAATCATAATTTTAGCAAATAAGTTCACCAAGTGCTAAAATCAATCATGATATGAGAAAGAATGCTAATTTTAGGGATGGTCAATAGTAGGGGATGGTGCTTTGGCAAAAAAACCCCAAACTGGTTTTTTTAGTTTTTTCATTTTGTCTTTATTCAAATTTTTTTGTATTTGTTAGTTTTGCGTCAAGTTTTCGTGGTTGATGGATTTGTCACAGCGAGAAGAATTCAAAAAGTATAAAATTATGTTCAAAGCAAATAATTTTTTGAATAAAGCCGAAATTAAACCAATTTATTCACAAAAAAAAAAAGTTTCAATCATAATTTTATACTCTTTTGATTCGTCTCGTCTAGACAAATCCATAAACCATGAAAACTTGACGCAAAACTAAGAAATGTAAAAAAAATTAAATAAAAATTGAATAAAGACGAAACGAAAAAACCAAAAAACTAAATTTTATTATTTTCCCAAAGCGTGTCGCGTCATGTCTTTAGGCATGGACAATTATCAATACTTATATATATATATATATATATATATATATATATATATATATATATATAAAAAAAAAAAGCACATTTAAGAATGAAGTCAGAACTCCTTTATTGAATCACGGCCTAAATATTGCTGCAGCCACGACCACCTCTGTTAGGCATGGTACTATGAACTAGTAGTATTATAAGTTCAAAAACTCTTACTATAGGCCTTGTTCTCTAATAAATTTTAGGTAAATTTTATAAAAATCTTATAAAATGAACATTTTATGGAGGGGTGATAAAATGTAATTGTTTTCCCAATTGATAAAATGTAGTGTTTTTCCTACAAATTTTAGGAAGATTTTATGAGAATCTCATAAAATCACTTTTGCATTTTATGTGTTGAGATTGGAGTGTTATAAAATGTGAGATTTTACGTACCTAAAATCTATTGGAGAACAAAGCCAGACCTTACACATTGACTTGGTCCATGTTCGTGCTAAACGGCATCAAAAAAATTCTCCTTTCTTTTGGGAGGAAATACGGTTTCTTATCACAAATTATGGAGTTTTTTTACAAATAATTGGGAGGTTGTCATTTGAAGATATGGGCTGAGCTCAAGAAATTAGTGAGAATTGGCAAGTGAGAATTGGCTCAAGCCTAAATAAAGACCGCTCTTCGCACAAATTTAGTGGCTGATAACCGAGTAGCACCGTGAATCCAAAAAAACCAAACCAAAACAGAACAGAGTAGCACTCCGAACTTTTGTAAACCTTACCTTTATGTTTTCTTTTCTTTTTGTCAGCAGATAGAATGTTACTACATTACTACGAGGGCCAACTTCCTGTCCACATAAATCGAATCCAAGACCACACGCTACTAATAAGCGCGATACAACTATTGTGTCAAACCCCAAGGTCCCATGACCCTTATTTATTGCTCCCTCTGTCCCAAAATATTTGTCGTACTTTTTAATTTCGACATTTTATGAACAAACACAACAATACCCAAACTTGTGGCTTTTCAAGTTTGCCCTTCATTAGTTGATTCTAATAAAATAGGAGTTAATCAAGTTTTGAATTTAAATTGTTTTCTGAAAAGCGGAAAGTCTTGTCGCCCATGTAATAGGAGAACTTTTTGTAAAATTTTAGAGTGCACTTTAAACTTTAAACTTTTAAATTATTTTTCTTTTGGTCTCATTGTTTTCATTGTTAAAACATCTCAAGGGTAGAAATGAAATTGTACAACTTTTCTTTGTTGAAAATTTTAAATTGGCCATATATATTGGGACAGCCAAAAAACAATGGCTTATCTACTATTTTAGTCATTACAAAATATACCAAGTTTCAATTTTGTCCTTACAAAATATTGTGTCAATTTCGTCCTTATAGTTTCAAACGAATTTCAATTTTGTCATTCCATCAAATTAATGACGGAAAATGCTTATGTGGCCGAATTAGAGAAAAAGATTTTTCAAAGACGAAAGAATACCAAATGGCTATTTTTTTTTTTTTGCTATAAAGTGCCTTCCAATAAAATATCGGCTTTGGCTCAAGGGGTGTTTTAATTTCTCCAACCTCGGATGAAATCCTCTCTTTTCTCCCTCCAACTTGATGTACCCATTGTCAAGTTTTCTTCTATAAATTTTAATGCCGTTTCACAAAAAAAAAAAAGTGTCTTCCTGTATTAACTTTTTTTTTTGAACTTTGGCTCATATTTTTTTACTTTTCTTATTTCTCTCGTTGATATGAATGATTAATCTATAAAAAAAAAGTCATTAAACAAATTTCATAATTTTTTTGTCTAACGACCTTATTCTTAAAAAAATTCGTAATTTTGCTTAATTTTTTTTTGGAGAGAATCATTTTTTCGTGTATTTTAAGCAATTTCCGTTTGCCACATAAGCATTTTCCGTCACTAATTTGACAGAAGGGCAAAATTGAAATTTGTCTGTAAGGAAGGAATTGAAACTTGGTGTATTTGTAGGGACTAAAATAATAGATAAGCCAAAAATGAAAGTACTACAAACTTCTTGAGATGGAGGAAGTAGATACGAAGAAAGCAAATAAGGCAAAAGGATTACCAATCAGATCTTGAATCAGGTGAATGCTGATGATGATGCCAAAGATAGCAAGTAAAAAACCTTACCAAATTACTAACCTTGCACTACACAACCATTGGGTCAAACACAAGATCCCGTAGGCCATAACCCTTGTTTATTAGACACGAAGAAAGAAAACAAGGCAAAAGCGTTACACAAATATTGGGTCAAACCCAAGAACCCGTTACCCTAGTTATTATGACCCAAGATCCCATAACCCTTGTTTATTGAATACATGTTCATTTCAGAGGATAAATTTAGTATTCCATTTTGATGAAGACAATTTAAGAGTTTGCCTACGGGTGATTTGTAAAACTAGAGTGAATGTGAAATTATTTCAATAAACAGAACTTTATGCACAAAATAAAGGTGCAATAGATGCAATTTCAGGTTTACATTCAAACCAACGAACCAGAAAAGCTCGAACCCAGACTAATACTATAAGATGGATTCAAAATAGAAAAGTGGTGACTATGCAGTCCTCTTAAATCCATGATGATAAAGTTTTCAAACCGACTATCGAAAACCTTATGTAAACTATCAAACGTTCATCTTAGCTAATCTCGTCGAGGAATAGTATGAACCGACAGAACCCTGCTGAAGTTTTTTGCATTAGACCTGGTACTTCTGTGGAGTAGCAAAAATCAAAAGCAAGGACAATTCGTACTTGTAACTGATCATTCAAACAATAAGACGGGAGACGTGTAAATGAAACCGAAAGAAAGAGAGAAAAAGGAGAGAAAAACTAAAGTCAGATAGGTGGGATGCTAAGGAGACTACAGAGCTTCGGCAGCAGACCCCATTTTTTAACCATTGTTGGGGGTTCAACAACAAAATCAGAAATCTGTAGATTGGAAAGCATGTAATATAAATTTGCCACATCCTAATTGAAAAAAAGAAAGAGAAAAAGAGGAGGATCAATAAAAAAAATCCCCCAAAAGTGGCAAACGCAATCAAAACAAGGCTCAAATCAACCACGTACCAAGTACGGCTAGCAACTGTCTCAAACAGTTCACCTGCAGATTACACAGATTTTACAGGATACATCTTATTTATAACCTATGAGCTAATCATACAGGTACAACATCCAAAGTGAATGTAATCCTGGCAAGAAGTGATAACCCTAGAAGTTGACATATTTACATGGATATGTACAGCTGATTCATTAAGTTGAAATTTCAGCATTTGAAGAAGAACCCGCATTGAAACCTTCACAAACGTTGTGTCTGCAGAGTGGGCATACACTAAAAGCAACACCAGAGGAGCCAAAAGAACAAGAAGAATCAATTTACAGGAAAACCAAAGTGCTTAAAATATAAGCAAAATGCTAGTATTCTTTCACATCATCGTTCACCAAAAGTGGCAGTGATATTTGTTCAATAGCAGGCTATTTGACAGGGTTACTGGCACATGACTTTGTGTATATAATTTTTCTGTCCGTGTAGCATTACCAATCAAGCAAAGAAAGACATGACAAGAGGACATACCCGTGTATTTCTTTAAGCCATTTATCAACACACGACAGATGATATTCATGGTGGCAAGGAAGAACTCTGATTTTATCACCTTCTTCATACTCAACCAAACAAATGTAACACCTGTTGATCATGGTCCAGTTTATCAACATATACAGGGTGAAGCTGAACAGCTGGACATTATAATATACAAGAGCACATTTGCATATTTTAAGTGCGTGCTTAGAACATTATCAAGTATTTGACATTTTTGCAAACCATTTTACTTCTGTTCGAAAGCAAGTTATACAACTCATCTTTTCAGAGAATAACTAAATTAGAATCCAGAAATTTATTCCAAATATGAGCATTAATGTGCCAAGGTCAGCCATACACCTCGTTCTGGTCAAGACTACTGTACAAATATTCTGGTAAAAAATCATTTTCTTTTGTAAATTTACCTCCAATGTTCTTGACCAGGTACTGAAGGACAATAAGATGCTATAAAAATTAGGCATCAATTTCAGAAATCAGCACAATAGTATTATCAATCATACTAGTACAGCCCACACCTTGCTAGTTGTCAAATTTTGTGCTTTCTTGCAAATGTCTAACTGAACTTGAATTTAAAACAACTCCAAGGTCTATGAGCACACGTCATTTTGTAAGCAGATTTCGTTAAAGTGAAACACAGCAGCCATTAAGAGTATTATGAGACAACTTTCTTGTTCAATTGCGGAAAAAATACAGGCAATGACGGAACCAAAGAATAGAAAGTTCAGGTCGTTAATCAAGACCTACCAAATGCCTTCTGTGCCATAAAGGAAGGTTTCCTTTAAAACTCAAACCACAGGTATTGTTCTATCATTTTATTTAATAACCATATTCGTTGTTAGTAAATGAAATGTCTATTCCAGAATTTGGTTGCAAAAACTTTAACCATGCTAACAATTAACTACAGTACACAAGAATGCAATTTCTTTTCTACAAGTGGGGGAACGAGGCTTACTGTTCCACATCACTTGATTCACTTTCAGTTGCGTATGACCTCTTGTGATTCTTGACAGGAAACAAGTCTACAACAGACTCCGGAGCTGGGACAGAGAGCATGGATAGCGAAAGAGACAAAGGTTGGCGATGAATCTCGTCCAAAACCTACAGATCACATTAAATAGATACAACAAAAGTCTAAAATCATCAACTTTATCTTAAACAAAATAAGATAATTGCAAGATTAAAATCAAATATTGTAATAATATATAAAGCATATGACAATGGGAAATAAACGCATCACCTATCACTAATCAAACAAGGTAGGAAAAAAAAGAGATGCATCCTGCTTGTATGCAAAACGACAAATAATTGTAGAACGCAAAAATTAAATGGCAAACTAATGCAGTCATTCATTGACTGCTTGCAACTAGGATTACAAATATCTTTAAGACATGCACATCATAATCAAGCAAGGGCGCATAAATTGGTTAGCCCAACCTAAGTAAGTGAGAAGCACACACAAGGCCCATAACTGAAGGTATATCACAAAAAGCTCATCCAGCTCAATACAAGCAATTTCCATCTCATCAAGGCGCCCCAACAATGGAAAACCCCCCTGACTAGGAATAAAAATTTGGCATCCTAAGATGTTCTTCTAACTTTTTGCAACCAATTTAGGATAGTGTCAATATATTACACATTCAAGTTAACACCCCTCCCCAAGTCCCGTAGGATAGAGTAGATTAGGATTACTGAATACAACAACAACAACAACAACAATAACAAAACCCATTAAGTCCCCAATAATTGGGGGTATGGGCGGGGGATGGATAGGAGACAGACCTAACCTTTGGCAATAAATGCACAAAGTGGCTGCTCCCAGAATACCACTGAAACAGATTGATTGGAGACAGACCTAACCTTTGGTAATGAATTCACAAAGTGGCTGCCGAATGTGGAAAAAAAAAGTTAAACATCTGTTTTGACATGAACTGAAATGACACAAAACCCAGAAAGGCACGACACGAAATGACGTCCACCCCTAGTTGTCCGTCACAATAACATTTCAAATTTCGACCACGAGGGATTAAAAGATAATTGCTGCTAGAAAGAACCAAAGAAAAACTAGGAGATAAGAGAGGCGGGAGAGAAGTCCTTCCCCTAAAGCAAGAGTGAGATAAAGTGATGGAGACGCAAACGAGAGATCATCGTTCAGAACATTATGCCATTATACGCATTTTGATTAAACCAAAAGGTCGTAAAATACATTGATAAAACCAATGATGTAAGAAATTAAACAGAGTACATTGTGTTTGCCCATCTACAATTACAGTGCCATAGGAGACGAGGTTGCAACTGCTTGCCATAAAATCATGGGTTCAAGACTTTAGAACCTTTACTTGTTCACTTGATCCATTATGACAGCGACAATGGGGAAAAAAACTTTGAAAACAGGACTAGATTACCAAATGCTATCCCAGACCCAGCAGATGAAAATAGTTAAATAGGCAACAAACCACCGAAAAATGGATGGGGAATAGTGGAGTTGCTAAGAAATTAGGAGAATAAGGATGGGCCACTCCACAACACGTGTGCCATAAGAACTTCTCACACCATGGTACAAAATTTGAAGAAATTCGCAATATCAACTGATGGATGCAATCAATACAATAGATTGATACATTTTGTTATTGTGACTTTAGGTAAGGCTGGAGTACTTCATCCACAGTTAGTATGGAACATGAGTGGTCGGGAGCTAGAAGTTTCAACAGAGTTAGGGACATTCTCTTCCAGTAAATCATAGATAGGTCCAAAAATGCTCCATCTATCAAGAAAAAACGCAATTAAAATAAAGTTTTAGATTCTTATTTGTTTCGAATAGCGATCAATACATATACGAGTCTCTCTTCTTTTCATTAGTAATATTGTATCCTCTCCCAAAATAGAAAATGGGAGCAGTTTCATAGGTTGGTTTTACTACCATTAGGTTGGTACAAACCAAAAATCGCGTGCTGGATACTGACTTTTCCAGTTTGACATTTCTTAAATTCCCTCAAATGCATGATATATTCTCTACAGTAAATTTAACATTATTGATAAGCATGTCATAATTCATACCATAAATGAATGCAATGGAAGGCACCAAAGGATGTACAGCCCATATAATGGTATTACAGTAGTTTGATCTCGGGATGGATTCAAAACAAGAAAATTTCCCAAACTGTTAAGAAGCTATGTGACTCTCCACAGAAACCAGCATAAAAAAACCATAAGAAAAATGAACACTCTTTCCAGTATAAGAAAATCCAACCAACTCAGTTTATGAACAAACTCCCATTTCCATACCCAATGCAGAGCTGACATGGTGCAATGGTCTCAACTCTCAACAAACCACTGTGGTGTGACCCACAAATTCTAAACCTGCTTAGGTTGAACCAAGTCCAACAGATCATCTGGTGATTGATTCAGATGATTCAATAAACAATTTAAGCAGTCATTCATGAAGCACTACATTTCAAGGATATGGTGTCACTCCATTGGCCAGGCGCTACAAAAGATAACTTGTCACTTGAATTCAGTATTTTCAGGGCAGGCAGATCAAGAGCCATCAGCCATACATGTCCCGAAAAATGTCCTATACGCAAAAGTCTACCTAAAAATTATATTAGTTTTCCTTGAGAACCAAATTCAGAAGGATGCAAAGATGTGGGCCATATAGCAAAAAGTTTAAAGCTCTACAACCAAACTCTCTAAGAGAGAGGCATGTAAAGCGAAATACACATTGGGAAAAAAAAAAGGTGATGCTTTGCGGTCAGATTTATCGTTGGATTAGCTTCTGGAAATGGAAAAGGGCCAAAATAAGTGAACAATTTAAAAAAGTGAACGCCAAGGGATAAAAAAAAAAATTACCTCAAACAAAGCCTCAGAAAGCATGACTATCCGTGAAATACTTGCAAAAGTATTTGATTCTTCACCCATGAAGAGTGAATCACATGAACAATTGCCATCAGGGTGGATCCCAGATGCACAAAAAGTAGTTCGCCGACCTCCCTCATCTAGGCCATTTCGCATTCTTTCGGAGATCTGCGTATATTATGCAGATAGGACATTGTGAAAAACCTTTAGTATACAAGGAAAAAAGAGCCAAAAAATACAGAGGTTTACTCTGCTGTTCTACCACAGCTAAACAAGGATAGATGGATACACCAATAAAGTGGTCATTTGGTGTGCGCTGCGGAGGGTTACAAAGGAAACTTTACATGAAAACCAAATGTATAATTCCATGTATCTTATTGCTGGATGATTAATGATTATTCCAAGTATTAACAGATCAGATCAGGATATACAAGTCTATTTCACTTGGGACACTCAGAAATCAAAAATAATTTTTCCTAGAGGAAAGATATATGGCTGCTCCAACAAACCATCGAGTTCACTACCACTGCACATTTCTTGACATCCAAGACATTCGTTAAGACAACAAATGGCATTGATGAGATGAATGGACATATGCACACACAATGGGATAACCCTATACAATGCAACTAGACATTAGACAATAAAACCCTTACAAATGTAGTCCAAGCTCGCCTTATTGGATTAAAAAGAAGTCCTGAGTAAATGCAGCAACTGCTCTAATTCATAAAAGTACACAAACATGAACGAGAGCAGGATCAATTTGCTCATCCATAGTGACCATGATGTATTGGTCAAAGCCTTACAGAAACATATTGACGTCTGATAAATAACTAAGTTAGAACTTCACCACCTTCCACTTAAAATTTGAAACTTAAAAACCACCATCACAGTAAAATCCATCCAAATGAAAGCAGTAGAAACAATGTCAGTTGCATGTGTAGTTGTTAAAGGCTAGGACTGAGGAACAAAGGTCTCCTCGAGCCTAAGCACATGGCAAAAATAAAGCACAAAACTCAGAAAAGTAAGAAACTGAGTAACAATAAGAAAGCATTGTAATATGTAATATGAACATGGTACATGATTACATAACATGAATATGAAAAGCATAATCAGTATCAAACTATCAATACTTCACTTAGCATATCCATCGCCAAATCAAATTCCAAAATTTGAACAGTAGTAATGGATAAGTTAGGTAAATATACTGTTAGAATATGTTTATTGTTAGTTGTCCCACATTGGGTAGCTACGTAATGTATTAGTCTCTCTCACAATATAAATAAAGGCTAGTGTAGTAAGGTTCGTTAACACCCTACACTTCTCTCTCTCTCTCTCTCTCTCTCTCTCTCTCTCTCTCTCTCTCTCTCTCTCTCTCTCTCTCTCTCTCTCTCTCTCTCTCTCCCAAACAACATGGTATCAAAGCGTTAATCTAATTCCACCGTAAATTCAACCTAACCCTAGCCATCATCCCTAACTCTACACATCTCAGATCATCATCCTGAAACCCTAAGCCGACCCTCAAACCCACCAATCCAGTTCGAAAACCCTCAAAATTACCAAAATCGAGTCTTACAGAACCCTCCAAACCCAAAATCAAATCCCATCGAGCCCTCTAAATCCAAAATCGAAACCTAAATCGACCTATACATGACTAAACGACCTCCATACGAACCAAAATCGACCTATATGTGACCATACGAGATAAATTATGTACCCTTTAAACTTTAAAACCCTATTCGACTCTTACCCAGCAGTTGTTGGTCTTCAAATCCCATGTCCCAAGATCGCCCAGTGCTCATCAATGATTGAAGACCCTCGATAGCTCTTCTCCAGTACATGTCGGCACTTATTGGATCATTTACTGCTTCCTTTGTTGGTTTTTTTGCTCGATCTATTGGTGACATACTACTTCCTTTGTCGGTTTCGTGCTGGATCAGATGACTTGATATTGTGTATTGATTGGTACAGTGTTTGATTCAGTTGACTTGATTTTTGTGTTGCTCGCATCAATCTATGCTGGGGATTAAAGCTTGGGGGAGTCTGCTCTTTTTACTATCAATGATGGCGGGTATGTGTGTTGTTCGGTGCTTTGTTTAGTTGCTGGCTATAGCCTGTGGTTGGTTGATGATGTGTTGGTAGATAGTTGGTTAGATTCACTGCTTCATTTGTTGGGTAACTTGTTTTATTGGTAGTTAGTTGTTGGTTGGTGTTAAGTTCGTATGATGGATAGAAGACACGGTTCATAAGTTGATTGGTTTCTTTGACCAGTTGATTGTTATTGTTCTGTTGGTGGTCATTTGCCGCTCCCTTATTTGGCAAGACGTCAGATGGGAAATCTGCTTCTGCTGCTAGTTCTGGTTCTATTATTATTGGTAGTTCTTCTAGCTCTTATCGGCGTCATAAGAAGGATTCCATTACCTCCATTTTTCTGAATGGCAACAATTATGCAATTTGGACTCGTGCTGTCAAAGTTTATTATATGAGTTAGAGAAAATTCCGTTATTTGACAGACAATCCTCCAAATAAAGATGCCAAGGATTATAGTGACTGGGAAGCTAAGGATTGTCATATTCGAGTTGAGTTGTGGAATAGTATGGAACCTCAGATCAATGGCCCTTTGTTGTACCTTGATAGTGCCAAGGAAGTGTGGGATCGGGTTGTCAGGATGTATTCAGGGGTTAATAATCTTCGTCGTACATATGATCTCCATCATCAGTTCTTTTCTCTGTCATTTGGTACTGGATCGTTGGAGGAGTACTATGCCAGATTTCATGGTATTTGTGAGGAACTCCGGGTTTATGAGCCTATCTCCAGTGATTCTCAGGTTATGGTGCGTCAACGTGAGTGTTTGGAGATTGCTCGATTTCTGTATGGTTTACCATCATTTTATGATCCACTTCGGTCTCAGATATTCGGAGAGCGGGAGTTGCCATCTCTCGATGAGGTGTTTAGTTGTCTTCGCCAGGCTTCTATCTCAAATGTTGGTTCTGTCTCTCAGTCACCCTTTAATCGTTCTGCGTTAACTTCAGTGGGTTCTAGTGGTTTTGTCAGATCTCACGTGGTCGCGCCGCGGATTCCGGGTTTGGCATTGGTGGTCGCGGGTTCTCGTGAGTCGGGTTCCGTGGCTATGATTAGGGTAACAGTCGCGGTGGTCGTGGTGATTCTGGGTTTGGTGGTCGTGGTGGAGATAGTCGTGGTCGCACGTCAGGGGAAGGTAGTTCTGGTCGCGGTGGTTCTGGTCGTGGGCGTGGTACCAAGTTCTGTACTCATTGTCAGGGTACAAATCATACAGTGGACTGTTGTTATGATCTTCATGATTTTCTCGTGCTCATCAGTTGCTCATTCCGAGGATAATGGGATGGTTTACTCATTCTATCGATAGCAAGCATGTGACTATCTCAAAGAAAGGAGTATCACCGCCTTATGTCCATTCACCTTCCGCTATTGCGAGCCTTCATCTTCCCACAACTACGTTCGCCGCACGAGGTCCCTCCGTTGCTTGAGTTGCATCATCTTTTTCCTCTCCTTGGGTTATCGATTCTGGTGCTACTAATCATATGACTGGTACTTCTAAATTCTTTTCTACTTGCCAGCCCATGGATAAAACCTTTCATGTTACCTTAGCAGATGGTTCTACCACTGAGGTTATTGGTTTGGGTTCAGTTTCTGTCTCTCCATCGTTTACTTTAAACTCGTGGTTGCATGTTCCTGTTTACCCTTTAACCTTGTGTCTATTAGTCAACTTACAAAATCCTTAAATTGTTCGGTCACATTTCTTCCACATGGTTGTGTATTTCAAGATCTCAAGACGGGGAGGACGATTGGTTCCGGTGTTAAGCGTGGTGGTCTGTATTACCAAACCAGTGGTGGTGTTCAACCAATTGCTCTCCAGTCATCAAAGTCCTTATATCAACAACATTGTCGGCTTGGTCATCCATCTCTTCAGAATTTGAAGCGTCTGGTGCCCTCGTGTAGTTCTGTTAAGGAGTTATCTTGTGAAGTCTATGAGCTTAGTAAACATCATAGAGTATCATTTTATCTTAGGGTTGAGCGTCGTGTGTCACATCCTTTTCAGTCAGTTCATTCAGATATTTGGGGGCCTATTCATGTGCCCAGTGTTTTTGGTTTTCAGTATTATGTTTTTTTTTTTTTGATGATTTCTCTCGTATTACATATCTTTATCTTATGAAAGAGAGATCTGAGTTAAAGACTATTTTTAAATCATTTTACATGGAAATAAATACTCAGATTAATACTTGCATTCGTATGTTTCGGTCTGATAATGCACGTGAATTTTTTCATAGTACTTTATCTCAATTTTTTGATGATCATGGGATTATTCATCAGTCATCCCCTTTTCGGACTCCCAAAGCAAAATGGAGTTCTTTGATTTAACGCAAGGTTCGACACTTATCAGAAGTTATGCGTGCCATGTTATTTCAAATGAGGGTTCCTAAGTCTTACTGGAGTGACGCGGTTCTTACTGCATGTTATTTGATCAATCGTATGCCCTCTACTATCCTTGGGGGTCAAATACCCCAGACAGTCCTGTTTCCCGATCGGCCTCTCCACCCGTTACCCCCTCAGGTTTTTGAGTGTACATGTTATGTTCATGCTCTAGATCCCGACCAAAGCAAATTGGACCCGCAGTCCATTAAATGCATTTTTCTTGGTTATTCTCGCACTCAGAAAGGATATAAATGTTACTCCCCATATTTACGTCGTCATTTTGTGTGTGCAGATGTCACATTTAATGAGTCTCTTCCTTTTTATTCGGAGTCTGTCCCCACTACTGATTTGCCTGCATATGAGTCTATGTGTCCTCTAGCTGTCCCATCTAGTACCGTTCCTCAGCCAAAATCTTTGCAAGTGTATCATCGTCGTCCTAAAAATCCACCAGTTATGCCTTAGCCCGCACCATCTCAGTCAGAGCCTCAGCCAGAGCCCCAACCAAAGCCATCTCAGCCACCAACACCACTTTCACCCACCGCGCCATCCTCTTCTCCGTTGCGGGATCCAAACAACCTTGATCTTCCTATTGCCCACCGTAAAGGTATTCGGTCCCGCACTCTCCATCCTATTGCTCATTTTGTTTCCTATGATCATTCGTCACCAATCTCTTCAAGCTTTTACTACCTCAATTTCTTCTATGTTTGTTCCTAAGTCTGTTCAGGAGGTCTTATCTGTGTCTAAGTGGCGGACAACTATGGAGGATGAGATGTCTGTCCTTCATCATAATGGTACTTGGGACCTGGTTCCTCTTCCTATTGGTAAGACAACTGTTGGCTGTCGTTGGGTATTTACTGTCAAGTATCTTCCTGATGGTACTGATGAGCGCTATAAGGCGCGACTTGTTGCCAAAGGTTACAACCAGACTTATGGTGTTGATTATTCGAAGACATTCTCATCTGTTGCTAAACTTGGCTCTGTTCGAGTTCTTATTTCTCTAACTGCCAATCTTGGTTGGCCATTATTTCAACTGGATGTCAAGAATGCATTTCTCCATGGGGATCTTCAAGAGGAGGTTTACATGGAGCAGCCACCTGGGTTTGTTGCTCAGGGGGAGCATAATCAGGTATGTCGGCTTCGTAAAGCTCTTTATAGCCTCAGGCAGTCTCCTCAGGCCTGGTTTGGCAAGTTTAGTGATGCAGTTTTGAGATTTGGCATGCATTGTAGTCAGATTGACCATTCTGTGTTTTCCCTCACATCTGATCGAGGGAAAGTATTGTTGATTGTTTATGTGGATGACATTATCATTACTGGTAATGACTAGCGAGGTATTGATGAGTTAAAAACCTTCTTACATTAGCAATTTCATACTAAGGATTTGGGGAAAACTTCGTACTTTTTAGGTATTGAAGTGGCCAGGTCCAAAGAAGGTATTAGCTTATCACAGAGAAAGTATGTATTGGATATTCTTGAGGATACAGGTTTGTTGGGGGAGCAAGGCCTCTTGAGACTCCTATGGATCCCAATGTCAAACTGCGTGTGGACCAGGGGGAGTTGCTTCATAATCCTGATCAGTATCGTCGGTTGGTTGGTAAGTTAAACTATCTCACGATTAAACGTCCGGATATCTCATTTGCAGTTAGTTTGGTGAGTCAGTTTATGTCAGCTCCTCGTTATCCACATTGGGAGGTTGTCCTTAGAATTGTGAAGTATCTTAAGCTACATCCAGGACGGGGTTTATTGTATCGAGCTAGTGGACACTTACGCGTTGAGGCGCATCGATTCGACAAGCGGGGAGGACCGCCCTGATAGAGGTCTACAAATGGTTATTGTGTCTTTCTTGGTGGAAATCTTGTTAATTGGAAAAGCAAAAGCGTGACGATAGTAGCCCTGGCCCAAAACGAAGCGAGTATACAAAAGAATGGCACATAACGACATGTGAGGTTGTGTGGTTTGCAATCATTTCTTGAAGAGATTGGATTTAGTGTGCAACCGCCTATGCCTCTCAGATTGTGATAATCAAGCTTGTATTCACATTGCCACAAATCCAAAGATTTCATGAAAGGACTAAGCATATTGAGGTTGATTGTCATCTAGTGCATGAGAAGCTGACTGGTGGTGTGATATCTACTCCATATGTATCTACGGGTGCTCAATTGGCCGACATGTTTACCAAATCATTATTCAAGCCGCGACTAGAGTTGCTATGTAACAAGCTGGGACTTTTTGATATTTATTCTCTAGCTTGAGGGGGAGTGTTAGAATATGTTTATTGTTAGTTGTCCCACATTGGGTAACTACGTAATGTATTAGTCTCTCTCATAATATAAATAAAGGCTTGTGTAGTAGGGTTCGTTAACACCCTACACTTCTCTCTCTCTCTCTCTCTCTCTCTCTCTCTCTCTCTCTCTCTCTCTCTCTCTCTCTCAAACAACATATACTGTATCATTCAAAACACTACGCTTTCAGTCAACAGCTATCTTCTTCATGTCTCTAACTATAATGTCCTAAATTATAATTTTAAAAAAAAAGATTAAGTAGAATTATCCTGCTTAAAACTGACTATGATTTCAGGCCCGACAATCAGAGACCCTCCAAATATGAGAAGACAGACACAATTTGATTGGATCACTAACAAGGTGCACCTTTCCAAGGACTAGAATACTAAAAAGGAACATCCTACACAGACTTATTTGGGCCTTACTGAACAGGCATGGTGCCATGACGTAATCCTGAGATTCCTATCATTGAGCCTTCACGGGTGTGGCCTTTTTGCGGGACTACGCACACATTACCATCTAAGGTTGCATTTTTCCCAAAAAGATCTGGATAGCCTGAAGTCAAATATCTTCCCGTAAATCTGAGTTTCAAAATTAAAGCAGAATAAAAAGACAGAAAGAAAAAAAAACTTCCCAAATGGCTAAAATATCTCTTAGCATCTTTACTACGCATTGTATCTAACTTTTCGTTAAAATCATAGAAAGTATTATAAAATACGAAATATAGATGATTTTTTGAGAGGCATGAATAGTCATTTTTCACATCCATTTTGGGAAGGAGGGAGTATCTTATTTTCATATTGGATTCCTAGTTACTCTGCAGGAACATTTAGGTAATCCAGACAAAAAAAATGAAGATAAAGAAATCACCTCAGATCTTAATTGCCGACGTCGTTCATTCCGGTGATTCCTTCTACTACCAAAATATTCGGACTCATGGCCAATTCCATCATAATGAAGATCACCACTCAAGTCAAGTAACCATCTGTCATGAGATCCCAGATCATCAGCATGGCCTGTTGTGAAAACTATAGTGGGAGAATCATTACTATGCCTCCTAAAACTGCGTCTTGATAGAGCATCCCAAAATAGTCTCCTACTATTCCTTCTTGCCTCACGGTTACTTATTTCAGCAACGCTACTAGACAAAATGTTGGATGAGATACTCACCACATCTACCTGAAGTAAACCGCCAGTTCTCAAATCTTGATTGGTAGGCATTGCTAGTTGATTAGTGTCATCTCCAAACCACTGAAGACTCAATACAGAATCAGAAATAAGAGAAAGAGAGCCAGAAGCAGAAGTATTGGGGGGCACGACAGAATTCTCATTATTCCCAACATACTGATTCTCGGAAGGATGCTCCTGTATCACACCGCTTGAACTTATGTCCACTGGACTCACGGAAACAGTTGGGTTTTCTGAACTATTAGCAGAAACTGACTCTAGATATTGCTGTTTTACCTGATGAGGAACTGATTCCTTGCTCTCCAAAAGGCTTTTACGTGGGTTGCTTACCTCAGTACTATTTCTCGAACTATATCGAACAAAGTTCTCCTCAAAGCTATCTGTAGTGTTTCCAGATGAGGCTCCAACTTCAGTTTTGGTATCATCAGACCCAGTTTCCGAATCAGGTCTTGTGGACGATTCTGTACAGGAGCAACGCGATTCATCGCTAGCAGGAGGAAAATTTTCGACAGAACTTACAAGCGAATTGTCTTGATGTTCTTCCATCTGCAGTAAATAGGCAAAAAAAAATTAATTAATTTCAGCTCCAAAATTCCTCCATTGTAACTGTTTTCATGCAACAGACCAAGTTGAAGAACTTCCTGCAATAATCTTACCCTGTGGGAACAGTAACAGTCAAAACAATCCATCTTACAAGTTCTGACTACGGATTTGCTAAACATAGTTTATAATGTTACCGAAAGAAGCACAGATAGGATCGCATGGAGCTGCAAATGAGCTGAGCTTTCAAGCATTCGAGCTCGGCTCGTTCAAAACTAGCCTAGCTCAAGCTCGGCTAAAGCCCGAATCCAGCCCAAACAATAGAGCTCAAGCTCGGCTCACTTAGCATCAAGCTGGTCTGCTTAGTTAACAAGTAACTCAAGCTCAGCTCATCTACTAAATGAGCTTAACACTTGAGCTCGACTAGTTCACTAAAGAGCCGAGCCAAGCCCATAATGAGCCAAACCCCAAGCTGCTCGCAAACAGCTCAATTCGTTCATAGTCCTAGGAAGTCATGGGTATTAAACATGAAAATACAATATGGAATTCTAAAATATTGGAAAATGGACACGGCAACGAACAACACAAAAGAAATATCAAAATTACACATATCTAGTAGTTATTCATTAATAATTTACACATTTGTAGTTGAATATTTTATCCAAAGACAATCAAACCTAATCTTACTCTATTCAATTCTTGCATTTTACTTTTAAGCATTACAATTTCACCCCTAAGACAAATTTTCAAAAGTATGGATCAACTACTGCTGTGTCTCCATCTGTGTCTAGGCTCAAGGCTCACTCTTAGTGCCTTGTAAGGGGTTCAAGTGAGGAAACTGACAAAGGTGAGGGCTAGGCAACCAATGGGCACGCCTTTTAGAAAGGCACAAGGCATGCGCCTAGTGAACTCTCTCATATGCAGTAAATTTAATTCTAATGGAAAAAATTAACTGAAGTCTTAACCTAAGGGATAAACGATCCTCACACATCTGTACCCCATGTTGTTCTCTCATCTCTAAATCAAACAACTCAAACCAAACGATCTCCCATCCTCTGTTTCAAAAAGTGGATGATTGTCTTTTATTGAATTTGATGTTTTAGGCAAGAATTGTTGACGATTTGACATTTGGTAGATGACTCTAAACATTTTTTACATGGTGCACATAAATCAAAATGATTCTTGGATCTGTCCTCTCTGATGCCTTTTGGCTTTGATTTGAGGCCATGATTCCGCAGCAAACGCGACGGCATAGGGGGACCACTGTTTGAGTGGTATACTGTGAGCAGCCACTTTGTGCATTTATTGCCAAAGGTTAGGTCTAACTCCAATTCATCTGTTTCGGTGGTATTTTGGGAGCAACCACTTTGTGCATTTATTGTCAAAGGTTAGATCTGTCTCTTATCCATCCCCCACTCATACCCCCAATTATTGGGGACTAAATGGGTTATGTTATTGTTGTTGTGTATTGTTGTACACTTTCTAACTTCATTGGCTTCATGTTTATTAATTGAAAAATTGCTGTACGCCTCAATAGGGCCACGCCTCAATTCAATTAGCCCGTGCCTGGCGCCTATATCCAAACAGACTTGTGTGCCTATCACCTTCAATGACTATGGTCCAGCATGTGATATGCATGTCCACTGTTTAAAATATAGGGATAGACAGCGTGCCAAGTCCCATACATGTGACACCCTGTCCCCGGCATATTCATGTCCCCTGCGTGTCGGATAGAATAGCCGTCCAACCATAGCCACATGAAACTATCATAAGCCACCTTATTTTTGCAAGTTTGACACAGTCTAACTGTCCCACAAAAGAGCCATGAAAACTGCAGCCAAAGTTCAAGCTAGTAGTATCACCAAACCCACATAATTTTTCCCAGCTTTGAGTGAGAATGCAATTATATGATCCAACTAGACTGGAATTTTTTAAAAGTTGAATGAATTTGGATATACTCAAGTTCTCCCCCTAATATAACCAGCCTCTAGCGTGGTTAAAAGCTATTTGATGTGCGTCAACGAAATATGTACAACTTAGTTCACTACTGTGTTTACTACTCAGACAAAAATGGCCTTATAAAATCATGAAAGGAAAGATATGGCATTGGAAATTTCTGGTTGACAAGAAAAATTGGTATGTCCTCTTAACTTCTAAGTTAATAAGTGGAACAACAGCTTTGGCAAGATACAATTCCTTCTTTTTACCACAATGGAACAATGGGTTTGGCAAAACATAAACCTTTTCCCATCACTCATCATGAATTGTTAACTTTGCAACAATTTGTTTATGTTAGAGAAAGGTACATTAATAGCTCCGATGAAGGAAGCAGCTTCTAGCTTTCATAAAATCAAGTTGAGGCAACAAGATTCAAGTTAAGAGGATGACTTAAATCCAGGCCTATCAACCCCACAATGCTCGAGAGTAAATAGAGGATGACTTGAATCCAATTCAATAAAAATTCTTTAACCTGGAAACCCATAATTCAAAGTCTACTACTACATAATGGGACAAAAAGACATCATCATAAATAAAGTAACTGACTTAAGCTAGGAGCTGGCTTAAGGTGGCTTTTTGAGTTGATGTATTGTGACTTGGGAGAGAATGACCTGTCTTGTAAAGTGCAATAAGTGAGTTTTTAAGTCAGTTGGAATAAGTCAGTTTCTTAAACAACAGCTAACCCAGTGGCTAGCTCCTTAGAATTCTCTCCGAGTCAGGGGCGGAGCCACATGGAGACAAGAGGGGTCAGTTGACCCCCCTGACCCCCACATTTCTATAGAGATTTTACTAGTATACCTCACAAAATTGCTAATTGACCCCTCTTTGATTTTCTTTTTGCCCCCGAACCAAAATCCTTGCACCCCCTGAACGCGTCTAATTCTTGCCCCTCCTGAACCAAAATCCTGGCTCCGCCCCTGCTCCGAGTGTATCAGGATTGAATCTCAAAGAATGGACCAATTGTTAGTTATCATTAGTGACTCAGTCACTCCCCGTAAGATTGCTGCCCCTCACTCCACAGGGCTTAAGGCCAGGTAATTGCCAAGGATATGTGGGTCGTGGGACAACATGTACACGAGAGTAAATCCATCCAAAGACTTGGATACTCTCGTCGTCAATAGCAATTTTCCTGATAATAAATCGGTGAGCAAACATTTTCCATTTTGAAATTTACCACCCCGTTTTTCAGAATCAAAAAACAATAAACCTAGACTCATTAATAAAAACCAAATTGAACCAAGAATCAAACAAAAATGGGTCCCAACAATTCAATGATTACCATTTAATGACGAAACCCTAACACAATCGCAACCTACTCGTATAAAACTTGTTAATAATACACGAAAATGGTTAATGAAAATGAACTGTCAGGGAGATCATCTCACGACTTCATCGGTTACTGGATAACTCCGTCCGAATATAGGCGATAGCATACAGTTTATACTGCGTATACGTAATACCTCTGCGAGCGATTGAGAATTGGAGGAACCGCAGATGAGAGAAGAAAGCAAACTCCTTTTGCGATTCGGTCTAGAATCAGATGGACGGCGTTCCATGCGACTGGTACTCGAACCCATTTCAAGCTTGAGAGAGAGAGAGAGAGAGTTGTGGGAAGAAGATGAATGAATGAAAGGATGAGTGAGAGAGGCTCAAGCACCAAAAGTCGTCGTCTCGCAACTTAGAAAATGTGGAGAGAGAGAGAGAGAGAGAGAGAGAGAGAGATTATTAGCTGTTCCGCGGAATTATGCAATGCCCCTATGGCACGAAATCGGGTCCCAGTGGCTTTCATCACAACCGTTTATCTCAAAACTTAGATTTGTTTGTTAATTCTTAGGCCTTGTTTGTTAGGGGATATAGGGTTGGAATTTGGGGTGCATTGGAATGGGTTTCATTTTTCATTGTTTGATAACCTTATTTGGTATGGAATTTGAAATTCCCACCCAATTTTAATCTCCATCCGTACAGCCAATAAAATCCCATGGGGATGGGATTTTCCTATTTTAGTGTAAAAAATCAGATATCCTGTCCCGTCGAACACAAACACCGGGTATAAATTTTTCTCATCTATTGATATGCTAAGTAATATTCCAATGATTTCATATCTTACTCATATCTCATGAGATTTCATATCTCATCCATTTATCTCCGGTCAAACAAACGAGACTTTATTGATAATACTAATAGTTTTATGAATTTAAACAATTGATTGCAGAGATAAAAGATTTAGAAAGCATTACACCATGTAATGCGAAGGTGGCACTACAAGGACCCTAGGTCGACAGATCGCTGCCACACAAGTACATAATCTTAAAACACCGAGTAGCAGTGCTTGAGATGCAAATAATAATTTTTCACTGTCCGGTGTTCCTCTCATGCCTAAAGCGATATTGACATGTGTACTCAATAATTCACTTTCATTTTGATGCAAGGCATAGTTTTCTAAAAGCATTTAATAATTCAGTTGTTAAAATCATGATATTTCAAATTATAAAATTACATGTTTTCGTGTATTATTTTTCGAATTTTTTACACAGAATTAAAGTACACGATGAGTACTTTAATTTGGTGCGAAAAAAATCAAAAAACGATACATAGAACCACTACATTTTTTTATTTCAAAAAATTGATTTTAGCACCTGTTGGACTCATTTGCTAAAATCATGGTTGATTTTAGCAACTGAATTTCTAAAATCTTTTAAAAATCTATGCGAGTAGTACAATTTAGTAGTAACAACATGGAAGGTATTCGCATGCAAAGCGCGTTAAATAGTCATGCAAACCGCGTAAATGCAGGGCCTATTATAAAAAAAGAATGGTATAAAATAAAGGATGTTATCATGTAGGAGTATTAAAGTTTTTTTTTTTTTACTTTTATCTCCAAAACTATCAAAAAAAAAAATTCTACTCTATCCCGAAACCATTAATGTAGTCCCTCAACTATTCAATTACAAGCAATTGAGTCCAATTGTTATCTCTACTTCACTTTTTGGAAGAAAATAGAAAATGCTAAAGTCAGCTCACTGAGTTGTCTTTAAGGTTTAAAATATGTATTAAAATATACTTTAAAAATGTATAGAAATGTATATAAATATATTAAAAAAAGTTTAAAAAGTGCACCAACATGTGATTTTTGACTTCTTCTTGTCTTATTGTCAGCTCAGTGAGCTATCACTAGAAGGACCCAGAAGTGATAGACTTAGAATTTCCGTAGTGACCGAGTCACTACATCCCCATAGTGATTTCAATTATGAGCCCTCTAAAATTTTCATTTGGGATCGGAACCTTTCAATTTTTCAAAAAGGTTGAGCACACTATGGATATAAAAAAATTATGATCATCAGAGATTAGTAGACATACAATTGAGACAATTTTGTCTTACAGTTTATTCGCTAAATGATATTGGTCATCGATATAAATGGTATCTGACCATATAGTTATCAATATCCAATTAATTTGATTTTTTACAAGAATGATCAACTCTACATTTTCAATAAAAATTTGTACGGTTCTAATCTCAAATAAATACTATTGAGGACTCATAATTCAGGTTACTACAGGATGTAGTGATTTAGGTCACTATGGATTTCCCAAATTCACATTGCTATGCACACGAATCGCTTCATGGGACCCACTTCAGGTCTCACACAAACCATTAATTTTAAACTATGTCTTTGAGTGGCCTTATAAAAAATTAGCTCAATCAAATACTATAAGTACTTTATCTAATCTTTCAATTTTTGATAAGTCTAAACACTTAGTAAAAAAATGGAATGTTAGATCAAGCATTTAGAGTTATCTAATTGAGCTGATATTTTACAGGGTCACTTGAAAACATATTTTAAAATTAATAAACCCCGAACAAATAGGAATGGTCGTGTGGAACACCGAAATGAGCCCCAAATAGTGACCTACGTAGGATCTATGTGTGCAAATACGTTTGAGCGGATGATCTTCTGTCCAGGCAATCATTAATTGAGGAACTAATTCAATAGCTTGGGAACAAAGTAGAAAAAAATGGCGGCCCTGTTCGTTTTCCAATTTAGTTTTAGTTTTAGTTTTGATGACATTATCATTTTTCTCATTTCTCTCTCTATCTCTCTCCACTTATTACACCTTATGACATCATCAAAATTAAACTAAACTATTTAACCAAACACAGACGGCATAACTTTGCACCCTAACCCTGGAGAAAATTTTGGGTGCGGATTAGATAGGGACAAGTGGAGCCCGGCACCCAATCCAAGCCGTCCATACACATTTTGGATGGCTCAGATTTGAGGGTGGCATTTTTGTAATTTTTTTGGTGCAAATTTAACCCATCAAATCTGAGTCGTCCAAACACACTCAAATTGGGTGTCGGGAACCACATGTTCCTACCCAATCCGCACTCAAAATTTTCTCTTGACACTGACACCACTCACGCACATCAGCAGAAGACTTACTCCCCGAACACCTTCCTATGTCACACACTGAACTAAAGTGGTAGACTTTATGTTGTACTCACTTTCTATCAATTCCATCAATCTATCATCAAAGAATTTCCCTAAATTCGCTTCTACGAAAAATTATTCGGGTGGGAATACACTAGAAAATCGATATAACCGTCAAACTGATCGGACAAGATTAGTGCTTCTCTCTCTACCTTTCCTCTTTCTCTCTCAAAACTTCTCCTCCCTTCTCCACCCAAACAACACTAGATCTGGGGGGGGAGCCCCCCCCCCCCCCCCCCCCCTTGCGTTGGTGTGTCGTCCACCCCTCAACACTACTTCTTCACGCTTTTGGTTTTGGATGGCTTGGTGCTTTGATCCCCTCTACTGGTTTCCAGCAGAGATGTTAATCCAGCTTTGGGGCTTCAGACTGGCATGATGAAGACGGAGCTTGGTGGTCCGGTGTTAGGCGGCTGTCGGTGTGGCGAATAATGGGTGAGGTGTTTTGTTGCCTTTTATTTTTTGGTCCTGGTCTGGTTTTCCCTAATCCGGTGGGTTGTGGTGGTGGGGAATAATTTTTTACCTTTTTAGTTTTGTTTTTCTGTTTGGTTGATCACCATGAGTGGTGGTTTGTAATCGTTGCGGCTATTTTTTCGGCGATACGGACTGATTTCATCTTGTTGGGAATGTAATGAGTCAGTTTCTACTGGCAACATGCCCGTTTCGGATCAGGGTATTGTCCGGGTTGTAGGCAGCTTGCTTTGCCTTTGTCTTGGTCTCATGTACTCTGTATTTGATCCTTATGGATCTCTATTTTTAATGACAATGGTAGCAATTTCTTTTCCAAAAAAAAAACTGTCAAACTGATCCAATCCGAACCGAACCGGTCGATTTGGTTTGGTTCTACAGTTCATTGGTCTGGTTATGATTCTAAAAAACTAAGAACCGGTAATTATGGTTCGATTACTAGTTCTCAATTTCAAAACTACAGTTAGAACAGAACCGGACAGTATAACATTAATATTACATATATGTGTGCATATATTTTAATATATTTATACGTATGCAAAATGGGTTAAATATTTATTTTCCCCTTAAACTATCAATTTTTTTTTACTTCCCCCTTTAACTACCAATTGAACTCTCTTCCCTCTTCAACTTTCATTTTCTTCTTTAATAACAACAAATTACGTTTTCCATCCTCTTGGTAGACGCAAAAGTTAGTCCCAAGGCTATATTAGTTTTTTTATTAGTTCTGTACAGCTCATAATAAGAAGCCACAATTAGAAGCCAAAAAAAAATGCATCAATAGACATCCATAGGTTCAACTCTAATAGTAAAAAGCAAAAAATGGCATAATGCATAGAAGTAATGCAGGGGGGCGGGGGGAGGACATCAGTAGGTCAATTGCAGTATAAAATAACTCAATTTCAACTTCTTCAATCTTGAAAAAGTGGGGTTTTGAAAAAAAATGTGTTGCTCGATACTTACATGTCGGTTGTCTTCCGTTGAGAGCCCTCAAGATCCATGTCATCCTTAAAACCCTATATTTGGTGACCAATAGAGCTAAAAACCCTTCTCCTCAGGAAATCTCTTTGCGGAAGATGAAATATATTCTCCGAAAAACCCTAGCTTTGGTTTGATTGATAGAATGAAAACCCTCAGTCGACTTCATTGTTGTAGGTGTACAGAATGTCCGTATTACCCTCTCTCTCTTTTTCATTAATTCCCCAAAAAAAAGGGTTAACAGTTTCCGTCACAATTTTTTGATGGAAAACGTGATTTGTCCCTAGTAAAGAAGAAAATGATAGTCGAAGGGAGAAGTAAAAAAAAAAATTGATAATTTAAGGGGCAAGTAGATATTTAACTCTATATAAAATTATGTATCTTGATTTGGTAAGTTAATATATTTTTATCTAGTAATGTATTCTTTTATTCTATTTAGAGTAAAAATTTATTTTGTTAATAAATTTTTAATATATTACTATAATCTACTAAGGCTTGGTTTTCCATTTGTTAAAATGGACTTTTGCTAAATTGCCATGATAGAATATCTCTGTACTGTCAAATAGTGAAATATAGTAGCCTTACCATAACCAGCGCCAACAGTATTCGTTGAATAGGAGCTAGTCAAGGTAGCTTTCATAGTAAGTAAAATCCACCAATTAAGGCCTAGCTCCCGGCCAGTAGTTTGACTGTAACTACCATAGAAATGGATCACTTTTCATGTTTGACTTTCAGTTTCTATTTTCTATTATTCATCTCAATAAAAATTGAGATAATCCTAGCTGACGCCAATTGTCAACCTATCACGACCGTTGTGGGTCAAATAGAATAAATCCTAAGGCTTCGTTTGATTCACTGACTAAAAAAGACAGGATTAATAGTTCCGAGATTACTAGTCCTGGACTATTTGTCCTAGGACTAATTTAGTACTAAATATGACACAATGACATGTTTGATTCGTGCAGGATTAACATCGGGATATCCCATGTTTTGGTCAATCCCATGTTTGGTTCCCTATACCAAATTTTGGAATTAATGTCAAGACTCTCTCTCTCTCTCTCTCTCTCTCTCTCTCTCTCAAACCAATTCCAACCACCAAGATTTTTCCAAAAAAAAAAATTCACAATTCCATTTCTTGTGAAATCATTCCACTCCAAGTTGTTGACACTTAAACAACACCGTAAACCAGATTTTTGAAAAACCCCAACCAAAGCATCACAATCTGGAAATTATTGATAATTCATTCAACCAAATTAGATTTTAAAAAAATTATGTGAAGGCTTCCACACCCAGAATTGTTTGGTTCTTCATTTTTCTAATCACCCAGAATTGTTTTGTATTTCCAAATTGAATAGAAATGAATATAAATTGAATAGAATTGACCCATTTCTGGTTTGCTAACCATGGATGAAACAATGAAGAACCAAATTTATGAAGAACCAGAAAGTCAAATCCAATCTTTGATGAAATTTGATTCACAGCTCAATTAAAATCCACAACTCGAAATCAATCTACAACTCCAACCATCAAACAAGGTTTGTAAAAACAATCACACAAGTAAGATTTCTTCTTCGTAAAAACAATCGCACAAGTACCTTGTTCGTAAACGATTGCTTCATCAATCTTCGTAATCGATCTCCAACCATCGAGAAAGAAGAGAGAACAATTCGATCTCCAACCATCAAACATGGTTAGTAAAAACAATCGCACAAGTTCGGAGACTAAATAAAAAGAGGTCAACGAAACGAAAGAGAACACCACAAACTGTTCGATCTAGGATTGAAAATATTTTAGTGGCAATTTTGTACTATTTGGGCGCACAAAGTTCTCGTGGTGCTTTTATCCAGGGATTGGTAGTCCCCCACCCCCAATGGGATTACACAATACCACACATATAGGGATAATTTTTGTCCAAGAATTATTAATCCCAGACACTTTTGTGGGAACCAAACAAGGAAATAGGCGGGATTGAACGCATTTAATCCTATCACAGGCGCCTAATACCTGAATCAAATGAGGAGTGCTTCTCCTATCTCGGTTGTCCAGATTCATTGGAGATAAAATCACCTCCCCACTTTATTTGCTAAAATCAACCACTTGATTTTAGCAAATGGAAAACCAAGCCTAATACCAAATTGCCAATTTTAATTCTTTTTTTGTTCCACCTTAATTTCACAATTGCTACTCAAAGGAAAACTCAATTCGCTTACTCCTTAATCAATTTCACAATTGCTACACAAAGGAAAACTCAATTCTCTTACTCCTTAATCTCGATTTGCTTCCTTACAATATCTCTTGATTCTTCCAACCCTAAAACTATTTATTTTAAAATTTGTTTTAGTGCTCTAAATTCTAAATAATCTCTTGAATTCATGTGTTATGATAAAGTGTTCCTTAATTGGGTAGAACCGGAACCGAACCAAAATCGGTCTAGTCTAGACAAGTTCTACGTGTGTATTGGTTATGTTTTGGTTCTGAACTTTCTAGAACCAATTGGAATGGTCCGGTTACTGGATTTCTAGAGAACCGATCTAATCCGGACAGTGTGCACCTCTAATTTTTGGACTTCACTTGTGTATCTCACTTTTGAATCGAGAAAACTTATTGTTAGAAATAATTTATTTTGATTATATTTTATGACAAAATTGATTTCTTAAAATCTTTGATATTTTTAATTGATAAAATCTTCTACTTGGCAAAATTAGCTCTTAAATTCTTCGGAACAAATATCCGTTAGCCCTCGTGTAAAACTCGCAATATTGTCTTTTAAAATACATGTGTCCAGTTCCAAGTTATATCAATTACATTGCTATCTCTTGGAACATATGTTCAATAGAGATACTGGTTGTACCAAATCATTGTCATTATGATTGAAACTTCCCAGCCAAACTTTGTTTCTACGTGAGTCTTTTAAAATCATTTTTTCAATTGACAAAGTGACCATCCTATATAAGGGTGCCTCCCCACCCCCAAATGTCTTATAAGACCACGTGATCTCTTCAAAATTTCCAGCAACAAATCTTTAGTGTATCTTGGGCGGATGTCTTAGCTCCATATTGGCCAACCAGTCATCATGTTCTTTAAATGCTCCGCCATTGTTGAATTTTGATACTTCTAAATTTATGACAAACGAATGTTGCAAACAAATTACAAGAAGATATGCGGCTCAACGAACAAATATGAAACAGTCATATTTTTGCCTATAAAAGTAGAGGTTTTGCAGATGAAGAAATAATCAAAAAAGCAATATCAGAGCAATTTCAATTAGAACAATATTCACTTGTGCACTTCATTTTCATATTACTACTTTGAGAGCTTTGTGAGCAAATTTATGTATCTACTCTTTGAGAGAGATTTATTTTTCCACACTACAAATTCTTGTCAGTGTTGTATTGAGAGTTAGAAAAATTCTCAGTGAGCTACTACAGAACTGGGTTTTGTTCTGTGAGTAATTTTAGAGTTTCGGAGATAAACTCTAGCGGTTCGGCTAACTCCTCGGAAAAGTTAGCATTGCGGTTGTAAGGTTTAATCGGCACCAGAAGCTAGTTGTTGGGTTAGTAAAACAACGACTCCTTAGGCCAGTGGACTAGGCTGAGCAGTGGACAAAGCTCAGACCGAACCACTATATATCTCTATGTGATATCTCTCTCCCTTAACTCCTTTATATTTTGTGTGTGCAAATTATTTATTTATTTGCTTTGCCTAGTAATTTTTTATTTAGGCATTATTGTTAGCAATCCTATTCAACCCCCTCTAGGTTGCCTTTTTGGGTAACAATTGGTATCAGAGCCTCAGCTCTAATTATCTTTCTTGTGATTTAACAGTCTAAGAGCGATCCATGGCAACCATTAGTAGTGTATCTAGCTTAGAGAGACAATCGTCACATAGACCTCCTTTGTTCACTGGAACAAATTATAGTTATTAGAAAAATAGAATGAGAACTTTTATCACATCTATTGATTACGACTTGTGAAAATTTATTACTAAAGGTCCTAATATCCCAACTAAAAAGTCTGGAGATCTTAATGTCCCTAAGTCAGAAGATGAGTGGGACGAACCCGAAAAAGCCAAAATGGAAAAGAATGCTACAGGTATTAACCTTCTTTATTGTACATTAAGTACTGATGAGTATAATAGAATATTTGTTCGTGAAATGGCTAAAGAAATTTGGGATAAATTAGAAATAGCCTACGAAGGGAATAGTCAAGTTAAGCAGTCCAAAATAGATATTCTTGTTCATAGCTATGAGCTTTTTAAAATGCAACCAGATGAATCTATAACTCAAATGTTTGCTAGATTTACCAATATTACCAATGGTTTGAAATCTCTTGGTAAGTCTTACACTGAATCAGAGATGACAAGGAAGATTTTTAGATCTATGCCAACAAAATGGGATACTACAACTTCCATCATTCTGGAAGCCAAAGGACTTTTAACTTATATAATGGATATGCTTATGGGAACCCTCATAATGGAGGAAATGCATTGCAATATGAATGAGGAGTATGAAAAGAAAAGAAAATTCATTGGTCAAAAAGGAACAACGAGCAAATCAAAGAGCAATGATGATTCAAGCGATGAAAGTGAAGATGGAGATATGACTCTCATCACCAGGAACTTCAAAAAGTTTCACAAGAGCAAGAATGGTCAGAAAAATAGACGATTTTCAAGAAAAGATGGCAACAAGGAAGAAACTATCAGAAGAGACCTAATCATTAGCTACGAATGCAAGAAGCCCAAAAAACACAAAAAACAAAAGCCGCAAAATTGTTTAACAACAATGATGGAAACCACCAATTTGCTCAGATGTGGCTAGAGGAAGATGACAAAAATGTTTCAGTGTCCCGAGCCCCACATCTCTTCATCCCACCGCAAAAATAACTGCAAGGCACCACCACCATCGCTACTAGAAAACCCACAAATCTAGCACCTAAGCTCGGATTTGAGGGCCAAATATCTGGTCAGGGGCACCAAACATCCAAAAATGATGGGGAATCAGGAGATCTGTTCTCTCTAAGGAGAAAGTCTCGATCACCTCACAGCCATGTAGAGAGGAGAGGAGGAGGAGAAGAAAAATATGGGGAGGAAATAGGCGAGAAGAAAAAGATGGGGAGGTGGTGATAAGTCCCTAATGTTGTAAATATCCGGGGCTTATCTAACTCATTTTGCTCACTCACACACACGATTTCGCACCTTATATTTTTGATATGAGCATAGTGTTATTTTTTATAGTTACAGGTTTAACATGCTAAATAAGCACGTTTTGAGCGCATTGAAACCCGTGCCAAGTTACCGAGGGCCACGTGTCCCATGGCACGCCAACACCGAGCCTCGAGAGCCATGAAACGATGATTTGGCTAATGCTCGGGAAGTCGAAAAGTCACAAAGACAAGCCGATGGCTTAGAAGCTGTGTCACACACTCACATAGACTCCTGGTGAATTCAAGACTGATCAAGCACCCACGTGACCAAAGGCCACCTCCCTCGAGGGCCACACGACGTATTCAAATGCTTTAGATGAGGCCAGGAGGCACACGAGGTGATAAGAGTGACCGGAAGAAGTCAATTCATCATGAGGCACCAATGGATCAATCGATAGGGAAGAGTGGATCGATCCACTCCTGTAAAAAAATCTCAACAGTCAATTATGGATTGATCCATTCCAAAGAGTGGATTGATCCACTCATGTCAAAAATCCCAAAGTCAATAGTGGATTGATCCAATCCAAATAGTGGATTTATCCACTCAAGGCCAACTCTGCATCAGCAATAGTGGATCTATCCAGTCTCATAGTGGATCAATCCACTCTACTCCAAAAGCCCACCAGAGCATCCTGGATCGATCCACACTACTCCGAAAAGCAATTTTCAACTACTTTTTGTACTTTCTATTAATGGAAACTTTGTTGTTATGTGAGAGCTTTATGGATATTTATTAGAGAGAGGATTTGGATGATTAAATAGGCTCTTCTCTTTCCTTCTCTCTCATTTTTTTTACTTTTTCAATTTCCTAGCTAAGTTTTACTCTCCATTGGAAAGCTTTTGGAGCTTTATCTCTTTAGAATTCACCCGTAAGTAATTGTCTCTCGTTATTATCTCGTGTATTAAACTTGTAGTTCTTGCTTATATCTTTCTAGTAATCTAATTTATTTGCATTTCCATTTAGTATTTAATGTTGGTGATTTTCTACCTTTCTCCTTAGTAAACACTTGTTTTTATTAGTTGGTTGGTAATTTCTCAAAGTATAAAGTGTTAGGTAAACCTAGGATCTTCATCAAAAATAAGTTTATCAAGTCACATGTCATGTTCTTTATTTCCTTTGCAAAATTAGTCATGTTTTTTTAGTTATGATCGAGTAGTCGGTTTAGGCTCGGTTATGGAGTGAGTAGCACCCCGTGACTTAGGTATATTTGCTCTCCTCCCCATATTGCAAACATTGCTTGTTAATCAAAGAGTACAGATTGATTTTATGTATCAAAATTGGGATTTGTTAATCTTTTCGATCACACATAGCCAAAGGCTTGATTGTTTGGTACGTGTGATGCTTAGGGTGATGTCAATCGAAATGTTTGTATAAATGGCACAAGAATCCTAATCTTTGAGAAACACCATTTGTAGTCAAATGAATTTAAATACCAAATCTTCCATTTGGGGTTGTTTAATGATGTCCCCGAGCCGCTTATTTTACAGGAGAGTGAATCAGCCTAACTCATGGGTGTTGTAAACCCCTAAATCTTGTCTTCTTTTAATTAGTCATTTTAATCTCCGAGTCGTTCTCGAAGTCGAGAGAATCCCACCAAACAAACTCTCAAAGCTAAGTTTGCCGCTTTAAGGCTAAAACCCTCATTTGCAAATCAACCATCACGCTCAGCACATTCGGTCTCTGTGAAATCGACCTAGACTTACCAATTATTATGCTACCACTAGCCTAAACCTTACGCTTGGGGAAATAATATTGAAAATACAATTCAAGGCAACAAGCATTTTTAGCGCCGTTGCCGAAGACCCAATGGTCCACTCCGCATGAGTTTGCCTCTCACCACGTCACTGTAAGTATCCCATTTCATTAGTACATATCACTTAGTTTATTTTTGTGCAACTAGTATAGTTCTAAGAGCGGATACATCTAACCAAACATTTGATTGTTTAAATTGAGGTTTAACGAAGCTTGAGGAAGTGTATTAGTTTTTAATTGTTGTCATATACATAACGAGGCGGCAGAATAGCCCCTCGGAACTGTTTGCGGTGAGGCGGTGGTATAACCCATCCAGTCTGCTATTGTTGGTGCATGTAAGTCTATGTTAGAGATCGTCACCGTAGAATTATTGATTTTGATAATCCATTTGAAGACATGGGTGAGCATGAGCAACCACCACCACCACCACCACAACCACAAGTGTTGTCCATGAGGCAGTATCTTAACCCCACGCGCCACATACCACCATCACCCATTGCTTATCCCACACCCACCGCCAAGAATGCCGTTTACACAATTAAGCCCAACACAATTTCCATGTTGCCTGTTTTCTATGGTATGAAATCTCAATGCTCTTACGATCACGTGAGGGACTTTTTGGATCTTGTGAACACGTCTGTGACTGTAGAGACTGAGCTTGAGTCCGCACGCATGAAATTGTTCCCTTTTTCTCTTAAGGACCAAGCCCGAACATGGCTTTCAACTCTAAAACCACTTTCCATCACTTCATGGGAAGAAATGCATGATGAATTTCTTAAAAACTACTACACTGTGCATAAAACTGTGGAGATGAAAAAGCATGTCTCCAACTTTACTGAAAAATCAAATGAACCATTTTTCGCTGTATGGGAGAGATTTAAAAATCTTTTAACTGCTGTCACACATCATGGTTTTTCGGTAAAAGACAAGGTCATGTTTTTCTATGAGGGCATTTCACAAGGCACTCGGCAATTTATTGACACCATCTCAAATGGCAAATTTTTAGGCAATAATCTTCAAGGGTGTTATGATTTTCTCGACAAACTTGTTGAGAACAACCAGTTGTGGAATTATGCGGATCCCTCGAACAAGATCTATCATCCGGTGGGTGCAAGTGCGAGTGTGAGTGCAAGTGCCAATCAAGGTTTGGGTGAGAGAGAGAAGTATGTGTTTAAAGAACAAGATGATATAAATTTTAAGCTTTCCCAAATCACTAAGAAGTTGGAGAATCTGGAATTGAAAAGTGTGAAAGAGTGTGTGCTTTGCGTAACCCAAGGGCATTCAACCGATGATTGCCCGACTCTTCCGGGTTTGAAGGAAATCCTTCATGGAGGGGTAGCTGAACAAGCAGAGGTCAATGTCATTGGTCAACGGTACGACCCTTTCTCGAACACTTATAACCCCAGAACCAAGGATCATCCTAATTTCGGTAGGGGGCAAATCAAAGGCCACCTCCGGCCTACAACCAAGGCTATCGACCACCCTAAGGTGAAAATCAAAGCCAAGGTCAAACCCAGTATCCTCCAAATCAACAACACTATAGGTCTAATTTTTGTCAACCACCTCAAAAACATTCATTGGAAGAAACCATGCAATTTTTTATTCAAAGTCAAACAGTTACCAATGAGCAAAATACTCATGCGTTGAGATAGATCCAAGGTCAAGTGACTCGGTTAACCACGTCCGTGGGGCAGCTTCAACAAAAGAATGGAAAGTTCTCATCTCAACCATAAACAAACCCCCAAGGAGTCCATTTGGCATGCACCACGTTAGGCTAAGACCCGAATAATCTTGAGCAAGCTAAATAGATTTCCATCTTGAGAAGTGGTCAGGAGGTTGACAAGATTATCCCTCCGAAACCTACTCCTCCCATGGTACCTTCTCTTCCGGTTGTTGTTGAGTAACCTTCTTTGAGTAGCCCGGTTGTGCCACCTAAGGTCATGAAGTAAGAGCCTCCTGTTTGTCCATTTTTGGCACTTTATCCCCAAAGGTTGAAAGTGTCGGCCAATCCTTCTTTGACCAATGAGGTGTATGAGGTTCTAGAACAAGTCAAGATCAACATCCCTCTTTTGGATGCCATTAGAACCATACCCAAATATGCTAAATTTCTAAATGACTTATGCACTGTTAAACGTAAGTTGAATGTCCAAAAGAAAGTGTTTTTAACTGAGCAAGTGAGTTCCATTATCCAAACCAACATAGCTCTGAAATACAAAAACCCCGGTTGTCCTACCATTTCCATTGTCATAGAGGGTAAGAGAGTTAAGAGAGCTTGCTTGATTTGTGAGTGAGTGTGAATTTGCTTCCGTTTTTTGTGTATGAGGAACTGGGCTTGGGAGAGATGAAATCCACGAGAGTGACGCTTCAATTGGCAAATCGTAGTATCCATATTCCTAAGGGTTTAGTGGAGGATGTCTTAGTCCAAGTGGACAATTTTGTCTACCTTGTGGTGCTAGACACTTGTCCCGTTGCCAATGTTTCACAAGCACAAACACCCATCATTCTCGGACGCCCCTTCTTGGCAACATCTGATGCGGTCATTCATTGTTGTAACGGGTTGTTGAATATGATGTCCGGGAACATGAAAATGGCGGTGAATGTTTTTAATATCGGGTCTCAAATGGGGGACAATGATGATGTTCACGAGTTGAGTTTAATAGACACTTTGGTCCAAGAGCACGTAGATACCATACTTTATAAGGATCCACTTGAAGTTTGTCTTACTGCTGAGGAGGCGTCGTTCTTAGATTCACCCGAGGTAGAGTACTTGTATTCATTGCTAAAAGTGGAGGATGTTTGTGAGATGGACGCATGGTATCCTAAGTTTGAAGATTTGCCTCCCCTTGAGAGCCAAACTCTTCCGTCTAGTGACCAACCACCCAATCTTGAGTTGAAAACTCTCCCAGATACTTTGAAGTATGCCTTCCTTGGTGTTAGTGAGACCTTTCCCGTGGTGATTTCCTCTTCCCTTGAGGCACACTAAGAGTCCGGTTTGTTAGCAATATTGAAGCGGCACACAAAGGCCATTGATTGATCCATTGCCGATATTCACATGATAGATCACTCGGTTTGCACACACCACATCTATCTTGAAGAGGCCGTGAAGCCGTCTTGCCAACCAAAACGTCGTTTGAACCCTATCATGAAAGACGTGGTTCGGGCGAAGGTCTTAAAGTTGGATGTTGGGATCATCTACCCTATCGCCGATAGTAAGTGGGTGAGCCCTATCCAAGTTGTTCCTAAGAAGTCACGATGGTAAAAAATTCCAATGACGAATTGGTGCCTCAAAGGGTGACCACCAGATGGAGCGTGTGCATTGACTATCGTAAGTTGAATGCAAGCGCGCGTAAGAACCACTTCCCTCTCCCCTTTATAGATCAAATCTTAGAGAGGGTCGCCGGTCATGCTTTTAATTGCTTTCTCAACGGGTACTCTGGGTATAATTAAATCAAGGTCGCTCTTGAGGATCAAGAGAAGACCACATTCACATGATCTTTCAGTACTTTCACTCATAAGCGCATATCATTTGCCTTGCGTAACACGCCCAGAACCTTTTCAAGGTGCATGATGAGAATTTTCAGTGACATGCTGGAGAAAATCGTTGAAATTTTCATGGATGACTTCTCGATATTTGGGGACTCGTTTGAGTCATGTCTAGAGAACCTTGAGCGCGTGTTGGAGAGGTGTGAAAAGAAGCACCTTATTCTCAATTGGGAGAAGTGCCATTTCATGGTGACCAACGAGTTTGTGTTGGAGCACGTTGTGTCATCGAAGGGGATAGAGGTTGACAAGACTAAAGATTGATTTGATTGCAAACCTTCCTACCACTAAGTGTGTGAAAGAAATTTTCTCTTTTTTTGGGCACGCGGGTTTCTACCGCCATTTCATTAAGGATTTTAGTGCCATCTCACGTCCCTTGTGTCACCTTCTCTCAAAAGACACGCCATTCATTTGGACACCCGCGTGTGAGGAGGCTTTCTCTAAGTTGAAATCTAGTCTCACCACTCCACCGATTGTGCGATCTCCCGATTGGGACCTTCCATTTGAGTTGATGTGCGATGCGGGTGATTATGCGATTAGCGCCTTCTTGGGCCAAAGAAGAGGGAAAGAGCCATGTGCCATTTCATACGTAAGCAAGACTCTCAATGACGCCCAATTGAATTACTCCACCACAGAGAAAAAGTTGCTCGCGATTGTCTTTTGCTCTTGACAAATTCGGTCCTACTTGATAGGATCCCTTATCGTGGTCTTCACGGACCACGCCGCGTTAAAATATCTCATGACTAAGCAAGATACGAAAGCGTGATTAATTAGGTGGGTCCTTTTGCTCCAAGAATTCAACTTAATAATCAAGGATAAAAAAAGGAGTTGAAAATGTGGTCACGGATCATTTGTCTCGTCTTGAGTTTGAGGATCGCTCCTCGAATATCCCTATCATTGACTCATTCCCTGATGAGCAATTGTTTAGTGTTTCTTCTTGCCCGTGGTTTGCGGATATTGTGAACTACTTAGTCACGGGCCAACTTCCTATCGTTTAGACTCCGCAAGAGAGGTGGCGGTTCTTAAGTGAGGTGAAAAGATTTTTCTTTGATGATCTTTATCTTTTCAAGTATTGTCTG
This sequence comes from Vaccinium macrocarpon, assembly GCA_022606695.1. NCBI lineage: Eukaryota > Viridiplantae > Streptophyta > Magnoliopsida > Ericales > Ericaceae > Vaccinium > Vaccinium macrocarpon. The sequence goes on from CM040179.1 coordinate 22,616,667, forward strand.
CATCAAATCATCTACCAATGTGCATTAGATGTTGATTGATAAGCCCCCAATAGTGTAAATAAAGGGGTTTATCTCTCTCGTTTATGTCACACACACATGCATTTCATAGCTTTAATCATTTGATTTCACACATAGTTGTGTTTTTTATAGTTCAGGTGAAACTTGTGAATAAGGCGTGCTTTGATGTCGTGATTTGATCAAAGGGGTACCCGAGTACCCAAGGCCACGTGGCACTCTGCCATCAAGCCCCGAGAGCCAAGAACGAAACATCGGACAAGGTTTGGGAGACCAAAAGGCTGGGAGATGAACAAAGGAAGAAAGAAGAAAAAACCCCCAGATATACCAATAGCTTGAAAAATGGGATACCGGTATCCCTAAAGGATTTCACATTTTGAAGAGATGGTAGCTTGAAAAATGAGAAACCGGTATCCCCAGAGCAGAAGGTCAAAATAGGAGAGATACCGGTAGCTACAAAAATGAAATACTTGTATCCCTGTAATTTTTTTGCACTTTTTAAGCCCGATTTAAAATATCTAGTGGCACTTTTGTAATTATTTGACATGACTTTTGGGGGTTTTATAAGCCCAAAACTCAGTATTTTAGGGCTAGTTCTTATTTTACTCTCTCTCTCTCTCTCTCTCTCTCCAAAGGGTTGTTGTTAGTTTGTGCTCTAGCTTCTCTCTAGATTTTCATGTTTTTCCACTTAGATTCAAGGTAATTCCTCTTCTTTAATATTATAGTACATGTTGAGATCTCTTTATAAATGTAATTTATTTTCATTTCCTTGTAGTATTTCATTTCAGTGTTTTTCTAGCTAATTCTTTCAAAATCTCTAGTTTTTAAGTGTTGTTTATGATTTTCTCAAAGTATAAAGTGTTTGGCAAACATAGGATATTAATTAAAAATCAATTTAGAAAGTCATATGTCATATTCTTTATTTCCTTTATAAAATTAGTCATGTTTTTCTTAGTTATGATCAAGTAGTCGGTTTAGGCTCGATTATGGGGTGAGTAGCACCCCGTGACTTAGGTATATTTGCTCTCCTCCCCATATTGCAAACATTGCTTGTTAATCAAAGAGTACGGATTAATTTTATGTATCAAAATTGGGATTTGTTAATATCTTCGATCACACATAGCCAAGGGCTTGATCGCTTGGCACGTGTGATGCTTAGGGCGATGTCAATCAAAATGTTTGTATAAATGGCACAAGAATCCTACTCTTTGAGAAATACCATTTCTAATCAAACGAGTTTAAATACCAAATTTTCCATTCGGGGTTGTTTAACGATGTCCCTGAACCGGTTATTTTAGAGGATAATGAATCGGCCTAAGTCATGGGTGTTGTAAACCCCTAAACCTTGCCTTCTTTTAAGTAGTCTTTTCAAATTCCGCGTTATTCTCAAAGGTGAAAGAATTCCACCAAACAAACTCCAAAAGCCAAGTTTGCCGCTTTAAGGCTAAACCATCATTCACGACTCAATCATCACACGCCACGCATTCAGTCTCTGTGGAATCAACCCGGACTTACCGGTTATCATGCTACCGCCAGCCTAAACCCTACTCTTGGGAAAATAGTATTTGAATACAATCCAAAGGCGCAAGCATTGATCATCGAGCTGTCCTATCCTTTTGCCACACCGAGGCATGTGGGGGACACTTCTCTGCCAAGAAAACTTCCGCAAAAATCCTCCAATGCGGTTTATATTGACCGACAGTTTTCAAAGATGCTTTCGAGTTTTGTAAAACTTGTGAGATGTGTTAACAATTGGGAGGAGTGACCAGGCGGAACATGATGCCCTTAACCAATGTTATTGTTGTTAAAGTCTTCGATTGTTAGGACATCGATTTCACGGGGCCGTTCCCAATGTCTTTTGGGTACCTCTATATCCTTCTTGAGGTGGACTACGTGGTCCAAATGGGTGAGGCGGTCCCCAATTGTACGAATGACCACACGATGGTTGTTGAGTTCTTGAAAAAACATGTTTTGGCTACGTTTGGTACTCCGAGCGTGATCATTAGCCATCAAGGGACCCATTTTTGCAATAGGCCTTTTGAAACCTTAATGTGTAAGTACGGTATCACAATCAAGGTCTCAACGGCCTATCACCCTCAAACCAATGGTCAAACCGAACATGCGAACCAAGAAATCAAGCACATTCTTGAGAAAACGGTGAATCTTAATCGGAAGAATTGGTCTAATTGGTTGATCGATTCCTTATGGGCCTATCGAACCGCGCATAAGACGGTGTTGGGGATGTCCTCTTACTGCTTAGTTTATGGAAAAACATGTCACTTGCCGGTCGAACTTGTGCACAAGGCCTATCGGGCCATTAAATCTTTGAATTATCGCATGCCCAAGGCTGGTACGCATAAGAAACTCCAAATCAATGAGTTTAAGGAGATTCAGAGAGATGCATATGAGAGCACGGCCATTTACAAGGCCAAGGTCAAAGAGTTTCACGATAAAAACATTTTAAGGAAAGATTTTCATGTGAATCAAAAAGTGTTTTTGTATAACTCTAGACTCCATCTTTTTCTAGAAAAATTGCGTTCACGGTGGGTTGGGATGTATTTTATGCATCAAGTGTATCCTCATGGGGTGATATATGTTTTTAATCCAAAGGATGGTAAAATTTTCAAGGTGAATGATCAAAGATTAAAACTATTTTTGGAAAACTTTAATGATGAGGAGGTTAAAAAGTTGGTCGATCTAGTCTATTCGGACGACCCTCCGGTTTTAAATTCTTGTGTGATTTGCCCGTGGAGTCTTCGTGACTTCACTTTTTTCACGGGGGCCCTTCTTTGCGTTGGGTTTTCCCATCATTGACTTAGGACTAGCTATGCACGTTGGCTAGACAACAATGCGCATGTGTCCAGCTCTGGGTAGAAGGACCATTCTTTATTCTTTTTAATAAATTCTTGGAGACCCCACACGTGAGGATAAGATAACACGAGTGCGTCAGTGACATAGGGCTTGTTTATAAATAACCTTTCTGATAAGAGTAATTCGCAACTAAACGTCCGCGCTCTTTAAATAAATCCCTTGCAGGGAGTAAGTTTTCGTGAATGGTTGGGGGCACTTGAATATTCCCATGCTTAAGGCATGGCGGTGTCCGCTCTATGCGGAGTTCGTTGGGAACATTGGACTTAATTGTTTGACGGGGTATTGTGTGCGACTTGGATGCTCTGAGTTCTGATGTAACAAATTTCTAGGAAAAGTACAATCCGTGGAGTTTGAGAGAGCTCTAGTGTTTGTCGTGCTCGAATGGTGTTTGAATTGTCCGGTATAGCCACCCGAGCATGAGCTACGTATGGCCTAACCATAATCTCAAGCTTGGGAAGAAAAAGTAGTACCCGTGCGATTGCGTGAAGATCACGGTGGATTTTCGTTTTTCATTGTTCATATTGTATATATTGCTCTTTGTGGAGCCCAGATAACATGAGCCGGGTGGTTCTCATATCGTTTTTCTTAGTAGGTAGTCGGCAATTAAGTCTTGTGTAGGGTGACCATGCTACCGTACTAGCCTTGGTAGTTTGGGCCCAACTTAGCAGTGAGTGCAGCATTCAGGAGCTCTAAGCATGAGTGCGACGAAATGTCGCGGTTGTAAGGCCTATAAAGTCATGGAGGATGGTACTGTACGACTAGTTGTGGTCCCAGAGAGGGGCCGAAGGAGGAAGCTTTGGAAGCATTATTGATGACGAAGGGAGCACGTGATAGAAAAATTCTTCAAACTTGGTCGAGGTCTTAGAGGTTGACATGCCTCCCCGTCGGTACAATTTTTTATTCCTCTCTATTTACTTTAGTTCTCTTGCAATGAGGACATTGCAAATTTTAAGTTGGGGGAGGGAATAGTGTAATGTACATATTCCATTTATGTTTTTCACATTCTGTCAAAATTTTTGCGATAAAACTTCCCATTTTAGTACAATCTCATAGTGAGATATGGTAGATATGTTCAATCATTCTATAATGGCTAGAATATCGTATTTTGGTGATTTTGGTTGAGTTTAACTTGTGCACACTCATATACATGCAATTTGATGAACATGTTAGGCCGTATGCATAGTTGATTAACGTGCATCACTTAGAGTAGAGATTCATATTTCCAAGCATCCATGTTCCTTGCTTTCGATTCTTTGGTGTGTACAAAATTTTTTATTGAGTTAAGCTAGCTTATTGTCACGTTTGCATTCATGTCAGAGTTTTTAGCGTGCTTAGAAAATAATTCAAGTATTTTCTTTGTGTTAATAAACCACATATGAGTCCCATTGTGCCTATTTTTGTACCAAGTCTACAAAGATCATTAAAGAACAAGAAGCAGATGTAATTCTTTCGGATACTCAAGATCTGGATCTTGTTGCAAGCAGAATATAGATTTCACTCCCACACTACAAAGCTTGTCGACATCCTCAGGAGTCTGCCATTTAAAAAAATTCAGAAGTTAAAAAAATCACTTGAGGATAGAACGGAGATTATTATCGACGCGAATACAAATCAAAAGAATTAGGGGGAAAAGTACCTCTCTTGGCCAGCGGTGTCCCAAATCTGGGCTTGACAACCTTATCCTCGACGCGAATACTCCGAGTAGCGAATTCAACACCGATTGTGAACTTGGACTCGAGGCTGAACTCGTTCCTCGCAAACCTAGATAACAGATTCGATTTTCCCATGCCCAAGTCCCCTATCAGAACCACTTTGAATAGGTGTTTGTAGTCGCCGTCCACTCTGTACGACACCATCTATCTCTCTACATCTATCTCTCTCTCTCTCTGTGTGCAGTGGGAGAGAGAGGTGAAACCCTGGAGGAGTTTCAGGAGGGAGAGAGAACGGAGAGGAAGAAGGCTTAACCACGCTGGTTAAGCTTTTTTCGACTTTTTGACGTGCAACCGGTATACCCAGTTTTTTGAAATTTAATATTGGACAGATGGAGGGCTGTGATGTTGGGGGATACCGTGTCCCAGGGACACAGGAGCACCTTCCTGCAATGTATATCATAAAATTTGGTTCAACCCTACATTTTGGCAAGATTTAAGAGTTTTGAGTCAAGGTTGAGAGACAAACTTGGGTCATCTTGAAGAACATCAAGAACCACATAAACATAATAATCAAAAGGATTAAAGATAATACACGCTAAAATCAACAAGAAAACAAAAAGAAAATTAACTCTGTCAATATTCATAATAATCAATCAAGTCACTAATCGGTCCCTAGCTCCTACAGTAGCGCTAACAAATTCAAACCTAGGAATTTTCAACTCCGAAGTAGAAAGGAAAAGCTTTACCCTCCTGTGCAACCTCTTTGATGATTGGTGTCTCGTACAATTTTCTTTGTTCTTCGTCTTCAGAAAAGAAGGAAAATCCCTTCCAAAATACTTACGTACAATAAATAAAATGACTATATCTCGACTCTTAACATCTACTCTGCTCTGCCGTGCCATATTTCAATGCTCAGCGCCTCAATATATCACTGTTTAATGACGATTCTTCGTAATTGCCAAATCCAAGAATACATCATCCCTAAGGCACAATATATAGATACGACCATGAGAGGAAGGAATGGAAGTCTATTACTGAGAAGGACCGGATGCAGAAACTGTCCCCATATCTCAACAACCAAAAGACCCATCAGATAAATCTTCCCAATCCATCCGATTACAAAGCCTTCGCTATTTGTGACAATGCCGGAACTTTCCTTCAAACCAAACTTACCAACTCTTTTCTGCCTGGGTGCTCTTGCTTTTGCTGCTGCGATCTGAGAGAAATGAGAGGAAAATCCAAACCACATGAGAGAGGAGTGCAGAAGCAACAATAAAACTTTTATCGGGTATTCTTGGGCTTCGTATAGAAGAGGGAAAAGGGAGTAGCATGACACTGCAAAACAAACAGTAAAGCTCGTTTTAGCCGTTAAATTGGAAGTAAGTACATTAATTGGCACCTAATCCACCATCATTCAAAATAACAAACTAAGAGTAGGCATTCACTCCAGGCCGCAAAGATTCCTTTTTTTCCTTTTCTTTTATTTGGGTGTACAAGAAGATTCATTGGGCACTAGCTTGCTGTTCCTAAAAAGTCCCAATAAAAGAAACAATCCATGATGTTACTATTTTAGGAACCAACAAAGCCGAATAAATAATCTGCAACGAACCCACATTCGCTCCATTTTGGCATCATTAATGACTGCCATATATGTCAATAAACTCAATGGTTGCTAAACTACCAATACGTGAAGCATTATCTAAGTATTTGAATCAACACGGTACCCTGTTATATTCAGTATCCCATACATGTCAAATGCAGAGATTACTCATTTCAGAGATTCTCGTTGTTAAAACAAGATAATGTCACATACTGCACCCAGATTGAGCAAACTGTATGGTCAAAACACCCTTCCACAAGAGTAGAAAGATTTTCAGAACTCCCACACATGAAGCTTGGAGTAGAAGTTATAAGTAGTCCATCAACCTGAATTTTTTTCTTCGTTTGTTTCCTCTAGGATCTAGGACTGGCAAATAAATTCCAAACACTATGACAGCTGAACGTAAATTCATGAACAATTCTTGCTTTTGCATTGTGGAGAGGGTAAAATCTAATTACCCTATTATAAGGCATGGCACGTGTCTAAAATGACCGCCACGAGAGGGCAATTAGCTCGGCACCACATAGGGAGTTCGTTAATCCTTATGCCGATCTGGATTGACCATGAATAGGGTCAGGAATCGAATTGAAGTAAATGCATCAGAATGCACTAGCTCGGCGTAAGGCACAAGGGGATGCCCCTGATATGGCCGAGCAGAGGGAGCTACGGATATAATTTGGCAAGCATTCTGGAATACATAGCCCAGCTCGGCGTGATGAATTGAACTATGTGTGAGTTACTCCGAGCTACGTGTAAGCTCGGCACTGCCACGAGAAGGGCGGTGAGACATTCCAGAAACATTCTATAAGCGGTACCTTACGAGATGAGGAGCGATCCCGTAAAATAAGGGATTGACATGAGCATTCCTAATGTGGATGGGAATAGACCCCATATAGGAATGAGTCCTATATGGAAAGAAAGACTTCGCCGCTAGGCGAGATCTAGCAATATAAGGAAGTCCGTCCTTGATAGGAAAGTCCTATTGAGAAAAGGACTCCTAGAGAGAATAGGAAACAGTGGTACGAGATGCCTAAAGTGAAGGACATCTACACCTATAAATACAAGGCAATAACCATGACAAAAGGTACGCTGTGAAAACCTACTTTCATACGCATTATAATTTAAGCTCTCAAGTACGTGATACTAACTTAGGCATCGGAGGGCCTTTGCCAACGAGAGGCAAAGGTGCTCTAACCCTTTTTCTGTCTCGCAGATCCAGGGTTGATTCAAGGAAGCACGTGATCCAGGGTTACGCGGATTTATCCCCGTACACATTGTACTTTTTGTTTTCACAATGACATAATTAAGTACACGACATGAAAATTTAACAGCGATGGGTGCAGTTGATAGAAATAGAGGAAGAAAATCTTGACAATGAAAGCATGTTTTTCTGAAATTTATTTCCTTGTTTTTTTAGAGAGAGAGAGAGAGAGAGAGAGAGAGAGAGTTGGGCCAGGAGGATGAAATCTATACATGCAAAATCATGAAGCTAATCTTTAATTTGTTCTTTGTTACTGTAAAAAATGATGCACCTAAGAAAAAGAAAAGAAAAGAAAAGAAGCATATAAAAGGATGCCAGTGTCAGTCTTGACAATGAAAGCATGTTTTTTTTAAAATTTATTTCCTTTTTTTTTAGAGAGAGAGAGAGAGAGAGAGAGTTGGGCCAGGAGGATGAAATCTATACATGCAAAATCATGAAGCTAATCTTTAATTTGTTCATTGTTACTGTAAAAAATAATGCACCTAAGAAAAAGAAAAGAGAAGAAAAGAAGCATATAAAAGGATGCCAGTGTCAGATACGTAACAACTGAAAAAGATTCAACCTGTGATTTGCTCATAACAGTCGAATAAACAAAGAGAGCATGAAACATCATAAATAAAGGTCATGTTTGAGAGAGGAAAAAAAAATCCCAGCTTTGACCCAATTCAATGTCTTCCTTTGGGTTACTCAAAAATGTAAATTCTGAAACATAGTCAACTGAAATCAATCACCAGATCCTCTTAAACTTGTCCTGGATTCTTAATTTTACTGAATATCTGAGCATAACACCTGGTTTGGACTCCAATCAGATCGTAGTAGAGAGATTAAATCAATTATTGACAAATAACAAGATGATTGGTATCTGTCTTTTGAAGAATCTACTTGCATGACTAATTGAATCTCTCCCTCTCTTCCCTTTGTCCTATTTTCTCCTCACTCAAATTTACCCAACCCTCCGATACATTGAATTTTGAATGACAAATCCCCTAATTCCAAACTGAAGCAATACCCATAGTGATTCCATTTTTGTGCAAATTACAAATGAACGGCAAGTCCTAGCACCATATCAACCTTCACAGGGTTATTACAAGATACAGGCATCAACTATACAAATACTTTTGTTAGCTTTTCGTAGCGCTAACCCTATAAGTGGAAGGCATGCTAGTTGACGACGACAACTGCATTACAGTTAGGGCTCTCAATTGTAGACTAGAGAATACTGAACAAATGAAAAAAAGAAATGAAGGGGTCTAACGAGATTCATAGTGCACCTTGCAAAGGCTTGCACACATGCTTGTTTAAAGGTTTTATCAGCAACAATATTTTGAAAAAGGTTGTACGCATCTGGTAATGACCACATAAATTGATTTGAGTCTCTAGGCCTACCCTCCCTGATGCATTTCGGCTTTGATTTGGGGGCATGGTTCTGCAGCAAAATGTCCTTGTAGCTCCTCGGTTTTTGGAGGTTTGGGGGCCACTGTTTCAGTGGTATTCAGAGAGCAGCCACTTTGTGATTGGGTACTAGATGAGTTTTGTTATTGTTGTTGATGTTGTATGCATCTGGTCATTCTCTTTACTTATTGCAAGAGAATTTCATTTTTGTGTTTGATTGCTGAAATTTATAAGCCTTTAGAAGAGAAAACAAAGTAGTAAGAAACATACCTATTGACACCAAGAAGTAATGACTTGCATCCTCCATGCTCTGAATTGCAATAATAGCAAGAGGAATCACGAAGTGGAGAGATGCCTTCTCATGAACATGCCAGCCAAACAAAAACCCACATGTGTACGCATAGGCAACCCATCTAGTGATCATTCTGGGTTGAGGATTCCTCCAAGCCTTTATCAGACATGGAACTAAGGAAAGCAGGACCAAGACAAAGGTAATCAATGGAGTGACCTGGAATCTCATCATAAATAAATTCCTGTGCACAATTAGTTCTTGCTTAATTATGATGCCAAACTGTAGGCCACAACAAACAATCCACCATCTCATCAAAAAGATCTACCGAGGGGGCTAATCATTTTTATAAGCCTAGAAAGGTAAGAAAATGAAGAGCTGGATATGCAAATGTTTCACTGTTTTCCTCTCAAAAAAAAAAAACAGATAGAGGCCTGCCAGTAATCTATGTCAATGAAACAGTGTTACAAGTAACCTTAGGCAATATTATAAGAATGGTTAATATAGTGTAGAGTAGACACAGAAATTGATCACCGATGCACTGCAGGAATAATGGCACTAGCGGAGTGAAATTACCGTAGGTAGAACAGCAAAAGGAGAGGAATCCCCCACTAGTCCACCAGTAAATGAAGCTGTTGGTGCTTGGATGCTGAATCCCAGTTTCGGAAGCACGAAAGCCAGCCCTTTATCCAAAATTATATAGAAGACCCAAAAATTTGGAGCCCAATAGGCATGGCAGAGCCCTCTACCAAAAGGGAACATGCGGCGGAGAACTTGTTGGATCTGCAAGGCACTATGGTACTGTTACTGCATAATTTACAATGTAGGGGGAGAGCTCATGATAAGAATTGGAAGTCATTGACAATCCGCAAGCACATAATTCCAGCGATGCTATTACTTCTTTATACTAAGTCTAAAACCTTGTCAATATTCAAAATTTCATATATCATATCACTTACATATTTCGTGGGGTAAAGTTAAAACTCTTCACGGTTTACAATAAGCTCTATTCCTCTATCCCTTGCTGTGTGGCCTTGGTACTGCCGAGTTAACACTTGTTCGCTTTATTAAACCAGCACTTCATAGTGTGATGCCCTCCCAGGGCCTCCCACTATTCAATGACCAAACGCTTTGAAAGGAGTTACTTCATTTGTTTCATTCCGGTAATGTAACTTCACTCTTTAACTCTGTTGGCTCATGACAGCACGCACAGAGGAAGCAATGGCACTTTGCACGCACATAATTGTCAATATTCAAAATTTCACGTATCATATCGCCTAGATGCTTGGTATGGTGAAGTTAAAAACTTTAATGTTGGCGCATGACAGCACGTCGTGGCCAATTTGACACAATGTACAGAGCAAGCAATGGCACTTTGTACGCCGATAATTGAGTGAATTATCCCATCATGACCATAAATGCAATGATGAGGCTTGATTGCATCGATATCGGGGAATTCATAGATACTTCAGCAGGGAAACCCCTGTACTGGAAATGCTTGAGGTCAACAATCACAAGCCTAGGTGACCAAACAACCAGTACCCAAATCAAATTCCTCTCTATATACCCCAACTTCCAATTAGATCCATAACTAATGGTTACTACTCCTTACAGCATATGGCAATGGTATAAAAAGTTCCCAAAATAAAAACAAATAAAAAGAACAGTGTCAACCGTATTAGCAATCATACCAAATCTTAAACACAAATCCTTGCAGTTTATACTCACTAGCACTATTATAAAAGCAGGAATGGTCTGTCCGACAACCGGTCCATGCTCTGGTCTGGATTAACCAAAGACCCGCTAAATTTACAAAACGGCTTTTTGTTATGAAAACCGCTCAAATAAAATGGTTGAACCAGCAAACCGTGCAAACTAGACATAGGTCAACCTAACTGGTAGGTGTAAAATTTGAACTGATTGACAGCAACTTTATTTCTTCCACTTTAGTGCTGGAGCTGACCAGCTGTCCATGAGACCCATGACACGGCATCACAGCTAAACAGCTAGCATCCCCAAGCGTTAGCTTGCTTTGTTAAGGACTCATAGATACTAGGATTGCCTTCATTTAACTCCCAACCAATGTGTGATAGACTAAAAGTGCAAATGCATCTTTCTTGAAGAATAGTTTAATTCCTAGCCACTCTTGTACTTCAACAGTTCAACATAATGAGGAATATATATACATTTTAAACATTTTTCCCTACATATATGCTTTCATATTTTAATTTTAGTTAGTTTTATAATACTGATATTTATTTCTATAGTTATGACATCATGATTCAATTCCGGTTCCACCGCGATTGAATTGGTGACCCATCTATGCAATCCCTTTTCTGGTTTGCTCACCGATCCGGCGATCCGGTTTTGAAGACATTTATCACTACAACAAAAGGCATTACCTGTGCGTAATACACAAACGGCCAGTATGTTGCTACAGAAACAACCACCAACAACCCCAAACCCCCCTGCAGTAAACATGCTTAAGCTGCTGCCAACACCGCAAGCAAGTGCTTAAAACACAAGATCCGGAAAAAATAAACTTCACCCATCAAGTTCTTCCCCTCCTCCAACCATGGCCGCAACAACAATCTCACGATACTGAAAAAGACCTACGGTCATCAATCACCGGGTCAGTCGACCAAACAACCTTAGCCCGCCCCAATTTCCTTGTCAAAGGTGAATTCGAGGCCAAATTAGAAGTTACATTCAGTTGGCAATGTTTTACTAAGTTCCACAATCATGCAAAAAGAACATTAACATCAACAAAAAAAGACTCGTACCACACTTTGTATTCAAACACCAATGCGTGTACTTAATAATCACAAGCACGGAGAATACTACCTGTCCATAATACACAAAAGGCCCATACGCCGCCGCAAAGACCACCGCAACCACCATCCCCGTCACCACCAACCGCCCAAACCCCCTCGCCAACCCTCCTCCCCGGCAGCAGTAATGCCGCAACAAATACACGAAGTAGACCGGCGCAGCCACAGCAAACAAGTGCTTAAAACACAACAAGACGGCGAAAACAAACCCACCCATCAAATCCCTCCCTTCCTCCAGCCACGACAGCGACAACAACAACAACCCCAAGAGAAACCCATTATACTGGAAATGAATATGGTCAACAATAACCAACCCAGGATTCCAAACAACCAAAACCCACACCAAATTTCTCTCTCTAGACCCCAAATTTTTCCCAAATCGATAAATCCCGTAAAAGAGAACGAAATCGGATACGATAACGGTGAGTCTGTGGAAGACGAGGAGATGAGGGGAGGAATAATTGAGGCCCTTGTGGAGGTGTACGATGGTGGGGTCTACAAGGGGAGCGAAGAGAGAGAGGAAGTGCTCGAAGTGGGCGAAGAAGGGAGGGTAGTCGAGGGTCCATGGGCTGGTTACGTCGGAATACCAGTGGGAGAGACGGAGGGAGTGGGTGAGGGCGAGCCAGTGACGGTGGACCTCGAAGTCTGTGCTGTGGTAGGATGGAATGAGGAGGAGCTTGATGCAGGTGGCCACAGCAAAGTACCAGGCGAGATCAGAGATCGGGGTGGGTTCGGTTGGGATAGGGATCTGGTTTTTTGGGGGTGTCATGGTTGAATGGTTTTGGGGAGGTCCAAATTCAAACCCTTTTGCTCAACCCTCCTTTCACTCCATTGATACTACAGTATTATTTATAAATCTGCCATTTGCAAATAATCTTATCAATAATTAGGAGGGGAGAGGGGACCTTGAGAACAGACTGGAGAGAGACGGTGAGGCCAGAGGAGTTCTCCGAGGGGAAAGGTGAGTGGGTTTAAAATTGGGGATTTGAAATGTGAAGGAGGAAAGACGTGGGATCGAAAGCGAAAAAAAATTAAAAATTTAAGAGAGAGAGAGAGAGAGAGAGAGAGAGAGTTTGATGATAGTTTAGTTGTTTTTCTTCTCCTTTTTCTCTCAACACAAACAAAGGAAGAGGAAAATTTGTTATTTTTCTTTCCTTTCTCCTTTCTTTCATTGGGTTCTAAACAAAGACTTAGGGGTGCTTTGGCAAAAAAAATCAAAAACCGTTTTTTTGTTTTGTCCTTATTCAATTTGTTTTCGTCTAATTTTTGTGGTTATGGATTCGTCTCCAAAGAGTATAAAATTATAGTTAAAAGTAATATTTTTCTTAGATAAAGCCGAAAATAAACCAAAATATACCAGTTTATTGGTTTAATTTTGGCTTTATTAAAAAAAATTAGCTTTGACCATAATTTTATACTTTTTGAAGTTGTCTCGTCGAAATGAATCCATAAACCATGAAAACCTGATGCAAAATTAACAAATGCAAAAAAAAAAATATTGAATAAGGACAAAAAAAGTTTTTGATTTTTTTGCCAAAACACCCCTTAGTTCGTGAAGAAAGAGCGTGGAATTAATAGCCCCTTTGGATGGGGTGCTTTTAGGAGAAAATTTAAGCAACCAAGGAAAAAGGATTTCTTGCTCATTTTGATGGCATAATAGGTGAGAGAGCATGAGAGAAAGAAGGGGAGGTGAGAGAACAGAACCTCTTAGAAACCCCACTTTGTTTTTCACCAAAATTGGTGAGATTCCGTGAGAAAGAGAGCAATGTTCGACTTTATCCCTGCTACGTTACTATTGATTGAAATAGTGTAGGTTCTATAAAAAAAAATGATGTCATCTTTACGAAAAAGGGTATTGTAAGGGTGACAGAAGGAGGGAGGATAATGTTCATTTTATTTTAAGGAAGGTGAACAACATTGCTGTCCGGCCAAATGGGTCAAGTAACCCCCCGCGGTCACCACTCCAATTGCTTGATAGGGGATGTTGTGTTATGTTTCCAATATGGTTGGGTGTCTTTGGTACGGGCAGAAAACTTGAGGGAGTTGTCAGTGAAATTTCACCTTTTACCCCAGTTGAAACTTGAAGGCCACCACACAGAGAGAGAACACCACCACGACCAGACCCTCTCGCCCTCCCTCCGACCCTGCGAGCCGAGCGATCCAACCCTTAAACCACCATGTTCCGCCACTTCACCACTCGCATTCTCTCTCGATCCACCGTGGCCCGGTCTCGGCCCTTCTCTACTGATCTCGCGGCCGCTCCGGCGGCCGACGAGACGTTCGTGGAGGGCTGGAAGAAAGTGATCCCCAACATTGAACCACCCAAGACCCCTACGGCCTTCATGACCCCACGCCCTCCCACCCCTTCTTCAATCCCTTCCAAGCTCACTGTCAACTTTGTCCTTCCCTACGCTTCTGAGCTTTCCACCAAGGAGGTCAGAATCATGAAACTCCCCTTTTAATTTGATCGCTTTTCTTTTGTTTTCAGGTGGGTTTTGTCAATTTGCAATTTCTTCCCTCAATTAGTTGAAAGAATGAAATTGGCTTTTTTTAGTGAAATATCTTATGACAACATACTAACTACGACCCAAAATACTGTGAGCTCCGCGAAAAGAGAACTAAAAGATAATATCTTTTCGAAGAAATTCCAACTTTTTGCTTGTAGTTAGCAAAGATTAACTCGTTCTCTTCTTTATTTTTTAAAAAAAGGTTCGAATTCTTCTTGATAAAAATGCATCTTTTTCAAGTTCTTGTTCGGTGGACGAGACAATCTTTTTGGACGGAGGGAGTATAATTTACGGAATGGGTATGGGGTCAACTGTTCCTGGAGCCCGACAATTAGTTAACCATAGACATGTTTTACTAGATAAATAATTTATCACATTAAAAACTGTACAGGCCCAATGCATTGATTTTTTAGTTTTCTGCTTGATGTTAGCGGTTCATCTCTTTTGATTTAATGGGTTTAAATATTAATTATCCGCCTGGGTTTTCATTTGAGTTTGCTATTTTTGGTTGCCATGGTGTTGATAGGTTAATTTGCTAGCGTTGATGTCTAGTTTAAGATTCTTACCTTGCGTGAGATGTCTATACATGAGGGGTGGTTGTTTTGACTGGATATTAAAGCAAACTAAGTTGAAGCCTTGATTCGGAGGTAGGACACTAAGACAATGATCTTAAGTAGAAGGAAATTAAGTCTGGAGAGGATGCCAAAGAAGAGTTGTGAATGATACTCGAAGGCATTAGCTGGAGGCAAAAAATGAGGTCCTTATGGCTTAAGGAAGGAGATTGGAGCACTGAGTGTTATCGTAGACAGACTCTCAATGGAGGCACAATAACTTTGGTAGTTTGGTGATTGAGGGGTGGAAAAGGGATGAGAGGAAATTGGAAATCCTCAAAGGGGATGATTTATTCAGAGCTTCATTACCAACTTTTTCCGAGACCCACCTTGATAAGCTATCTGGTTAAACAGTCAGAGGACTAACTTATTGATGAGGAAGTTATTGTTGCACTTAGAAAAATAAGGTTTCTGATATAGTTATTTTTTCCAATACCTTTTGTTGGTTGTGTGGACTGTGGAGTCCTATTAAGGGACATCGTGACCTCTTTAAAGCATTTTTGTGGAAGCGGTATGCATGAAAGTATTCTCAATGGCTCTTTCAGCATCTTCGTTCTCAAAAAAGGTGGAGCTATTCAATTTAGGGACTTTGGCCTATCATCTTGACAGGTTTAAATGTAAGCTTCTTCATAATTCCTTGCTTTTAGATTGAGGAAGTCTGTTAGTAACTTGATTTTGCGACATGAAATCATGTACTATATTGTTTTGGGGTTAATTAGGTAGCGAGTATAAGAAACATATGGGTGAGGAAGGACTTCCTTATTGATGTTTTGATCAAATGGAATTCAGGCTGATATGGAGAACCTGGATCTTTAGTTCATTTTGCGGCTAAATTTATTGCCCTAGTAATTGGTTCTGTCTAGTTTTCCCTCAAGCTCAAATGGGGAAGGTGGAGACCTTTTATCCCTGTTTTTTTATTGGCAATTGAAATTCCACTAAAGAAAAATGAAAAGGCACAAAAAAACCTCAGTGAACAACAACAAAACCTAGTTTAGTAAAAGAATTAGACCGAACAAAACGACTTAGTATTCAATGAGCAAAGAACCTCTCAACCCAAGAGGACAGGCATAGATGAGTTATGGAGGAAAACAAAATAGATGAGATATGAAGGATGCTTTTCCAGACACTTATTGCATGGATGTTCATTTGGTATTTCTAGATCTTTAATTGGATTGTTGCTACATAAGTTCTTACAATGGTCCAATGCTTTTTTCTCTTTACCTTGTTTAAGGAGGTTGATCTTGTCATCCATTTTCTTCTGTTCTTTCTTGGATAGTAGAGAACTCACATAGACAATATAATCCTTTGCAAAACGAGCACCATATATTTTTAGTTTGTTAGTCTGTAGATGGTTCTTGGAACAATTTTTATGGTTGTGGAAGATTTTAGTTGATTGATTATTTAGGTTGGGCAAGGTGGGATTATCAAAGGTTTTGGGATTGGTGATGGAGGAGAGGAAGTTGTACAGATTTTACATTCGTCATTGGCAGGCGATGCTCTTGTGGTTTGTGAGCCAGTTGCAGAGTGGTTAAGTTTCGTAAACTGTTCTAATTTGCTTCGAAGCACTTTAGCATTTATCAATTTTGAGAAGAGTGAGCTCATTCTTGTGGGAGAGTTCCACAATAATATGCGGAATTTGGTTGATTCATATGGGTTTGAGGGTGGGCTCTCTAGACACTATGCATATGGATGTTCCTTTCAGCTCTCCTTTCAAGGCTATAGGAGAGTGTATGTGGGGTAGGTTAGCAGGTTGAGAAGAGACTCGTGCGATACAAATGATAATTTATTCATCAATGGAAAGTTTCTCTTATTAAAAGCAGTTGGGCAAGACTTTGTACTAATCTAATGTCGTCGTTTCCTATTCACACATCAGTGGAATAGAGATTAGACAAGTTAAGGAGGAACTTCTTGTTAGAGGCTTGAGTGAGGGATTAAAATTTCATCTTGTAGGTCGGAAGAAGGTGCATAAGGGCATCTTCAGTCATGGAGTAAAAAACGTGATGTTATATGACACAAAAGTTTAAAAAGTGGGTCTCATTTTTTTGTAGTTATGACAAAATGTGGTGTTAAGGTAATGAGTGTTGCAATGGTGGTGTTAGTGTGTTGTGAAAATGTAAAAAGTACACAAATATACGTATATATAGATATAAGTGGGCTAACTTTTCCTTCTTTTTCTCTTTCCTCCCTATCTCTACCTCTCTCATCTCTCGGTTTTACCAGCCTGCCATGCTGCCACTCTCTCTCTTTCTCTCTCTCTCTTGGATGAATCACTAGTACCATCGCAGTTGAGATGGCAGGTAACATTTTTGTAGTTTCTGACACTAAATTTCTGATACTAATTACACCATTGGGACACAAAAAACGAAAAGTGTTAGCTAACTGCACTAGTTCTTACCTAAACTATGCCATTAACTCCATTACTTAGAGATGCCGCCCTTAGAAAGTGGCGGATTTGTACTCTTTTTTTTTTTCCAGTTTAACCAAGAACTGCTGGCTAAGTGGTTCTTGAGGTATGCCAAGGAGGGTGATTATTTATGGAGGGGGAGTGATACATTTTTTTGGTGAAGGTACTAGGGGGAGTGATACATTGTAAGTTTTTGGGTGTATAATAGAGGCTGAACATCTAAGGAGGGCCATAATCCTTCGGGGGTTTGCACTTGGAATGCTATCTTGAGTGTTTCTCTATGTTTTGGCTTGATGACAAATTTGATCTTGGATATGGCAATGTCAGTTGGGTTTGGCGTGTGTTCCAGTATGTGTTCGTGCAGCTAAATAAGACTGCTTTGCTGGCGGATTATTTGGGGCCTCTAAGTACGGTTTTGTCTGGGAGCCATTATTTTCTTTGTGGTTGCAGGATCCTCCAATAGTTAGGGAATTCCATTCCTTGGAAAAATAGTCTGGAGGTCAATTTATCATACTAAGGTTTTTTTCTCCTTTTTTGCATGGAAAAAAACTCTGGACCTGAAAGTCGATTTATCATCCTAAGGTTTTTTTTCTTTCTTTTTTGCACGGGAAAAAACTCTGGATCTGATTCTTGCTATGGAGATTATGATGGAGGTTTTTGGATGGGTACTAAATGTTGCTTCCCCATTGTAAGGTGGCTAACGATCTTTGTTACCTATTCAAGTGGAAGAGGTAGATGAAGAGGAATAAATGAGCTTGGATGATAGCTTCCTGAAGCAGTATGTGGTGTTTGTAGAGAGAGAGGAACAGGCTTCTTTTTCATGAGTCCAATGAAACGAGCCAAAAGCTGAAAAAGCTAGCATTTTACCTAGTTATTTTGGGTGTAAAGGCTATATTGTTTTGAAATTCTCCTCTTTTTTTTTTTTTTGTACTTTTCATTGGTGAGCTCATCCTCAACTATGGCTTATAGTTTCTATATAAAGGTCACACTCCTTCGGCACTTTTTGCTAATTTATATTTACTAACAGGAAAAACAGATCTTGTATTTGTGTTACAGCTGATTAGAGTGGTTGTTTGATCAAAACCGAGTAAATGATTTAGAACTTTAGGCTCTGTTTGTTTGGGGGGAAATTTCCGCAAAAACATTTTCCTATATTTGGGTGTTTGGTTGCACAAAATTTTAGTAAGATGTTTTTCACAGTAAATTGTTTCGTGAAATCATATAAAATAACTTACCAATCTGAGTCATGTATGTTAATTTACGGCTGATGTT
Organism: Vaccinium macrocarpon; assembly: GCA_022606695.1. Lineage (NCBI taxonomy): Eukaryota > Viridiplantae > Streptophyta > Magnoliopsida > Ericales > Ericaceae > Vaccinium > Vaccinium macrocarpon. Next base: position 22,635,372 of record CM040179.1, read on the forward strand.
GTCACCTTCGCCTCCCAACCAGATCGGGACTTTCCATCTTCGTACATCCCTGTGTCTCGTTGCTTTCCTCCTCTGCCATCTCTTTTCCTCTTTCACTCTCCCCTCGTTGCCTCCAATCTCTACCCTCCGCCATTGCCTCTTTCCTCCTGCCTGGCCATCAAATACACATACACTGCAACTTCAGCCTCTAGGATGATCAGTTCTGTGGGGAAACTTCATTCTATGGCTACCTGATTCTAATTTGTCTCAACGCAGAAAAAATGATGATTGATGAGGAAAGAATTCTCAATTATTTAGCTTTTGTCAAGCTTGATTATTGATGGGGAAGTAATTCTCAATTTTGTGAGCTGTGGCCCTTGTTATGAGTGCATTTCTTTTCACCAACATTCAGATAATTATTCCCTCGAGGCCTGCTCCCAAACACAGTAAATAAACTATTGATAAAGTTATTTTACATGCAAAAGGTTTTACGGAAGGGACATTTTTTTTATTAAAATATTTAAGGTCGAAACAAACATAGCCTTAGTGTTCACCCGAGCCCCACAATGCCACAATTAATTTGTTGTTCCTTCTTCCAACAAAATGCAAGTTGGCGTTGGTGTTCCTATACATTAGTCTACTCTTATGTGCTCGCTTTTTGTTACTCTTATACTAGGTGTGCTATGAGTTGATGACTGAATCACTTGTAAATGCATGGAATTGCTGCTGTTTTTCCTGTCATCATAAGAGCGATCATACCTATACTATGTTCAAAACAACAAAATGAACAAGAAAGGTGAAAGCTTTGCATTTTCATCTTCCTTCTAATAATCAGGGTTAGTGTGGTAGTCTACACTGATTATTGTACTGAAGCAGTTTTACGTGGTTAAATATTGTACTCACTTGTATGTGGTGATGTTTCTGAAATGACCTTTTGTAAGTTGTTAAAAAAAAAAGGAAAATAGCTTCTTTGAGTAGTTTCTTTTTGCTCTTCAGTTGCAGTATTCCCGGTGATCGAGAAGACATCCTTTAAGTAAAGGAAACTTTGCATGTCTGTTCCATTTCCATTAAGCGCTCCACTTTGAACATGGTACATGGAAACGCGCTTTAATGCTTAAGGACGTGTCTAGGTAAGACATTGAGACACGTTAAGGACTCAATAGGAGGTCATAATAAGATTTCGAAACATAAAACCAGAGTCAATTTCCGTAGATGTTTTGTTCATTAATCCTTTTTCAGTGACTTGCTTTTCATTCTCAAAATGTTAATTTTATTCTAGAGTTCTTTATCCTAATTTGACAGAGACAATGGTTTATGATTCTGATATGAATTTTGAAGATATACTTTTAATGCATCTACTACTATATCATACCACGTCTTACTATTTTAATAATGACATGTCTGCATTATGTGTCCTGTGTCCTGTGTCCTTCTCCATGCTTTTTTGCTTTTAGTCCTAGTTTAGGGCGGATTTATGTTTTCGGCAAGAACAATGTCTCATGTCTTAGCTAGGTGGCCATGTTTGAAGAGTTTTTGTCCTCTTAGAAAAAATAAATAATTCCAATTAATAATGCTTTTAATCTTGCAGGTCGACATGGTTATCATTCCGGCATCGACTGGACAGATGGGTGTTCTTCCCGGACACGTGGCTACAATTTCAGAGCTGAAACCTGGTGTTATGTCAGTACACGAAGGCAACGAAGTGACGAAGTATTTTGTCAGCAGCGGGTTTGCATTCATCCATGCAAATTCTTATGCAGATATAATTGCCATCGAGGCTATGCCAATTGACCGAATCGACCCCGCCCTGGTCCAAAAGGGTCTCACGGAGTTCACCCAGAAGCTGAACTCTGCCACGACTGATCTTGAGAAAGCGGAAGCCCAAATCGGAGTGGATGTGCATAGTGCTCTTAACTCTGCTCTCACTGGCTAGAAACTGCTAGTCCCCCTATGTTCACCTTGATTCAATAATTGCTTCAGTTTTTCCTCATTGGAAAATACCTCATCGGCACTCGATGTGAAACTGCTTTCTGAGTTGTTTTGTTTCTGGATTTGCTGTGTTGAATGTGGAAAATATGTACAATGTTTCAGTACGTTTTTGTTTCCGAGGATTATTATATAGAGTCTCTTGAATGAGAAGCTTGTTCCTTGTCTTTTTCAGCATGGTCTTTTCAGTCTGGTGTGATGAACCCAGTGGAGTAAACTGCTGTTTGATTAGTTTCCTGTTCTTTCCTTTCTCATGCTCTCTGTCAACTTTTGAAATGAAACAAACGAAAACTGAGTTTCTGTGTATTCGTACCGAGGCCTTGTTTGGTTTATGGTTTCCGTGGAATATTGGGGGGCCTCTAGTGAGTAAACTCACCACAGGCATTAACGTATTCGTTGTTAGGGTCATCAAAGTTGTTGGATTTTCATGGTCATCCCTCAGACTGTAACACAATTGGTAGCCAAAGTTTGACAAAAACAAGGAAAAGGATCTCAGGTCTGAATCATCTGATGCCCTTTCTGTGATGTTTGGATTTATCCCATAGCCTCCACCAAAGTTATAACTTTTTTTTTTTTTTTACCTTCGGTCATAACTTGTATTTTAGGATATTATCTCGTAGAGACGGATCAATAATAATAATAATAATAATAAACTTAAATTCAATAAAAGGAAGGGAAACACTTCTCCTTAGTCTAGCAAATTATCAATTTTTGTGTTCCAGCTATTTTGTTTATTTATAAATGTATAAAACTGCAATACCAATTTAAAACAAAAATTTACAAGAAAAAGATTCTTAAATGGATGCAGCCATAGAAGTTGGAGCCCATTATGTACTTTTACGAGCAAACAAAATAAATATCAAATTAATGTAACAAAAACAAAAAAAAAAATATGATAACGTAAAATTGAATTTCTAAAAGTAGTGATCATTCCAAGAATGTAAAAGTATAACGTAAAATTGAATTTCTAAAAGTAGTGATCATTCCAAGAATGTAAAAGTACCCTTAATTATCACTCTATTTTTGTATTTTAGTGATACAAATAGTAATTTCNGCGAACATAATGAATTTATTATTGATTTTGTACATACTATACTATAAAGAAAATATATATAATAAGGGCCCAAAGCACAATCCTTGCTCGCCTTTCCGGAGGGACGGGCCTGCATAAGGCATCCAAGAACTTCTGGTGTAGAAATTTGATGGTTAGATTTGGAATTTTTATTTTCACTTGATGATACCTTGGGATTTCTTACCTTTTTGCAATTAATTCTTATGACATGGATGATGAGCTTTGTAGTCTTCGATGGGCGAATTTGTTACTACACAGAAATTATCAAGGATTCTCTAATGTTGCTTTCTTTTGCAGTTCGAATTTAATTTGAATAAACAAGAAGCAAAATTATATCATGGTTTTAAATGAAAGGATCATAAATTGAGATCGATTATCTTGCTTCTGCTTTTTTCAAAAAATATAAAATAATTGAGTTGAATAGCGATTTATTCAAACTTAAAAACATTAACGAATTCCAAAAATATGTTTAAGATTGATTTATCGATGCAAACAACTACTCTTGAGCAAGTTTCCAATAAAAAACTTTTTTTTTTGTTGATAAACTCAAATATATATATATATATATATATATATATATATATATATATATATATATATATATATATATAAGTTTGAATATATAGCTACATTCATTTAACCACCTAAATGTCCATGTAAACTAAAGCCAAAGTTCTACTTTGACATTCTAATGGCATCATCACTGATTGACTGCCATAGGGAGCGCTATAGGCAGGGGCGAAGCCAAAATTTTAGTCAGTGGGATCAAAAATTATGTCCACATGCAAATTATTTTTTTTAATTGGCTAACCTAAAGAAAAATTATAAATTAAAAACTTAATTATTAGGTAACCTTAATTAAAGCTTACTTGGTAATAACCTCATTATGTAAACTTAATTTTGCTTCACAATTAGTCCCAAAGACTTGGTATTATATTTTGAATATGATGCATAATAATCTCATTTGTGATACTATCAACACCCCAAAAGGCAATAATGCTTAAAGTTTACACATATTAGAAGCAAATTGGGGTAATTTAAAATTTTATTGTGGGGTCAAAATATCTGTGTCAACAACGCCCCCTAAAAACCCATTGACTTTGTAAATTATTCTTTTTTAAATGCTTCTCAAAATCTAGAATAGAAGTTTTGATAAAAAATAATAATAATAATAAAGAATGATAATTCAACAGCTTAACTCTCAAATATTTATAGAATGGGATTCCTGATTCCTAACGCACGTGGAAGAAATTCTATTTTGCACCCTTTAGTTTACTAAGTACCAAACCATCTGACATAGGCTGGGGCAAAATACGAAATTGAATATAGATTAAATGAAAATAATTTTACTATCACATCGCCCCCGAAATTTTGTGAATTACTTTTATACCCAAATAATAAGTACATGAATGTTTTGGTTACCGACGGAAAGAAATTATAAATTCATGTACTTATTGATTGTACCGGGTAAAGTTATCAAAATACATATATATATATATATATGTACATACTAGAGCACGAGAAATGTTTTTGTCGATGAACATTTATATTTCCGTCCTCTTGATCAAAATCCTTGCTCCGCCACCACGCCATATCACTTTTATCAGTTCACTAGTTCGACATGTAACCTTCTTCTGCTCTACTCTTCCACCAAAAGCAAAAACTACCATCACCTTATCAACAACAAATTCCAATTCCTGCACACCAAAAAACACTTCCTAAGGCACTTTAGCCCTCTGAAGAACCGTAAGCTTCCGTGTGCTGATTCCTCCAACATGCATGCTCAATTTCACCAAATGCGCCATCCGCCTTTTAGAAGATTCAGCATGTCCCAGCTCTTCCGGCTTCTTACCCAAGTTAACTGAATCGTCGTCTTCACAGCACTCTAAACCCTTCTCAGGCGAAAGGCTTTCCTCATCGAAAACCTGAATAATTTGCTTCAAACTCTCCACTACCTGACTCATCATCGGCCGATCCTTCGCGTTCTTTACCAAACATCGTTCTGCCAACTTGGCAATTTTTCGGGCCCCACTGAGAGAGTATCGATTTTCCAGTCTCGGGTCCATTATCATGCTGAATTTTCTGCTATCAGTGGGGAAATGTTTTACCCATTCCAGAAGTTTCTGCTCTGTTTTGGGGCGGTTCCTTTCAAGTGACCGCCTTCCAGTAAGGATCTCGTATAGTACCACACCGAAGCTCCATACGTCACTTTTAGTCGTCAGATGTCCTGTTTGGATGTAATCTGGAGCAGCATATCCATATGTGCCCACAACCTAATCACAAAATGCAAGTTTCTCAAGATCTTTTACCCCACAGACAATGGTGGAGCAAGAAAAATAATCCACATGGGGAAAATTTTGTTTGAATTTCTGTTGAAGTATTCCGTGACTCCAGAATATGTTGCTAGAAGTGTCAAATTGGAGTGTCAAAAAATGAGCAATTTTTATGTGCATAAGAGGGGAAGAATATAGCCCACAGGAGAAGTCCCGATCATAGAATGCACCCACATGCTACTGCTGGATCATAGAATGCATCAACAGTTGATAAAATGGGCATGGCAAGAGTTGACATTGCAATGTTGTACTTACTGTGCCTGATGCATTACTTAAGGGGGTGCCTTTCGATCATGGGAAACGAAAAGTCCATCGAAAAATAAGAAGATTAATGAAGTGTAGAAAGTTAGTTAATTCTTTGGTTT